>CM053580.1:299179110-299236400 GCA_028627135.1 Pseudochirops cupreus | reverse complement strand
ACTGTTTCCCCTCTCATTGGTGGAGAGGCACACTTCACCAAATACTTCCCCAACTGGGACAGCAAGGAAAGATAAGGGGAAGGTCCCACCAAGGCGGGAAAACAGACAAAGGAACATGAAAGTGATTGATAGAAGCAATTTGAAAAGTTAACCACTTGAGAAGTTTTCACTCATCCCACACAGTCATCGTATATATTCATTTCAAGTCCTTAGTTTACTAATAGAGGAAGCCTCAGTTTGCATGAAAAATAGCATGCTGATTGTGTGGGCACCCTCACCTTCAAACCAGTATTCAAAATCGATTCCCTTCCAAGGGATGATGAACTAGGACCAGGTCAGGTTTGAAAGGTTTACTTACTCTCAGGGTTAGACATGGGAGACTCTTATTCTCCATCAGATGCACATGCTTTGTGGTTCTGTTAGCAGAAGCATGTAGATTCTAGGCTGAATAGACACTTTCTAGTTCCCTTTTCTCTCCTTATTCTTGCCTAATATCCTGAGCACATAAAATTTTTTTTCTTCTTTTTTTACTGAATCTGCTTTAGAATTGGGGGCAGGGGAGGAACCATTAAAGTTTTCACTGGGCAAGTCTTTGCCAGAAGTCAGAATTTGCATTTCCTTGTGCATGAAGTGTACATAAAGAACAGCTACCAGAGCCAAAATGGAGGGTGGGACATTGTCCTGGCCCCAGAAAGGATGTACTAAGTGCAGCTTTGTTCCTAGTTAGAAACAAAGGAGCATCACAGTGTTGGTTTTGTTTTGTTTTGTTTTGCTTTTTGGAGGGCAATTTGGGGTTAAGTGACTTGCTCAAGGTCACACGGCTAGTGTGTGTTAAGTGTCTGAGGTAGGATTTGAACTCAGGTCCTCCTGACTCCAGGGCTGGTGCTCTATTTACTGTGCCACCTTGCCACCCCCATCACAGTGTTTTGCAGGATGCAGATAACTTCCATAAAGTGTCCTTCCTTGAAAATGTATCTAAAATTACAAAGAAAGGAAAGCTTGTACAGAGTACAGTGGCTTGCTTCATCACCCTTTTACATTTACATTTACTCAATGAAATAAAATGGCCCACAGAAAGAAAATTTTAAAAGCTATGCTTCAGTACAATGTTCTGTGAAAAGGATTTGGTTCCAACTCCTTAGAACAGGACTCCCAAACCCTTTTTATTTCCTCAAACTCTCAAAGGCCATATGATACAGTGGAAAGATTAAGAGATTTGGAATTACTAACCCTGGGTTCAAATCCTGCCTTGGTTAGTTGTCTTAAACTAGTCATTTCCTTTTTACTCTCTTTGGGCCTCAGTTTCTTCTGTAAAATTGGGAGGGAGAAGAGAGAAATTATTTCTAATATCCCTTTCATCTCTCAAGCCTATGGCCTTGTGACCATACCAGCAAATGTATATAAGAATTAATTTAACAGAGATAGGATTGTGACTTGGACATCGATCAATAATCTCTTTTCCTGTTGGGACTCCTGCCTTAATGCATCATTGTGTCCCTTTGTCTTCTGTCTCAACAACATGAGAGCTCTTAGTAAAAAAGTTCCTTTTTCTTTTTGGCCAGTAGCCCGTGCCATACATTTCATTAAAAGCCTAGAAAACAGTCAGTTTCTAACACAGGTACAAGTAAACATGATTCCTCGTTCTCATGTTCCTCCTTTGAGTGGCTCAGGGAAAAAGTTGGGTAGGTGTATACATACAAACACAGGTGCATATTTGAACTAGTTGGAGAGCGTTCAGTCCCCCTGGACCAACATTTAGACATTGATATGTAATCCCACATAAATAACTATGTACACACATATGCATACATATTCACACAGAGATATATATGAATACATACATGTGTGCATTATATATGTAGTGATTTGACTTCTAAATATCATACCTCCTTTGAAATAGGCTTTTAAGTCGGAAGCATTTATATAGCTTGATTCATTTCTCCCTGGTACTTGTGTGGGGAGGTAGTTTTTTTTTTTTCAAATGCAATTTTGGATATGGTTTCTACCCAATGTTAACAGTAATAACATTTGACATTTAAATAGTGTTTTGAAAGTGCTTTCTTTGTACATTATCTCATCTGAATCTCATGACAACCCTTGGAGGTAAGTCGTTACTGCTATTATCCCCATTTTATACAAGAGGCCCACAAGTAAACAACTGGAAAATGTCAGAGGTCGGAGGCAAATCCAGAACTTCCTGATACCGAGTCTAGTACTATCCATTAGGCTCTGCTGCCTCTCCAAATAAATACATAAATAAATGAATAACAAATAAGTAAATGATTACATCTTAGCCATTACACACACACACACACACACACACACACACACACACACACAGCAAGTAATAAGGGAAGTGCAGCAGATTCAAAGAATGGGTCTTCTGTTTGAGAGATAAATTGTCCATGAGATTTTGATTTCCCCATTTCAAAATGTCGGCTGAGCTTCCTTCGTGCCATTTTCATTGGTTTATTTATGAACACACGGACTACAGAACCCTGCATGGTCTCTTCCCTAAAATTCAGGGGCTTCTTAAAAATATTAAAAAAAAAAATTAAAACACTTAGCTACAGTGACATCTAGTGGCAAATGGGACAGGGGTGGAGGTGATTTCCATTTCCCATTGTCTGGATCATAGATTTTGAAATGAAAGGGCCCTTAGAGATCTTCTCCCCTACATCTTCCACTTTACAGATGAGGAGAAAGTGAAGGTGCAAAGGTCCTACCTGACTCCAGCTTAGGCCACACACAGGTAGAAAGTGGTAGCATCAGAATGAGAACCCAGGCCCTCTCATTCCAAATACAGGCTCTTCCTTCCACACCACCCTGCTTCAGACTTGCCTGATCCATGTCTGCCAGTTCTGCATGTTGTTAAATAGGGGGTCTGTGAGAAGAATCCAGTGTTGGATGGGCTTTAAATTAAAAGTGAAATTGTTCCCTCCAATCCTGCCAATGTCCTCTTAATTTCTGCATCCAATAGCCTCTTCTCAGTCTTCATTGGCCTTGACTTTTCTACATATTTTGATGCTAACATTCCCTGTTTCTGGATATATTCTTCTCTTTTGACTTTCATGACTCTGGTCATCTTGACCTCTTAGAACAATTGGCATCCTTTAAGAACCAGTTCAGATACCATCTTACGGTTTCCCACCACCACCACCAATTGTCAGTGCTCCTTTCCTTTTCCAATTATTTTATGTTTGCTTTACCCACTTACATACCATATTCCCTAATAGGAGGTAAGATCTTTGAGGATTGGAATATTATTTTTTCTATATTTGCAACTATAAAGCCTGGCATAGTGCCAAAGCCTGGCATAGTACCCGGACATAACAGACATTCAATAAAAGTTTGTTGATTGATTGCCTTGAATGAAGAATTAGACTTCATCAGCTTGACCTAAGAGAGAAAAATTAGAAGTTAAAGAGGGAATGACTTGGGTTTGATATTAAAAAAAAAATCCTAGCCATTAGAACTGGTCTTAAGTAAAGGTGGGATGACCACTTGTTTAGGATATTGTAGAGGGAGTGTTGGTCAGGGTGAGAGGAGATGACCTTCAAGGTCCCCCCTTGCTCTGAGATTTTTATTTAATGGGTTCTATATTAACAACATATGCCAAGCTACCTAGTGACAGGTAGGTGGTATAGTGAATGGATAGAGTGTTGGGTCTGGAGTCAAGAAAACCTGAGTTCAAATGCAGACTCAGGTACTTATGAGCTATGTGACCCTAGACAAGTCACTTCACCTCTGTTTGCTTCAGTTTCCCAACTGTGAAATAATAGCAACTACTTCTGAGGGTTGTTGTAAAGATCAAGTGAGATGATGTTTAGTATTGTCACATAATTGGCACTTAATGAATGAGACCTACCAACTGATATGCCCATTTAGGATTATCAGATGAGAGATTTAATGCTGGATGGAAACAGGTCATCTCATCCAACTCTCTTAATATGTAATAGATAAGAGACAGCTAGATGGTGCAGTGTATAGAGCATAAGCCCTAGAATCAGGAGGACCTGAGTTCAAATTTGACCTTAGACAGTGACTAGCAGTGTAACCCTGGGCAAATCAATTAACCCCAACTGCCTCAAAAAAGATTCTTAGTGTGTGTGTGTGTGTGTGTGTGAATATTCAATAGGTGAGGAATCTGAAACCCAGAGCCAACATCCAAACCCAGGTCTTTAGATTCCAAATCCAAAGCTCTCTCCATTAAATGCTAGGTATTATATGTGCTAGGTGTTGCGCTGGCTAAGTGCTAGGGATACAAAGAAATGCAACAACAAAAACATAGTCCCTGCCCACAAATATCACATCTCTGCAGTCATAAAATTGCCTCAAAGCTGAAGAGCGTACACAAGTTCTTGCTTTATGTACTATCTGTTGATTAAACAGACATAACACTTGACTCTCAACAAAGTAGAACTTTGAAGGACCTCTATAAAATATCTCCCTAAAACATAAACCCACCTTTTTAACTATAATATTTTTCCAGTGATCCTCTTTGCTTATGAATCATGGAATACCACAATCTCTAAAGAATCAAAATGGCAGTTCACCCAAAGAGCAATGGGTTTAAATAGGTTATAGCACATTATCAACAATTTTCTTACCAAAAAAAAGGTGTACAAGATCTCATCAGAGAAAAATGATTAGAAAAGGAAGTGGGCCATATCATGCAATGACTGACTTTGATAGACCTAGCCCTTCTCAGCAATGTAAGGATCTAAAACAACTCCAAAGGATGCATGACAGAAAATGTCATCCATATCCACAGAAAGAAATATGGCATCTGAATGCAGATTGGAGTGTATTATTTGCTCTCTTTTTTTATTTTGTTTTGTTTTGTTTTTTCTTTTTCATAGTCCTTCCCATTCATTCTAATTCTTCTATGCAACATGACCAATGTGAAAATATGTTTAATATGTATGTATATGTAGAGTCTATATCAGATTGCATGCCGTCTTGGGGAGAGGGTAGGGGAAGGAGAGGGAGAAAATTTAAAACTTATGGAAGTAAATGTTGAAAACTAAAAACAAATAAATTAATGTATTTTTAAAAAGGAAGTAGGATGGTCATGAAGGAAGATTGAGGGAGAACAGATGGAGAGCACGTGTGTTACACTACCTCCCACACAACCTTAAGGACCCAGAAGAAGGGCACTAGTATATCCTTTGTGGAGGATTTATGATGGTGATGGATGGGAGGAAGGAAGGAAGGAAGGGAGGGAGGGAGGAAGGAAAGAAGGAAGGAAAGAAGGAAGGGAGGGAGGGAGGAAGGAGGAAGGGAAGGAAGGAAGGAAGGGAGGGAGGGAAGGAGGAAGGAGGAAGGGAAGGAAGGAAGAGAAGGATGAAGGGAGGAAGGGAAGGAGGAAGGGAGGGAAGGAAATGAAAGAGGAAGGAAAGGAAGAAAGGGAGAGAAGAAGGGAAGGAAAGAAGTATTTATTAAGTACCTACCATGTGCCAGACACTGCACTATTATTTAATGATCCTTACAATCCTGAGAGGTAGGTGCTATTATTATCCCCATTTTATAATTGAGGAAACTGAGGCAGACAGAGATTAAGTGACTTGCCCAAGGTCACACAGCTAGGAAGTATGTCAAGTGTCTGAGGCTGGATTTGAATTCAGGTCCTCCTGATGCCTGAGATGGTGCTCTACTCACTGTGCCACCTAGCTGCCCCCGAAAGTTTTTTAATGAGAGGACTGGACACACAAAAAAGACAGATCTAGTGAACTATATGGGGGAAAAAAGTTGATGAAAAATGCATGCTGCCTAGATTATGACATGCTAACAAGTTGGCAACCCACTAAATTAATCTATCCCTACCTTTATCTTGGATAGGCACTGCTGATATATAAAGACCTGAGTCCAGAATGTTATAGGAGGTAAAGGATTGGCTGGATTGTATTGAAGAAATTATTTAATACTTTCAAAAATTCTCAGCTGTTCCCTAAAACAGAACAAAAAAATCCAAAATTCCTCTTAAGACCAATATTCTCCTGATAATACAATATATATCCAAATTGTGGAACATGATGATTTCCCAATAACCAAAATTACAAGTGACCCAATGAGTAATGGGGAGATGCATGACTAATAGAAAGAGGCTGCCATGTATTGCCAATAGTGACATCAATCTTCAAGGAAAAGTGTGATCAGAAAAAGAGAATAGTCATGTATCAGAAGTGTGGGACAACAGGCCAACAATTCACATGCCACACTGGTACCAATGAAATGGTGAAACACCAAGAGGAAAGCATTCTGAGATCTGAGTAGATGCTCTGTGGGATTTCTAGGAAGACACAGGTACATACCTCACAGAGCAGGACGGTATGTGTGTGCTGTGATCTCTCTATTGGAGAGTGCTCACATCGAGGCGATCACAGACCCATTAAAGTTTTAGAGTATAATTGGGTCTGTGAATTCATTTTCCATCTCATTCTTGCATGTTTTGTTTTGGCTCCCTAAGAGTAGCAAGGATACTTTGTGCTTGGTACTGGAGAAAGTGACCATTTCTTTAATTTGTCAAAGTCATTTAAAATCATATTTTTGTTTTTTCTAAGATCCAAGTTAGTCTTATCTGCAAAATTCAAAAATTTTGTTATGTGGGATAATGGGAAAAGGGATGAATTTAGAACTAGAACATTGGGATTCAAATCCTGATTCTGTTATCTACTATCTGTATTACCCTAGGAAATTCATCTCACCTTTCTAGGCCTCAGTTTTATCAGGATTTTCTCTATGCCACCAGAAAGAGAGAAACTGTTTACATCTAATATAAATCCATTTCTCATGCTTTGAATTTCTAGGTGAAAATACTCTGAGACTATATACATACAAAAGAATGATGCTTGGAAAGGGAAAAAGGGAGCTAAATGATTTTACAAGTTTTTTTTTAAATCTTTTGTTTTAGCTCCTTTTTTAATCAGCAAGTATGACATTGATAACTATAGGATGGAGAGCTCAGTGTGTCCTTAAAAAATAGAAAGCAAAATCTCTCTGCAAGCATGGCTAAAACTTTTAAAAATTGGTAATATGAGGAGTTTATACCAGATGGCCTCCAAAGTCCTTTTTGTTGTTAAGCTGTTTCAGTCATGCCTGACTCTTTGTGACCCCATTTGGGGCTTTCTTAGCAAAGATATTGGAGTAGTTTGCCATTTCCTTCTCCAGCTCATTTTACAAATGAGGAAACTGAGGCAAGCAGGGTGAAGTGACTTAGCCAGTGTCACACATCTAGTAAGTATCTGAGGCCAGATTTAAATTCAGGGAGATACTTATCTTCCTAACTCCAGGTCTGATACTTTATCCACTGTACCATCTAGCTGCCCTAAAAATAGCTGCAAAAAAAATTTCAGTTGTTTATTCATTTTTCAGTTATGCCTGACACTTTGTGACTCCATTTAGGGTTTCTTAGCAAAGGTACTGGAGTGATTCTGCAGTTCATTTTGTGCATGAGGAAACTGAGACAAACAAAGCTGTGTGACTTCCTTGCCCAGGGTCACATAGCTGGTAAGTGTCTGAGGTCAGATTTAAACTCAGATCTTCCTGACTCCAGGTCAGGCACTTTATCCACTATACCACCAAGCTGTCCCTAAAGTCCCTACGAATCTAAATTTATGGTCTCATATTCTTATTCAAGTCATTTAACAAAAAAAATACTGTTCCCAAAAGTCTGATCCAAAGCCATTGACCACTGATCTCTGGAAAGGATTACATTAAACTCACACTAATTACTATTTATGGTCTTCGAGCACTAGAGATTTTAAAAGTTGTGACCATATTTACAGGAAAAAAAGAACTCCCTTATATTTTTAAGAGTGCATAAATGCTCTAGTTAAATTGCTCTAATTATCAATTTCTGCTCAGTGCTCTAGTTACCAGTTTCCTACCTGCTAATCCAAACAGGACCTTAAACAAAAAAGTTAGAAAAGAAAAAAGCACTCTTAAAACTTTTTGGTTCTCTTTCTCCCTTCCATAGCATCATTCTTTTGTTTGTATATAACCTCAGAGTATCTTCATTCAGAAATCCACGATGTGGGAAAATGATTGACAATGGCTATAAATATTTCCTCTGCTTCTCACCACATAGAAGAAATCATTTTATTTTCATGCGTTGCTGTTGATATGAGGTTGCCTTGGGTATTCTCCAGATGGAAAATAGTGTCAAAACAAGCTCCTTCCGTTTTCTCCTTATACTTGATTTGTTCAGTCATTATCTGAGTTGCAGACCATTGCTGGTAATAGCCATTGGTCAGACCTGCTGATAATTCTATTCTTCAGAAGATGGAGGAAGCAGCAAGGGGAACTGCTATTCTAGAGTGAGTGTCATGATGAATGAGGAACTGACTGACAAGTAGAAATAATGGAAACTTTGGAAGGAAGTTCCCAGGCCATCAGAAATGATAGATAAGGAGGGTAATGCCAGGCACAGTCTGACATCTGCCATAGACTTGAAAAATAGATTTCGAAGAGTTTATAGAAAAGATAGATAGGATCAGACAGCATGTGTGGAGACAAAAGGAGGATTAAAATAGAGAGAATATTCTGGTAAATGGTACAATGTGAATGGAAGGCAAAACCATTCAACTTCTATCTTGGTTCTCTTTTCTCTGCCAAGGAAAGTCTTCATATTGGGACAACAGCAAAACAACATTCATTTGAAAAACAAAATAAATAAGTAGATGGTAAGAGAATACCTCACTTTCCCTTTGCGTGGTCAAGTCCAAGGGTCTGGGTGAAGTGTGTCCCAGGCTTTTGGCAACATTTTCACATGTGATTGCTGAGCTGCTATCGGTGATGTAAAAAAAAAAAAAGAGGAATATCAATGAAATCACAGTCTTGTCAATTCTTAGAAAAGGAAATGAGGATTGAAACCCAGCACAGATTCGTCATGAATAAATGGCGGCAGAACAGTGTAATTCCCCTTCATGATAAGCTTAAGAAGGAGAAATGTTGAGCATAGTGTTGCACATGGAGTGGAGAGTCCTCAACCTGTTGTCAGAAAGAAAAGGGTTTGGATCCTGTCCTTAACACTTACAAACTGAATGACAATGGGCAAATCACTTAACGTCCTTGGGCCTCAGTTTCCTGTTTGTAAAAGGGGAATAATAATGACTATGATGCCTGCTTCCGAGGGTTGTCATGAGGCTCAATGGGATAACTGAAGCAGCTAGGTGTCATGGTGAATAGAGACCTGGATGTAGAGTCAGGAAGACCTGAGTTCAAAGCCTACCTCAGATAGTTACTAGCTATATGACCCTGTGCAAGTCACTTAACCTGTGTCAGCCTCAATTTCTTCACCTGTGCATGGATATAATAGTAGTACCTGCCTCATAGAGTTGTTGCGAGAATCAAATGAGATAATGTATTTAAAGCACTTTGCAAACCTTGAAGCGCTATATAAACTTTAGCTATATTATAATTCATATATATATATACATATATATATATATGTATAGCATGACCAGATAGTAAAGTGATAGAGAAATGTCAGCTATCATTATTGTTTTTTCTTGTTATTACAATATAGCAAAAAGAAAACTGAACTGGGAGACACAAGACCTACCTGATTTCAGTCCTAGATTTGATACTTACTAGCTCTGTGACTGTGAGTAAATCCCTTAACCTCTCTCTATGAATCTCCTTTCCCTCACCTGTAAAATATATTTTCAATGCCTTAATGCATCCATGATATCACTAATATGGACGTTCCTCTAGCAGCCCCCAAAACAACTTATTTACATCTGCAAATCCCTCTGCGACTCTTTCCTGTGTCTTTCTAGGAGTCCTCCAGAAGAGGTTCAAACAACTTGGTAAGGGCCTTCCTCTCCCCTTTCCCACCTCCCTGCCATTGTTTCTATAAAAATGAATCTACAATACACAAAACGGGAGGGGGGGGGGGAGGGCGGTATTTTGTGTTTTGTTTCATGGGTTTCTGTGACCAAATAATTCGTTATCTAGTAGCCAAACTCCTGGTAATTGAAGAGTCTCTCTGTATCAGGAAAGCCAGGTCCTCCAAAAGCAGAAAACACATGCAAAGTTTATCTAGTCTTGTACAATCTATCAGACACAGTGCCTCTCTGACATTGCTTTAAGAACCTAGGCTCACCTTCATGCCATGACAAGGAGGACTTTGGTGCAGACTATAAGACACTAATGATTATTGTACTTACTGTCAACCATACAGGGCTATTGTGAAGAAATCACTTTGTAAACCTTAAAGTATTGTGTATATGTTTGCTTTTATAATACCAAGATTTAAATATGAGGGAAATGATATACTCTGGTTTCAGCAAAGCATTTGAAAGAGTATCTCAGGTCCTCCTCAAGGACATGATGGGTAAGTATGGACTTATTGATAGTAGAGTTGGAGGAATTTGGAACTAGTTTGACAACTGGACCCAAACAGTATTAATTCATAGAATCACGTCAACCCCGAGGGAAGTCACTATTGAAGAGCTAAAGGATTCTGTTCCTGGTCTTGTTCCATTAACTATCTTTATTGATGGCAGGGCATGGGCGAAACTGAAAGGGAGAGCTGATGTATTGCCCAGTTGTCAGCATCCCAAGATGCTGATAAGCTAAAATGTTTGACTGATGCTGGTTGTGTGAAATTTAATTAGGATTAAAATTAATTAATTTAGATAAAAGCCCATATGGGTTCAAGAATATCAGTTCTGCCAGTTCTGGATGGAGGGAAGTATGGCTAGGCCATATTTCATCTTCAGGAAATTAACAGGACCAGAATGCAAGAAGGCAGTAGTGTATATATTGATATGATACAAAGGTAAGTTTGTAGAGCATAGCAGAAAACTTGCAGGAGAAAACAGGAAGCTAGAAGGGACAAAGATGAATATAATTTTATATTAGTGTTGAAATAATAGGAGATTCTTTCTCTTAAAAAATGCAGAATTATGTCTGACCCAGCTAATATAAGTGTAGAGAGCACAATCAATGGTATAATTTTTCCCCAAGAAAAGTAAGGAAAAACTTTGTTTTATGTGGTCACTGAAAATTTCTATCTCTTTCCCTTGTGAAAAATTGGATAACGTTTTCCTTTCTCTAATATGTGACCAAAGACTTTCAATGCCTCCCCCTAACCCCCCATTTAAAGTTCAAATTCCTTTGCTTAGCATTTAGGGACCTCCATTCATGGTCTTAGTAGAAGCCACCTTCCAGTCCTATCCTATACAATTCCTCCTCAGGGCCTTTTTATTCCGGTCATACAAGACTTCTAGTCTTTCCAGTGATGCCGCATCCTTTCCCTTTTCTCACTTTTATCATGTGAAATGTAAGCTCCTGGAAGGCAGAAACTGGTCTTTTTGTTTGCTGGTTTCACTTTTGTCAGCCCAGCCTGGCCTAGCACATGGTAGGCATTTTATAAATACTGGTTGAAATGAATTTACTTTACATGAAAAAATTGGGGTATTTTAGTGATGACAAGTTCTCTACACATCAATAATAGGACATTGGTAGCAAATAACAGTAATAATGTACCCTTTGGCTGCATTAATAGAAGCTTAGTGCCCAGAATTAGTTAAGCCACAGTCCCACTGTAGTTGACCCTAACAATGTGGTATTGTATTCAACTGTGATTTCCTTCCTTCTTCAAACTTGATGGCCAGTTTCATAGTATGCCCAGAAAAGGTCAATTAGGATGGTGAAGGGACTCAAAACAGGACTCTATGAGGAATTTGAGGGGTTTCCTTCGGGCGTGATAGTTGGTTTTAAATATTTGAAGGGTCATGGTGTAAAAGACAGATTAGACTTGTTTTTCTTGGCCCCTGAGGGAAAAAAATAGGACCAGGGGTAGGAGCTGCAGAAAGCTGAAAACTGTCTTGTTAGAAGGAACTATTTCCTAAAACTTAGAGCTGCCCCCAAATTTAACAAGCTATCTATCATGGATGGGTAGTGACTTCTCAGTCACCTGAGAGCAAATGAAGCCTGGATGGCTAGTATGGGACACTATAGAAAGGATATCTGCTCAGGTATGGACTGACCTAGATGGTCTTGGGGAATTCTTCTCCCTCAGAGATTGTTATATAATTACCCCAATCAGAGCCATTTCCAAGTTATCTAGGCTTGTTGTTGTCTTTCATGTTCTAGTGTCTGAGAATGGCTGAACAGACCAACGGGAACTCAGAATGCTCTACCACAGGTTGGGCACAAGTAGTCCATGTGAATGTTTGGGGAGCATTCTCTAAATTTATGCATCTAGTGTTTCTTTTGAGCTGCCTTAATTCTCTTTTGCCCATAGAGCACAGCACATTCTCTGATGTGGGCATGTCATGCTGAGTAGTCCTATGCCAGTGTCTCCCATGTCACACAATCAATTCCAAAATTCTTGAGACTGTCCTTGTATTGCTTCTTCTAACCATCATGTAAATGCTTTCCCTGTATGAGTTATCTAGGTAATTGTCCCTTCAAGCTGAACACCTCCACCCACCCCTCACCCCTCCTCACCTCCCACCTCGCCTTCTAGAACAGTGACTCTCAACCTGTGGGTCATGACCCTTTTGGGGGTCGAACGACCCTTTCACAAGGGTCGCCTAAGACCATCAGAAAACACATATTTCCGATGGTCTTAGGAACCGAGACAGCGCTCCTCTATCCATCTCCAGGCGGGTCCCCCCATATGCAGATACGCCTACATATGAGTGTTAAAAGGCCGCAGCATTAGGAAGGTTGAAAACCACTGGTGTAGAAGGACAATAACTAAGAGGGTAGACATTGAATAATGAATAAACTAAGCCTTCTCATTCCCTCCAGTGGGGATAGAGAACTTCCTAAGGGATATTCTGCCCCCTGCTAGGGACAGACCTCCCCAATATGCAAAATAAGGAAGTTAGATTTAATAATTGATCTCTCTCTGAAATCCCACCCTGCTCTAACATTATGACTGTGATTTTGACCCATTACCTTTCAAGTAGTTCCTATCATGCTTGAGATTGCATGGAAGGCGTTTCCCTGGAGTTCATGAAGTCATTTTAGGGGACCACAGGTTGGAAGAGAGCACCTTTGAAAAACTGTGTTTCAGCATTTGAAACTTACATCTATGTTTCTAATAAGCTGCAACTGCTGAGAACTAGCACCTGGCTAGCTTAAAGTCATTAATCCCCTTGGGTAAATTTGTTAATCCCCTGCAAAGTATCATCTGCCCCTAATAATAAATCGTCAACTGAACATGAACATCAATAAAAGTATACATGAGGGGCTCAAAAGAAAAAACAGGAATTAGAAAAAGTCAGGGTCACTATTGTCCTGAGATCTTAATCTGAGTAAAACAAAAATTTATGCACATGATCAAAATAAGCCACCACATACTCTCTCCTTCCTGCTTCACCATACATTTAGTTTCTAGTAGTCACGAATTAGCCCCTCTGTCATTGTCAAAGCAACTTTAAGCCAAGAGAAGACAAAGCAATTTGAAAAGAAAATTTTTGCCAAAAATTGGGACTTCAGCATAAACAATAGAATGTTTTCAAGTAAATCTTGGAAAATAAAAAAGATGTCCGTGGGAAAAGGCAACCACAAAGGGAAAGAATCTCAGGTTACAAAGGTGAGTGACACAATAATTTCTGCTCATTTTGCATTTTGTTGCAATATGTACGTTTATATATACATATATGTGTAGATACATATATGCAGATGTAGATATGTCCACGTGAGAAGAGAAAAGTGGTAAATATGTGGAGTGAGTGCCCGAATAAAGTCTTGGCTATATAACACTAAGTTCATTTTCTTCAGAGCCCAAAAGAGGAAGAAAAGGAGGGGGAAGAAAAGCCCACACAAGCAACTTCTTATTCCACAGTCTTGTTCTGTAATATTTCCCTCTCTTTCCACTTGTTCCATTTTCCTTACTCCTCTCTTTCAAGTCTTGGCTTGAGCTGGCCTCAGGTCAGCTGAGGGTCCCTCCCTGGTGAGCAGCTGCTGTCATTTTTAATTAGGTAGCAGGTGGCTGGCACTTCAAAGCAGCTTTGCTCACAGTTATTTGCACAGGCCAGAAAGGGAGTTCTGGCCAACCTGCCTGGAGGGACAGCCTCGCTAGGTGGGATTTGGCCCAGAGACTCTTGGTTCCATGACCCTTGCTGAATGCTGGAAGAGAGGAAGGATGGAAAGCCGGAAAGAGAGGAGCCCACCCCAGGTGTGTGCTTTAGATGGGGGGAGAGGGAGCATGTGCATAGAAAAGTAGGTAAATTGTTTGTTTGCAGGCTTTTAAAGTCCTCTAATGGAATGGAGTTTTACGAAAAACAGCATGGTATAGGGGAGGCTGGAATCCTGCATCAGAATCTTTCTGTGTGATCCAGGGCAAGTCACATAACCACTCTGGGCTGCAGTCTCCTCACCCATAGATGGAGGGCTTGACCAGCTCTGAATCTGTGTTCGTCTGTCTTTTCCTGACACCAAGGATTAGATCTGGAGTTTGGCTCACTGAGCAAAAGGGATATTTCTATTGATCACTGATTCTGCTGTTTGTGTTCAAGGGAAAGTGGAACAGTGTAAGAGGAAGTTTGAATTCAACTCTCTCTTCATTTGGGGGAGAGGGAGCAAAATGAACAGGTGAAAGGAATCAGGAACTTACACTTCCTTGTGAGTGGGGAGTACAGTGGAGGAGGGGAGAGGGGAAAGAAGAGGGGGAAGACTGAGCCCTGAGAACCCGGAAGACAAAGTATGACAAATGAGCTTTTTGATAAAGTCTTTGTGAAAATAGCAAAGTTTCCCTTACCTATAGTTGGCTTGGGTAATTTGCAGATTATCCATAGGCTTCTCTGAGGACTCTGGACTTCTGGGCTACCTCCCTTTGGCACTTTTTGTACTTGCCCAGGTAAGACTAAGTGAAAAAAATGTTTTGTTGTTTTGAGGTGAGGCTTCTTGATTATGTGTTTGTGGACCTGTAATTTCACTGGTATACGGAACTCCTGGGGTAACTAGGTAGAACAGTATATAATGTTGGGCTAGAAGCAGAATGACTTGAGTTCAAATGTGACTTCAGACACTTGCCAGATGTGTGACTCTGGGCAAGTCATTTAATGCTGTTTGCCTCAGTTTCCTCATCTGCAAAATGAACTGGAGAAGGAAATGACAAACCACTTCAGTATCCTTTCTAAGAAAACTCCAAATGGGGTCATGAAGAGTCAGACATGACTGAACAATCACCGAATAACCAAGTCATGTACAAATAGGAAACCCAAAACGAATAGTTTTAAATCTTCAGTCACGTTTGAGATGGAAAACTGAAAAAATGACAGAACAACAAAAATAGGGAACTCTTGATGAGGAAACCCTTTCTATCAATGCAGATCAGCAACTGTTCTCCAGCTTCCAGAGGCATTGGGAGGCTTCCCAAGGTCACATAGCTAGAGTGTATCAGAGACCACACTTGAACCTGGGCCTTCCTGGAATCTCTGAGACCATTTCACTGTCTCCTATACCACGCAATATTTCAAAACAGTAGCCATGTATCAAAAATGTTATTAGGAACTAAATCCACTGTTGTTAAATTATCATTTTGTGGTTTAACAATAGCCCAAAGCCATTCTCTATTTTAAATCCCTCCGGACCCTCTCCTGTGGCAAGAATTGAAAGGGTGGTGTCAAAGCCATCCTTTTAAGCCCAATACCTTAATTAGGTAAGGAAATAATCAAAAAACCCTTAAACTAACATTTTCTTTTAAAGTATTTTGAGGTCTTTCTCAATTGGTCGAGGAATTTTGCTCTGCCTTCTGGATCCTGTATATGCACTGAGTTAACTAGAACAGGGAGCTTTTCCAGAAATTGGAGCAGATTGCTTTCTAGCATGTATGTACCTGAAAAGAGACTGCCTGGGATGAGGGGATGAGGGTAAAGAAGTCTCAACTTCAGTCAGGTTTCCGCGCACACACACACACACACACTCACACACTCACACTCTCTGTCTCTCTGTCACACACACACACACACACACACACACACACACACACACACACACTCTCACATTCTCTCTCTCTCTCTCTGTGTGTCTCTGTCTCTGTCTCTCCCCGTCTCTCCACACATCTCTCTCCTTGACTGGAGAAGGACTTTGCTAGCTTTGAAGGATCTAAAGAATGTTGAACCTCTCCCTCTGGATAGCAGTGCTCTGATCTTTGCATCAATGTGCTAAATGGCAGGCCCAGATAACCTGTCAGCTGTGTGTACATCATTAGGAGCCAAGGACAGTCTGAACTCACAGCCCTACAAGGATCCCAGCAATGAAACAAAACCATAACTAATAGGAACTTCTTGAGCACTCTGTGACTAGGGGCAAAGGATTTCTAGCAACTAGAAACTGAATTACCCCCTGGCTATATGTGTTCTCTTAAGTGTGAGCCCACTTTCCCACTTCTCCTGGACTCTATATGTTCTTTTGCGAGAATATCAGGGAGATGTTTTGTACCAACTGCTTTTATGTAGCCCCTTAGAAAATACCCCTTTCTGAGAGCTACTTTTTTTTTCCTCAGGATAAAAACAAAAAATTGTGTTCTTTTCTCCCAGCAGAAGAGGGCAGTCCTCTCCATGACGGATCAGGGAGAGGAGGCATTTTAGAAAAGACAGAACAAGAATTTATACCCTAACGCAGTCAAACCGCCTCCACCCAAGCTGTCCCTTCTCCCATTGGCTGAGAGGTGGGCTCAAGTATCCATGTGAAGATCTTCCCCAATGGCAAATAACAGGGAAGCCAGCCACTATCCCTCTGAGAGCTACTTAAGGCTGGCCGACAACTTAATTCTCAGTTGATAAATGGGGAGAAGCACACAGGTATGGGTCTGAGCCGATGATAGAGAGAGAGCCACCCCATTTCCCCTCAGGAGTACGTATAGAATCCTAAAAAGGTACAGCCAGCTTACCATTGGGAACTTGACTTATCTGTGAGAATGGAAATTGGGATAAGGTTACTTTAGCTTATATGAGCTACAAAAAAATCAAGGATAGGTAGGACAAGCTACAGAAATTTGCAAGAAAGCTTTATCTCACATCCAGGGTGCTTTCTCTTTAAGTCTTTTGAGATTCTTAATCAAGGAAAGTCTTTGTAGAATGATAGACAGTTTCGTGTTCCAAGTCACTCAGGGAGCTATGGGGACACGTAACACAATGCCCAGGCTAATTATTACAAAAAGTGATGTATTAGGGTTTGGGGTTGAGGAGAGGGGGTTGAATCATTATCCAGGATTTACCAGTTGTTAGATAAATTGTCTACTTTGTAATTCTTGAAACTAAGGTAGGACACAAGGACTTAGCATTCAGGAAAACCCGAATTCCATGGTCCTACAGCAAGATAAAGAACCAGGCTGACAGTGCCAATTGACATCAGTAAAGGTATTCTTACCTTTGGTGCCATGTCAGGCGCCATGACAAATGCCTGAAGAGACACATAGCCCTTGAAGTTAAGCACAGAAAGCAAATTATCAGTGTTGTCATAGTTGTTTTCTCATCCCCTTCTCAAGATGTACCTCACCTCACCGGCCCACGTAGGTGCCTGACGTTGCAGCTAGTCCACATTGGCAATGGGTGCTATATGCCTGGTACTGCAGGAGTCCCTTTCCCCCACTGTGATTTGATGAAGAAGATGGTCTCCATTTTCATATCACATTGAATGATTGTGATGGGTACAGCAGTTACAGTGGCCTCTTCCTTTATCTGCCTGGGACCTTGCTGAGAAACTTTATCAACATTGGAACTTGTTCCTGCACCCAGAGCTCAATGTGCGGTGAGATCAGTTCCCACATCCTGTTGTAGACAAGCCATGGCAGAAGCAGTGGTGGGGTGGGGTCAGGGGAGGCTGGTGTTTTCCCCCAACCACAATCGCCCCGCCAGCTGGAATCTACCTGGCTGGAGTCGTGAGCACATTTAATTCTCATAAAAGATCAGTTGCTAGGATTCTGCAACCTTTGGGGAAGGGAAGGAAAATGTTCACCCAGGCTGTAAGTTATGAGGTACTCTATAGGAAACATGAATTTCTGTAAATAACAACTTCCTTATTGAACTTAGAGTTTGTGTATTAGAGTAGGTTGTAAAGGATACAAAGAAGCAGTGCTTGCCTCCAGGAATCTACTTGGAGAGATAGAATATGCACGTGAGTAAGTGGCTACTACACAGAATATTAGCAGCAGTCTAAGAGATTGAAGAATTCTTGCTCTGTTTTATTGTATCATCCATATTATAATTTGCTACCTACCCATTTCTGAGAGATGGCATAAGCATTAAAGTCTTCCATGCTCTATGACAATGAGTCACATGATACCCAGCAGAAAAATACATTATAGCCACCTACCCTCCTCCGTTAGTACTATGTTTAAGAATAAAATCAGAGCCAATCTTTTCTTTCAGCAAGAGTCCTGAACTTCAGAGTCTAAGGACCCAAGTTCGAGTCATAACTGTTCCACTAACTACTTGTATGCCTTTTGGGGTCAGTCACTTCATCTCTTTGGAATTCAGTTTCCTAATTTATAAAAATAGGGGATGAAGACTAAGGAAAAACTAACGTCACTTCTGTCTAACAGTCTAGAACTTAATTTATGGTAATCAAACTGCTAAATGCCATATTCTAGTTCTTCCAGAGGATCTCAGTTATAAGAGTTAGAAGGAACCTGAAGTCAGGGAGTCAAACTTTATATAAAAATAAGTGGCCACTCAACCTTTCTTTTAAGATCATAAGTAAGGAGGAAGTGGTTACCTTCCAAGGCAGCACCTTCCATGATAGATAGCTCCAATGAGGAGAAGTCATTCCTTCCATATAGCCTAAGTTTGTATCTGTACCTTCCACCATATTGTCCCAAGGTTCTGCTAAGAAAAACAAGTTGAACTCTTCCACTTGACCTGAAGAGAGCTATCATAGAAAGTTACTTCATCTCTCGGCTGGTTTCCATACCTGTAATAGATATTGTAAGTGGGTAGAGCACTACATTCAAAGTTAGAAGACAGGTTCAAATTCCACTCTTGCCAATTCCTAACAGTATGGCTTTGAGAGGCACCAGCACCAAATCAATTGTTCTGCCCTCTTCTATGTGACAGCCTTTTAAAGGCTTCCAGAGAGCTATCATGTCCCCCAAAGCATTTTCTTCAGCTTAAATTTCCTTCATTCCTCCATGACTCCATACGTGACTCCAGGACTATGTTTTGTGTAGAAAGCTTCAGCCCATCTTTCCAGATTTACAGCCCATTGCTCCTCTCCATACACTCTACAGGCTGTATGTAGCCTATGACTCTTTCACTGCAGGGCTCTGTCCACTGCACCACCTAGCTGCTCAATTTTAATGAATTTTTAAACCATATTATCACACTATTGTCTTAATATTGAGTCCACTAAAACCTCCAAATCCCATTCAAACTAGCTGCTATCTAGCAAGGCCTTTCCTGACTTGTAGTTGTGAAATTTATTTTTCTAAACCAAAGTGTAAGTTTTTACATTTATTTCCTTTAAATTATATCCTTTTAGATTCAGTCTAATGTTCAGGTCTCTCAAGATGTGAGAACTCTGTCATTTAATGTTAGCTATACCTCTGATCTTTGTTCCCTATGCAACTTTTATGGCTATGTTATTGCTTCCTCTATCCACATTATTGATAAAAGTGTCAATAACCAGCATTAAGTTCAGTTCCCCAGAGCATTCAGCTGGATTCCTTCCAAACTGATATTGAATGATGACCATTCAGTCATTCGGTCTTATTCTGTATCCATCTAAAGTACCATCATCTAGCCAAGCGGTAGGGAACCTGAGGCCTCAAGGCCACATATGGCCTTCTAGGTCCTTGGGTACAGCCTTTTGACTGAGTCCAAGTTCTACAGAACAAAGTCTTTTATTAAGGGGATTTGTTCTGTGAAGTTTGGATTCAGTCAAAGGGTCGCATTTGAGAACCTAGGGGATCACATGGGGCCTTGAGGCTACAAGCTCCCCACCCCTGATCTAGCCCTTACCAGTCCACCTTATTCATAAGGACAGCATGGAAGCCTTTAAAAGGCTGTCACATAGAAAAGGGAAGAACAATTGATTTTGGTGCCTCTCAAAGTCACACTGTTAAGAAGTGGCAAGCGTGAAATTTGAACCTGTCTTCTAACTTTGAATGTAGTGCTCTACCCATTTACAATATCTATTACAGGTATGGAAACCAGCTGAGAGGTGAAGTAACTTTCTATGATAGTTCTTTTCAAGTCAAGTGGAAGAGTTCAACTTGTTTTTCTTAGCAGAACCTTGGGACAATATGGTGGAAGGTACAGATACAAACTTAGGCTATATGGAAGGAATGACTTCTACTCATTGGAGCTATCTCTCATGGAAAGTGCTGCCATTTTATCTCCACACCTCTCACTTACATTTGTCCCTTTTTCTTTACTCATATAATACCTATCTTAGTTCAGACCCTATTTTCAAATTAACATTGTTCCTTTCAAGTTGTCTCCCTACTTCCAGCATCTCCTGTTTCCAATTCAATCCCATACAGCTGCCAAATTGATATTCGTAAAGCCCAGATCTGACCATGTTACTCCCCTACCTAAAAAGCTTCAGTGGCACCAGTAATGGTGGCACATGCCTATAATCACAGCTACCAAAGAAATGGAGACTGGAGAATCCCTAGAACTTGGGAGGTCTGAGCTGCAGTGAGCTATGCAGATCAGTGGTCAGCATCAATCTGGTGAGCCCCCAAGGGCAAGGAACTGCCAGGTGCCTATGGATAGGTGAAGTGGTCTGGGTTAGAAACAGAGCAGGTCAAAGAGTCTATACTGATCAATTATGGGATCTAGCCCATGCAGAGCCCCTGTATGTGCAGCCTGGATATGGAGATTCAGTTGGTTTGGACTGGAAAGGAGATCCAATCTTTAAAAGGAGGAAGCTTCCTTCTATTCCCTCTAGGAAAAAAATACAAGTGCCTGCAATTTGTATATAAAGCTTCAGTCTATCTTTCCAGACTTACAAGCCATCATTCCTCTCCATGCACTCTATGGGCTCTAGCCAAATTGGCCTTGTCTTTCATACACTGTTCCCCATAGGCAACATTCCATTTTTTTCTGCCTTTAAGGCTTTGCAGAGACTCTTTTCCCATTACGGCTCCCCAGGTCTAGAATACTCTCTCTTCTTGTCTCTACTTTTGCATACTCTGGCTCCCTCCTATATGAAGTCTTTTCTGATTCCCACTATCCTTCCCAATTGTGTTCCCTTTCACCTCCAAAACTCTTTTATATAGACTTACCCAAGTTGTATCCTCCAATAGAATATAAGCTCTGAGGACAAAGAATGTTTCACTTTTATCTTTCTATTTCTTGCCCCTCATATGAAAGAGTAACATAACAAATGCTCATTGAATTGAATCTATGTAGCAGTCTAGGCCTCTCAAAGAATTACATAAAAAATCTTATTTTTGGTGGTTGTAAGCACAAGCAAGGTGGAATTTTTGTTATTTTCTTTTTGGAATTCAGTTTCCCAGGCTCAGGCTAAATTATAAACATCTGAAGGATTAATTTCCTTTGAACCTTGATAATTCACAGCTGCTGAGTCATAGGTATCATGCCTTCTGGCTCTGAGCCAATCACAGGCCAAGTCTTCGTTATATATTCTGGGAGGTTGGCATTTTGCTTTGGAGGCTTGCTTATGAGAAGGACCTTTTGATTCCCTGAATGGGACTCTGAGTAGCCATTTGTTAGGAGTCCTATTCCTCCCCCCCTCCCCCACTATTCAGATATTGGTGCTCTCCTGGTCTGGTGATATATGTAGAAGGTTGTATTATTCTGTTTAGACAGTTGGAGCCCTGACTTTTGGATCCTTTCTTGGATACTCACTTATCTGTACTCATATCTGTTAAAGTAAGATTGTTAACTCCTTTAAAGCTGTCTTTCCTTTAGAAAAGCAGATCAGACTTGGGCAAGTCACTTAATCCTAACTGCCATGCCCAATCCCCTCCAAAAAGGGGGGGGAAAAAAAAGCACATCAGAGCGCCTGTGCTAGCAGTCTACCCTGTGTGCTAGAAATTTACAGTATTGAAGTTCTGGTATGAGATCTCTCTTTACAAAGTAGGCAGACTGTAACCTATTTCATATTAGTTAAGTCCTAAGGAGTGGCCTGAGGTACATAAAGTTGAATGACTGTAACCTATTTCATATTAGTTAAGTCCTAAGGAGTTGCCTGAGGTACATAAAGTTGAATGAGTTGCCAAGGGCTCACAGCTAGGATGAAAAATAGTATTCAGATCCAGGTCTTCCTAATTCCAGACCCAACACTCTATGATACCAGGTTGCCTCTGCTTAAAGGTACTTTTTTTTTTTAACTATTTTTAAAAACTTTTTTATAAGTGGGTATCCCTATCCCTTGGTTTAAATTTGAAATGAAATATTGAAATCCAAATACACCAGGCATTTTAATCCTTTTTCTGTCTACATCATTTTGTTTCACCCCTTTGACAAGTTGGTGAAAACTATGAAGCCCTTCTCAGAATCCTGTGCTGTTGCCCTCATTCATAATTGAAGGAAGTGCTAAATTTCAGTTAAAATTTAGTGAAACATTGAGGAAGCTAGGTGTCACAGTGAATAGAGTACCTGTCCTGGAGTCAGGAGGACCTGAGTTCAAATCCAATTCAATCCTTTGACACTTATTAGCTGTGTGACCTTGGGCAAGTCACTTAATCCTGATTGCCTTGCCTTTCCCCCCCCTCCAAAAATAAAATAGTGAAACGAACTACAGCTCCAAAACTCTTTTATATAGACTCATCTAAGTTATATCCTCCAATAGAATATAAGCTCTGAGAGGACAATGTTTCACTTTTATCTTTCTATTTCTAGCCCCTCACGTGAAAGAGCATAATTTTTCCCTATATATATTCAGAAATGTGGAGTTCATTTTCCTTTGTATCTGCCCCTGATTTTCAGTCCTACTTAATTTCGTCTTTGCTTCTTTACCTTTCACTAGCTGCTCCCCAACTTTTCATACTTATCTGACAGAGCTGGACCTATGTACCAACATCTCAGAGCATGATCATGTCCTTTATGGGTCCCCCCCATGCTAGTGGCATCAGGTAACTGAAACTATAGTTTTTAAGAGAGAAAGGAAAGGAAGTGGCATCACCACCTGATGACTTGAAAAAAGAAGAGAAATGAAGCGAAACCTAGAGGCACAAGTTAGCAGCATCCCCTCACACACCCAATTGTCAAGGAAATGCAGGGAGGACCAGTGCCCTCAGTTCCTCTATTAGGCATACCCGTGAGGCTGGATGCAGCCCATTGCTGTGGAGTCTGATACCTGAAGTCCTGTTGTGCTTCATCCATAACCCTTTCAGTGCTAACATCTTAATTTCCTTTCGCATGTGAGACAAATTCAAATCTACTTTCTCCCATTACTTTTTTTTCTCCCATAGGGAAAAAATAAAAAGACAATGAGAGCTCCCCAAGTATGAAACCGATAAGTGTCAAAAAAGAAACTTACTTTTGGGTGACCTCTGTTTTCAGATTGTAGCTGCTTCCCTCTTATATGTGATCTTGTTGCATGTGGTCAGTCGAAGTTATTTTGCCTTTGTTTCTTGGGGCTAAATTCAAAAAAGGATAAAAATTTAACCTGTCCTTATTATGTTCCAGTCATGAAATGGTCCCTTGGAATTGCTTCTTGTGAACTTTGGTTTCCCACTGTAAAATTTATACTCACTTTCTGCAGGAGGTGAAGTAAGAGTCCATGTAATTGGTCAATTTCCAGAACGTTTTGAAAGGAAGGCTTGTGGTTTACCACAAATTAGCACTTTATGTGACATGATAACTATACGTATCTTTAGATTTATTAACATGAGCTTGTGAAATATTTTGCTTCTTTTTAGGACATTCATGATAAAGACTGAAATTTTCTATAAGACACAATTCTAAAACCTTACCACTTGGCCTAGCTTTTTTTGTGTCGGCTAACAGTCTTCCATATAGTATTTTATTTGCCAAGTCTGAGTGCAGCTCATTCTGATACAGCTAATCCAATATTGCTTGCTTCCAGGTAAGTGCTTTTCCCCCAGTCCTTTAAAGAATTAAGAGTAACTCACTTCTCAAGGGATTCTGAAAGTACAAGTTAGTGTGTTTGATATAAGAAAACATAAAAACACCATCCCTAGCACCAAAAGTACCATGTATGCTATTATTCTTCACATGAAAATAAAACACTATTTGCTTACAAAATAGAGGGCATTCCAGGTAGGATTGGGCATATAGGGTTCAGATCTGTCTTTTAATGCTATCTTAGCCTTCTGTTTAAATAGAGGCTTCCTTGGTGTGGATTGCTGAAATCAAAAAGATATTCTGAAATATGGGGCTGTTGACTGGACTTTGAGAGGAAAACTTTTTTCTGGTGACTATCCTTTTCCTGGAGGTTCTTACGGCCATGGAAAGGTTACAACAGGGAATAGGTTCTCTATTACTCTCATTTGTTTACTTCACATGAATAAAAATCTCTGAGGAAAGAATACGAATAAGGAACTAGAGGAATTAACTTTCATTTTCCTAAAAAAGAGGGTAAAATCTAATCTCCTTGTTTGTCTTCAAAGCAATGACTGTGGATAGTTTGGTAATGAGGTGCTAGCATCCAAGCTGATGGCAATGAGAAGATATGTTGTTTTAGATAATCCTGGAAGAGAAATTTATCTGTAATTTGGGAGAAAAATGCTTTTTTTTTTTAACCTGAAAGCTTGAATTAAAAAAAAGCTAGTGATGAGATCTTTTAGATGGTAAAATATGTCCTCATAAGAATAAATGGAAACCTTGTCTACAAAGGCTATTAAAACTAAATAGGACCCTAGAGACTGGAATATCGATTTAATCTCATAGTGAAATGAGGACAAGTCCTAATACTGAAGATCTTTTCTCATTTTGTCTGCCTGTATATCATTAGGCAGAAATCCAGTTGTTACCATTACTACTGTCAGTATCTGGCGGGAATATTTTTCTGTATTGAACTTATACAATAATTGAAGCATCTGGAAAACTGAGGAAAATAGATTCATAGAAATAGTTGCAAGCTTTCTTTTTTATTGATGTGTGGTTAACATATTCAATCTTCTTGTGAGCTGTAGCCCCTTTACTATCTCTTCCAGAAGTCTTCCATGGGAATGCAACTCCCTGCCCTACCTTATCTTTCTAGCTCTCTTCAGTGCTTAAGAAGTCTTAGGGGTAGTGATCAGACTTGTGTATTCATTGGTATAGGGCCCCCCTTTTCTCCTAGGAACTTCTACTACCACTGTAAGGCACTACCTTCTCTGAAGCTTACAATCTTAGAGACTTGCCTTGAGCGACACAAGGTAGTGACTCTCACCCTTGATTTATTCAGCTTGTAAATGGCTAAGGCAGGACTTGAACCCAGGTCTGCCTGACTTTGAGGCAACTTCATTGAAGCTTTAAAAAAAAAATTTATGGAATAAAATAAGCATTTCCATAACATAATAGAATAAAAAAACAGATTGCACATGAAAATGCAACTCTATTATGTACAACTTGCTATTCCCTTTAAATATATAATAAAGTTATCATATAAATTTTTTTTCCTTTTCCCACTCACCTGCCTTAGAGATGGCTACCATTAGACACAAATAGGTGTGTGTGTGTATGTGTGTGTGTGTGTGTGTGTGTGTGTGTATATGCATATAAACTTATTCTATGTATATTCTATTTAGTTCCTTCTGGATATAGATAGTACCTTCCTCCATATATCCTTTTATAGTTAATTTGGATATTTATAAAGTCAAAATGATTTATTCACTCATATGAACTTGAAGCTTTAAAAAAATGTACCCCATAATATAAAGTGGTTCCATTGAAGTAAGAGACCCAAATCAAACATAATATGGAGAGGAAATGAGAAGAGTGCTAAAAGACCTGGCTTAAAATCTCGTCTTGGAAATCTACTATTAGCTATTGAGTCGTAAACTGGAGTTCACTAGAAATCTTTGTGTTTTTTTAAAGTTTTTATTGATTTTTTTCCTATTTCTTACATCACCATAGTGTCCCATGTATTTTTTCCCCTCCCTGTCCCAGAGATTTGTACCATGTGACAAATAGTTTTTTTTTTTAGAGAGGGGAAAAAAGTCAGCCCAGCCAACAGTTACATTGAAAAAGTCCAAAAACATGGGCCATGTGTAATACCTGTGGACCTTCTACCTCCTTGAAGTGGCAGGTTGAAGGTGTCTTCTCATATCTCTTCACTGGAGTCTTGTTTGATCTTTATAATTTTGTTACATTTCCTTTTGATTTTTATTGTGTCATCTTTGTGTCTTAACTGTATTCTATTCAGTACACATTTATTAAGCACCTAATATGTTCTGTAAGACTAAGTATTTCTATTTTTAAAAAAACAAAGGCATAAGGATATGAATAGGGCTAGGGACTGGATCAATGATGTCATAGCTCCCAGGTGAAGAAGATTTTAGTCCTGAACACCACAGATGAGCTGTTTTACCTTTTAACCTTTATAAGTAGTCAGTTCTTTGGCCTTAAAAGAAGAAATGAGCTCAGTCAGGGCCGGGGAATTGTAAAGCCAATCACAAACAGCTCTCCTGAGGACTACTGCTATGAATAACTTTAAGGATCTAATTGCATGGCATAGTGAACTCTCTGTTTATTCAGCAGTAAACTAATACACAACAATCATAATAACATAACAACCTATGGCCACATAGTCTTAAATAAAACATATCATTGAGTAAGTCACCATCTCCTCAATCAATATAGGGTACCCAAGTCAAGTCTTCTTTCATCTTGACTTCAGACTGGTTTCCAATCATCCTTAAGCCAATCATCTTTTAGGAGTAGCAGAAAGTACAAACACCATCTACCCCTAGGTCATAATAAGTTACAGTATTGTCAGTCAGCACTGAGTACCCAAGTAAAGGTCTTCTTTCATCTTAACTGAAGACTGACTTCCAAACCCTATGACTCCTCTTCCACAATCCCAGCTTTTGCCTGAATTCACAGGTAGGCAGCTCTCCCAGCTCTTGCCTGGATTCATAGGCAGCTCTCTGCTCTGGTTCAACATTGCAGTTCACGGAGACTGTTCCACTCCAAGCTCTTCACAGTTTCTGTTTCTGGGAAAACAAAGCTCAACAAGGCTACAACAATATTTATACACATTGCCACACTATCATCTCGATTCACTTTCTATATGAGAAATCAACACAAATCCACAGGGTGCTTCTGTCTGACAAAGTAACACTAACACAAATCAATAGAGGGCTTCTGTCTGACAAAGTAACGCCAACACAGAACAACAGAGTGCCAACATCACAAATGCTCTCTCTCTTATCTCTGCTTGGTCCCAGCCCGAGCTTGAGCTTTTATCTGCTCTGCTCCTTCCTGTTCCACCCTTCCTGTTCTGGTCTTTTGGCAAGCTCCTCCCACCATGGGCTCCATGTGATGATGTTAGGCTTATTAAGGGCAGGGAAGGTCTCCAAGCTCCCTTAGGCCTATTAAGAGCAATACAATGTATACTGTTCCATCAAAGACTTGACACAATCAAAGGTGAAGGTCAAAGGCACTGGAATAGGTGAAACAAGCAGCAAAGTACTACTTTTACTTTACAGGAACCTGAGGCCTCAAGGTCACATATGGCCCTCTAGGCCCTGAACTACAACCCTTTGACTGAATCCAAACTTCACAAAACAAATTCCTTTAATGAAAGGATTTGTTCTGTAAAACTTGGACTCAGTCAAAGAGCCACACCCAAGGCCCTAGAAGGCCACATGCAGCCTCAAGGCTGCCTCACCCCTGAAGGCAATCTATAAGGTCCCTTTTTAAGTTTGTGAATCTGATAATAAACAAATGATCCATATACTTACTCAGTGACTTTAAGAACAGCATAGTTTTCTCTATTTTTTAACCCCTCCTGGCAGTTTAGCATTTTATTGAAAATCTTCCCTATTTTATGGTAGGTCTGAGATAGTTTAGTAGTTTTAATTTGTTACCCCTTGCCCCTTGCCCCTTTAGTGTAAGGAAGGGATAGGATGCAAGTGAATAGGAAACAACAGATATTTATTAGTTGTGTGAAACTGGGCAAGACAAAATCTCTAACTCAGTTTTCTCATCTATAAAATGGGAATAATAATAGTACTTCTCTTCCAGGGTCATTGTGAGAATAAAATGTGTATGATATTTGGAAAGCATTTTGTAAATCTAAAAGTGCTAACCTAAAAGTATATGAATGCTAATTGTTATTATTTATTAGAACTAGGATCTGTTCTTAATACTAAACCTGACCTCTCTGAGCCCTAAGAGGGATGGGTAAATAGTGGCAAAGGAGAAGAAAAAGAGGGAAATGAGAGTGTAAATCTGCTCAGAAATTGGGGTGGGGGTGGAGTGGAAGTAGGATCAAAGCTACAAAAAATAGGACTACTTTTCTTCTCTGCAGGCTATATAATTCTCTCCCAACAAAAGATAATCACTCTCCCTCTCTACCCCTGCCCAATCTTCCTCATGCCATTTCCCTTTCTATTCTTTCCCCAAGCTTCTGAGTTGTTAATGGCAACTTTTATAATTTTCAGTTTAATTTAAAAAGCACCTACTGAGTGCCTATTATGTGATATGAGCTAGGAATACAAAGATAAAAATGAAAATCCCTGACTTCAGGGAACTTATATTCCATTAGAGATATTACCTGGCACAGTATCGTAAGCGTGAAAAAGTGTAAACTTGCCAATGGTGTAAAAAATCTGAGAGGATGATGAGGAGAAAGGTAATTAACATTAACAGAAAACTGAGCACTTGCTCATGTAACCTCTGTGCCTGTCCTAATCCTAAAAGGGAACAAACACCTATTTGCTTGTCAAGCTCTCCTTTCATTTTGTCCACATATAAATTATGAAGATTGTGAGCCAGAGATATGAAGTTCCATGTTCACACCCACACCCACCGACACACACACACACACACACACACACACACACACACACACACACTACAAACTTTTACAAGAAGGTTTCAGCCTGTTCTTCAACAGCCTCTGAAATCTGTCTGCTACCAAATAGAGTAACCTCAGAAATGCATAGGAATAAAAAGTGACATTTTAGAAATAAGAAAACTCTTACCAAATTGAGGGATTTAATATAACAGTTGTATGAGATATATATGTATATACACATACACACATATATATGGTAATAGTTGAACTACCAAAGCAGATATTTCATTTCAAAACTGTTTTCACTTGCAAAATATGGAAGAATCAACTTGTAAAAGTTGTTGCATTAAAACAAAAAGGTGAGTAAAGAAAGGTCAAGTTAAAGAAATGCCAATGAGGTAGCTTTAAAAAGGGGACAGGGACAATTAGGGGAAGGACAAAGCAGGTAAGATTTAAGTAAAACGTTAAGTTTAAGATACTAAAAAAGCAACAAAAAAACATTTCCCCCTCCCCCTCCAAAAAAACCATCCTTTTCATAACTTCTTTTGCCATACAGGAAGATAAATGTTACAACACCTCCCCAGCCAATCAGCAGCACTACAAGCCTCAAACCAGGAAACCCTTTAGAGTACAGTAAAGCATAGTACAAATGATACTTCTCGCTTTCAGCTAGTTTTTGTTCCCTATGCTTGTAGGATGGAAAAGCAGATGTGAAGTCTCTCATGGCGAAGTTTAATGCTGGGGGTAACCTGACAGAGGAGATCTCGGTTGGCAATCGGCCCTTCAAAGCAGGAGGGCATCCTACCCCTTCAGGAATACAAGCAAGGAAAAGTGTATTCACCAACCAAGGAAATGACAGTCCACCTCCAGGGCCCAGCAATTTATCAAAGTTTGGGACTCCAAAGCCTCCTTTGGGAGTAAAGCCTTCATTTGAGGAAAAAACCGACAAGGATCCCAAACCCCCATATCTGAAACCTACTGGAGTAGGCCAGAGATTTGGGAGTCCAGCTAGCTCAGCTAACAGGGACCCTGAGGGAAAATCAGGATTTCTGAAACCTGTAGGTCCCAAACCATTGGATCAGCCAAAAGAAGAGTGCAAGCCTGTGTTCCCAAGGCCCCCTGGGAACAAACCTTTGCTTCATGCTGTCAACCAAGAGAATGACTTACAAGCTCCTGGCTCAAAGCCTGTTTTCAATGCCCCAGCACAAGAAAATGAACCTAAACCAGTGTTTCCAAAGTTGGCTGGAGCTAAAGGAAAATTCATCACCCCCTCACAAGACCATGATCTCAAACCACCTTACTCCAAACCAGCAATTGGACAGAAGCCTTCTCCCAATGCAGATACCTGCCATGATGACCAGAGTCCCAACAAAAGCACATTTCTGCAGAAGGGGCCTGCATTTGCCCCTCCCTCCAAACCCAGAATCAGCCCTGTTAAGCCTACCAGGGAAGATACAGAAAACAAAGACCATGGAACAGACCCCCCAAATGTGCCTTTCCCTGGTGTGACTCTAAAACCTGTTACCAACAGAAGTACTCCAGGCTTAACCCTAAGCTTTCCCAAAAATACTGAAGAGAAAAAGGAAGAGAGGAAGATAGACGCAGCTAAGAATGTATTTATGAGTAAAATGAATCAGGATGACTCTAGCTCAAGTGCCACTCTACCCAAGTTCCCAAAGCCACCTTCCAAGCTGATGGTGGAAGGGCCTTGGAACCAAAGTCAAGAGAAGGAAAAGGGTGATAAGAATTCTACCACCCCTAAGCAGAAGCCCTTGCCTGCACTATTTATCCTGGGTCCAGCCCCACAGAAACCCAGCAGACCACCTACTGTTGACCTGGCAAGGTTCCGAAAGGCCAATTCTACCAATGGTGAGTTGCTTTCTAATTTGCTTTTTAGCTTGTCTCCTGCCATAGTGGAAGATGTTTTAAACTCTAAAGAGAATTCTGACAAGCCCAACCCTTTATGAATGATATTCATTGGTTCACGGTGGTAGATTGTCTGTTGTTTTCCTTGGAGGTTGGAGGACGAAGAAAATAGTGGAGGTTTGGGGGTAATTCTATCACTGAAAAGTGCTCTGCTTAGCTAATTGGAGAGAGTTGTCTTTGTTGGAATGAGTGGCTTCACTGCTAAATAGTAATTTTATTTCCTCTGCTAAATATATTTACTTCTATTAAAGAAGTATATGGTCTCATTCCCCATTATCTCAGAGGAGATACCTCATAGACATATGAATCTGATTTCTTGTGATGAAAAAAATGCTTTCCTAATTTCTAAATATTGATTTGGCCCCGTTCATGAGATGGAGCAGAACCTGCTGTCTATATGACATCAGTTTTGCTGTGTGAGCTGGCTGATTTATGTCCATAGATATTAAAGGTTTCTAGACTGTGATGATTTAATAAAGAAGTATTCAGTGAGGAGAATAAGCCTGGTCAAGTTCCCTTTGTTCTCATTCTGGTCACTTTAACTTTGTTACCAGATAAATTTCCAGTAATTCTAAAGATATATATGTATTATGCATATATATTCAATATATGTCAATTTACATTTCAATTGAGTTTAAATAGTACTGCTCCTACAGGTAAGAGAAAATCTCACCACAGTTCTGTGATGTTAAGTTTGAATAATTCATATGATATAGTTGCTCTTTGCAAGAAAAGAAAAGGATATTAATAAGGACAATAAGAATTACTCTAGTGTTATACTACAAACCCTAAGCTTTACTTAGCCACAATCTATTTTTCAGTTTAGTTTTTAAAAAAAAATTGTGGAATAAAATGAGCATTTTCGTAACATGGCACAATAAAAAAAAAGATGATTGTGAAATTGCAAATCTATTTATTATTAATAATAATGAGACAAATTGGGGTAATTGATAGAGGACCGATCTTGGAGTCAGGAATACCTCTGGTCAAGTCCTGCCCCCTGACATATAATAACTGTATAACAATGAACAAATCACTTAATTTCTCAGTGCCCCAGGCAACTCTCAAAAACCGTAATTTATCAAGGGGTATACTGGTCTATATTGGTAGTGAAAGTTTCTATTCTGGAAATTCTGTTAGCTCAGACCAAAAATAGTAATATTAATAACTCATAGAATTATATATTCCTTTAAGTTTTTAAAATGACTTTCCTTACAATACTTGGAAGTTTGTGTCACACACACACACACATACACACACATACACACATACACACACACCTTATTATTTTTCTTTCACACATGGGCAAATGGAGGTTTTAAGAGAGGAAGATGACCTGTCCTTGGTTACACAGCTGGCAAATGCCCAAGGTGCAGTTCAAACCCTTATCACCTAATTCTAGTTCATCTGATTGGCTCTGATCACGTTACCATATGCTTTTTTACAAGAGGCAGTATTCTGACTGAGTTGGTAAACAGTGAGAAGAATCAGATACTGTGAGATTTTCAACCTATCACATTCATGATCTAATGGGCAAGGCTACTGACCTCTGGATCTGTTCCCATGTATGCTAATTTCTTGGGTGGATGCCACCTTGTTCAGTATGATGTTTCCTAATCATCTCTGTATAGGAGCCAAACTTTGTATCTTGCATCCTTGCTTTATAATTCATCTGATATTTGTTTGGAACCTTTTGAAAGTTGAAATTCCTTCAAAATTAACTGTCCTTATCTCCATTTTTATTCTTACTGCTAAAGTGCCTATACTAGGAAAACAATTCTGATTTGAAGGCAGATCACTTGGAAATATTTGATTTTATCTTGTTTCTATCACTTTTCCTCCTTATCCTCATATCTTCCTTTATTTTATAACCCAATTAATTATCCAAATACTAACCATTACTCCCCTTACGCCATCAGATGTCTAAAGAGATGTCTGAATCAGCAGACAAGAGTTTTCAGTGCACAGAACCACAAGAATGCTTGGCAAAATCTGCCTGGTACTCTTTCAGGTGCCTGACTTTTGTGTTCACATTCTCCCCTGCCACGCACTCCTTCAATAGCCCAAAGTTCTCATTCAGCTGTTAAAAAAAAAAGCCTCTGATTCTATGTTAGACCAGGCAAAACCCCTTACTGTAGTGTCCCTTCCAGGTCTCCTCCCCTGAAATGCCTCAGGTTCTATCGTGGCCCCTGCTTCTCCATCACTTTCCCAACACTCCACAAAAATTATTTATAGAATTAGGAAGTTGCTGGGGTTGGTTTTTTTTTATTTTAAACTTTACAAATACCAAATTATATTAATTTCTATATATTCATATTCTTTCTATATAGAAATTAGAACAAAAAGAGAGAATTTGCGTGAAACTGTGAATCTCTGTTATTTATAGGCTTGCTTTTCTTTTCAAGTAGATAATTCAACACACTGTTTCCAAAGCTGTCCCACTTCTGTTTCCTACTGACCTTCCTTCTATTCTTTCATATGCATTTTTCAATGCTTCGATGACCTTCTTTTCTTCCTTTCTCTCCTTGTTTTGGTAAATGTATAGCCAGTCTCCTTTCCTCCTTAATTTTTTTTAAAAAGAAAACATATCCTGTGCATCAATGATCTATGTAGTCCAACAAAACAAGTTTCTGTGTTGGCTATGTCCAAACATTGTATATCTCAATAGCTTTGTATCTCTCCACAGCTTTGAAAGTCTTGGGGATTCTGATCAATCATAATTCCAGAGAGGGCTCATGACAAAACAGGCTACCCACCTCCTGACAGAAGATGATGCATTCCCAGTACAGATTGAGGCGCATCTATATCTATAGGTATGCACGTTTCTCAACCTGTATTCTGAATCCATCACCTTCCTTCAGGAGGTAGGTAGCCTGTTTAGACAGATATTGATATGTATATGAGATATATATATATACATACTCACACACACCTACATAAATGCATACACACTCTGTATGTGTGTGTATTTGGACAAGGTAGGCCAATTCCAGAATTTGTTTTGCTTGATTATATAGGTTGTAACAGGTCTTTTGGCTGTGTGTGGGGGGGGGGGGAGGGAAGGTTGACTGCTCAGTGACAGGAGTGAGAGGAGATGGGAATGAGAGATAGTAAGTCTTTGCAAAAATAAAATTTGATTTTAATTTTTTAATTAAAAAACAATAAAATGTTTATTTTTTATTCTGTACCTAGAGTCCATCTATTACCTTTCTGTCAGGAAATATGTAAAATGTTTTATTACCAGTCCTCTGGTATTATAGATCATTAAATTGATTTAAGTTGTCTTTCTTGATTTTTCTTATATTTTCTTGTTTTTCTTTACAAAGAAGATTACTGTTTACGGTGCTGCTGTATAAATTGTTCTTCTGGTTCTGCTCATTTCATTTCATCAGTTCAAACAAGACTCCCTAGGTTTGTCTGAAACCATCCCTTTCAATTATTTCTTAATGTACAATAATCCATTACATATATATACCATAATTTGTTAGCCATTCCCCCAAAGTATGCAACTTTTAGTTTTCAAGGTTTTCATATCATAAAAAGGGCCACTATAAACACTTTTGTACAAATGGGTTCTTTTCCTCTTTCTTTGATTTCTTTGAGGTATATATAGTAGAATCACTGAGTCAAAGGTTATACAGTTCAGTGACTTTTGGATTATAGCTCCAAATTGCTTTCCAGAATAGCTGGACTAATTCATAGCTCTACCAACAATATAATAGTATATTTATTTTTATACAACTGTCCCACTCTTTTTCATTTTCTCTTTTTATAATTTTTTTTCTAGTCATGGGTATTATATAGAAACTCAACAGTTGTTTTTAATTTACATTTCTTCAATTATTAGTGATTTGGAGTATTTTTTTATGTTCATTGATGGATTTCTTCTTTTGAGAACTGCATATTCATATGTAATATGTGGTCATTTTTCTAGTGGAAAATGCTTTTATTTTTATATATTTGAATCAATTTCTTATATATTTTGGAAAGCATACTTTTATCTGAGAAACTTGCCACAGACATTTTGAAAAAGATTTCAATTCAAATGAATCCATACTTGGTTGAGTGCAGGTGAGATAGAATATTTTTTAATAAGGAGGATATATGTTTTGATCCTTTCCTATTCTACCTAACCACTTAATTCTCCTACTGTTCTCCAACTCTTATAATCTCAAGAATTAACTTGGCATTGAATTTAGCAAAGTTAACAATTCCTGCAAGAAACTTAAAGGCCACCAAAGCTATTAAAATATGATAGCCGACCCCCTCATATCACATAAACCTCCGTATATGTATCTAATTATGTGTACATATTTAAAATGTATTGCAAAGATAATCATGTATCTAATATCATAATGTCTTACATCTATAGGGTATTTCAACCTTCAAAGTAATTTTGCATTTCATTTTATCTTCATAATTACACTGTAATATAATTTGGGTGAGGGTTACCGTTCCTCTTTTAAACCAAGGTGCAATGGCATAAAACAACTTGCCCAAGAGTGTGCAGCTAATTAATAGTGAACATCGGCCTTTTGATTCCCAGCCTTCATCCTTTTTCCATTAAATGGTCACATGTATCTAAGTATGTATGTGTGTTTATGTTTACATATTTGAGTTATTCATATGTATGTAGAATACATAAATCATACTTACTTGCTTAAAAAGTATTGTCAGAAGATGAAAAAAAAATTTTCACATAAAAAGAAACAAACCTTATTTGTTTCAGAAATTCCCTCCCTTTCTTCCTCCTCCTATATGCCAATGCCTTTTAACAAAGGGAGATGACTAGATAAAGTCCTAATGGAGCTGGCTCTAGGCCCTATTATCATTTCTCTGCCTGTGTTGGAAGGGGAAATATTGGTTTAGCTATGGAACCAAGATGAATAGAAATGATGCCGGCTACCTATGGTACAAGGAGTGGTACCTGTATGGCCATTTTCCCCAGAGCCTGAGAGGCAATGTGATGTAATGATAGAGGTAAGAGATAGAGAGCTGGCCTCAGAGCCAGGAAGACCTGAGTTGAAGTGCCATTTCTTAAACTTACTTAAACTGACCCTTGCCAGGCACCTTAACCTTGGAGTGCTGTCAGCAGCTCTGTAAGACTACAAGTTTCAGAGATTGGTAATAGGAGTTTCCTTTTCAGGAGTTCCCTATGACAATGATATCACAGATCTGTTCCCTGACCCTTCCCCAAACCTATCAGTTGAGTGCAGAACTGTCACCTTGAATAAGGCAAAGAAGTTTGTCCAACTTTGGATTACAAGAGTAAGCTCTGGTTTTACTCCTGAGCTACTGCATATTTACATGTAGTATATGGCCATTTTTCTATTGGGGAATGTTTTTATTTTTATAAAGATTCCACTCTAAGTTGTACCCTCTGGGTTCTAGGAATACAAATTTGATTCCTCTAATGTGTGACAGCCCTGAAAATACTGGAAGATCACTATCATGTTAGCACCACCCCCTCCCAAGCCTTCTTTTCCCCTGTTGAGCATCCCTTGTCTCTGACCTTGGAGAGCTAGGAAAGGGATCCTTTTAAAAGTGCTTTTTGCAGACCTAGAAGCTCTCCCCAGGAGGAGGACTTCTTATCCCTCCCCTGTTGGAGTTATGTGTATTTATTTACTCAGTCATCAGTCTCTCCAGCTGGACATAATTTCCTGCATCACTGGGCACAAAGGCATGTGATTAAATCAAAGCAAAGTTAGAAAGTAGACTTAGTTTAAGTGATAAACAAAACTGCATCTGAAAATGTTTGTCCACACTGAGGTTCAATAATTTGGGAAGTGAACAGAGCAAAGCTGGATTTTTGGACAATGAAATTCAGATATGAAACACCTGGTAGACTAATTTTCTTATATAAACAGTTTAATTCAAGTAATTATTGAGCTAATCAAAGCTCATTTTTCTCTTTCATCCCTTATTTCTTTAACCCTTCGATGTTACTGTTCTCTTTTTTTGTGTGTTACCTTATTTTCTTAGTCCCATATTGCCAAGTACCTGCTTGATACCTTCAACCAGCTGTCTTATAGTTGCTTCAAATTCAGTATGTCTAAAGAGAACTCTCTATCTTTTGATTATTTCCCTCTTCCCAATCCTCCTTAGTTGAAAGAAAACCCTTATAACAAATATGTATACTCATGCAAATGACATTCCTACTTTGATCATGTCTGATCATTTCTCCTTATCCACAATCTATTTTTCCGTATTACTATCCCATATCTCAAAACATGCATCTGTAAAAATTGATATGGATGCTTACATAGACTCCAAAATTCCCTATTTCTATGAAAAAAAACCTACCATCCTTCTGGCTATCTAATTTCCTTCATCTTAGACAAAAGACTGAAAAGCAATAGCTGCCCAGGTTTACAACCAAAGTCATCTCTTCCTTGCTACCCTATGTCTAAGTTATGGCCAAATCTTGTTGATTCTATTTTTCCAACTTTCTCTAATCTGCCCTCTTTTCCCTCCTCACATAGCAGTCACTACCCTGTTTCAGTTCTTCATCTCTCCATTGGACCATTGTAACAGTTTGCTAATTGGTCATTCTGCTTCTAGTTTCTTTCCTTTCCAATTCATCTTCTATACAGCCGCCAAATTGATGGTACTTTCTTTATATTTTTTATTTAATTTCTTCTTAAAATTTTATTTTTTAAAATCAACCAGAGCTTATTTCCCTCTTCCCAACTCTCTTTAATTGAAAAAAATAAAACCCTTGTAATAAATATGCATACTCCTGGAAGTTGGGAAGGAAGGAAGTTGATAAGTTTATCTTATCCATCCAGTAAAACTAAAAAGAAGAACATCTCAGGTTGAATGTCAAGGCTAGGGAATTATTTTAAAACATTTTAGAGCTCGACTTTTTACGTAAGTCTTCCACTTTGAAAAAGAATTAAATCTTATTTCTTCCATATGGAAAAAAAATCATATTATGAAATGATAGTGATGGGGACCAGTCTTTAAAACCACATGACCCAGGAGGTGGTTGCTGCTTATGGCAAGTTTAGCAACATATGAAAAGGAGGTAAATTTATGAAGAATATTTGCTATTTGGAAAGAACTAAAACTTGAATATCTAATCATCTGCCTCATATTATATTCATAGGTTATTGTGACAGAATAGATTTAGAATAGGAGGCATATAGGGGTGTGTGTGTGTGTGTGTGTGTGTGTGTGTGTGTGTGTGTGTGTGTGTGTGTGTGTGTTGGAGAGGAAGAGGAAGAGCCCAAGAACAGAGGATCTGCTCCAATACCTGTGCTTTGGGGTCCATGATTTGTTCTTATCTCCTTAAATAACTTTCTCTCCAGAGTAAAGATTTTTAACATGGGGTCCACAGACCCCCTAAGTAATCCATGGACACATTTCAAAGGGATCTGTGAGTTTGGATATGAAAAATTACAGCTCTATTTTCACTAAGTTCCAAGTGAAATTTAGAATTTCCTTCAATTATGATTTTTTTTTAAAAAAGAAAACACTCAGAAGGAACTCATAGGTTTTACCAGATTGCCAAAAGGGTCTATGAGAGGGATAGAGAACCTGTGACCTCAAGGTTACATGTGGCCCTCTAGGTCTGCAAGTGCAGCCGTTTGACTGAATCCAAACTTCACAGAACAAATCCCTTTAATAAAAGGATTTGGTCTGTAAAACTCGGATTCAGTCAAAAAGCTACCTAGAAGGCCACATGTGGCCTTGATGCCACAGGTTCCCCACCCTTGGTCTATGACATAAACAAGGGTAAGAACCCTTGATTTAGAACATCTTCAATATAGCACATGCAAAATCAACTATTTTTACTATAGTGAAAAGCATTCTTGTTAGAATTACAGAATTTGGAGTTGAAAGAGATCTAATTTTTTGGAAATTGTTGGAGACTGAGACAGACAGCAGTACATTGAGAGGTCCCATCATAGGTCTAGTCCTTATTTCTTGTTCAAGTTAGTCTGGCTCACTTCTACTCTTAATCAGACTGTTAATAGGTGGTTAATGTTTCATTCCCTGACTAGCATATTTCTTTTTTGTTTGTTTGTTTTTTGGAGGGGGGAAGGTAAGGCAATTGGGGCTAAGTGACTTGCCCAAGGTCACACTACTAGTTTTTGTTTTCAGTGTCTGAGGCTGAATTTGAACTCGAGTCCTCCTGACTCCAGGGCCGGTGCTCTATTCACTGTGCCATCTAGCCGCCCTGTCTAGCATATTTCTGTAGTTCTAATCCTGGGTTTACTCTGTCCTTCCTGATAGTACTTCTATCCTTAGTCCTACTTTAAAATATTTCTTTAGTTTTTAATCTCCAAGGAAGCAAAGATTTGTTGTTGTTTTTCTTATTTCTGTCAGGTCTACCCTTCTGTTATAGATCAAAACTCTTCTTTCTGAAGTCACCAAATTCAAAGTTAGCAGTTTCCCTGAAGCTGGCCCCACAGAAATCTTAAATTAGCTTCTCTCTCCTGTCTAGTCCCATCCACGTTCTTTTCAGTTCATTTGAACTCCTGCTTTTGGATTTTCACACTTAAGCCTTTTGTCTTCTGCACAGACATTTCTAACTTGTTTGTCATTACAATTAATGATCCTTGGTCAACGTGCACCTCTCCCGAAAGAAGCTTTGCTTCTGTGCCTGCCCTGGTACCTTGCCCAGAGAATTCTAGATATAGAGATACAGGAAACATTAACCTATCTGCACCAATCCCCTCATTTTAGAGATGAGAAAACGGAGTCCTAAAAAGGTTAAGTGACTCACCAAAAGTAAGTTTAGTAAGTGGATAAGCAAGGATCAGAAGCATAAAACTTCTTACTGGAAAAGAACTCTAGACATCATATAATCCAATTCTCTCACTTTACAGGTAAAATAACTGCAGTTCAGAGTGGTAAGGGGGCTTCTTTTACCTTAATCCAAGAGGACAACACCATTTTCAAACTAACAGAACTGGCTTTCATTTCCTTATTCCCTAGACAAAAGAGCAGGGAATATATATGATATGCGGGTATATCTATCTGTCTTTATGTGTATCTTCTCATTGAGAGAAGACTTTAGGTGCCTAAAGCTTTGGCATCGGAGCAGGTTTAGAGAAGAGTAAAGGGAACAGGATAGGCATTGCCCTCCTCTTAACCCACCCCTTCCCCTTCTCAAATAAAAACTCCTGTCCCTGTAATTTGAATGATTTAATAACTGATTCTTCCTCCCAAAATTTTTATTGAGTCCTCTCAAAATTCAATCACTTCTCAGTGGGCTTCTGTTAGCCTGAACAGACTTCTTTAAGGCAAATAAAGTGTTGTCAATTAAAGTCTGAGTGATCAGTTAGGAACTTTAACAGAAAAAGTGCACAGATTGGAGTGCTTAAAAACAAAGATTTGATCATTTTACCCAGCCATGTACCTAACATCTACTTTTCTCTACAACTTCACCTATTCTAATGCTGTAAAACCTTTACCAGAAAACTGACCTTTGATGTAATTCCTTGCTTTCTCAACTTTATCCCAGTCAGGGCAGTAATAAATTCTTTCTTTAATACTGATATTAATATATTGCATGTCTCCATGTTGCTGTGTTATAACTTTATCTACAATACAACTAGTTATAATGTTATCCATATAGACTTTGGAGATGGGATTTTTATGTAATGCGGTGAGTGTTAGTTAGACTCACTTAAAGGAAAGGCCCAAGCCACTGCCATGAATTGCCCCTTCATTAAGGACTCTCACTGATAAAGATAGCTGTGCAGTATTTTTTTTAAACTAATCAGAGAAGCTGGGAGATTATTTTATCCCTTGCTGTGGAAGTCAGATGTCATGCCTTTTAAATAAATGATTCAATTCCATTCTGTACGACTGCAATCCCCCTTTCTGTAAGAAGCCTTTCCCCATGCCCCGTAATTCTAATGCCTTCCCTGTGTTGATTACTTCCCATTTATTCTGTTTGTACACAGCTGTTTGCATGTTGTCTCCTCAATTAGACTGAGTTTTTTGAGAGCAGAGACTGTCTTTTGCCTTTCTTTGTATACTCAGAACTTAGTATAGTACCCGGCTTAAGTACCATAGCAACTTAATAAATCCTTAGGGAAACAACTCGATGGCACAGTGGATAGAGCACCAGACCAGGAATTGGAAAGACAAGTTCAAATCCAGCCTTGTGACCCTGAACCAGTCACTTCACCTCTGTTTGCCTCAGTTTCCGCATCTGTAAAATGAGAATAATAATAGCACCTATCTCCCAGGGTTTTTGTGAAGATCCAATAAGAAAATAGTTGTGAAATACTTAGCACAGTGCCCAGGACATGGTAAGCACTATGTAAATGTTATTATTATTATTATTATTATTATTATTATTATTAGGGGTGGTGGCATTGATTTGATTTGAGAAAGTACCTTAGGGATTATCTTGTCTAATTCTTCCCCTCTCCCCTTTTTAGTAGATGTGGAATGTACGGCCCAGGGAATTCATGACATCATAAAATCATAGATTTAGAATTCATAGGTACCTTAAAAGCTGTTAAGTCTAACTTTTCCTTATTTTTCAAATAAAGAAACTGAGATACGGAAAGATTTAATGACTTGTGTAGGATCACTAAGTGTCTAAGTTAACTAAGTGCCCTGGGCAGAATTTGAACTCATATCTTCCTGATCCCAAGTCCAATGCCTTTCCACTAGCTTACTTAGCTAAGGACCCAAAGGTGACAGAGCTAAGATTCAAACTCTAAATCTAGACCAAACGAAACAGCCCTTTTGGAAAAGGACTCAACTAAAGAATAGTAAGGATTAAGAGTCGGTATTAACATCTGAGATCCTTCTAGCATCCTATAAACTGAAGAAGGAATCTCGGAGGGGAAAGGAGAAGGAAATCTCTGAAACATGCCAGTACCAAGGGGTGTTATCAGAAAACAACTGAAGCAGACATCTGTTCACCAAAAAAAAAAAAGTAGACAAAAACACACACCTTTTGCAAGCCCCTACACCGTATTCGTCTTGCTTTTATCTCACATATTGAAGCAGACCACATCAGCCTGCAACTGAACGACTGCATACCACAAAGGCCTTTTCAGTTAGCAGAGTTTTAATTGCAAGAGCTGTATGGCAAGGTGGGGGCAGAGACAGCTTACACATGATGCCATGGCCTTTTTTTGTTATGGAATAACTGTCATGAAGGCAGCATGGTTTCATTTGTTATTTAGAAGCAGGGATTGCACATTAAATAATTCCACAGGCTTAAGGGAACAACACAACCAGAAAGATCAAAGAAATTTTGGAGAGGCAGATAAACAAATTCAGTCATTTTTCAGTCATGTCAGTCTCTTGTGACCCCATTTGGGGTTTTCTTGGCAGAGCTACTGGAGTGGTTTGCATTTCCTGCTCCATTTCATTTTATAGATGAGGAAACTGAGGCAAAATTAAGTGACTTACTCAGGGTCACACAGCTAGGAAGTATCTAAGGTCAGACTTGAACTCAGCAAGATAAGTCTTCCTGATTCCAGGCCCAGTGCTCTATCTACCTAGCTGTCCAGATAAACAAAAACACTCTGGCCCACTGAATAAGGATACTGTGCCTTTCAACTAAGTTTTCTAGAAGAAGTGTCCATGCATCCATCTTCCCTTCTCATCTCTGCATTGAGAGTGATATTGGAACAGCCCTTTCTAACCCTGAGAGTAATTTACACTTAGTGGAGAGAGAACCTAGCACGACAGGAAGGTTGGTTCATTTGTCGCCATAGTCAGCAGTTTGCTTGGTGACCTTGGGCAAACACTAGATTTTCCATTTCTCTGCTTGCTACATATGAGTCTGGGCTGCTGTCTCTGCTCCTTTCATCAGTGGGCATCTTCGCAAACCCTAGATAAGGACGTTTGGAAATCTACCAGGTAAGGCTTTGAAATCCTTAGGTACGGTCTTATCTACCGGTCAGATAGCCCAGCTATACTGATTGATTCTATCTCATTTGACAAGAGCTACTTTGGGCACCTAAGCCCCCAGTGGCGCCTAAGGAATCTGTAAGGAGTACTGTACCATTTGCCACTGGCTTGTTTATTTCCTCTTCTTTTCCTCTCCTATTCATTTTCATTTTCTTCTCCATCAGAGGCTTATACTTCCAGCCTGCACTATGATGGAGCTTCACACTCAGCATCATCAAGTGGGTTTGACTGACATCAAGCTACACAAAAATTGTGACAACTGATTCCATATTAATTCAGAAAGTCCTGGGGTACGACGAAATTGTGGTAAAAAAAAAAGAATTGTCAGTGTTGATACCCTACTACCAATGTATAAGGAAATATCATCCCTTTCTGTTAAACAAAATCCATTGTGTTTTGTTTGGGAAAGGTGGAAGTGTAATAGACTTTGCAGAGGGGTTTGTTGGGAAGTATCTGTTATATCAAACCAAAATGGATCCCCACATATCTTAAAAGACTGGTGAAGAGAGATGTTCTCAGGGTCCTGTGAGAACAGCTCACAGATCTCTGGATGCTAAGTAAAAGTGGACATGGAAAAAGTGATAAATCAGATTGTAGCTCCTGCCACTCCTGCCCGATTATCGTAAGGCAGTAGTTCTGTTCTGTGGGTCATCTGGTGAGACAGTGGATAGAGAGCACTGGGCCTGGAGTCAGGAAGACCTGGGTGGGTTCTGATCCAGCCTCAGAAACTTAGGAGCTGGGTGACTCCAGGCAAATTATTGAACTTCTGTTTGACTCAGTTTCCTGAACCTACCCCCAGAGCTGTTGTGAAAGTGTTCAGCACAGTGCTTGGCACATAGTCGGTGTTGCATAAATGCTTATTCCCTCCCCTCTCCCCTCTCTTCCTTGTTAGAATTTGACTGTAGTTCAGTAATCTATTCGTTCTTCTGCTAGGGAAAAACTGAACCCATCAAAATTTGGTCAATTGTTTCAATGAAAGAAGGATGAAAGTATTCCTAGTTAGTACAATCCCTGGCTTGTTATCTTCTCATATCTTTTTAGTACCTGTCTTCCAGATGCCCTTTAAATAAAAGTAGTCACTATGGGTGAAACAACCTGTCCTTTATCTAGCTAGGAATTTGAAAACCTCCTGGTCATTTCCTGAGCTGAGATATCATGGAAACTAGGTAATAGATGTATATGTCCCTGATAATTATGCTTTTAAGTAGAAGTCATAGGTTAACAGAGTATATAAAAATGTTACCCCAGATAAAAATGTAGTCTCATCTAACCAAGGGAAAAGATTCATAATATTTGGAGAGATTACTGTCTTATTGGGTTCTAGGTGATGGGCTTGACCTCCTCACCAAATTATCAGTATTTTTTTAAAGAAATTACCATGCATTAGAATTCAGTGATTAAATCTGAACCGTCATATGAAGCAGTTTAAGAAAATAGTACACGTGAGAATATTTCTAAATATTTTCTTATTTAGGAAAAACGTTAAACTCTCTTAATCTATAATAGATGCTGGAGTTCTTTATTTGTTTTTGTCTCTTTCTCTCTCCCTCCTTATTTAATTTCTTTTTTCTCATCCTTCACCCAAACTGTCATTTTGTCCCACCTAGCATTTTATAGACACTTTAAAAATATTTGTTAAATGAATGAATGAACTTGCAAGTGACACCTTTGGGCATTGCTTAACCTCATTACTAGGATAAACCAAACAAGTGAAAGACCTGAAGGCTCTTGCCCTAAATTTTTTCTAAATCATCAACATATTTATATTACAGCAAAAGGAGTAATCACAGATTCTATACTAGAAATCACTGATTACATTAGCATATTCAAATGAATCTGTTTAAGAAAATTAAGTCAAGAGGCTTGCTGACAGCCCTCCATTTTAATTTCGACAATGGGGTTCCGATTGCCAGAATCCAAACTCAGAAAAGAGAATAAGCTGTAACTCGACACATCTATAAGAGAACCCTCCATTTCTATGCTAGAATGCTGGCTAAGCCAGCCTGGGGTCCTTGGTTGGGATGAGGTTTCCCTTTGATGTGATATGGGCAAGGGGCCCTTTTGTTGCTTCAGAGTGGGTGTGAGCATGGTGTGGTTACAAGAACTTTTTGTATTCATCTAATGATTGCATTTTTACAAAACACCTCTCAGAATCAGCCTTCATTTATTCCTTCTTATTCAGGACATGTTATTTATTAACCGCTTGATTTTGTCAGTCTTGAGGCATTGCTCCACAGGGATATGCATCTACATTTTGCCTGCTTAAGAGGTTGTTTCACAGGCTTCCTGTCAGCTAAAAATGTTATTTTGTTAGCCATGTTAACAGAGATCTTTGTTTTTCTAATGTTTTATTGGCAAATTAGACATTTAGTGGAATACTGTGAACTAGCTGAACATCAGGCCCGGCCTTTGTTTGGTCTGTGAACCTGGGCATGAGGCCTAAAATAAGATGTGAATGTGCTCTCAAATTTAAGTGTTTTGGCCAGTTGTGTATTTTCTTAGCCTAATGATTTGATGAAGGGGTAAATGTGGCATTGGTATAGTGGGTTAAGATTTTTCTGTTTGTCAAGTTTTTTTAGAAGCCTAGGAAATTTTTTTTTAACTGGTGACAAAACTGATTGAAAAATTTGCAGAAGGCTTAACAAATATTTAATAGACTGAAGGTACCTATCTCTTTCTAATGGTTGAGGATGCATTTTGGTGGTGAAAAATGTAGCAGTTTGCATAAGATTTCTTATCAGCTATGATCAAGAGAAAAAAGGGGAAAAAAGAAAAGCCTGAGATAAGAAAGCCACTCTGTGCTGTTAACATCCTGACTGCTGCAGGTATATTTAAGACAAAATCATGTTTCTATGGGAAAATCGATAAAAAATTAAACAGATACATCAAGTAGCAAATAGTCATTATGAAGGTTTGCACCAAAAGAAATATCTTAGGCTACGCACATAACTGTTGACTGACATCGTAACTGGTTTTTAGCTGCAACTTTCAAAATGCTAGACTCACCAGATTCAATAAGTTGTCTGAACTTGGGTCATCATATAAATATTAGGACATGATGTTGGCAACATAGTCTGAATTTAGGTTGTGCAGTGGACAGAGTATCAGGACTGAAGTCAGAAAGATGCTTCTTTCTGAGTTCAAATGTGACCTCAGACACTTACTAGCTGAGTGACTCTGGACAAGTCACTTAACCCTGTTTGCCTCTGTTTCTTCATCTGTAAAATGAGCTGGAAAAGGAAATGGCAAACCAGTACCTTTATCAAGAAAACCCCAAATGGGGTCAAAAAGAGTTAGACATGATTGAAAAATGAGTGAACAGTAAACAACAGTAACAAGATGTAATAAGAGTGTTAAAGCAGTTACAGTACATGACTACCTAGGGTTTGGGCTGCTGAAAGATGTTTTTGTAGGTTAAAATATGTTCAAAGAACATAGATTTGATAGGCTGGCTAGTTTACCCTTTGTACTCAGAGTGACAAGGTGGTTATCTTAGGAGACAACTTTGAGAAAAGCTTTTCAGTGTTTTAAAGATTCACTGAATTCATTGTCTTTGATCAAAATATCATTGCCTCTGGTTCTATGGAAAAGATTTTGTTTTTGATATGAGATGTGAGGTTAGACTACGAAAAGAACCAACCCAAAAGATTGTAACAAGTTGATCACCCACAGGTAAAATAAAATAAGAAAAACAGTTTGAACAGATTTTTAAAATTAAAATGCATGCTCTTAAAATTAAAAACTCCCTTAGTAGATTAAGAAATGTAGAACCTCAAAGGTAGGAAATAGCATTTTAAATTGTAGGCTATTTCAGAAAATATTCATGTAGCTTAAAGAAAAATTGTTTAAGTTGGCAACAAGAGATGGCTATTTTCAGCTTTTTTATTTTTCCTCCGTGTTAACATTGTCTATACTCGGCTAAAGAAAAGTTTGCTATGAAATGTATCCCCAGCAATCATCTGATTACCCTTAAGAATAAACTTCAGAGATAATGACAGCTATCTAGAGACCCTTTTGCTGGGAAGGAATGCAAAGAAAGTCACACCCATGACTCAAACATCCAGAGACTGCAGAATTCATTGAAGACTGCACCAAGCAATACTATCTGTGCAGTGCATAGAGTGCTGGGCCTGGACTCTGGAAGACTCATCTTCCTGAGTTCAAATCTGACCTCAGACACTTAGCAGCTATGTGATGCTAGGAAAGTCACTTAACCCTGTTTGCCTCAGTACCCTCATCTGTAAAATGAGCTGGAGAAGGAAATAGCAAATCACTCTAGGATCTTTGCCAAGAAAATACCCAAAGGGGTCACAAAGAGAAGGAAATAACTGAAACAATTGAGGAACAACAGCTATATAAGAACATCAAGAAATCCTTTGGAAATTGCAGGAGAAAGAATGCTGTGCTTTTTTTTTTTCCAATTTAGAAATGGACAGTAACTAGAAAGTAAAAAAAAAATTAGGCACCTTAATTTAATACTTTAGTTTTTCTCATATTAAATGTGACTAAAATAAAAATTAAATGTTTTTTTAAAAACTATTTCATATTTAGGAATAAATTAATCACAAATTAATTACAAAATTAATAGAAAAATTAATAAATTAATAACAAAATCAGAAACATGTGGGTTCAAATCTCAGTTCAGATAATTACTAGATATGTGACCTTGGACAAGTCATCTGACCTCTATGTGCCTCAGTTTCCTCACCTATAAAGTGGGGAGGCTGGACTAAATGGACCCTCATATCTTTTACAACTCTTAATCTATGGTCTTGTGTATATTTCTTTTTACAACATCCAGAATCCAAATGTAAACTAATTTTCTTTAATATAATTGTCCATTATTTTATATCAGTTGTGCTAACAAGATGACAAAAAATAATCTCTTAATATTGAAAATATCAAGCTTTGGGTTGTAAATTAATCATATTCATGAGTGCATGATTTAGTTTGTTTTTCATGATTACTTTTCAACTGAAGGATAATATAGCCATTTTATTTAAAAACCAAGTGAATCTAAAATGTCTGAGGGAAAACGGCAGATTTGTCCTAACTTCCTCACCCCCCCCCAAAAAAGTGAAACATCAAAGAGAAAGAAAATGGCCTTAGCCACAGATAAAAATGAATGGGGTTGCGATAACTGACAACAAGAGAGAGCAGAGCCACCCAATTCTCATTTTATTTCTGTTTTTGCTAATTAAAAAAAAAGGGTGAACACATTCCTGGAAATGACAGAACAAACCAAAATAGGTAAGGAGAAATAGTAACAGAGCACTTTGCTGCTCTGATGAAATCAAGACACTTGGCCAAGTTGAAGGATGTTTGTGGGTTTCTAAGCAGCTCTCAGAGGTGATTGAAGAGTCACTGTCAGTGATATTTGAAAGATCATGGAAAAGGGGAGAGGAGGTGCCACAAATTTGAAGATGAGCAAATGTTTATATTTGTAAAAAAGAAACAAGGAAGCAAGGAAGGAAGGAAGAAGGAATCTTTAAACTTGAGGTGACCAATAAGCTTAATCTTGATTCCTGAGAAAATTCTGGAATGGTTGATTAAAGGAATGGTTGGCAAATGTTTAGAAAGGAGGCAATGATTTCAAAGAGTTGGCATGGCTTCACCAAGAACAGAGAATGCCAGTTAACCTCACTTTTCTTTTTAACAAGTTTACTAGACAAGTGGATAAGGAGAATGCTATAGATTTAGTTTGCCCTAGATTTCAGCAAAACTTTTGCTAAAGGCTCTCAGAGTATTCTCACGGAGAAGATAGAAATATATGGATTAGATCATAATGCAAAAAGATGGATTTAAAACTGTTTACCTATATTCAGAGTGTTGTTAATGGTTCCATGTCAACATGTCAGATGATCTCCTGTGGTGAAATGAAGAAATCTGGCCTTGGCTCTTCACTGTTTAACATTTTTATCAATGACTTCAATAAAGGTATAGTTGACAAACCCATCAAATTTGCAGATGACACCAAGGAAAGAGGTAGAGCTGGAAAATTTTGCTAAAAATTAGAGCCACTCCAACATGGAGTGGGTTCCTGGAAAGGAGGTAAGCTTCACCTTCTTGAAGATCTTCAGGCAGAGTCTGGATGAGATCAGGTGCTGGCTATGTAGTGTATAAGGATAGAAATAAATGGCTGCTGAGGGCCCCTCCAATTCTCATATGTGATCATATATGCCAGGTGCCATGTTAGGAAATGGGTATGCAAATATAAAAGAGAGCTTGTCACTTTTCCCGCAGAATTTATATTCCATTGGGGAGAAATACAAACGCAAAAAGGAAAACACAAAATATATAGGAAGTAGATGTAAAATAATTTGGAGGCAGGGGAGCTGCCATCTGCCCTATATGGGGGCTGGTAGAAATAGGCTTCCTGTAGGGGGCAGCACTTGATCTCAGTTTTAAAGAAAGCTAGGGATTTGATTAGGTAGAAAAAGGAATGCATATTCTATAATTTCTAAGCCATAGCACAACCCCAGAAAACATGTTTCCATGTTTCAGGGAGATGCTTGAGGTCATTTTAAAGCCCTGTGCAATTTCCCAAGTGGTCTGTGAGATCCAAACAGTCAGCACCAGTAAAGATAAATGAGTTACAGGAAGGGTAAGCTCCGGACCAAACCCAGAAGTTATTGCAAGGAGTCTACTCCATGTGTACACTAAACCAGTCATCTCGAGCTGTATTTGCTCCAAACACAGATAAATAGGGAAGCAAAATAAACATACTTCCTGTAGATTGAATACGACATATTGTTTCTCAAATACATATATGACTTCAGTGAACCTGTGATCTCACTGATTTGGGTACTACCTCCAATGGCACAGCTGTTAGAATGTCTATGGCTTTATATCTTGTACTTCTCTTATGCAAGTTCCCCCATGGAATTCTCTCCTTCCTCAACTCTACCTACTGGCTTCCGTGACTTCCTTCAAGTCTCTGCTAAAATCCCACCTTCACCAAGATGCCTTTCCTGGTCCCCCTTAATGTTAGTGATTTCCCTCTGAGACTATTTCCAACTGATCCTATACACAGCTGTCTGCATGTTGTCTCCCCTCTCCCCTTCCATTAGATTATGAGCTTCTTGAGGGCAAGGACTATTTTTACCCATCTTTATAAACCCCCCCCCCCCACTTTAGCATAGTATCTGACACAAGGTCAGTGCTTTATAATGCTTTTTGTGGATTTTACATGACTTGATTTGATACAAGGGTTCAACCAACATGATGAGAGCCTTCCTCTAGATGATAAGTTTTTAACTTGGGGGTCTGTGAACTTATTTTTTTTTAATATTTTGATAACTATTTCAAAATAATCCATTTCCTTTGTAACCTTATGTATTTTATATTAAGCATTTAAAAACTTTATTCTGAGGAATTCATTGGCTTCACCAGACTTACTGTCAAAAGTATCCATGAGGGGTGGCTAGGTGGCGCAGTTATTAGAGCACTGGCCCTGGAGTCAGGAAGACCTGAGTTCAAATATGGCCTCAGACACTTAACACAAAAACTAGCCATGTGACCTTGGGCAAGTCATTTAACCCCAATTGTCCTGGCGCCCCCCCTCCAAAAAAAAAAGCAAAAAGGAAAAAAAAAAAAAAATATATATATATATATATATATATATACAAAAAAAGTATCCATGAGACACTAAAAAGTTAAGAGCCCCTTTTCTAAAGCTCTTGACACTTCATGAGTAATAATGGAGTACACTAACTATCCATCTATTGCCTTTCTATGGGTCAATTCTGGGTCCATTCATTGTCCATCTGCAATGTCAGAACAGGACATATTGGTAATGAACAAGAATTATGGATTCCCTATCCCTTTGAATCTCATAGTGTAGATCAGTATTGTCAAATTCAAATAGAAAAATGGGAGTCACTAAAATATGTATATAAGGATCCCTGTGGGCTTTATATTGACTTAATTTTAAAATGTAATTTTATCTGTTATATTGTATTTTTATTTATTTTGTAAAGTATTTCCCAATTACATTTTAATCTGATTCAGGCTGTGCTCAGGAGTATTACAGGCCATGTGCAGTCCATAGGTCTACATGTTAAGTATATTTCCTCTTTTTTTTTTTCTGTAGGTAGTTATTAAACAGAGAATTAAAATTGTGAGTCACCCACATGTCAGTGGGGAAAGTCATGCATGGTACACAGAACTAGACTGAAGCATATTAACAATGAAGAATTCTTTAAAAGATAATATCAAGGAGAAGTATGACTAGAAAAGGTGTGCCAGCATTGTAACTGTGACTGTGAACTCCCTCAAAGCAGGGACTGGTTTTTTGCCTTCTTTTTATCCCTAGCACTTAGCACAGCACCCACTAAGTACTTAGTACTTAAGTAGGAGCTTAATAAAGGTTTATTTACTGATGGGGATGCATGAAATTTCAAGCTCTCTAGAGGAAAATCCTTTTCATGTTGAGTGGACCCTCTTGGGAGAATTTTCTTGAATACTTGGAGAAGCATAGATGGGCTATGAATCATACCATTGGTGGGAGCATTCACAGTAACGAGATCACAAATTCATTGATAGACATGCAAAATATTATGATTTACTCAGTCTATCAAAAAAGTGTGTTATTTGTCATATTGATTCATGCTGTTTGTTGTTGTTGAAGCTTAAAAAAAGGATCAAAATTATTGTGTTTGGTATGCACATGGAACAGACCCTTTGTGATAAATAACTCCTGGATTTGGTCCAGGGCCTGGCCTTCCTGCAACTCATTTGTCTTCACTGGTGTTGACTGCTTGGACCTTAGGGACCTTCCCATGTGGGAGATTAAAAAGTTAACCAAGCAGCTGGAAAGAAGACTAAAATAGAAACTAAAATAGAAAACAGAGGTAGAGTGGAAATGTTGACAATTCCAAGGGTAGCAGTAGTGAGGGGAGGGATTCAAGGTAGGTCATAACTTTCTTGCCTCCATGTCTATACATTCCACAAAAAGTATTTATGCCATATCTGCTACTTCCAAGACATTGTGCTAGGTCTTGTGAGCAGCTGGAGTCAAAACTATTCATCATTATGGAGCTTAGAGGTTATTTCAGTGACATGGACTTTGGTGCAATCTTTGTTTCCTAGTTCCAAGATTATCCAACTAGTCGTGGTTCTCTATCCACGACCACATACTTCACACTCTTTTTTTCCCTAATGCTGAATCAGAACAGTGTAGAGGATCTAGTAGCAATGTATTCCTTCTAATAGAGTCCAATTGAAGACAGTGACCATTCCACTTTTGTATTTGTATACCCCAGCATCTGGTTTAAAAAAAGAAGAAGCACTCACCAAATACTTGTTGATTAAAATTAAAATTGTTTCACCCCTGATTTTATAGCTTATCCTCATTATAGACAATGTTTGCTGATGGTTTTAGATAGATATTACTTATCTTAAGGAAGTTCCATTTATTTTTATGCTCTCTAGTGTTTTTAGTAGGAATGGGTGCTATATTTTGTCAAAGGCTTTTTCTGCATCAATTGAGATAATCGTATGATTTCTGTTGGTTTTATCACTGATATGGTCAATTATGCTGATAATTTTCATAATGAACTAGTCCTGCATTCCTGGTATAAATCTCACCTGGTCATAGTGAATGATCCTTAAAATATATTGCTGTAATCCCCTTGCTAGTATTTTATTTAAAAATTTTGCATCAATATTTGTGAGGGCAATTGGTCTATAGTTTTCTTTCTCTATTTTCACTCTTCTTGGTTTAGGTATTAGCACCATATTTGTAACATAAATGGAATTTGGTAGGACGGACTCCTTCTTTGCCTATTTTTCCAAACATTTTATATAGTATTGGAATTAATTGTTCTTTAAATGTCTGGTAGAATTCATTCATGAATTCATTTGACTCTGGGGATTTTTTCTTAGGGAATTCACTAATGGTTTGCTCAATTTTTTTTTCCTAAGACTGAGTTATTTAAGTATTCTCTTCTCTTAATCTGGGCAATTTATACTTTTGTAAACATTCATCCATTTTACTTAAATCATACAATTTATTGGCATGTAATTGGAGAAAATAGTTTCAAATAATTGTTTTAACTTCCTCTTCATTGATGGTAAATTAGCCTCTTTCATTTTTTGATGCTGGTAATTTGGTTATCTTCTCTCCTTTTTTTAACTGACAACCAATTGTTTAATTTTTTTTTCATAAAACCAGCTCCTAGTTTTATTTATTAGTTCACTTTTTTTCCAATTTTATTTATTCTCCTTAGATTTTCAGAATTTTTAATTTGGTGTTTAATTTGTTCTTTTTCTAGTTCTTTTAGTTTCATGCCCACCTTATTGATCTCCCCTTTCTCTATTTTATTGATGTAAACATTTAGCAATATAAGTTTCCCCCAAAATACTGCTTTGGTTGCATCCCATAAATTTCAATGTGTTTTCTCATTGTTGTCATTTTCTTTAATGAAATTGTTGATTGTTTCTATGATTTGTTCTTTGACCCACTTATTTTTTAAAATTACTTAGTTTCCAATTAATTTTTAATCTTTCTTCAGATGGAACAAGTCAAATCTCTCCTGACATTGGCATTAGGAAAACCTGAGTTCAAAATTAGCCTCAGATACTCACCAGCTGTCTGACTCTGGGCAAGTTACTTAGACTCCATCTGTCTCCGTTTTCTCATATGTGAAATGTATATAGTAATAGCACCTACCTCCCAGAGTTTTTGTGAAGAATAAGACAGTATTTGTAAACTGTTTTATAAACCTTAAAGCTTTATATAAATGCTAGCTATTACTACTAGTCAGTAAACATTTATTAAGTACCTTAGGCTATGTTAGGTCCTGTATTAAATGCTGGGGATATGAAGAAGGATAAAAGAGAGTCCTTGCCCTCAAGGAGCTCACAATCTAAAAGGGGAAGCAGGGGATAATACTCCATGTAACAGCCCTTGATGTACTTGAAGACAGCTCTCATGTTCTCTGTTAAGTTTTATCCAGGAGAGGTAGCAGTGAAGGCAGTTACTATCAGAGTACTTTTGGAGGTGTGATGTGCACAGTTGATTTTCTGGGACAGTCCAGGACAGATTAATAGCCTTGGAAAGAGATGAGTCAGATTTTTCTCCTCACAGCACACCAACAGATGGAGAAAGTGGATGAGTATCAGGAATCTTCAATGGGTCCCAAGAGGAAGGGTAAAGTGCATAAAATGGAGAAAATAGCCCCAAAAGGGGGGAGGGGGGGAGGCAAGGGCAGGTGTGGAAAACTTGGCACCTGCTAACTACTATTCTTAAGCTTTTCCATATGTCCTACATCCAACCTGCCTGCCATGGACCAGCAGGAGGGAAGATGAGAAAGCATGTTTGACAACTGATCACAGGCTATCAAAATCAGGCAGTGCATTTTTTATTAGTATTTCTTTTCAGTTACGTGTAAAAATAATTTTTAACATTTAAAAAAATTTGAGTTCCAAATTTTCCCTGTCTCTCATCTCCCCCTTCCCTGATACAGTAAGCAATTTGATATAGTTTATACATGTTCAATCATGTAAAACATATTACAATATATTAATCATGTTGTGAAAGAAGACATGTACCCAAAGGGGGAAAAAAAACTCATGAAAAAAATAAAGAGAAAAAATCATATGCTTTGATTTGCATTCAGATTCCATCAGATCTTTCTCTTGAGGCAGCATTTTTCATCATCAGTCCCTCAGAATTGTCTTAGATCAATGTATTGTTGAGAAAAGCTAAGTCATTGACAGTTGATCATCATACAATATTGTTTTTACTGTGTATGCTTTTCCCTTGTTCTGCTCACTTCACTTTGCATCAGTTCATGTAAGTCTTTTCAGGTTTTTCTGAAATCTGCCTCAAACAGTGTATTTAAAAATTATCCTTATACGTGTGGTTCCCAGGGCCACCCCAAGAAACTGGGAGCCAGAAGCTGTCACAGGAACAAAAGCACTGGATGTCTGTGTAGCGCATTCTGGAGCAAAACATCTTACCTTAATTATCTCTTTTGATTGTCAGAATTGACCTGTGATGTTAGCAACTTAATGTCATTTATCTTCATATTCTAGATTAGGAAACTGAAGCTCAAAAATATTCAATAGATTGCCCAAGATTACAAAACTGGAGCTTCTAACCCCAAAGTCCTGTATCTGTAATGTCCTTCTAAAAGTTAGTGCCAAAAACCAAAACAACAAATCCAGTATTCTTTCCATTATATCACAATGTGTTATCCTCTCCAATGCTACTGCCAATATTTTTATAACAACTGATGAAAATAGGTCAAGACTAGTGTTGAAAGGAAAAATAAATCTCATAATGGCAATGTTTGGGGGAATTCTGAAGAAAAAGTATGGGGGAGGTGTCATAGAAGCATAGATATCTAAGAGGTCATAAAATTCAAGCTTTTCATTTTACAGATGGTAAAAGTGAGGCATAGAGAGGTTAAGTGACTTACCTAGGGTCTCACAGCTAGAAAGTTAACAGAGGTGAGATTTTAACTCAGGTCATCCTTACTCTAAGTCCAGTGTACTATCCACTACATCCTCCCAATGATATTGACTGGGGTTTGGAACTGATCACTTAACTATGACCCTCAACATTGTTTTTTGTTTGTTTTGTTGTTTTGGTTTTTGGCACTATCTTTTAGAAATATTTCCTTTCTTTTCCTTTTCCTGCCTTTCAACATATGCCTGAAACAGACAAAATGGAAAAGAGGGCACATCATGGAACCTAGGTACCCCATGCCCTAAAAACATTCCTATATATGTGAGGCTAGGTATCCCATAAGAAGTTATGTTTAAACTTTAAAACTTATTAAAAATTAATGATTTTGTCCCACAAATATTATACTAGTACCTGAAGCAAGAAACCCCAAGCATTTCTGGAGATAGTTGAACAGAATGGGTCCTTAGCAATTTTTTTTCCCCCTTAGAAGTCTGATATTTACCATTAATGATGATATCTGCTTCTCATTTTTTAATATTATTATCAATTAATCAACAAACATTTATTAATATTTACTACACATCAGGCACTGTACTAAGCTCTAGGGATACAAAGAAAAAAAGTTAGCCCTTACTCTCATGGATCAGAATTTAAGTTTGCGATGATAAAAGTGGCACAGTTATGAATGGAGGTGAAACTCAAGGTGACTGTCTCTGTGAGTTGTTTATTTTTCTGACTGTATGTTGGGGAAAATAAGAAAAAGAACAATTAGTACTAGAGGGAGCGTCTTCTGAAGAGTGCTAGGGCTTTCATTCATAAAGGAAGGACAAACAACAAAAAGGTGGTTTCCATTAATGCTAGGAGTCTGAAAAAGTGTAAAGTAAAAAGATCTGGCTTAAAGGAAGCCTCCCTTTGAAGAGGGCTCCAAACTTTCCAGCTAATTTAATTTTCCATCAGCTGTGCTGCTTGATTTTGACCCCAGGAGTGAGCTCATCCACTGGAATCTCAGCAGCACAGAGACTGATTCAGCTTTGATACTCAACACTTCCTCATCATCCTCATTTGCCCCCCTCCCTTAAGGGTGGAACAACAAACTCTACCCAAAGCCTCCCTTATTGAGGGCTCAAAATTTTCCTGTTAACTTCATTTAAGTATTGTTTTCCCATAAGAGTGTTTGCTCCTTGAAAGAGATTGTCTTTTTCTTATTTGCATCTCCAGTACTTAGCATAAATCTTGGCACACAGTAGGTACTTAATAGCAATAAAACAAGATTTTCCAGAGGCACAGTGATCAAAATTGGGTAAGGAAAGCTAACATGGTTAGAAATGAGAGTACAAAACAAAGCCAATGTAACCAAGATTAAGAGGGTAGTGGGAAATTGGGAAAGAATATTTAAACCAGTGTCTCTGATAAAGGCCTCATTTCTAAAATATACAGGGAATTAAGTAAAATTTATAAGAATACAAGTCATTCCCTAATTGATAAATGGTCAAAGGATATGAACAGGCAATTTTCAGAGGCAGAAATTAAAGATATCTTTAAGCATATGGAAAAATGCTCTAAATCACTATTAATTTGAGAAATGCAAATCAAAACAACTTCGAGGTACCAATCTCACCAGTCAGACTGGCTAAGATGACAAAACAGGAAAATGACAAATGTTGGAGAGGATGTGGAAAAATTGGAATACTAATGCATTGTTGGTGGAGCAGTGAACTGATACAACCATTCTGGAGGGCAATCAGGAGCTATGCCTAAAGGGCTATAAATAATTGCATACCCTTTGTCCCAGCAATACCACTTTTAGGGTTGTATCCCGAAGAGATCACAGAAGTGGGAAAAGGATCCATATGTACAAAAATATTTATTGCAGCTCTCTTTGTGGTGGCAAAAAACTGGAAATATAGGGGATGCCCATCAATTGGGGAATGGCCGAACAAGTTACGGTATATGAATGTAATGGAATACTACTGTGCTATAAGAAATGGGAAGGAGATGGACTTCATAATTACCTGGAGAGGCATATACAAACTGATGCTAAGTGAGAAGAGCAGAACCAGGAAAAATTTGTACACAATCACAGACACATCGTACGTGTGATGACCAACCTTGATAAACTAGACTCTTCTCAGCAACGCACATCTGTAAGACAACTCTACAAGTCTCAGGATGGAAGGAGATATCCACATTCAGAGAAAGATCTAGA
>CM053580.1:299144094-299178610 GCA_028627135.1 Pseudochirops cupreus | reverse complement strand
GAAAGAAGCAATTGATCAAGGTCTCTATACTCCACAGTCTTTTGATGACAGAATACCATATTGGTTTGAGAGTTATGGTAGCTTCCCTGTATGGGTATGGTGAACACAGGAACCCAAGAGTTTAGTCAGTGTGTAGAGTGGTTAGAGTTAGCAGAGATTGAGTAGAGTTAGCATAGAGTTTTGTCCAGGCATATGAGTTCCCAAGCAAATGGGCCCAAAAGTCCCCACTCAGACTGAACTCACCTTCACCACCAGCTTCCTAACTCATCCCAAAATGGCAGGAGATGAAGTACACCAGAAGAAACCTGTCACTTGGTACCCACTATCTGTATTTTTTGAATAGCAGGTACTTTGTTGCTCTAAGAATGACGATCTTGGATGGATAAGTCCCTGTTCGGTGTTGGTCCTCTAGCGCCTCTTATATCTTGGCACTTGGAACCTTATTCAATTCAACTCAACAATTCCATAACAGCTCAACAATTATTTAATGTCTGTTACATGCTAGACACTGTAAACGCAAAAATAACTAAATACTCCTTCGAGGAGCTTACATTTTACTGGATCACACAAAAACCTTTCAAGAAGTATTAAAAACAAAAAGAAGAACGAAAATCAATAGAATGTGAAGGAAACCAAGGGAAAGGGAAGGAAATAGAATAAACGTTTATTAAGTACCCCGTTTGTGCCGGGCCCTGTGTTAAGAATGTTTTACAGATATTCTCATTTAATCCTCACAACAACCCTTAAAAGTAGGTGCTATTATTACCCCCATTTTACCGCTGAGAAAGCCAAGGCAGATAGAGCTTAAGCGAGATGCCTAGAGTCACACAGCTAGCAAGTGTACAAGGTCAAAGAAGCTTCCTGACCCCAGGCTCCGTGCTCCATCCACTGTGCTCCACCAGTTGCCTCAATACCAGCAAAGAAAGACTAAATTCAGCTCAACTAGAAACACAGCTATCAAATCTTAGAGTTTTAGCAACAGAGAGGATCTTAAAAGCAGCCAGAAAAAACCAAATCATACGTCCAAAAACATCCACTAGAATTGCATGGGATTTTTCTTCTAGTGTTTTCCTTGTAGCCTTCCTCTCAGAATCATAAGCAACTAGGCAGACGTGTTTCTTAAACTCCATCAGCAGAGTGGAGCCTGGAATCCATAACTTTGGTCTGAGGCAATACCAAGCCGTGTCCTCAGTCAGGCTCCATCCAATCCGGATCAAAGGCTTCTAAGTTACTGACGTGTCATCATAGCTCTAGGTTCTTAAAGATGTCCCTCCTGTATTTGAAGCAGAACTCTTGGACCAGAGCCTTCATCTTCTCTTAGGATAAGGATATCTTTCCATAAGCACAGGGGCATCCAGTAGCAGGAAAGCTAGGAAATATGGAGGACTAAACTGCATCAGTCAGCAATCCACTCCATTGCTAACACCTATTTTGGTAGCCATTTGGTGAGTAAAGCTCTAGGAAGATTTGATCTTCACTCACCAGGGATTCCTCAGACTACACAAATGAGGTAAACCTGAGGTAGTCATGGCTTTTTTTCATGAACATTGGTTTGAAATCAATCACAACTGAACTTGAATTATCAAATCTTTTCAACTCTTCAATTTCTTCTTATTCTCACACAATCCAAGGGTTCTCATTGACCTGGTAACTCTTAGTGTATCTAGGGAGAAGTAAGCTACTTCTATCCAGATCACAGATTTAGAACTGGAAAAGACTTTAAAGACCATCTAGTTCAACCCTTTAGTTTTACAAATGGGGAAACAGAGGCCTAGAGAGGTTAAGTGACTTGCCTGAGGTCACACAAGTAGAGGTGATGGAGGCAGTATTTGAATCACAGGTCCTGCCTCCAAAGTCTTTACACAGTATCTTGCTGCCTGTCTGTGGTTTTCACTCATTCATTTGTTTCCTTTGGTAAAGTATTATTGGAGCAGTCCTGAGAAGGAAAAATGACTAGTGGATAGAATGCTTGGCCTAGAGTCAGGAAGACCTGGGTTCAAATATGGCCTCAGACATTTATTAGCTATGTCACCCTGGGCAAGTCACTTTACCCCGTTTGGCTCAGTTCTTCATCTGTAAAATGAGTTATAAAAGGAAATGACAAAACCCCTCCTGTATCTTTGCCAAGAAAACCCCAAAATAGAGTCACAAAGAGTTGGACACAACTGAAAAATGAATGAACAACAAAAAAGAAAAGTTTATTTTCTTTTCACTAACAAAAACAACAAAGGAAGGAAAGGAGAGGGGAAAGGAAGGGATGGAGGAAGGAAGGAAGGTGGGAAGGAGGGAAGAAGGAAAGAAAGAGGGAAGATTTATCTAGTTTTTGCTTCAACCCAGATGGAGAATGTTTTTTGGTATCTTTTGATGGAGAATACCTAATAAGCTTCCTCAAAGTGAACTCCTAAGGACCTCATCTTCTGTTGTATTGTTGATGTACTTGTAAAATATTAAATATAAAATTATATTAAATATCAAAACTTCATAATCACCATGTACATCAAGCTGAGGACCATACTTGTGTCTCAGAAATCATTAGTTTTGGCTCAAGTGTTGCCATGAGGAAATCATTATTGTTGAATGATATGATTCTCTTTTAAAAAAAAAACAATTCAATTTTATTGTGTTTTCAATTCCAAATTATTTTTCTCCTTCCTCACCCTCCTCTACTCATTAAGAACAAAAACTGTTATAAAAATGTATAATCATGCAAAATAAAATCCCACATTAGCCAAGTAAGAAAGAAAAGAAAATGTTTCAAACTGCACTCTGTCTGACACCATCAGTTCTCTGTCTGGGTGTTGATAGCCTGTTTCATGAGTCCTTCAGAACTCTGGTGGGCCATTGTATTGATCAGAGTTTTTAACTGTTTCACAGCTGATCTTTATGATATTGCCATTACTGTATGAACTGTTCTAGTTCTACACACTTTATTTTGTACAAGTTCATGTAGGTCTTTCCAGGTTTTTCTGAAACAATCCCTTTATCATTTCTCATAGCACAATAGTATTTTAGCACATTTGTAAACAATAATTTGTTCAAGAATGACATGATCTTCCCATGATTCATTTTAAACTGAGCCACACTAAAGATATTGGCACAGACCCAGGATGTTCCGCATAATAAGTAGTCAGTTTTATGGCCAATTAAGCCCTGAAATTTTCCTCTCCTTGTTCTTTCCTCAAATCAGTTAAATGCTAGAATTTGTTTTTCATCTAAGTTATATAGCTTTGAGACATGATAACTATGATTGACTGGGTCCCAGAAACTGAACTGGTACCAACCAACCTAGCAGCCTTAGAAACCTGAGTTTCCTATTTGTGAGTCCCTGGCATCCCCTCTAATGCATGGGCTCTTAACCAGGATCTGTGAACTTAAAAAAAATTTTTTTTTTGATAACTATTATTCAATATGGTTGATTTCCTTTGTAATCCTATGCATGTTATATTATGCATTTAAAAACCTTTTTTTTGCAGAAAGGCCCCACAGAGAGACCTATGGAGAAGGGATCCATAGGTTTCCATACATATAAGTTAACCCCTGCTCTAGTGCCTTTGGTGCCCTGGCACTTGGAAACTCTGAGGGATCTAACCAGGATCTCCAATGAATATGGATAACACTTTGCATTGTAACCCCTCAATGTCAGCTCTCCCCTTAAGTCCCCAAGTAGATTGTAGGCTCCATGAGGACAGAGACTATGACTTTTCTTTATTTCTATATCTTCAGTGTCTTTCACATAATAGTAACTTAACAACTGTTTGTTGAGCTGAATTGAAATTAAATAAATTTCAGGAATGGGAGAAGCTATGATTAGCAGAAACAACTTAGTGGAATAAATCCTAAAGACTGAAACTGAGAGTGGAGTGACCTGCCTTCTTGGTACTCCCTGGACCAAAAACATTTCACACACTAGGAAGGGATTGTTGGTTTTTTTTTTCTTTTTCAGCTCCCTTTACTAATTAGAGAATTGGGATTAACTGACATCCTTGTTTTAAAAGTAAGTGTCTTTGAAAGAAAGCCCATTCATAGATTAACGTGAGTTTGTTCAATTTCTTCCTTTCTTCAAATAGCATAATTGAGGAATATTTCTCTAGCAAAGAGGTTAGGAAGCTGCTTGGAGAATTTAGGAGGCTTTAAAGTGATGGGGCGGGAAGAGAAAACTCAAAGCAATCTGAAGGGTCCTGGGCATCTACGGAGGGGCATTTTAGAAACAGAAAGGAAGACAAAAGGGGAGATAGGAAGATACCATGGCAAGCATCATCAGTCTCAAAATTTTGTTGATGAAAGTGGGAGAAAACCCTTTTCTTCCTCTTCCTGATGCCACATGGTCTCTTACTCTCAAGACCTCAGACTTCAGGTTTGTACTAATAGTCCAGTTCAGCTATAGTATTAACTAGTCTGTTTCTGGTACAGGGAACCTGATCACTTGGTGGTGGTAGTGGTTGTTATAGTTGTTATTGTGAGTCAGGTGCTCTAGGGGATGGAGAGCTGGCCTTGAAGACAGGAAGATGTGGGTTCAAATCCAGTCTCTGACCAATACTGACTGTGTAATCCTCTGAGGTTCTTGCTTGCAGAGAACGTGCGGATGTGCATAGGTAGAAGGAATTTCATCATCCTCATTAGTTACTATTTGTTGTTAAACAACAACAACAAATGTACTCCTGTACTTTCCATTGTGATCTTTGGTTAGTGCCAAAATGAAGCCAAAAAAAATGCCAGGGTTTACTAAGTTCCCTACATGTTGTACAAGATGCTATGTTGCTAAAACTTGAAAGTGGTCTAGAGTAGTGTTATATCGTGTTTTATCCAGAAACTATCATCATGCCTAAGGATGCATAAGAAAGAGATGTTTTGTTTTGTTTCACCTAAATATAGCCTCCCCGAAGGCATTTCTTCAAAAGAATTTTTAGTTTTAGGTGAGTTGTAGCAGAGGCTAGGACCAAATAATCTCTAGGGTCTCCAGCTTAAGCAGCTGATGGCTCTGTGGGTTTACTTGCAACCTCAGCAGAATTAGAAATTAGTAGAAATTGAAGAAAGTGACTCTCATTTCCTTCCTCTGACTTAACACCACCATCCTTTGTACATCAGTGTCTTTCAGTCAAAAGCACTTGTAATGATGTATTTACTCTAGCTGGGTGACCCTGGCTAAGTCACTTAACCCTGTTTGCCTCAGTTCCTCATCTATAAAATGAGCTAGTGAAGGAACCACTCCAGTATCTTTGCCAAGAAAACCCCAAATGGGAGCACAAAGAGTTAGACATGACTGAAACACTTGAATTGACAAAAGCACATACAATTAGCAAACCTGAAAGGAATAGTTACAAATCTCCAGTCATGTTTGAGATGGAGAAGCTGAACAAGAGCTGCTCTCTGTAAACCAACCCTGTCATGAGTGAAGTAGGAAGTGGTTGTTACTACAGCTTCTGACTACTGAGGCTGCATTCTTGTCCCCAGGCAGAGCTTTTGAGCAACTTGGTATGATTATAACACACAGGTATGACTTCAGAACTATAAAAAAAATGTTCTTCATAAAACCTTGCAAGGTTTCTGTGTTCAGATAGAGTTGCTAGACTGGGAAATGAAAGGTTTTCAGGGAAGTAACTATTAAGTTTGCAGAGCTTCTCAGAGAGGAAATCATTTCAGTGTACCAAAATGATTCCTTAAATTTTCAAAGATCTGCAGAATTTGAGCTTTGTGTACTAATGTAGAATTGGTGAGGAATCTGTTTGTTTCTGAGTTTTAGAGCCAGCCTGTGCTTTCTTTGGATGGATAACTCCCAACCAGAAAACCCTATCAATGCAGATTGGCCACCACTTTGCAATTTATCATCTTAGAAAGTTGCCTGGAACACTGAGACTTTAAGTGACTTGACCAGGGTCACACAACTGGCATGTCAGAGGTTTTCAGCACTGTGAAAGTCCGTGTTAAGTTAACATTTATTCAAAAGAAAGATAGTAAAGTAGAAGGAAGAAAACAAGCATTCATTAACACCTACTATGTGCCAGACAATGTGCTAAGTGCTTTACAAATTTGATCTTCATAACAACCCTGGGATGTGGGAGCTATTTATCTCCACTTTGCAGATGAGGGTCGCCAAAGAGGGGTTAACTGAGTTGTCCAAGGTCAAACAGCTAACATGTGTGGAAAGAACCCTGGACTCTGTATGGAAAGACCTAAGTCTCCCAAATAATTAGCTCATGCAATATATGTAAACAGGGATAAGACAGTAAACTTCTCTAGTCCTCTGTTTCTTCATCTAGACAACCCTGTAAGCTAGGTATTCTTAACCTCTTGTGTCATGGGCCCCTTTGTCAGTCTAGTGAAGCCTATGAGCTCCTCAGAATAGTGTTTTTAAATGTATAACATAAAATACATAGGATTAGAAAGGAAACTAATTATGTTGAAATATAATTATTGAAATATATTTTAAAATATTTAAAATTTGTTTTAAATTTTACTTAAATCTAAATAATTAAAATGTATTTAAATTTAATTAATTTGTTTTTAAAACAAATTCATGGACTCCAGATCAAAAACTCCTGACCCAAGAACATTTCCAGCACTGAAAAAAATTTCACGATTCTCTGAAATTCACAGATCCTTTCAAAGGACTTTTGTTCTTAAGAGCAAAAAAAGGGTAAATAAGGTACAAAAGAGCCCAAAGAAGCAGTAAGCTTGTCAGTGCATCTGAGGGCTAGGAAAAAAAAAAAAGAAACAGAAAGCAAATGTAGGAGGAGGGAAGGGAAGAGTGGGGGGCGTTTCAGGAAGCTAGATAAGGTAACTGCCTCTAGTGCTACCCTGTGATGTTACTAAATTTATGATACTTCTAAAACACCATCCAACAATAGAACCATTGACAGCCCCAGAGAAATTAAAACCTAGGAAATTATCTGATGTCTATGTCCTTTCTGCTTTGGCAAAGGTGGCTGAAATGGTTTTTACATCTTTATATGTCAGAAGTAAAATGGAATTATGTGTATAAGAATAAATTAGTCATTAGAAAACAACATGGAATAGCGAAGAGAGTAGTAGATTTGCTAGTGAGAGCATCTGTGTCAGAATCGCAGCTAGACCCACATGAAAATGAGTTGCCATTATCATCCCATGACCAACAGACGATTAAGAATGTACTTTGATCTTCATTTGATTAGTCCATCAACATGTTCTACCTTGAAATACTTACTTCCTAAGTGACCAAGGGCAAGTCATTGATCTCTGGGCATCTGTTTCCTCATAAAATGAGAAGGTTGCACTAGATTAGCGGTTCTCAACCTGTGGGTCATGCCCCCTTTGGGAGTCAAATGACCCTTTCACAGGGGTCGCCTAAGACCATCGGAAATCACATATTTCCGATGGTCTTAGGGACAGAGACACCACTCTTCTATCCGTCTCCAGGTGGGTCCACCCACATGCAGATATGCCCACATGCGAGTATTAAGGGTCGCGGCATTAGGAAGGTTGAGAACCACTGCATTAGATAATCTGTCAAGAAACTTCCAGGTCTAGATCTGTGATCCTCTGATTCCATTTTCTTACCACCATGAATGACTTCAGCTCACTTGCCCCCAGATTAAGCTACCCTCAGTCAGACTTTGGGCCTTTTGAGTCTCTTCAGTTGAAACTTTCTTTAGTTCCTACACATGCATCTACTTCCTCTAGCTAAATGAGTTGGTTTTAGGAGCTAGCATGAATTGGAAGGAACCTTAAGATAATCACCACTGAAATTACTTGCGTCAGGAAAATTAAAAACTGAAAGCACATTACATCATTTTCAGAAGTTGCCTCTCTTTTGGGGAAATTCCAAAGTTTTCATCTTGATGCCCCACTTTTCTTTCCTTTGACTGATAACTGCTTTAGAAAATCACAAAACAATAAGTGTGGGCTTTTTTATATTAAAGCCATCTCATGATAATATCAGTAAAGGAAAGCTGTCAGAGGATAATTCAGCCAATGATCCCCAAACCACTGTTTGTCCTTAGAATGTGCTATGATTTGCTGCATTTTTATGATGTTTGTTTTAGCAGTAGCAAATTTGCTTTTCTTAGACTCACACGAAAATGAGTTGTCATTATCATCCCATGACCAACAGATGATTAAGAATGTACTTTGACTGATCTTCATTGATTAGTCCATCAACATGTTCTACCTTGAAATACTTGTAACAAACTCCTTTGGAAAGAAGGAAGGAGGGAAGAAGCAACTTTAGAAGTATGCTGAGTAGCAAGAGAAATCAGTGTTGGGTGAAAAAATCGATTGGAAATGTTCCTCTAAAGGGATAATACATATAAAGATAAACATGAATTCATTGTATTGAAAGACATTGGGTTTGGTGCTAGATGAACTAGGTTCATCTAGTCCCAGCTCTGTAATATACTAGCAGAGTTGACCTTAGAGGAGTCACTTAACATCTCTGAACCTCAGAAATAAGTAACCCCTCACCAAGAGGTTTGGAGACTTGTGCCCTCTTTCTTTGACTCTGTTAAGACCTCTTATCATCTCTTGACTGTACAAAAATAATTGTTCTCCCCATTTCTATTGTTTCCCATTTACAATTCATCTTTCCATCAAAATAATATTCCTGGGGCACAAGTATAACCTATGTTACTCTCCTGCTCAAAACCCTTTAGGGGCTTCCTATTACTTCTAAGAGAAAACAAAAAGCATTCCTTAGCCTGGTTTTCAAAGTCTGACAAAATTTCATGAACCTACCTTCTCAGATTTATTTCCTATTTATTTCAAATACATTGCCCCCTTTTGCACTGACCATACTCCAGACAAATTGGAATGTGTAACTCGGCCTGACCTCATTTGGTATTTTCTTGACAAAGTCACTGGAATTGTTTGCCATTTCCTTCTCCAGTTCATTTTACAGGTGAAGAACAGAGGCAAACAGGGTTAAGTGACTCACATAGCTAGGAAGTGTCTAAAGTCACATTTGAACTCAGGTCTTCCTAAGTGCAGGCCTAGCACTTTATCCACTGCACCACCTAGTTGCCCCATATATGTGATATTCCTTTTATCCCCTTCTGCAGTTTTGCACAAGCAAACCCCAGTGTCTGGGATTCATTCCCTTGCTCGGTCAACCTTAGCTCCTCCTTCAGTCCATCAACAAGTATTTATTAAGTACCTAATATGAGTATTGGGACTGTGCTAGATGCCGGGAATACAAAACCAAAAATGAAAAAGTCTCTACTCTCAAGGGATGGTAAACATAAAATATATGAAAGGTAACCAGGAGAGAGCTGCTAGATTCTGTGGGGATCAGGAAGGGCCACGTAGGAGTGATGGCTAAGCTTTGAAAGAAACTAGGGACTCCTAGAGATGGAGGTAAGGAAGGACTACATTCCAGGCTGCAGGGACAGCTTATGCAAAGGCATGGAGATGGGAAATGGAGTGTCATGTGTGAGAAATAGCAAGAAGACTGTTTAATTGGATTGCAGAATGTCTTTTCTGTTCCCCTTGTGTCTCCAATTCTCTATTCCCAAGCCTAGTAAAACATAAGCTCCTTGAAGTCAAGGATTGTTTCATTTTTGCCATTGTTCCCTAAACACCTAGGACAGTACTTTGTCCTAACAAAATAATAAATTGTGTTGCACTGAATCCCATCTCTCTCTTCTCGGAAATTTCTTTTAAATTTCTTTAATTTTTTTGACATTTTTGGTTCTCCATCACTTGCATTCTAAATATATTCCTCTCCCCTTGCCCACCAAGCTTTGTTCCTTGTAACAAAGAATAAAAAATAAAAACCAAAGCAGTGCAGCAAAACTAACAAAACCATCTCCCAAGTATGAAATACATCACAAGATCATCAATTTTGAGCTGCAAGGGACCTCAGAGGTCATTGAGTCCAATTGTCTCTTCTTACTTTATATCACTTTAAAGTTTGCAAAAATATTGTCTTCTTTTATCCTCACAACAACCCTAGGAGGGAGGTTATATTATTATCCCCATGCTGAGGAAACTGAGACAGACAGAAGTTAAGTGACTTATCCAGAGTCACACAGAAAGTAAGGATTTAGACTTAGGTCTCCAAGCCCAGGGCTCTATTCACTGTACAACCAGATGCCTTATATGCAATGCTTCATGCCCATAGCCCAACATTCTTCTAATCTCCTGGATTCTTCCATGATGACAACAACCAGACATCTCCCAGGTTTAAAAAAAAAAAACTCTCCACTTGACCTTCCTCTCCCCTTGAACTATCAGCTTATATCATTCTTCCCTTTCACATGCGAACTCAATCAATCAACAAGATTTATGAAGTACCTATTACTTGCCAGATACTGCTGAGAGCACTAGGGATAAGTGAAATATTCTTATGCAACATGTACATATGGACACAATAGATACAAGGTAATTTTGAGAATTCCTAGTAAAAGTTGACTATGATCATTGACTCTGCTTTTTTACCCCCACTTGCTTCTCATCCCCTTAAAATCTGTCTTCTTTCTGTACTACTTGAGTGAAATGACTTTCTCCGGGGTTACCCACAATTCTCTTCCTTGCTAAATCTCAAGTTTTGGTGTTTCTTTTTTTCATTCTTATCCCTCATGACTCTTCACAACATTCCGTGTAGCATCTTTTGCATTGTTGATGACTATCAGTTCCCATAGGTAAAAGTACCACCTCTCATCTCATGCTCCACAGACATCTTTTTTTTTCTCCATAGACATGTTAAACTCAACAAGTCCTGAATAATCATTTTTCTTCTTTTTTTTTTTTGGAGGGCAATTGGGGTTAAATGACTTGCCCAAGGCTAGTTTTTGTGTCAAGTGTCTGAGGCCAGATTTGAACCCAGGTCCTCCTGACTCCAGGGCTGGTGCTCTATTCACTATACCACCCAGCTGCACCCCCTCCCCCATTTTTCTTCTTAAACCTTTCTTCAAATGTTCCAAATTCTATTGAGAACACCATTCTCCTAGTCACTTAAGATATCAACTTAAGAGACATCCTTGACTCTTTGCCTTCTCTTATGCCCATATCCAATTAATTGTCAGTCTTTCCTATTCTATTTCCTCAACATCTCTCAGATCTTTCCCATGTCCTTCATTCATACAGCAACCACCCTAGTTCAGACCCTTATTATCTCCCTGCTGGATTATTAAAATATCCTTGAATTCATACATTCACTCTCCCACCCATTTGTCATACCAACTATTAAAATCATATTCCTAAAGCACAGATCTGACCACGTGATTGGTCTGACCAATTAGGTCCTCTAATTATGATATTTCAGTGACTTCTTACTGTTTTCCTATGGTATATCACAAAATATGAATACCTCATTCTGCCTATCAATACTCTCTACATTCTGCCTCCAACCTGTTAGGGGAAAAGAATGTGGTAGAGCCAAAAAAGTAAAGACTTAGGTGTTAAAGGAACTGGGTTCAAACTCTGAGTCTCTCATTTATCATCCGTGTGACCTTAAGCAATCCAATTAACCTCTGTTGGTTTCAGTTTCCCTGGCCTAAAATGAGCAGCTCTAAATCTGTGATCCTATCTTCCCAGGCTGATTATACCAAACTTGTCCTCTTATGTTCTGTGCTGCAATCTTCCAGGCTTACTGGATGTTCTCCCTGTGCTGACATTCCAACTCCCTTCTCCTTGCCTTTGCTTAGGCTCTCCCACCTCACCTGGGCTTGCTGAATTGAATGAAGGGCATACTTTAGCATGCTTTACCCACTGAGCTAACTAATGGAAGCAGCTTTACCTAGTTCATATCCAAGTTTTTACCATTCCTTACCCCTTGCCACTTGTTGTGTGTCCTCTCTTGGCCTCAGTTTCCTCATCTGTAAAATGAGCTGGAGAAGGAAATGGCAAACCACTCCAGTATCTCTGCCAAGAAAACCCCAAATGGGGTCATGAAGAGTCTGACTCGACTGAAAACAACTGAACAACAGGCTCTCCCAGCCAACATCTCCCTATTCTGAGAAGACTACAAGTGTTCAGAACTTGCTAACTCAATACCATGGTATACTAAATAAAACATAATTAGAGAGATGAATCTTTTAGGAGAGGAGAGAATATATAAGTCATTCCAGACACATACAGAAACGATCTTTGTATGACCTGTGATTTAATTTATCTGGTGTTGACCATAAAGAATTTCTGCGAATGGGGTCATCAATTTACCCAATACATCCATCAGGCTGACTGGAATTGGGAGGATAGAGTAGTTCCATATGCTTGCAGAGAATTGAACTCTGTTGCTATCTCTGTGGGTTACTGGAGTGCTTTTAAGATGACAAGGTGAATTTTATATTTACTGAACAAAGGCTCCATTTAGAGATTATTGGGGGGGGGGGGGAGAGGAAGGAAGGAAATTCACAGTTAGGCTGCTCTGTCCCCCTCCCCTTAGGCAAAAGAAGCTAAGCAGAGGTTCCCTGTAGAGTGTGTGCTCGTGTCAAAAGAATTTCAATTATGTGTTGACTTATTCCTGTTGTTATTTTGTCATATGTGACATGGGGAGCGGGGAGGAGAGACATCCAAAGGTAGGAATATTTCTCATTTGTTGTTACTGAATAATTATCTGAACTCCAGGTAGGGGAAAAAAGCAACGGCTTATGAATTCCAAATGCATGAAAACTCTTAGAAATACAGAATTTACATGTCAAGTGTCCATATAGTTGAAAGGCTTTCAAACTCGGGGGTTTTTTATTTTTTGTTTTACTAAGCAAATTTCCTGAAGCATTCTTTCAATGTGGAGACCTTGAATGCTCAGCTTCTGCCAGTGATCACAGGATTACAAACCCCTGAAAGACAAAGCTCAGACTAGAGATGAAAGACTTCCTTTTCTTATTTTCCTCTCATTGATCATCAGATTGGTTTTGATCTCGGCCCTTCCCCTCCATCCTGACTTGTGCCCTGATTATCTGTGCCGGCACAATGCTGTTTCAGTACCACCACTCTTTCCATTGTAATTGAAGATTCTGAGCTGGCCTGAATCCTGTCCCTGGCCCTTTCAAAGCAGTCATTCCTCTTACTAACAGAGCACCACTCCTCTCTTTCCCCCTAGTTAGGTTTTCAAATGTTTCTCATCTACCCCCATTTGCAAATCCTTTGAAGAAGATAAAAGCTAGGACTGAACTGGGACAGAAGAAAGCTCAAGACTTGAAGTTCATCTTTTACTAAGCCTGCAGCTCTTACCTGAGGGTTTCTTAAGAAACTGTCTCTTTTCCCGCAGTTTATGTGATTGGTGTGTTTTTAGATGCTTGGACACGAATAACTCTTGCTGTTTATATTTGACCATGAACATATGATTATGCATTCAGAGTTGGAAAGGACCTCAAAAGTCATCTTTTCCAAAACATTCTACAGATGAGAAAACTGAGATCTGGAGAGGTTGTGAATTGCCTAAGCTTATAACATATGTGTCAGCGAGGGTTCATATCCAGATCTCTCCTAACTCCTACTCCATGGGACTTTCCCTAGGGCCACACTGAGGCATTGGGTCTGGGGGACTATAAGGTCTTTATAGGCATGGACTCATTTCTCTTTCTTTCACGCTGCTCTGCATGTAATAAACATTGATTGACTTAAATTTGTTGAAGATGTAGTTCTTTTGAGACAGAATGGAATTCTCTGATGTGTTCTGGGCAGGATACATTTTTTAGGCTATTGGAAAAGCTTGAAAATTGATCCAAGTCCCTCAGTATGGGCCAAGATTACCTTGCTCTGTGGCAGCTAGATGGTGCAGTGAAGAGAGCACCAGGCCTAGAATCAGGGGGACCTGAGTTCAAATCCAGCCTCAGACACTTGACACACTTACTAGCTGTGTGACCTTGAGCAAGTCAACTAACCCTAATTGCCTTGCCTTCCCCCCCCCCCAAAAAAAGATTACTTTGCCCCTAAGCAGTAAGAAATCGTATAAACTATGAGAGCATCTCACTAGATTTTACATTCAGTATATTTTGAGAGTAATGGGGTCAATAACTTAAGTTTTGTTTCAACTTATAATTTAAAAGCATTTTGTATATTAATTTAACAAACATTTATCAAGCACCTGTTATGTTCTACATATTGTTCTGTATGTTATTTCATGAAAACACAGGTTCCTTAGGGTTAAAAAAAAAAGTGTAGTTATTCATTTGAATCCAGGTCTTCTGACTATAATAAGTTCAGTTTTCCCACCTCTAACTTTTTCAGGACTAGGACAAAGCTATGATGATAGTAATAGCAATGGTAATAATAGCTAGCATTTTTATAGTGCTTTGAGATTTGCAAAAAAGTACCTTACTTGTTATCTGTTGAGCTTCTCAACAACCCTGAGAAGTAAGTGCTATTTTTATCATTCCTGTTTTGTCCATGAGGAAACAGGCACAAGACGTTAAATGACTTGCCTAGACTCACACAGCTAGTAAGCATCTAAGGCAGGATTTTAACTCAGGTCTTCCAGACTCCCTATTCCAGTACTCTATGTACTCTATACTCTAGCTGCCTCTGGTATATTTGAAACATCTACTGTTTCTCCTGCCTTCTGGAGCACCAACACAATATTCACAGTGCTGGCAGCATCTATGAATATGCCGGCATAGTGCTGAACTTCAAAATATAACAGACTCTCCATATAGAAGACAGAAGCAAAACATTTATTCAGACACAAAAAAGCCTAATCCCAGCACCAGAAAACTAAATCCATCATAGCAAGAAAGAAGTTAATATACCTTATCACTATAGGAAGCAATACCATCCCAAAGTCTCCTCACAAACACTCAAATTGCTAGCTGTCTGCTTGCCTGCATCCTCTCCTCCCTCTGCCCTAACTGCTCTGACTCCAAGCCTCCTCTCAGCTCTGCTCTACCCTTCCTGCTCCACCCATTCAGCAAACTTCTCTCACCACAGGCTCCATGTGATTACATTCAGCCTATTAAAGGGTAGGGGAGATCTTCAAATTTCCATTATACCTTCCTGACACCCAAATTTCTGCCAAAGGAACAGCTTCAACTGAGAGCTGGAGTTAGGGTGGGGAAATTTAATTCATACATTCTCCAAATAAGGTTCCCATAACCAATATAATCTGACAATAAAATTGATAACAGCTCATTGTAACTGAACCCTTATTGTCAAATGGGGGAAACCCTCCAGTAAAGGTGCCATTGTTCACCCATTTAATAGCATCCTTATGTAACTAGCAATCCCTGTAATCATTTCACCTAACAGCATGTTTTTCCATAGTCAATTAATGAACTTAAATGAGTATTTTCTGTACTTTACATTTGTTAATGAAATTCTAGGGCTTGGGTAACTTCACAAGTAATTGGCTAACATGTTGCATGGTATGAAAATCCAAAACTTGCCAAGAAGCCCTTTGAATTTAAAACGAAAAATCATTTCCTTGATATTTTGTCCATGGCCTGAAAGAAGGCTTTCAACAACTGGCTAGTTGTGAGTATATTTAGTTAAGCATATAGGTGGTCGCTCAAAGGCCAGAAGCCACAGAACCAACATGAGATTTCAAAAACAATGATTAGAATCCTGTAATCTACTAGCTAAATATAAAGACATCTGGAACAAATAACTTTGTTTGATAGAAATAGCTACAGTTTAAAGTTTGTGAGAGCATATTATCTCTGTTATTTCTTTCTCTTCCTTCCCTGATTCCTACCTTTCCCTTTCTTTCCCCTCAAAATCATACATATTGATCTACTTTTATTATTTCAAACAGAGTTTAAACCTGACCCTATAGTTCAGCTGCATCTGGGAAAGGAAACTGTTGGGAGGCTACCAAAGCCTTGGTGTGACCCCTTCTTGTGCTTTCTTCCTTATAGAAGGACTCTTCTTAAACCACATTCCTTTCAGTTGAAGCGAGGTGGTCAAACTGGTACAAAAGACTAAGGCCTGATTTCAAAATAATAAGGGAGGAGAGGGGAAAATAAGTTTTTATTTGGTAGCTTCCTAGATTTATGGAAGCTGATACATGGAAAGTTTATAAGTCTGCACAATTTCTTTCTCTATCTTTTTCATTTTATGTCCCCATTTCTCCCCTAGTTGCCACAGCAAAAAATACCTGGTCTTTGATTTATCTGAATTTGCTCTACCTTCCAGCTATTCTAGAAAACCACTTAATGCCACTCTTGCAATTGATCTGAAAAAAAAATCTACCTGTTTATATAAATTCTACTCCCTTGTTTCTGGATTTTCTATCACCATAAGTGAACTGATAAGAAGTCCACAAATATAGCTATGTCAATGCTTTTCCTCCTGATCCTCCTATTTCCCACCATTTGACAGTATAAAATACATTCAACATCCACTATATAAATTGTCTCCTGAGAGAAGGAAGGCATATTTCTTAATCAGTTCTCCAAGAATGACAGTATCTACTACAATTCGTAATACAGGTATACCACATTTAATTGTGCTTTGTTTTATGGCACTTCTCGAATATTGCATCTTTCTATAAATTGAAGTTTTGTGATAACTTTCATCAAGCGTTTCAGCACATTTTTCCAGCACCATGTCCTCACATCATGTCTCCAAGTTATGTTACAATTTGGTAGTTCTCACAGCTTTGGGGCATCACGAACCACACTCATGTAAGATGGTGAACTTAACAGATAAATGTGGTACATCTCCTGGCTGTTCCACTGACCAGCTGCTCCCCCACCTCTTTCCCTCTCCTTGGGCCTCTCTATTCTTTGAGATACAACAATATTGAATTTAGGCCAATTATGACCCTACAATGGCCTCTTGAAAGGAAGAGTCAATCAATGCAACAAATTTCATTGATGTCTTATTTTAAGCAATTGCCATAGCCACCCCAACCTTCAGTAGTCACACACTCCCCATCAGTCAGCAGCCATCAACATCAAGGCAAGACCCTCCACCAGCAAAAAGATTACAACTTGCTGAATGGTCAGATGATGCAATCTGACCAAAAATGGTCAGCATTTTTTAGCAATAAAGTATTTTTTAATTAAAGCATATGCTTTTTTAGAATAATACTATTACACACTTAATAGGCTACAGTATAGTGCAAACACAACTTTTATATGTACTAGGAAGCCACATGTGACCCACTTTATTGAGATATTCACTTTATTACAGTAGTCTGGAACCAAATAGGTAATATCCCTGAAAAATGCTTGTAATTTGCCTGCTTTGTTATCATTTTCATTGAGAGGTAGCTTGTGTAGAGAATAGCAAGCTAGCCTTGAGTTCTTTTCCCACCTCTGACACATACTAGCTGTATGTGGCCTCAGGCAGGCTATCTTTCTTCTCTGTACTTAGGACAGCTAAGACTCCCAAATTACAGAACAGATAAATTGGTAGAGAGAGTTTCATCCTAAGTTTCCTATGCTAATGAAATCACAGTTTTGTAGGATCATAGCTATAAGAAGAAGGAAGGGAGGGACAAAACTTCTGTAACAGAGAAGTATAGTCAAATAAAACAAATCTCATATTAGCCATGTCCAAAAATGTGACTCTTTCTGCATCAACTCTGTCAGAAGGTGGGCAGCATGCTTCATTATCAGTCTTCTGGAGTCATGATTGATCATTGTGTTAATCAGAATGGTTTCAAAATTGTTTGATTTTTCAATAGAAACTGTTCTGCTAACTTCATTCTGCTTCAGACCATAAATTGTCTAACCACTCTCCAGGCATTGGATAACTATTTTGTTTATAAACTCTACATTTCAAAGCCAAAACTCAGCTTCTTTCTAGATTCCCTATTTCTGTAAATAACTCTACTCCTAGTCATCCAGGGTCGTAACCTTCTTTTCAATGTTGACTTTTCCCCCTCCCTTAGCTGACAACTCCTGTCAAGTATTCCTTATGATTCCTTTCCTTTATTTCCCCAAGTAAATTGGCCATACTGATTTTCTTTATTAATTAGATCAGAGTCTTTTTTTTAATCAAAAAGAACAGTTCTCTTCATTATGTATAGATGCATTCCACAACTGCTAAATATCTCCCCCAAATAATTTCCATTTATGGTACACCTTTCTTAACTCAGAAACCACTCATTAAACAACTTTGACTGTTTGGAACATAGTCAAGAAGACCAGGATGAGGGAAAGGAAGACTTCCGGGCAGCTAAAATCAGTGTTACAAAGTCCATGCACTAAGTTGCCTGTATTTGACATATAAAAGAAGGTAATGAGGACCAATATCCTTGAGTTCAGATATCTATTAGTCACTCTTGTTTTAGACATAGTTTTGAAAGATTTATTTATATAACCTACATTTCCACAGGGAAGAAGCAAAAAATTAGAAGGCCTGGGAAGGAGGAAGAAGACCTATGTTCTAGCTAGTTGAATTAATATAATCGAAATGATAATGACTAAAATTTCCACAAAGCTCATGAAGTTTTGTACTATAACAGGCTGAAAAAAATCATTCTACAAAGATAAGCAAAGAGGAAACATTACCTAAATTTATTAAACTATATAATGTGCTGGATAGGAAAAATTTTTATTGGTATTCCAATCAATATATCCATTAATGTGTCAACTGGACCAAACCAGCCTCCAAACTTTGGATGGGTGGAGCCAAATAGAACAGGCTAGAAACAGGAAAGTCAGGAGAAATCAGACAGAAATTTAATTTCCAAGTGAGAGAAATGGCTTATAGGAAAGGAGGGGATCTAGCGTACGTACTGAGGTCACCCCTCATGGCGGGGTGGGACCCAAGGCAGTGTGGGGAAATCTCAGTACTTAATGCCAACGGCTGCATAGTGAGCTGTAGCCCTGACAATCAGGGGTAACAGCAACAATGAGATAAGTTTGATTCATGGCTGGGCTTCGTGACTAGAACATGGGTACTTGTCTGGAGCTCGTCCAAGTTCAGAGAACAGCTACTGCTGGTCAAACCAATACATAGGTTGAACTTACATTATGTATTTTGGACGACTAGCCAATTTTGCCCCAAATGGTATAGTCCCTTTTTTTTTTTTGAAGTGTATTAGAATGGAAAATACAAAGTTAAAAAAATTTTAAGCTCCCTTATCTGTAAAATGGGAATAATATAATTTGCACAAAAACTTCATAGTATTCTTGTGATAAGTCCTTTATAGCATAGGAATATTCATTGTTGCTGTTATTAAGTTCTTCTTTATAGTCTCCAAAATATTATTTTTTTCCTAGAGAATAGCAGAATTACCAGTAGTCAGGTTATCAAACACCATAATACAGATCAAGTTTTCAGAACAAATATTATTATTATGTTTAGCTAAAACTACTAGATATTTTCATGAGGGAAAAAAAAGACTGATATTTTTCATCTGATATTTTTGCATAAATTTGCATATCATCTTGAACATGTTTGACTGTCACCAAATAATTTGCCCGAGTAAATGAGCTTCACTGTTAATTGTAATTGTAAAAAAGGCTTTAGTGTACATACTGCAGAGCTTAATGAGGGAAACAGCATTTAATTAATAGTCTACCTAACCAATTAGTTTGGCATCTTATTACAGTTTCATATGTCCTTTGACAGTTTTCCAAAGTTGGATTAAGAAGATTCTGCTACCATGGAATTGGAGAAAATAAATAGTGGAGTGATACAAAAGCAGAATAAAAGGGTATTTTCTAGACGGAGAGGTGTTAGCAGCACAGTCCTCCAGGATTTTAATGCTAGGGTCAGATTTACTTGACATTTTGATAACTGATCTGGAAGAGGGAGAACACAATCAAATCCTCATATTCTCTTATAAGACAAAGTTTTTGGGGTTGTAAAATGCCATACTGATGGAGAAAAACCTGCAAGAAAATCTCACAAACCTATATGAATGCAAGAAAAGTCAGGCCCTTCAGTATGGTCAAGTGTTAGATATAGAATAGGTGGTGGATAGGAGAAAGAAAATTACCTAAAAGAGGACAGTCTTTGGAAGATGTTGGTGTTAACAGCCAAGAATGTCCAAAAGAGGATGACTGAGATTACCACAAAGTTGATAAAGTTTCATAATGTAACTGGCTAAAAAAAAATCACTCTGGAAAAGTAAGCCAAGAAGAAAGCTGACCCAAGTTTATGAAACCACGTAATGTGCTAGATAAGAAAAATTTTGATTTGTATTCCAATGTAATATTAGAATGAAGGTGGAATCCCCCAAGGAGGATCTTTAGAATAATGATTTAATCCAAGAGCATTTTACTATGCACCTTCTGCATTTCAGACATGGTACTAGCCACTGGAGATACAAATACAAAAGCAGAATAGTCCCTATATTAGAGGAGCTTAGATTCTATTGGTCAGCAGAGGGAGAGTAAGAGAAGAAATGGTTAGTACAAAGATGAGTAAATGCAAGTTAAATACTAAGAGACTGGGGTAGGGCACTAACAACTGGGAGGATCTAATCAATCTGAGCCTTGAGGGACCTAGAAGTTCCAAGAAGTTGAGGTAACGAGACAAAGGTATTCTGGGCATTGGGGGTAGAGCAGACTAGGGGATGATATGGAGGCAGAAAATAAAAGACTGTGTACATGGAAAGCTGGAGTGAAGAGGGATAATTGTAATCAGCCTAGAAAGATAAGTTGGAAGCAAATTTCGAAGGGTTTTAAATGCCAAACAGAAAAAATTTGTATTTTATCATAAAGGTATTGGGGAGTCCCTGAAGCTTCTTGAGCCTTGGAACTGCTATAGTCAAAGTGATATGATCTGAAATCTGTCTTAGAAAAATCACTTTGGTAACTGATTGGGTATTTGAGTTGGTGTAGGGGAAAGACTGGATTTAAGGAAAACAATCAGAAAGTCATTGACATAGTCCAGTTGAGAGATGAGGGCTAAAATGAGGGAGGATATCACATGAGCAGAAAGAAAGGGAAGGATGTGGGAGGTGCTAAGAAGGTAAAATTGCCCAGAGAGGCAACTTATTGGATATGTGAACTGAGAGAGAGAGTGAAGAGTAGAGAATAATTCAGAGTTGCAAAGCTGGATGGCTGGGAAAATGGTGGTGCCCTTGGCAGAAGAAATAGGGAACTTAGGAGGAAGGGTAGGTTTGGGGAAGAGTAGAAATTGAAGATGGAGGCCTAGAGCTTAGAAAAGACATGCGAGTTAGAGATGCAGACTTAGGAGATATCTACATAGAGATGATAATTAAACCCATTGGAGTTCAGATCACTGAGGCTAGATAGCTGAGAAAGAGGAGGACCAGGACGAAATCCTGGGGTACACTAGTACATGGGGGCAAGATTAAACCAACAGACTGGAAGGCAACCACTACAGAGCAGTATCATGAACATAAAGGAAAAGGGAGTTTCTAGAAGAAATGAGTGTTTAACAATATCAAATGATGCAAAGGTCAAAAATGAGGACTGTCAAAAAGGTCATTGGGTTTATCAATAAAGAGATCATCGGTGACCTTGACTGGTAGGTTTGGAAGCCAGATTACAAGGGATTGAGAAGTGAGTGCAGGAAGAAAAAGTCTAGGCAACAAAGATAGTTTATATATGTTTAGCTGGGAAAGTAAGGAGAGATCAGCTCAAAGGAATGGCTGAATCAAGTAAAGCTGTATTTGTAAATCTGGAAGCATGTTTGTAGGCAAGGAGCCAATGGAAAAGGGAAAATTAGGCAGAGAGGTAAATATAGAAGGCAAGAGGGTGGTATCACAGGCACAAGCAGAAGAGTTGATGCTGGCAAGAAAGGCCTCCTCATCTTCTGGGATTAAGCAAAGGAGGAGAAAATGTTGAGTAGAGTGGTGCTGATACAAAGGGAGCTGCTTTGAATTATGGAATTGAACAGGAGAGGCAGATTCTGAAAAATAGTCTTACTTTTTTTTATCCCTGAGTAAGGGATAGTGTAGATGACTTGAGAAGAGAAGAGAAAGTTTTGAATAGCCACTCTGAAAAATAAGAAGGAATTAATAAGGAGTAGCATCAACCACACTAACATACCCAGGATGGCTGCTAACACAGGTTCTTAGATCTACTTTACTAGAAAAGATAGTTGTTCAAGAGGTCAGCAATCTTTTTAAATTACATTCACTAGTTCAGGGGGAAAGTTAACACCCTGAACTTCAGAGAAAATACAGAGAAATAAAGACCAACAGACATGGCTCTGACTGCCTGAATCCAAGCAATATTGCTATACACTTTACATACATTCCTGGATCAAGAGAACCTTTACATCTATCTGAGCAGTCAAGCTCTGAACATATGGTCTCTCAGAATCTCAACCAGGGAATCATAAGATCCTCCTCATAAGTGAATCCGCAAAGCAAAATACCAACTCACAGTGTATATACGCTTCTCAGAGCCAAAAGGCATCACAACCCTCATGATTCAGGGCCTACTTAGAAATTAGCGAAAGGTATGTAAGCCTTCCTACTAGCAAGCCTCCCCTAAGTAAGCTTCCCTTAATAGACTCCATGTGAAGCTTATTAATGGGTGGGGAAGAACTTAAATCCCACTTACCTTACATAAGGAAGGAGTAAAAGGCTTGCCACATAGCAAGAGTGCAATGGAGATCAAATAACATAAATTTGTAGTGGACTCAGTCAACCCACTTGTGTGACTTCTTCTGGAAGTGTTCTGTACCACTTGGGCAGTCCTGGAAAAGGTCCATGCTAGGAGTTTGGAAAGGGATAAGTAGCAATAAGACAAAAAAGGAAAGGCATCCAGCTGAAGGATCCAGATTTTCAAGGAAGAAAAGTGAGGCTAGCACCTCAGAAAACAGATAGGGGCCAACTGAACAGAAATTGCTATAAGACTGAAGAATAAGTTTAGGATGGGCAAAATACAGAGAGAGATGAAGGGTCAGAAGGTTGTGGTCTAGTAGAGGAATTTAATTTATAAATTCTGAAAGGGAAACTACTTGTGTGAAAAGATGAAGGGTAAGGCCATCCCTGTGTCTAAAGCTGAGTCGGAAGCTGCAGATCATGGGAGTTGAGGGATTTGATAAACTGGGAAGTAGGAGTAGTTGAGGCAAAATCAAAAGTGATATGACCTGCAATAGCATTTCTTTGTAGGTCCATGTTAAAAATCTTTATTTCATGTGTTAAAAAGTAACCACTCCTCATGAGTCAGTATGGTACAGTAAAAGGACTGGATTTGGAGTCAAATTCTTGGTTCAGATCCCAGCTCTGGTACCTGCCACCTGTGTAACCTTTGGCAAGTCACTTCACCTCTCTAGACTCATATTCAGAAAGGTATTAACAAGATTAGACTGGATGAGATTATTTGTAAATTCCCTTTCAGATCTAAATCTATGATCTTATTTTCTTATGACCTCTTAATTTTTTGTATTTTTCTGCATTTCAGTTTCCAACAAAGGAACAGCACCTTATCCTGTGACCACACCACCTCCACCTCCTCCACCAGCACATCCTGCCTCTCAACCAGCTCCTCCAGCCCCTTACCCAACACAACCACCAGTTCCAAGTCTACCTCCCAGAAATATCAAAATTACTCCTGAGCCAAAGTAAGTAGCAAATACACTTACCTAGTGCTTTGGGTAAACCAAAAAATTGTAGTATAATTTTCTAGTGGTTAGTATCATCCACTGAGAATGGAAAACTTTTTCATTTCTGTCATTGGTATGCTCTTTGGACCCCCCAACACCCCCAAAAAAATCAGTTTCAAGATAGATCTGCATGAACATCAACTTTATGTTCATAATATGCCTGTGATAGAGCAAAATTATTAGGCTGAGAGGAAGAAAATGGAAAAATAGGAACAGAGGAAAAATTAAGAAAGGAAAATTTAGTTAATAAAAAACAATAGGTCTTTGCAGCAAAGAATCCATTCAATAAACAGTTATTAAACACCTTTTCTGTGCAAGGCACTGCAATGATCTCAGAGGATTCAGAAATAAGTTTGACACAAATATGGCTTTCAAGGAGCTTCTACCCTGTTGTTTGCCCTTCATTAGGAAGAGGATCAATGCCATCAGGAGGGTGGTGTCTTAACTTGCAACTTGAGGCAGGACTGTGCAAAGTCATTAGCCTCCCTCCTCCAGGGCCATCTGAGTCCAGTGGCAAGACACAGGTCAGGATCACTGGAGATAAGCCCAGATGCAATGAGAGACCTTGGGCTTTTTAAGCCAAGGTCTTTCCTAGGTCTCAGTTTGTCTGAGGCAGCACCAGTGATTTAAGGCTAGGTAAGAAGTGAGGCAAAAGAAGGACTGGTTTGCCTACTAAAAAAAAATCAAATTGGGGGGGGGAGACCCTCGGGGTTTCTGGTCAGAATGGACAAAATTGTTATTTGCTTTCACTCTGAGCCATGAAAACCCAAACAATGATCAACTGAGGCTTGAGTTGGGACCTATTATTAGCCAATCAATGAAAACCAGAGTGATTTGGGCTTCAGGCATGGTAAGTAACTCCATTTGAACACAATACCTTAATTGGGTATGGAGAAAACAATAAACTATCATAAGAAGGAGAATGAGAAGAGTACAAAGAAAAAGTCCTGCCAAATGCTAGAAGAAATTTGAAGAGGGAGAGATCCCCTTCACCTGGGGGAATCAAGGGAAGTCTTTATGGAAGAAGTAGAAGAAGTATCTGAGTTGAACTTTAAAGGAAGACAGGGACTTGATCAGATAGAGAAAGGAGAGAGAGGTTAGGCAATGAGAGGAAGAGTGAGAAGGGTCCATTCCAGTCATGGTAGAAAAGAATAACAAAAACAGAAGTAGAAGAGGGAAGGATTAGAAGGAAAGACAGTTGTCCAATTTGTCTGGAAATACATAAAGATATGCTATAAGGTTGGACAAATTTGGAACCAGATTGTGAAAGGCCTTGAATAAAAGAGTCAGAAGTTTATACTTTATTTAGTATGTAATAGGAAGCCACTGAAAGTTTATGAATAAAGGAGGAGTATCATCATACTGGTTTTTGGAAGATTATTCAGGTAGCATTGTAAAGGATAAAGATACGCGAGCACAGAGGCTTATTAGGTGGTATTTCTAAGCAAGAAGAAATGAAGACCTGAACTAGGGCAACTGTATTAGCAGTAGAGAGGAGGCTCAAAGACGAGAGAGAGAGAGAGAGAGAGAGAGAGAGAGAGAGAGAGCGAGAGAGCGAGAGAGAGCGAGCGTGAGCGAGCATAATTACAGATAAAAATGGCAGGACTTCAGATAACTTTTTGGATAAATGGGGTGAGGGAGTAAAGAGAGTCAAAGATGATTCCCAAATTTTGAGCCTGGGAGACTGAAGAATGGTGTAAACCAGCGGTTCTCAACCTGTGGGTTATGTTCAATTTTTAACAATGAAAATACATCCTGCATATCAGATATTTACATTACGATTCATAACAATAGCAAAATTACAGTTATGAAGTAGCAACAAAAATAATTTTATGGTTGGGGGTCACCACAACATGAGGAACTGAATTAAAGGGTCGTGGTATTAGGAAGGTTGAGAACCACTGGTGTAAACCATTAACACAGAGTGCTTATTAGGAAGGGCAGGTTTAGAAGAGTAGATGATAAATTCAGTTTTAGATCTGTTGAACTGGAGGTACTAGTAGAATACTTAAGCAGAAATATTCAGCAGGCATATGGAAATATGGAACTAGAATAATTAGAGTTCTTCAGAGTTGTTGGGGTATAACAAAACAGATTTCCATAAAGAAGATAATTGAAGCTATGGGGATAGATTATATCCTTAAAGGAAAAGTAAATGTAGAGAGGAGGGCCTAGATTAGAATCTTGTGACATTTAAAAGGAAAAAGAGAAAGAGGATCCAGTAAAATAGATGTAGAAGGAATAGGCAGAGATAAAAGTAAAACCATAGGAATGCCATGTCATACTGCAGAAACAAAGGCAGGGAGGAGGAATCAAGAAGGAGGAGGAGCTCTCTGGTACCACATACCACAGAAAAGTCAAAAAGGATTAGGAGAGAAAAAAAAGACTATTGGAGTGTGGTCATAAGGATGTCATTAATTAATGAGAACAGCTTCAATGGAGTGGTGGGCATGGAAACCAGGTTGAAAGGGGTTAAAGGTGGTGAGAAAATAGAGGCAATGAGTGCAACAAATTAGTAATCTTGGCATTATATGAGCCTGTGGCAATGGTCTCTGTTCTCTGCTTTGTCCCAACCATTTCAGTATTATTTCGAGTTTTGTGACACGCCATAAAACTAGAATTCATCCAGAGGGAGTTAACCAAGATGGTGAGGGACCTGGAGGCAGATTGAAGGAGCAAGTCAACTTGATGTAGTCCCTCATTCTGGGCTTGTGGACAAGAGAGATATGTGGGCTAGAAAATAGTACAAAGAAGTGAATTTAGACTTATTCTTTTGACCAAATTCAAAGGATAGTCATTAATATCATCTTGTATATCTTCAGTATCAACTTAGAGAAAAGTTTTTAGTAGCATTTTCCAAGGATCTATCCTTGGTCTCCAGGGATTCATCCTCAGTGCTATACTCAGGATAAATGACTTGGAAAAAGGCACAGATAGCCTATTTGTCAAATTTGCAGGTGGCAAATACATTGCAGCTAACATACTGGATGACAGGATACCCCCTCCCACACATATACCCCCCAAAAATCTTAATGGGACAACAGACTGCTGCCAAAGGGCTAAATTTTGCTAACACCTGTTTTTGTATAGTAGGAGAGCTAAAAACAGGATTTACATTTTAAAATACAATAAAACTGTATTTAAAAATGTAAGTGCTCGATGATCTTAGAAAACCATGGAAAGACTTGCACAAAATATGAAGAATGGAATGGGCAGAACCAAGAGAACATTCAATATTTTTTAAAGAACTACTTGGAGTAAATGAGTCATTTTGACTAGTATAAATAGCCAAATTAGCTACAAAGGACACATGAAGAAAGATGCTATCCATATCCAGAGAAAGAACTGATAAATAGAATTATGTATAAAATAATCTTAAATGCATGTGTGTGAATGTGTGTGTGTATGGGTATACGTGTGTGTTTAATGGTAGCCATTTCTAGGATAGGGAGGGGGTGAGGGAAGAAAAAAAGAAATTTACATAATAACTTTATTATATATATATTTAAAAGGAATAGCAAGTTGTACATAACAGATTTGCAGTTTCATGGACAATCATCTTTTTTATTATACTATGTTATGGAAATGCTTTTTTTATTCCATAAATTTAAAATAAAATAAATGTAAAAAAAATAATAAAAACCTTTCTTAATTTGAGAGTCATACAAAAACTGACAGGGTGATATTTGGCGCCAAATCCATTGTTTGCCTACCCTTGGGCTAGAATGATGGGTTAGATATAATACGATGAAATTCAATAGAGACAAAGGGATACAATTTTACAGGTCAAATGTGAGAAGTCACGTCTTGACAAAAATTCACATGAAGAAGATGTGGGGATTTTATTGGATTGTAGGCCAACCATGTAAAAATGGTGGCCTCAAAAACCTAATGCAAACTTAAAGTATATTAAGAGAATAACAGCATGGAAACGTAGATGATGAGAATCCTCCTGTTCTCTTCCAATGGTCGGGTAAATCTGTAGTAATATGTTCTGTTCCAAACATCATGTTGTAAGAAGGACATTGACAAGCTGGAGAGAAGAGGGGCGTCAAGACTGTCCTCAAGAACTGGCCGTAAAAACTCTAGGCAGTGAGCCCAGAGAAGACTTAGCAGAGAATGATGTTTGTTGTTAAGTAGTTCAGTAGTTGTCACATGAGGTGTATGGTGTGTTTGTAAAAGACTAGCACCTCTGGTATGAGGGCTTGCTGAGGAGTCCCAGGGACCCCTACTGTAAAAGTCTAGAAATCAAGGCCGCGTGGCCAGGACTCCTTCAGAGGGGATTCCAGACTAGAATCGATAGCCCTTGAGGTCCCTCCTCACTCTGAGATGCTATGACATGTGAAACAAGAAAGAGAGTTCACATAATGAAGTATTTAAGGTTTACAAAACACTTTCCTCACAGTAACCCTGAGAGATAGTGTCAGTATCATCACATCCATTTTACAGATGAAGAAACTGAAACTCAGAAAAGCAAGTGAGTTACGATAACCAAACAGCTAATAGGTGTCAGAATCTCTGCATTCTTGGAATTAACCAGATCATATTTTTTTTTCCTCACCAACTCAAAATACCCATGTGCTACCACCCACAGAACTGAGAAAGTACCATCAATCTCTCAGTCCTTTCTATATCCAGGCTGGGTTATGTTTCCAGGGCTGAGTCAAATTAAGCTTCCAAGATGTGACCTACAAACACTAACACAGCGTCAAAAGACTCTGTGGTCTCTAAAGTTCTTAACTCCCAGAGAACAATTGACAGCCTTCTGAGCCTTGGGTTATGTGTTTAACACTTCTCCTGTAGGGAACTGCTCTGCTAGCCCAGGTTAGCACTCTCTCTGCAACTTTAGTGCAAGAGTTCTTCCTCTTTTTTGTCATGGATACAGGGGTGTACTGGAGCCAGCTCATAAACGATAGTGAACTGATTATTAAATTCTTGGTGTGAGCATTCACACAATCTGCAAATGCTGTAACATTAGGACTTGAGATATATATAAAATTATTATAATAATTGTTATATATAAATATATTTATATATTGTCCACTGTCTAGACTTAAGAATATGATGAAGAAAATACATTTTTTTTCCTTTTTTTTTTTGGAGGGCAATTGGGGTTAAGCAACTTGCCCAAGGTCACATGGCTAGTCTTGTGTTAAGTGTCTGAGGTCAGATTTGAACTCAGGCCCTCCTGACTCCAGGGCCAGTGCTCTATTCACTGGGCCACCTAGCCAACTCCAGAAGAAAATAACTTTAATGCAGATTAAACTTTAAAATGTCATGTGTACATTTTTTGAGAGTCAGTTGTTATACTTTTACCAGCATACCTTTGACAGTCTAGTGAAATCTATAAACTAATTCTCGGAACAATGTTTTTAAATGGATAAAAAATAAAATATATAGACTTACAAAGGATTGTTACAAAGAATTATTTTTTTAAATCTTCTAAAGTTCAGGGATCCCAGGTATGTGCCAGAGGCAGGATTTGAACCTACATCTTCCTGGTTCCAAAGTCTGCTCTCCATCCAATGCTATGCTACCTCAGGTAGTATTAGTAATCAGCAGGGAGAGGGGTGGGAGTGGAATCAGGGAATTAGTAATCAGGGGGGAATTGTTTCCATATAGCTGTGGAGGAAACAAGAATAACCTTAATCAAAATTGCAAAGTCACCTGAAGGGGTGAAATCTGGTGAAAGAACACTGAATCAGAGGACCTGGAATTGAGTACCAGCTCAATTACTAGCTGTGTGACCTTGGGTATGCTACTTTTTTGAACATCAGTTTTGACATCTGTAAAATGGGAGTAAATATTTTTACCATCTTCCTTATAAGATTATTGTGAAGAAAGTGTTTTATGACCTTTGCTCTCTTTCTGCGCCTTTCCCCCATCTTAATGATGAGGGATAATGGTTGGTGTTTCAGGGATCCCAACAACCAGAGTCCCTGGGTGGGCCAGGCTGGAATGAATTCTTAGGCTCAAGCATTCTGAGTCAAGTTGGTAAAAGTTTATTGTTATGCTTTACAATGGGCAAGAGTTCTTAGGGAACCTGCAACCTTAAAGAAGTCATAGGTATATTTTTATAGATAATACATAGTATAACCTGTGCCAATTATGCTAACTAGGTGAGTAAGGGTAGGATTAGGGAGGAGTTAAGGAGTGATCACTGCTTAAAGGGACATGCACTTTTAACATCAACTGTGCAGACCTATTGCCCATAATTCACTGGGAAATAGCCCAAGAGGGGTTGCATGGAGGTGTGCTTTTAGGCTTGAAACGTCATTAAGTCAACTAAGGGTCAGGGCTGACTCAGAAGTGCCCAGTCTGTTACCCATCAGTGTCCTGTTTGACAAGATGGATGTTGGGAGTACACATATGTCCCAAGCTAACAAGGGATCCAGGATGTGTATAATGAGCTAAGGAGTATACACATGACTGAGTCTATGATATATGTGATAGATACCTGTACACAGCAGTACACAGTTGGGTCAAACCACTAAATTCTATAGATGCAGCTGACCACTGTAACAGGAAGAGAGAGATAAGTATTTTGTTAGGGCATGCTGCCCTTGGGCTAGGGAGAAACTGTCTGAGACAGTGTTTTGGGGCTAGGGAGACTTGAGGCTAGGGAGAAATGTGATTTTACAAACTGGGTTTCAAGCACAGGCACCCAAGCACCCCATCATTAACATGTGTTATCTCCCTCCTTTTGGACCTCAAGATCTCTTTACAATATCTCTATCAAAACTTATTCTTAGATAAAGGTTCTAGATAATGTGACTATCAGTCAATAAGTATTTGTTATGTACTTACTATGTGACAAGCCCTGTACTAAGCACTGGTAAGACAAGTACCAAAATGACAGACTCCAGCATCAGCAACAACTAATAAAGGGAAAAAGGTGAAGGAATAAGCATTTATATACTGCCTACTATGTGCCAGGCAATGTGATAACTGCTTTTTAAAAAAATATATTATCTCATTTAATGACAATCCTTTGAGGCAGATGTTATTACCCCCATTTTACAGGTGAGTAAACTGAGGCAAATTGAGATTAACTGACTTGCCTGGGATAACCCAGCTAGGTAAGCATCTGAGACTAGATTTAAACTTGTCTTCCAGACTCCAGTTCCAAAGCTCTATTCACTGTATCCATCTACCAACTGCCTCTAAAAAGATTAAAATGTCATCTGTCAGTAGTAGTTGTATTTTAAGCAGAATGCAAAATCCTTGTATAAATCAAAGAAATGAAAGTCTAACTGGTGAGTTATAAGTCATCAGTGATCAGAAAAGAGAGTAGGTATTTGGGGGTCAAGGAATCTTCCCAGAATTCCTGAAGTCATACCATAAAGACAGTCATATACTTTTCCTTCTTTTAAGGTTGGACCTAAAGAAACTTGGAAATATAATTGAGAGATTAGAGTATCACAAACAGATAATTTTTAAGACAGTTTAATATTTACTGGATTCATAGTATTAGGAGTGGGGAGATTTCCAAATGAAAATGACAAGTAACAAATTGAGGTGCAAAATATGATTTCTTTTTCTTTTTCCTCCCAATTCAAGCAATGTATACCAAGTACTTACTATATAAAGAACACTTTTAGAAGCCAAGGGAGATACAAAGTTTGGATAAAACATAGTCCCTGTCCTTATGAAGCTTACAGTTTAGTAATGGCGATAAGACACTGAAACATAAATATAATACAGAGTAATTCATAATTGATGCCTTCTTCCCACCTGTGGATAGGTCCAGTTGCTGGGAAGTTTTGTTGGCTTTGTTTTTTTCTTTTTACCTCAAACCCAGATCTCCTTCATTGTAGGGTCAGCCCCTCACTCTTACCTCTACCCTCTGGAGCCAAGCAGAACAAGGGTAATTCCTACAAAATATTACTTTTCCAAATGTATTGTTTCCCCATCTAGTGGCCAAAAGTTAATTAGGTCCTCGAGCACATGTCTTTACCATGGCAGGTATTTGCAGAGAAATTAAAGAGAGAACCATAGATAGTAGTGGGGGAGAAAAAAAAGGCAACTTTGTAGTGAAACAGACCATGGTACAGATGTTGAAGTTATTAAGAAATGATAACAAAGCTAATATTTGGTTGCTAGTTTCCTCCACTGAAGCTCTCTGTCTCTTTATTTCAGCTGTTCCATTGTGTTTTTTTTTCTTTTTTTTATCTCTACTGTTAAGGACTCCTTTTGCTTTAAACATCTCAAGCCACATGACTTTGGTAGGGGAAATTGGGGAAAGGAGGAAGGTATTTTTAATGCTCTTTTACAAAAAAAGGCTCTTTCAGAGATGACACAGGCTTTTAGCTTGGGGACCATTCATTATATTCTCTTGCTGGTGGGTAGGTATAGCTTCAATTAGGTAGGACCCCTATAGAGACTCTCCATCCTAGATGCCCAAGGGATTCTCCATCCTGCCTTGATCTAGGCTCTTGATCTAGGTTAGGTAAGCAGAAAATGACAAAACTAAAGAGTGATGAATAATCACCAGACAAATAGCCCTCAGGTCGTCTCCAAAAGAGCAAATTCTAAAAAACTCTTAATAACTGTGCCCATGTAGGCAGCCTGAGAGGTCAGATGCTAAAGAAGCATTTACTTCAGGGAAACCTGAAAAGAAGTAGATGAGTAGGTGGTGCTGTGATTGACAGCAATGGAGGTGGAGCTTCACCTAGTAAATCAATTTAGAGATTTATCAATTAGGGAATGAATTGTATAAATACATTAACAGAGGCAACAAGGAAGGGACATTTATTAAGTGGCTACTATCTGCCAGGTACTATGGCTAAGCACTTTACAAATACTATCTCATTTGATCCTCACAACAACCCTGGGAGGTAGTTGTTGCAACGATCTCCATTTTACAGTTAAGGAAACTGAGGCAGATAGCGATTAAGTGACTTGCCCAAGATCACATAGCTAGTAAATACCTGAGACTAGATTTGAATTCAGGTTTTCCTGATTCTAGGTCTAGCACTCTCTCTCTCCCCTATCCCCCTAGAAAGAACAAGGAACTTTATTTGATGATTCTCTGAAAATCAATATCAAGCAAGATATAAAGCAGGAATATAAATGCTTGACAAAAACATCCACTGCTATTTCAAAGTCATCTGTACAAAGTCTAAAAGGAAGAAGGATTCTCTAAAAATGATGAAGTCCTTCTGCTGCTTCTCTTTGCAGAAAACACTACAAGAGAACACCTTGTTTCATGAAACCCCAGAATACTTGGAACCTCTTAAATGAGATTCTTGACTATTCAAGAGTTCAAGCTGACAAACCAAGTCACACTAAAGGGACATAATAACAAAGAGTCCGTTGTATTAGGCCACGTATCTTTGGCAAAGGAAAACAAATAGTCCTCCTTCTGAGGGCTGTTCCTCATGGCTAGAACAATCTTTCAGCCATAGATGGATGGGAGTGACTTGCCCTGGATTTTTATTATTTTTTGTGCTAATTTTCATTATTTTGATATCTATTGAAGATAAGACAGGAATTACAGGGGATTAGCTGGTCAAGAAGCATCTATTTAGCACTTACTAAATGCTGGGCATTGTGCTAGAGTCTAGAAATACAGTGACAAAAATTAACCTATTCTACCCTCAAGGAGCTTACATTCAATTGGGAGAGACAACTTGTACACATAACCATATACAATATTATATACGAAATAAATACAAGGAAGTGAGATGGTGAAGGTAGCAAGAAGAGGGGGAACAGGGAAACCCTCTTGTAGGAGGTGGTACTTCAGCTAATATCTTAAGAAAATGGCAGAGGTGAGGAAGGAGTAAATTCCAGGCATGGGGGACAGCCTGAGCAAAGGCATGAAGATGAGAAATTGGAAGTAATGTATCATAAGCTTGGAAAGGTAGGTTGGAACTAAGGAGTGAAGGACTTTAAATGCCACAGAGAGGAGCCTGTATTTAATTCAGGAGCCACTGTAGCTAGCTTCTTGAACAGGGAAGTGATATGATCAGAATTTTGGAATAAGGGTAGATTAAAAAGAGTAGGGACTGGATGCAAGGACGGCCATTAGGAAGCTACTACAATATTCTTGGTGAGAAAGCTAAGGGCCTGAGGTAGGGTCGTAGAGATATGGGTGAATTACAGGAGAAAAATGTGAGAGATGTTACAGAGGTTAGAATTTACAAAGGTTGGCAGATGATTAGATATGATGACTGAGGGAGAGGGAAGAGTCAAAGATAATTCTGGGGTTGTCAACCAAGATGACTTGTTGGGATGGTGGTGTCTTCAAAAAAAAAACTAAAGAAAATAGAAAGGGATGAGTTTAAGGGAAAAGATAATGAGTTCTCTTTTGGACATGTTGCATTTGAAATGGACCACAGAATATCCAGTTCAAAATGTCCACTAGGCAGGATAAGGAAGCTTTGGATCTATATTGGTGAAAATAAGATGGAATGGGGCAGCTAGGTGGCTCAACGAATAGAGCACCGGCCCTGGAGTCAGGAGGCCCTCAGTTCAAATCTGGCCTCAGACGCTTAACACTTATTAGCCTTGTGACCTTGGGCAAGTCACTTAACCCCAATTGCCCTGCCTGCCCCCCTCCAAAAAGCAAAAAAAAAAAAAAAAAGATGGATACCAATGAAATCATGAATCCACTGAAATAATGACATCACCATTAAATCTGTTATACAAATAGGTGAATTTCACTCTAAGTTATATAAATGGGAGACCAATGCTAGTAGACTACAGTGTACAGTGAGAATCAGTTCTACTTTCATTTTTTTCCCCTATCTTGTTTTCAGAAGTTCAACAAGTGAAGAAAATTATGATGATGTTGATATGCAATCCAATGGTGAGATATGCTATATTAACCTTGGGTTATATTTAATCACCTGACAAATCAGAAAATGTTGGTGATCTCATGTTACTTTTGATGCATAAAAGTAGGTTTATAGGGAGATAGACATGGGGTATATAGAGAAAAAATGTTTACATAAAGATATATATTGATGTGTATATGTATATAAGTAGATACATGTGTATACATATATTATCTATGTTGTTTATATATATATATACACATATATGGATACATCTATATTGTACATGTGATATTCATACAGCACTTTTAAGACTGATAAACTACTGGACATAGGTTATC
>CM053580.1:299132473-299143594 GCA_028627135.1 Pseudochirops cupreus | reverse complement strand
TATTTTCCCCTGGAATACGATGCTCAATTTTGCTGGGTAGGTGATTCTTGGTTTTAATCCAAGCTCCCTTGATCTCCGGAATATCGTATTCCAGGCCCTTCGATCCCTTAATGTAGAAGCTGCCAGATCCTGGGTTATCCGAATTGTGTTTCCACAATATTCAAATTGTTTCTTCCTGGCAGCTTGCAATACCCTCTCCTTGGAGGGTATTGGACTATTTTTAACAGTCCATTCTAAATGCCAGTTCTTTGTTGTATGCTTTGCTTCAAATGACACCCTGAGGTGAATTTCTGCCATTTAACCAATGATGCAGCTGACCAGAGTACTAGCATCCTGACTTTTGTGGGGCTGGCCCCTGTCTCTCCTGCAGCTGGAGGAAGAAGTTATGACAACTCTCTGAGATGCTATCACATCTACCATTTAGAGTACTTCCCCATGCCTAAAAGGAGGAGCTCTATCTGCATGCTTTGAGTTTGTGCAGTTCTCTATTTTTTCACCCATTTTGGCAATGTTATGAAGCTCTTAAGTATGAAGCATCAGTAACCAATTTTTAAAAAATACAACACAAAACCATCGTAACTAAGGGATCCTGGCAGAAACACGGTCCTGAGATACCTCAGTCAACAGTTTCTCTAGAAAGAAGTCTCCTGTAGAACTATGATGCCCATTTTCAAACGTCTACTTCATGACTTGTGGATGTCAGGCACCCTAGTTGCCAGGGGAAGGGGAGGGGTGTTAAAGGTGAAGCTTTAACATCAGCTGTAGAGTTGTCTAGTTGGAAGGTACTGACAGACCTTACATCCCTCTACTAAGACTGCCCTCTTCTCCCCCCACCCTCTACCTCACAATGAAGCTGGAAGCTTTGGTGGAGCACAAGCCAATTTAAGTGCAAGGGAAGAAAGGAGGTCCCTGGTCATTTCACTTGATATCACTTCTTCTCTATTTCTTCTTTCATCCAACATCCTCCTCCCCAACTTTTCTTTCTTTTGGATCTGACAACTGGCAGTGTCACCTCAAGAAATTTATTCTACTTCAATGAGCCTCACTTTTTTCATCTGAAAAATGGGAGTAATAATAATTGCATTACTTTGGGGGAATTGTGAGGATACTGTTGTGTAACAATAAAGCATTATCTAATAATAATAGTAATATATTTTATATAGCTCTTTACAATTTACAAAGCATGTTCCTTGTAATAGTTTATAAAGTAGGTAGAATAAATTATGTTATTGTGGGTTTGGTCCTTTAGGTTTGTTTTATGGTTTTTTTGGAGGGGTAAAGTACAGAAGGGTTTGGTCTAGGTCTAAGATTTCTTTAGTGTAGAAATCCCATTGCCAATGAAAATCAGCAGTTCATCTGTGACTTAGTCTTAGAGAGTAGCCTATAAGTCACTGAGAGAAGTAAGGGATTTCCTCAAGATCACACTGCTAGTAGGTGTCAGAGGCAGAACTTGAATGCAGTGCTTCCTGACTCCTGACCCACTGCCCTCTCTACTATACCGTACATTTTTCTTCCTCCTTTCCTTATCCTTATCCCTATTCTTCTTTCCCTTCCCCTTCTTCTTTTCTTTCACACTGTTCCTCTTTTCTTTATAATAATAATAGCAATAGGGGCAGCTAGGTGGCAACATGAATAAAGCACCTGCCCTGGAGTCGGGAGGGCCTCAGTTCAAATCCAGCTTCAGACACTTAACACTCACTAGCCTTGTGACCTTGGACAAGTCACTTAACCCCAATTGTCCTGCCTTCTCCCCCCCCAAAAAAAAGCAAAAGAAATAATAATAATAGTAATAACTAGCACTTAACATAGCACTCTAAAGTACATTTTCTGTCCCCTGGGATATTTCCACAAGAAAAAGGAACCCATTCAAGTCAATTAAACAAGCATTTACTAATTACCCATTATATTCTAGGGCAGCTAGTTCACAGAGTGCTGAGCTTAGAGTCAGGAAGACTCATCTTCCTAAATTCAAATTGGACGGTCTAGCTGTGTGACCCTGGGCAAATCATTTAACTCTGTTTGCCTCAGGTTCCCCATCTAGAAGAGGAAATGGCAAACCAATCTAATAGCTTTGTCACAAAAAAAATCCAAATGGGGTCACAAAGAGTTAGACAAGACTGAACGTTACATTTGAGGCATTGCCTGTTCTATATGCTGGCAATACAAAAACAAAAATGAAAAACATGCCTGCCCTCGAGGAATTTACCATCTACTAATGATACAGCATATACACAGAATATCAAACAGAAAATAAATAATTTCTGGAGGGAGAATATTAACAACTCAGAGTTTGGAAAAGACCTTTTATTTCCTCTCGATAATTCTGTTTATTATTTAAATTATTTGAAAGTATAAAATTGATGGTATAAAACCAGAACCCAAACTAGGAATTCCGGTGTTCAAGGCAAATTTACTTCACATAAAAGGCCAATCTGTACTTACTGGCATAGTCAGGCCTAGAAGGGGGAGATAGCCTTTTTCTCAGTGGGTCTAGCCTGAGCTTCTACAGCATGGTCAACAAGCCTGATTTACAATCCCAATTGGAGATGATAGAAGCAGCGCAAGAGCCAGGTTGGGATTATAGCAGAGGAATGCCACATTAGCAATACTCTGGGAGATGGTCCCTACAGGCTGGGTGGGGGATTGGAGGTGGTAGCGGGCTTTGAGACATGGAAGCCATGGGCTAGCTAGAAGACCAAAAAGCATGTCCCATTCAATTGACAATCTTTTATGCTCTAAGAAAAAACCCCTGGTTGCTGCACCCTGGTTACAGTTCAAATGCAAACCTGTTACAAGCCCAGAACCTTTAACAATAGGGTAAAACTTAAAACTTCATGGGTACCAGCATTTAACTTAGTCTGTGCAGATGATCTTGTGATTTTTAGCATCCTCTTCTTACCATTCTCCCTCCTTTAGTATAGAAGCTAAAGTAAATCAAGGGACTATTTTGGATTTTTCAGTTTTGTGGGTTACTATAGTGAAAAACAAAACAAAATTATCATGTGGTTCCTAGTCCCCTAGGAATATATTTCACTCCTCAAGCTCTTTTATCTTGCATTATACTTGTCAAACCATTCTCTGGCAGTTTTATCTTCTCTGGTAAATTGTCTCCTGACATATACCTTCTCTCTAACTTATGTTGATGAATCATCCTCTCTGTATCAGAACATTTGACATGTGCACGAATTTTTTCAGACCTGTGAGTGGCCTTAGTTATAAGAAATTATTATGGGTCAGTTTAGCAAAATTTGGCAGTTTATTATCTCTAATAATTTCAGTTCTTTCAGAAAAGATAATGAGCTACCACATACCATATTTCAAAAAATTCCCAACATTAATGTTTCACAGCCAAGTACCTGATTAGTGAGTATACTTTTATGTATAAAATGGATTTTTAAAAAAATTCCCCATATTTTCTAATTTTGTTTTTAAAAACCATGTTTAAATAAGGACTTAATAAATAAAACTTGATTCTGCTATAAGAATTCATGAATAAATAGCAACTTCATTAGAAAAGGATATTGCTTCAAAGTAGAAGGCATTATTTAAACTTAGGTCGTGCTTACCAGGGTACCTTTTAAACCCTGAGGAATTTCTGAAATTAAAAAAAAAATGTTTGTTTTCTTCAGCAAAATAGTGTCCAAAGATCAAAGTGTCATTTAATTGACTTTGTCATTGATTATTGTTTCATACTGTGTAAGTCATTATCATTCAATACAGGGAGACAAAAGTTAGGTATTATTTTGTTTTATTTTGCTACTGGCAGATCTATGGAATAAAAACAGGAATGTAGACCTGGAGTATTGGAGGGCTCTTAGAATTATGTGTAGCTAAGTGAGCATTGTCCTGTCATAGATCCAGTTCATTATTAACAATAAAATGTTTTCGTTGTTGAGGTTGAGTCACATCCAGCTCTTGGTGATCCCATTTGGGGTTTTCTTGGAAAAGATACTAAAGTGGTTTGCCATTTCCTCCACCAATTCAGGTCAGCCCTTTTCTCTACAATTGACCAAAATTACCTAAAGCAGAGATATCAAGCGCTCCTGCAACTCACTACCATATAAAAATGTAATTGGGAAACATTTAACAAAATAAATAAAATACAATAAAATGTAGATAATACATTTTAAAACTAAGTTAATATGTGCTAGCAGAGATCCTTATGTGCTGTTGAGTATTCCCCTCCCCCCCTTTCAATTTAAGTTTGAAATCACTGGCCTAACATGGTTAAATGATTTGCCTCAGGGTCACCAAACCAGTAAGTGTCACAAGCCAGACCTGAACTCATCTTCCTGGATCTGGGGCCAGTTCTCTATCAGCTACTTCAGGTGTTGGCAAACTATGGCCCACGGGTCAAATCCAGCCACTTAAGGGCCTGATAACAATGTGTCACCTGCTGGCCATAGTTAGCTGATCCCTAGACTATTTCATACTATTTCTCAGTAGATATTAAATTCTCAAACTTGTGAACTGCAGAAATGGGTAGAACAAATCTGTCATGACAAAGTATACCATGAGCTCCAGATGAGGTAGGAAAATTGGTCTTCTCCATCATCTGGATGGAAACAAAGAATGGAGAATCTCTTTATGTCGTTGGGAAAAAGAAGAAAAAAGGAAATCAGCAAGGGAAGAAGTAGTATTTTAATTTCTTCTGAGAAAAACAACAAGATTGTATATTACTCCACTTGCACACTGAGACTTCCTAGCACAGCAACCAAGATCTTCACAGTTTACCAGTACTCCAAAATTCTGCTTTCAGTTCTCAATTTCATTAAAAGCCCACGAGAACTGATTAAATCATTTGGCCTCTGTCTGTGGTCAAATTTTATGCAAATGATATAGTGCATTTGGTCATTCTACAAGTATTTACTGTATGTTCTCCTGTTCAACACTTCAGGCTTGCTTAGAAAACTGTTGCAGGTGAAAACAAGTTTGGGTGAGAAGACACAGTGCTACCTTTCCTCTCACGCCCCCTGCTGGCGAGAGTAGGAGAAGAGGAGCCACATCTACCACTCATACGTCCAAACTCATCTTTCCCAGTTCTTTTACCTAAATAATATCAACCCAAACTAAGATTAACACTCTGTTTTGGGGTTTTGTTTTGTCTTTTCTTTAAAAAATCCAGCCATGGGGTAAATCATGGCACAAAAAAAAGATCCACAGGTAGAAAGAGAAGCATGAAAGGCTGACCAGCACAGTCCATAAGAAATATAACAGGAAGCCCGAAGGTTCTAACTTCAAGGGCAGGAAATGGTGCCTAATGCCCTAAAGCACCTCATGGTCCTCACCTCTCCCTTCCCACCAACATCAGTCATCTCAGTCTCTCTGAATGAAAGATCTGGAATACAACAAGCCTGGGTCCCAGCATCTCTCCACATGTTCCCAAGAAGGACATATGTCTAACGCTCTTACCTGCTTCCCCCTCCTTCTTCATTAGTCCTCTCCCAGAATTCTCCAGGAAGAGAACTCATGAACAGAACCACAAACTCTCCAGAAGCCTTCACACATCACTTTTCCAGGCATCCTTGCTCCAAAACAGCCATTGCTAGGGGACTTTGTGGTGGTTGCACATCACAAGAAAAGATTACCTATACAACAAACATGTTATTTTCCAAACTATCCTGCTTGTTTCCCACTGACCTTACTTCTCTTTTCTCTTATACCTTTAAAAATGATTTAGTGATACTCTTTTCTTACTTTTTTGCCATTTGATAACTCTGCTGCTAGCTCTCCCTCTTCTCCTACCCTCCAACCATCTCCCACTAAAAGAAGGAAAAACAAAATCTTTGTACCAAATGTGCAGAGTAAAGCAAAAGAATTCCCCACATTGGCCATGTTAAAAAATATGTCTCCTTCTATACCTTGAGGACATCGCCTCCCTGTCAAGAGATAAGTAGCATGTTTCCTCACCTGGGCTCATGATTGGCTAATTCATTGCTTAAGTTTTTTGAGTTGTTTTTCTTTATATTGTTTTGTTACTATAAAAACTGTTCTTTCTAGTTTCTGACTGGGTTTTTTTTTCCCCTCATCTCTTTTGTAATTATATCAGCAAGCACCCTTGCATACCCAGAATGGCTGCTAGCACAGGTTCTTTGATCTGCTTTTCTAAAGGAAAGCAACTCATTAACATTCTTAGTTTAATCAAACATACACATATATGTGTATTACATGTACACATATAATATGTATATATGATTTATATGTGTATATGTGTGTATACACACACACATCATTCACTTAGTTCAGGGAGAAAAGTCAGCCTGAACTTCAGAAAATACAAGCAGAAATTACAAGCAGACAAAAAAATACAGAGAAAATAACACAATTCAACAAACCAACAGACAGCGCTTCTAACTGACTGACCATTACATACATACAGTGTCAGTTACCAGAGAGAGAAGCACCAATATCTGGGTTTTCAAAGCTGGGAGGCTCAACATCTGCCCAGAGTCTCATCTGGTCAAATCACACAACTCTTCCCATAAGAGAGCCCCAAAGCAAACTCTCACCTCAGGGTATGTATATACCCAGGGTCAGTGAACATCACAACTTTCTTGACCCACTTCCCAATTACAAAGTAACAAAAGATATGTGCCTTCCTGAAAAACAAACCTCTCCTAAGCAAGCTTCTCTTGTTGGGCTCCAAGTGAAGCCTATTAAGTGGTAGGGAAGATCTTCAAATTCCCTTAACATTACAGTAATTTATTACAACATAATGATTCTCCATTATTTTATACACCATGACTTATTCAGCCATTCCCCAACTGATGGACAACTCCTTAGTTCTGAATTCTTTGATATGACAAGAAGAGCTGGATAAATATTTTTATACAAGTAAGACCTTTTAAAAGAATTTCTTTGGAATATAGGCCTAGTAATAGCACTGAGTCAAAGGGTATGTACAGTTTAGCGACTTATGAGGGATAATTATAAAATTGCATTGCAGGATGGCCATTACAATTCACAGCTCCACCTGTAACAGTATTAGTGTGCCTGTTTTCTCAAAGCCCCTCCAACAACTGTCATTTTCCCTTTTTTGTCATTTTCCCCCAATCTTATGGTTGTGAAGTAGAAGTTCAAAGTTGTTTTAATTTACGTTTCTCTAATTATTAGTGATTTGGAGCATTTTTATATATGTCTGTTTTTTCCAACTGCCTGTTCATATACTTTGACCATTTATTGTCTGGGGAATGGCTCTTATTCTTATAAATTTGAATACACATACACACAGATGCTGGAGATGAGAACTTTGTCAGAAAAAAATGTTGCAAAGATCTTTTCCCCAGTCAACTATTAATTTAACTCCATTAATTTTGTTTGCGCAAAAACTTTTCAATTTTGTGTAATCAAAATTGTTCATTTTATCTTTTATGATCCTCTCTACCACTTGATTTATATGAATTCTTGGGAAAACTTTTAAATAGAGGCAGCCTGTTCTAAGAACATCATAGCTGAATGCATTGAATTAGGCTGATTTGCCCTGATTCTCAATTTGACTCCTACAGCTCTTGAATCGCTTAAAATATTAATTTTTTTATTGTGACATATTAAGCATAAAATTCAGTTTTGAATTCAAGGATTGAAATTCTATATGACTGATAGGAAAAATAATGCCCTCATGGTATTTTTAAATACTCTGTTGCTAGGACAAGCCACATTAAAAAAAAACTGCCTGATAAAATTAGAAGCAAATGGAATTGTTCTTTGTCCTTTTCAAAGGGGGCCAATAACACCATATGCAATGTTTTGACTTGTGTGTGAATTGGATTTAAGTGCTACAGAGTTTAACAAAATCATTAGCTTCACTCCTTCCTGAATCATGGAAGTCCAGTAGTAAGACAAAAGTCAAGATAAATGACAATGGCCAAGGGTTTGGTGGATGATTTTGGCATTGATATGGACTAGGCTCTAAGTTCCACTGCGTCTGCTCTAGTCGCCTTCATGGCCTTTGGAACAAATTGTTCTCATTTGCCCATGCTGCCAAGGAAAATTTTTCATGTGCTTGGGATAGACATTCTTCTAACTTACCCAAGGGGTTTGAAGCCTGAAGGTTACCCTCTATCTGGTTTGGCTCAGTTGCTGAGACAGTAAACTGAGGTATGGTGGCTGTTATGCATAATAGTTTCTTGAAGCCACAAGTGCAGAGTTGTGTGAATCAGGTGGACACCAAAGGTAGATGAGCAGCCCTAAAAGGGCTCAGGAAGCCTGCAAACCAGAGGTGCTAGCCCTCCCCGAACACCCTACGCACCACAGAAGTAAATGGAATACTATTGCATTGAATGCCACATCTTGAACTAACACCTATTGGGGTTCATATATTTTATTTCCTTCATAGCTATCGATTTACCAGTGTGAGGAAGAATTTTCCCTGTTTCATATGAAAATAACACTCTGATTTTCGTTCATCTAGAATATGCCTTCTGAAGCTCTTAAGTGATGTTTCCATCTCTTTTTTTATATGAGATTGCTTTATATCTGGAAGATACACTTAACTGGAAGCTAACAATTTCACCAACTAACTCAGATTATCTATTTTTTTTTCAGTCATAGTCAAAGTGGAAGTGGAGGTAAGATGAATATTTTTGTTGGTCATTTCTTTTGTAGTATACCACCTGTACTTAAAGAAACTATTAGTATTCAGTTCCCAGATCTGGGATCTTTCACAAATCACTTAACTTCTCAGAGCCTGTTTTCTCAACAGAAAAATAAGTATAATAATACATATATTATCTCCCTTACAAGGCTATAATAAAACTACATTGATATTATACATGTAAAGTGTTATGTATATATGAACTAATATTGCTTCCAAACTAGTTAAGTTATAGTTAAATTTACCTGTACTCCCTATTTGAGAGTTAAAAGCAATATGAAATGGTGAAATACATGAAAATTTAAGACATAGATATAAACATTGCATACAATTAATTTCTTATCAAAGCTTTGGTAAAAGTTTTAATATGAGGACAGTGTCCTAACCTGTGATTTCATTGGCATAGGGAGCTCCCAAATGAGGCAGTCCCTCTACCAATGCAGGTTAGTATCTTTTCTGCCATTTAGAGTCCCAGAGAGTTTCCTAGAGCACTGAAAGATTAAATGATTTGTGCAGACTCACAAAACATATCAGAAACAGGACTTGAACTGGGTCTTCCTTTGTTTGAAACTAGTCTTATCTGTTCTACCACTCTGACTCTAAATATAAATGATTTTTTTAATTAACAAGAGCTTTATTTTCTGCCATCAAAATCAAGGAATGTTCCCAACTCAGGATGATGAAATTTATGATGGTGTTGATGAAGAAGATGATAATGGGTAAGCACATGAAATTTGTCATTTGTCTTTCTCACTGAGAATTGAAACATTTTAAAAAATCATTATTCTTGCTATTCCATTAATATGAAGACAAAAGAGGAGACATAATATGATGAAGGAACAATTATTTAAATATATTAGCGAACAGAACTGACATTTTTACAATCATCAGTAGGAATAAATCAGATACTGTAATTATACTAGACTTCAATTAGAATTGTCTTTTCTATTTGGGGGACTTCAGAAAGAACACAGAAGAAGTGAAAGAGAAGAGAGATAAAGGAGAGCAATAAGTATTATTACATGCATTTAATCCAATGACAATTTAGTTTGCAATTAATATGTGCAAAAACTAAACCTAGTCAACTACAAATACAGAGGTAATTATAATCTAAAATAGTAATTCTCAAACTTTTTGGTTTGGGGACCCTTTTGCACTCCTAAAATTATTGAGGACTCTTCCAAAGAGCTTTAGTTTATATGGGTAATATCTGTCAATAGGGCAGCTAAGTGCAGTGGATAAAGGACTGGGCTTAGAATTCAATCTGACCTCGGATACTGACTAGCTGTTTGACCCTAAGCAAGTCACTTACTTCCGTTTATCTCAGTTTCCTCATCTGTAAAAATAGTTGGAGAAGGAAATGGCAAACCACTCTAGTATATCTACCAAGAAAATGGGGTCATGAAGAGCCAGATAAGACTGAAAAATGACTGAACAAAAAGCAATATTCACTGTATTAGAAATTAAAATATCTTAATATTATTATCAAAACATTTTTTATCTTGAGGAGCCCTTGAAAGGGACTGAGAGATTCCTAGGAAGTCCTGGGGCCACATTTTGAGAACTATTGACTCCTAAAGAACATGGAAGACTATGTTCTTAAGGTCCTCACTGAATAAAGGAGGAGGTAGAAAAAGATATGTATACAAATAACTATGAAGAAATTTGAGAAAGTGTGGTACAGTGGAGAGAGCATTGGTTCTGGATTTAGAGGACCTGGATTCAAGTCTTGCTTCTGGTGCTTACTACTTGTATGACCTTAAATAAGTTAAAGTCCCTTGTGCCTCAGTTTCTTCATCTGTAAAAATGAGGTAGTTGAACTTGAGGGCTTCTGAGGTACATACCAGCTCTACCTAGCTCCATGCACCTCATCACTCCATGAGATAACTTTTATCTGTGAGGAGGAAGTCATATCTGGGTCAAAGAAGGCTTTAGAGAGCTGGGTTTTGAAGAGCAAGATTTCAACAGCCAGAGGTTAATTGAGGATGGGGTTTAAGGGGAGAGGGTGAGGGAAATCAGTTTTAGAGATAGGGAACAGCTGAGCTAGAGGCATCAGAGACTTGATAAATGGAAAGTAGTCATTTTTTTCCAAAAGAAAATTCCAAAAGAATTTAGTCACTAATTTATTATTTTTTATGAATTATCTAAACGTCTGAATTGTATCATAAAGATCATTGTAAAATGAGAAGAATGTAGCACAATTAAGTTAAATAACTTTATGGTGTTTGTGATGTAGAGAACATGTAATAATGAACTCTTCCTGGGCTTTAATCCTCTTTTTAAATGATTTAAGTTGAGAAGTCAAAGCTTTAGAGCTAAAAGGGAGCTTGAAGATCATCCATTCCAATCCTCTCATTTTACATTTGAGAAAACTGAGACCCAGGGAGGTGAAGTGAATTACAACCTATAAACTGTTGACTACATGATAGAGCAAATCAATAAATAGCTATTTAAAACTTGACCTAACTTCATGTTTTGAAAAGAGAAGACTCAGGTGGCAGGGTGGGCAACACAGCTGGGAACAACTC
>CM053580.1:299121307-299132373 GCA_028627135.1 Pseudochirops cupreus | reverse complement strand
CCCCCCCCCCAACTTTCTAGTAGGGCAAGATGGATTTCTATACTACAGTACCTGTATATCTTATTTCCCAGTGCATGTAAAAAGCAAATTTTTTTTTAACATTTGTGTTTAAAACTTTGAGTTCCAGATTTTTTCCCTTCTTCTCTCCTTACCCACCCCCACTGGGAAGATAAGCAATTCACTGTAGGTTGTACGTGTATAGTTATGCAAAACATTTCCATAGTAGTTATACTGTGAAAGACTAACTATAATTCCCTCCATCCTATCCTGCCCCCCACTTATTCTGTTTTCTCCTTTGACCCTGTCCCTTTTCAAAAGTGTTTGCTTTTAACTACCCTCTCCCCCAGTCTACTCTCCCTTCTATCATCCCCTCTCTTATCCTCTTCCCCTCTAATTTCCTGTAGGGCAAGATACCCAATTGAGTCTGTATGTTATTCCCTCCTTAAGCCAAATTCAATGAGAGTAAGGTTGACCCACTCTCTCTCCCCTTCCTGCTCTTCCCCTCCATCGTAACAGTTTTCTCTTGTCTCTTTTATGTGAGATAATTTACCCTTATCTATCTCTCCCTTTCTCCTTCCAATATATTCCTCTCTCACCTCTTAATTTGATTTTTTTAGATATCATCCCTTCATATTCAACTCATCCTGTGCCTTCGGTATATGTATACATGTACATACATATGCACACAGTCATACTGAGTTACAATTATCATTCTTCTATGTAGGAATGTAAATAGTTCAACTTTAATAAGTTCCTTATGATTTCTTTTTCCTGTTTGCCTTCTCATGCCTCTCTTGCTTCTTTTATTTGAAAGTCAAATTTTCTGTTCAGCTCTGGTTTTTTCATCAAGAATGCTTGAAAATACTCTATTTCATTGAATGACCATATTTTTCCCTGAAGCATTATATTCAGTTTTGCTTGGTAGGTGATCCTTGGTTTTAATCCTAGCTCCTTTGACCTCTGGAATATCATATTCCAAGCCCTTCGATCCCTTAATGTAGAAGCTTCCAGGTCTTGTGTTATCCTGATTATGTTTCCATAATACTCAAATTGTTTCTTCCTGACTGCTTGCAGTATTTTCTCCTTGACCTGGGAACTCTGGAATTTGGCTACAGTATTCCTAGGAGTTTTCTTTTTGGGATCTTTTTCAAGAGGTGATCAGTGAATTCTTTCCATTTCTATTTTGCCCTCTGGTTCTAGAATATCAGGGCAATTTTGCTTGATAATTTCTTGAAAGATGTTGTCTAGGCTCTTTTTTCGATCATGGCTTTCAACTCTGCTTCCAGACTGCAGAGAGCTATGTCTCAAATTGCTGGGGTTTTCATAGCAGGCAGAGCTATATATTAGGAGGGCACCCTCTCTGTGGCCCCCACAAGCTCTGGCACACTGGCCACACACCCCAGGTCTACCACCCATTAAATTATCTCTCCTGGATCTATTTTCCAGGTCAGTGATTTTTCCAATGAGTTATTTCACATTTCCTTCTATTTTTTTTTCATTTGTTCAGATCTGTTTTATAGTATCTTGATTTCTCAGAAAGTCATTAGCTTACATTTGCTCCAATCTAATTTTGACGTTATTATTCTTTGCAGTGAGTCTTTGAAAATCCTTTTCCATCTGGCAAATTTGTCTTTATGGCATTCTTCTCCTCATTGGCTTTTTGGGCCTCTTTTGCTATTTGGGTTAGTCTGTTTTTTAAGGTATTTCTTGAGGTCTCCTTTAGCAAGCTGTTGCCTCACTTTTCATGATTTTCTTGCATTATTTTCATTTCTCTTCCCAATTTTTCCTCCACTTCTCTTACTTGATTTTCAAAATCCTCCTTGAGCTACTCTGTGGCCGGTAACTAGTTCATATTTTTATTGGAAGCTTTTGATGCAAGAGTTCTGACTTCACTGTCTTCCTCCTGTTCCATGCTTTGATCCTTTTTGTCCCCCAAAAAAAGGATTCTATTGTCTGTTTGTGCTTCCTCTGCTTGCTCATATTGCCAGCCAATTGCTTGACTTTTGAGCTTTTTGCCACAGTAGAACTCTGCTTCCAGACTGCAGAGAGCTATGTCTCAAATTGCTGGGGTTTCCACAGTGGGCAGAGCTATTAGGAGGGCACCCTCTCTGTGGTCCCCACAAGCTCTGGCACACTGGCCACACACCCCAGGTCCACCACCCAAGATCACAATCCAGATCCAAGCAGGCTAAAGCAGGTTAAATTCAGATTACCCTCTGAATGGTAGCTTGGTTCCCCTACTCTCTGTAGGCTAGGAGCTCTGGAGGCAGCCACACAGCCACATGGCAGCAACTGCAGCTGTTATACCTCTACCACTTCTCGCTCCAAGGGCAGGGGCCAGACTGCGCTCTTCTCCACCCAGTTCCAACAGAGTTCCTGACTGACCTTTTACTTTCTTTTTGGCATTTATGGGTTGAGAAGTCTGGAAACCACCACAGCTGCTGGTGATTCATTCTCCTGAAGTCTGCTTTCCACTGCCACTGGTTGGAGCCTCAACCACACAGCTCACATGGGACTGTGCTCACCAACCAGGCCAGATTGATAGATCATTCCTGTCAGCCTGCCAGGCTGCCTTCTGTGGGAGATTTGTTTCTCTCTGTCACTTTGTGGGTTCTGTAGCTCTAAAATTTGTTTAGAGTCATTTTTTTACCATGTATTTGAGGTGGTGGGAGCCAGAGCCATGCAGAGATCCTGTTTTTACTCTGCCATCTTGGCTCCACCCCCAAGAAACCCCATTTTAAGGACTTGCCTCAAAGAGGACCTGGACAGTCTCTTTTCTTTCTTTTTTTTTCTTTCATACATACTAGGGTATATATGGTTTTTTGGCTTAGATATAATTAATCCCTGAAATAGGATTTTTTTCAACTAATCCCAAAATTATAGTAAAAGCAGGTACATATTTTAAGCTAATACAACACTGGCCAGTTTTAGTCCTTTAGTTCCAGTTATACAAAACAATACTATTCTAAAAGTATATATGCCCCTCTTTTTAGTAATTATTTTCTTTAGTCTTCAAAACAATATGACAGAATGGAAAATGCTTCGTATTCAGAATCTGAAGAGCCAATTTTGAATCATGAGTCTGCTACTTACCACTTGTGTTCTTGGTTAAGTCACTTCACTTCTGCGAGAGATAGTTTCTCCATCTGTAAAAGAAGAGAGTTAGACTAAACCATCACAAAGGTCATTTCCTTCTCTGAGTGCCATGATTCTAGTACTTGGTTCTGTTAAGGAGTACATGAGTCACATGAATGTCTGAAAGTAATTATACCCTGCCTAAGGCTTTTAGAATGTTTATAGTCAAAGGAAATAGCATATAAGTCCAAAGATATTATGGATTGTTTGCTGTCTGAATTTTGACCCATAATCAATAAAGTATGAATGATGAAGGCATCTGAATGTCAACTCAAACATCTTTACAGTTCAATGATTGCATTCTGATCAATGCATGCATGCTCCAAAGCTCCACGCTACAGGGCGAAGAGAAGAATAATTCATGGACCTGGGGGATTTTGAAGATGTTAAAGGGAAAAGATGACAAAAAGAAAAGTATACAAAAGAAATCTAAAGACACTGAGTCAGACAGTAACGAAGACATAGTGTAAGAGTCAGCCAACTATGTGCCATGCACAATAATGACACTAATATTAATCCAATGACTACTAATATTTTCATAACTAAGTAACCACGTAAGCAAATTGTTTTTGATAAACCAATTTCTTAACATGATCTCTGTAATTAATCATCACCATATTCTTATTATTTTTTCTTTCACTCATAAGTTCACTCAACTAAGGGACTGAATTTTTTACAAAATACATTTTGCTTTCCCAACACACACTAAGAATATAAATTAAAACAGCTCATTTTTGCATTGTGTGCACAACTAAGGCACAACAGCATAAGGGCATATTTCATTATTTAAGTAATGAACTGATTGCTTTTAGATTGAGCACAAGACAACATGTTCTCTTTCAGACATTAACTCCTTAGTTACGTATGAAATAAATAATTCAATCCAGGACATTTTTATTGACTACTAAGCAGTGAACCACACGCCACAATAAAGAATATCACATCTAAAAACACTTAGAACCTCAGTTTTTATTACTCTTTAAATTATCTATTTCTTCAGTGCTGTACTTTAGATAAAAGCTATAAGGCTTTATCGTAATAAAAAACAAAGAGCTGGTTTGTTTTCCCAATTTCCCTTAAAACGTGAGTGGAAAAGCCTTCCATCTGAATTTAAAGATGATAAACAGTGTTCCCTTGTAAGGAAAACCTTTACTTCAAAGGTTTCAAATGGATTTACCATATACACTTCAAAAACCTAGTCAGTCTTCCAAGGCAATTCATTACATATAACCAGGAAATTGGTTTTGAAATTTCTATCAGAAACAATAGTTCATCACTTTGATAAACAGGACACTTAAAATTTCCAGGAAGAAATGAAAAGAAATCATCTCTACACAATACCACTTTAGAATAAATCACATTGCAAGAGGTATTACTCTATCATTTAACCACTTTATAATGATTTCATATCACTTTTAAATTCATGATCTCACGCTGAGTAAAATGGACATTCCCCTCTCAGTCACCATTTTTCCTGTATCATGCCAAAGAATTGAAATACATATAGTAAGAAATACTTGGGTTATTTCTGTTGATTTGAAATTCTGCTTTTTATAGTTCCAAGCAATTTTGAACCAGGGTCAAAAGATGATGGTCAAACTGGAACTGGACCAACAGATTTAGTCAACTCAATTTGCCGGAGTCATCCATGTGGCTAAGTGGTTCAGTAACAACCTGGCAGTACTATTCTCTTCAGTTATGCCATATGACCTTGCCTTCTCATTCCACGAACCAGATTTATTTATTTTTATTCAGCTGATTTGGCCAGTCATCTAAATGTGACTTTGATGATGTCTTATTTATTTTGGTTCAATGTAGACTTCCAATGAAACTTCATGATAAAGGTTAGGTCTCATTGGAGAAATGGAAGATGAGAGGGGAATGACAATCAATCAATTAATTAACTACTGAAAGGCTCCTGGCTATCACTTATTCACATCTACTCTAAATAATAAGAAAACATTTGAATTCACATGGTAATATGATTATAACTGCTTTTATTTTTTTTTTCCAGTTTTCTTTCTCCCCCAAAGCAGCCTGGATTGGGTAAGTAGAGATGACATACTATTCATCTTGTTTCTTGTTCCATGATGTAGTAGGGACGGCTCTGAACTGAGAGGAGTAAACTTGCGTCCAATCCTAGATCTGCCAGGACACATTGTCTGACCTTTAAGCCAAATGCTCTTTATCCTCCCTTGGCCAGTTTCTGCATCAGTTAATTAAGTCAGTTAGACTAGATATATCTCAGAGATACTCCCCAGTTCTAAAACTATGATTTTTGGTCTGTCCTCATGTACATACTGCAAAAAGTACTACTTTAAGTGAATAAGTGAATGGATGCATGGGTGGATAAATGAATGAAGGAATGAATGAATGAAGGAATGAATGAATGAAAAAGCATTTTTAAGGACTTATTACATACCAAAGAATGTGCTAAGTACTGGGAACAAAAATAGGGAAAGCTAGACAGCCTCAGCTTTTAAGAAGCTCACACCTAATTCAGCAGTTCTCAACCTATGGGTCATGACCCCTTTGGGGGTCGAATGACCCTTTCACAGGTGTCACAGGGGTCACCTAAGACCGTCAGAAAACACATATTTCCGATGGTCTTAGGAACCAAAATACCACTCCTCTATCCGTCTCCAGGTGAGTCCGCCCACATGCAGATATGCCCACATATGAGTATCAAAGGGTCACGGCATTAGGAAGATTGAGAACCACTGCCCTAATTGAAGGAGATAATATATAAAAGAAATTCCAGCTGTAGAACAAATGGAGAGGCCCAGAAGTCCTGAAGATTCAATGAGGAGGAGGAGGATATCAAATCCCAAGGATCCTTGGTTTATACCAAGAGTCAGTGCCAGGACTTTAGGATATAGAGGCAGGACAGATGATAAAGCCTGGTGGCCCTCCATCTCATGGGAAGGCATAGAGCTATTGCTACCCAACTCATTTAAACCCTGTAACACCCAAGCAACTCTAGGGAGGCAAAGGAGAGGAAAGGCAAAGGGGGTTCTTGGGACTAGCCCAGGGAAAAGGTGAGGAGGAAATACAAAGATGGGGCATAACTTACAGCATTCTTGCCTTTTCTCTAGATGTAGGAGATGAAGTCTATGATGATGTGGATGCATCTGACTTCCCTGCTCCACCCATAGAAGTCAGGTAAGAGAAACAACAAGTTTTCTAGTTCCATTGCCTATCAAATTCAAAAAAATACAGGATATAACAAAAAGTCTTAGTGTGGTTTTAAGCTATTAAAGCTTATTTAATTAAATTAATAAGGGAAAATTAGGCTAGAATCTAAGAAAAATTTGAAGAAAACAGCAATAGTCATTGGAGTAAGATTTCCAATGGAAGTGAAATCAGTATTCTAATGTCACTACTTTATGCAGCTATAGGTAAAGCCCATTGTACTCGATTAACCCTTTATTGCATGGAAACTGATCCAAAACTATTAAAGCTTTAAGCTGCATCAAGACATTTGGGACACCCTGTAAAAGTAGAGGACACCACAGATATTAGATTTATTCCTTTCACCTAAGTATACCGGCTGTGTTCTTATTAGTATTTTACTTACTGTGTTCCTGTCCTTGTTAGATTTTTCCCTTTAGCTTCCTTCTTGTTCTGCTGCCTCTCCTCACGCTGCCATTTATCTCCCCAGCTCCTAATAGTCCTATCTGTCTCCCTGCCTTAATCCAACCTACCTATCATTATATTTGCAGGGCCTAATGTGTCCTATCCACCTATCTCTCACTTTCATTTTGTTCTATTCTCTAATCCACCCTGTAACATACAACTCAACACTTGGTAAATCTGTTCAAGCTCCCACAATAACTCAATTTAATTCAATCCCACAAGCAGATTCCTTCCTTCCTTCCCTCCTTCTCTGTTTCCCTTCTTCCTTCCCTCCTTCCTTCCTTCCTTCCTTCCTTCCCCTCCTTCTTCCTCTTCTCTCTGTCTCTCTCTCTTTGTTAAAGCAATGGGGCCCCCAGTAGTCTCTTAGTCAGTCGTGTCCATTATTCACAAAAAAAGGTAAAGTGTTTGCTGCTATAGAATCATTCTTGTAGAGTAGGAAATTAATGAGGAAAATTTTAGGCTAGAATCCAAGAAAAACAGTAATAGCTATTAGCGTAACATTTCCAGTGGAGGTGAAATCAGATTTTCATATTATCATATAATTTCATATAATCATAATTTCACCACTTTATATAACATATAAATATATGTAGGAAAAGCCCATTGTAATACAGTGTCCATTATTGCATTGAAATTAATCCAGCATTGGAGAAACTGAGCCAGCATTGTAGCACTCAGCCAGAAAAATATAATTTATTCTGTTTGCACATGAAATATTTTCAAGATTCCATGCTAACCCTGAAAATTCTTTATGACATTCCCACCCTTTTGCCAAGAATTATTCAGCTGCAAAGAAGATGGAAGCTTAACTCAAGGCCAAGTTTTGTTTTGTTTTGTTTTAACTGCTGCTATGCAGTTCTGGCCAACCCAAGTTCCAGAAGAGATTAATTGGGGAATTAAGACCTGAAGGTGTGGTACCATCTAATTGCAAATGGAAAACATTCATTTTGTTTCTCATATTAAAAATTCTTGTATGGCTCTGATCTCCATTATTTGTGCTTCTTCTACACTACTATTTTTTTTTCAAGCAAACAGTTGGGAGTCATATAAATGACTAATATTCAGTCAAATCAGAAACAGACAGTTAGCTATGTGCTGCTAAATGTTTAATAACTGAGTTCTTGGGAGGCTGGGGGTGGAATCCATCGCTGTTTTAACACTTTTAATATTTTCTCCTTCACTTTAAGTTTTGATAACCAACAAAACAATAAATCAAGTCATGATTTTTATTGTTCGCTGACTTTCAAGGTACAAATGGTCACACCGAACATTTAGCAATCAGCTCTGAAGCTCATATGAGTGAGCTCTCTCTAGTGCAATCCTGGAAATACCTCATCTTAGGATGACTAAAGAATAATCAAAAGTCTTTCAAATGCAGGTGAATTTTGTGGCATGTCTGAGAGACTTCAAAAGCCAAGGATACTTGCAAGCCTCCAAGAGCATACATCTTCTCAATAGGCTTTGCTGCAGTTCTTGATCTACAGATCTATGGTTTTTTCAGTGCTAGGACAAAAAATGTAGAAGAACATCTAGTCCTCCAAAATTTCTTTGCATGTCACTGATAGAACCAGGATCACATTAACCAATGAATGTCAAAGGTCTTCATCTCATCAAGAATTATTACAGTTTAATTTATATGCTTCAATTATATGAAAATTGGTTTATGTTGTGTGTGTTTCTTTATCTACACTTATGGCATCATCAGTACAGTAATCTCCCAGTATGGAAACCCATTCTACCAATGCAGAAAAAGCAGCTGCTCAGCAACTGATAATTTGGAGAGTTATCTGGGTGTACTAAGAGGTTAAGTGAATTTTACCTAGGCTTACACAGCCAGTATATGTCAGCAGTAAAATTTAAACTCAGGTCTTACTGACTCCAAGGCCAGCTCTCTGTCCAAGGCATCATCAGGCCATGTGATTATAAAATAGAAAAGATTTAGTTTTATTGACAAGCAGTCAATTCCCTTGAAACAGAAGAGTCTTTGCTCTCTTAAAGAAAATGAATAGAAAAGGATTTATATTAGAAATAATAATATTTAAAGAATCTGTTGAAAGAAGAAATACAAACAGAATATGGCCAATTTGATTCCATGAGCTATAAAAAAAAATAACTCCAAGCTTTTTCTTTGGAGTTTTATAAACACTGCTACATGGCTCATGGCAAATGATAGAAAACCTGATGGTATCAGAGTCCAAAGGAAAAAAAATGTTCAGTCGGTCATGCACAGATAAAGTTCATGCAAGTCACCCCCTAAAAATAAATATGTCTAAGAGAATATATTTTGAGTCTATAATTAGACCAAGAAAGAGTTTCCATAACTTTTATCAGAACATGGTCTCATGTTTAATAATCCTTACCATCAAACTGAAAAAAATTTTAAAGGTTGAAAACAAAAATTAATAAATTGAAATCTTAAAATAACCCTCACCATCACGAAGTCAGTCCTTATTTCTAATTCAATTTCTACCCACACATCTTTGGCCTCTTACCTCATGCTCTGTCCTGTAGACTTAACAAGAAACAGTTGGTCACCCCTTTTTATGATCCTCAGAGACCATCTTTTCTAACCTATTCATTTTACAGATGAGGACACCAAGGTTATCTCCTCTCTAATAGCCCTACAAAAACCTCTAGACTTTGTTTCTCCAGGCCAAAGAGACAGATTCCAGTTTTTTAAACCTTATCAGAAATCTCACATCTTCCTATCTTTAAGCATTACTTGCTTTCTGAATTTATAAAAATCTTTAACCTGAGCTTGAGTAGAAAAGAAAGTTAACTGTTCATAGACCTAGAAGGGAGCTCAGAAGCTGAATCTAACCTCTTTGTTTTATGTATAAGGAAGTTGAGAGTCAGGGAGGCTAAGTGACTTACCTCAGGTGGCAAAGATCATAGGTGATATTTGAACTGAGGTCCCCTGATTCCAGAGACAGTATTCTTTCCCAGTGACTAGACCATGCTCATATATTTAGAAGAAAGGATAACAACAGATGAACCACTTCTGTGTCACACTGGAACCCACATAATATTCAAAAAGACATAGGAAGTTCTCCACATGTTGGGTAGGTATTTTATGGAGTATAGAAGAATAGGGATAAGAGTCACATAAAATGACAAGAGATGGATGAAATGCAATCAGTATTTGTGAAGAGGCCATGGATACATCAGACATTGGAGCACAAAACTCTTGATCTTTTCTAGCATTCTCTCACATTTAAAAAATATTTAAATTTACTTCAAATACATCCACAGAGCAAGAGTTTCCATTGTTTTGGGTTGTTTTTGTTTTGCTTTATGGAGGGGGGTAGGCAGGGCAATTGGGGTTAAGTGACTTGCCCAAGGTCACACAGCTAGTAAGTGCTAAGTGTCTGAGGCTAGATTTGAATTCAGGTCCTCCTGACTCCTGGGCTGGTGCTCTATTCACTGCGTCACCTAGCTGTCCCCTTGCCAGTGGTTTCTAAAAGAACCCCATGAAACAGGCAAGAGACACAAATGAGAACTAGAGGAAGAAAGTTCACTGACCCTCCTTTCAGAACATAAGATTTAAAAGTGAATGCAAGATTCAAAGTGAAGGATTTCCTGGGGGTGGAGCCAAGATGGCAACATAGAAGAAGGAAAACTCTGCAGCTCCCATACAGCCACCTCAAATACCCATAAAATATCACTCTAAACAAATTTTAGGGCTCCAAAACTCACAAAAATACAGAAAATCACATCTTCTACTAAAGGCAGCTTGGCAGGAAGGACTCATTGCAGCACGCTGGGAGCCGAAACCAGCCCAGCCTGAAACCACTCCTGGGGCGCCCAGGACAAGCCGCAGCTAGAGCCTTCAGGAGAGTGGATCAGCGGGAGCTATGGCAGTTTCCAGAATTTTCAACCCATAAAAAACAAGGACTAAGTGAAAGGTCAGTGGAACTCAGCTAAATTTGGGGAAGAAGAGCTTAAGAAGGATTCTGAAAACCAAACAAGAGAAATGGAGGAAAAATTGGGAAGAGAAATGAGAATGATGCAAGAAAATCATGAAAATAAGAGTCAACAACCTGACTGAAGAAAATAACACCTTAAAAAATAAATTAACTCAAATGGCAAAAAAGGCCCAAAAAGCCAATGAGGAGAAGAATGCCTTAAAAAAGTTGAAATTGCCAGATGGAAAAACAATCTCAAAAGCTTTCTGAAGAGAATAATTCCTTCAGAATTAGAGTGGAGCAAATGGAAGCAAATGACTTTATGAGAAATCAAAATACTATTAAACAGATCCAAAGAAATGAAAAAATAGAAGGCAATGTGAAATATCT
>CM053580.1:299097466-299120807 GCA_028627135.1 Pseudochirops cupreus | reverse complement strand
TAAATAAAAAAAAATTAAAAAAAAAAAAGAAGTCATAACTCTGGATAAAAGTCCTATCCATTAGCAATGGGTAAAGATTTTAGAGTTTATGGGCAAAGAATTGGCACATTATTTCAGGAAACTGAAAAGAGCAGTAAGGCATTATCTACTTGATCCCCCAAAGCATCTTTCCTAAATACTTCTAATAATAGTTAACATTCATTTAGCAGTAAGGATGAGCTAAGTGATACACAGAAGAGAAACACTTTCTTGGGAATCCTAAGCAGGCAGGAGAGAGCAGGGAATATTGGCAGTGTTTGAGAATCATATAGAATTGCTTTTATATAACTCGTGATGTTCAGGAGAAATAGCTGAGCTCCTGATCTTGAATGACCATGAATAGCTTTTCTAATAGAGAAGGCTATGTCCATGCTTAAATACTAAAGATATTTAATCAAGTACCACAAAATATTCTGGTAAGTGATTTTAAAAGATATCGTCATGGTTGCTCTAGTAACACGTATATTAAAAAATACCATATCAGCATAGGAACAGACTTCAGTTTGATAGGGTGTCATAGAGATTCTTTGTACCTTTCTTGTGAAAACAGAAACCTTTTTTAATAAGGATCCAATTGATTAAAAACTGAAACATAGTTTGATCCATAAAATGAGGATAAATTGAGAGCCACATCTCAGACGATAATGCCTAATTTTGAATGCATTACTCCAATCTCATCTCTTCTCATTTAATTGGAAGCTGTTGGGAATGCATGCCAACACAAAATAATATTGACTTTGCATTGAAGACTTGAGAGAAAAGGTTTTGTCATTGTAAAATAATTAGCTTAGAGGTGCATAAATAAAGATGCCATGGAAACTTTTGCTACTGTAATCTCCTTAAGTAGAATTCTTTTTGAATGCTTTTTTCCCCATTACGTATTTATTTTAAAAAACCTGAAATAAAGGTAGAAACACCCAGTTCATGGATGAAAAAAAAAATGTAAGCAAGTATTCAACTTTGGTTTTGCTTCCTGACATGGACTCATTTTGTGCAAGCTGATATGATTTATGCTTTGTGGCCCTGACACAAAGAATCAATAGTTTGTTCTAAGAGCTGACTAATTACAAAGATCATCTGACATGAGACAAGCAAATGGCACTGAATATGTCAGTGATGACTTCATCTCCCTTTGGGAATTAATGTAACTTGTGATATTTGTCTTAATAGAAGAGGGAAATCTCTTAACATGAAAGTAAGTGGCAGGCACTTTGGTCTCAAAACAACCCTAAGATCAGCATCATCAATTTTTAGATGTTCTTTTGTATATAATCTTTCTTTTTTGCTATTCAGTGAAATGAAAAGCATAAAACAATCTGAACTTGGAATTTTTCAACATCATTATTAAAATATTGTTGCATATTCTTTATTCTTCAGTAATTTTGGTCCCTGATCCATTATATTAATCCACGCATTGGAAATGACAATCATAGGCAAATGAGCTATCACTAAAGAAAACATAATGTTCATATTTTATTTCCTTTGATAGTAAATTGGGGCAGCTAGGTGGCACAGCAAATAGAGTCAGAGGAGTCAGGGTGACCTGAGTTAAAATTCTACCTCAGGAACTTAACACTTAGTAGTTGTGTGACCTTGGGTAAGTCACTTAACCCCAGTTGCCCTGCCTTCCCTCCTCCAAAAAGACAAAAAGAAAAAGACAGTAAATCTCTTTGCATGAAAATATTGTGGAAGAATATTCTATTGTTGTGAAATTCTTGATGTCAAAGGATTTTTTCCCTAGTCTTTTATCTGTAATCTGCTAGAGTATATTTCCAACTTTTAAAATGGTTCTTTTTCATAACTGTTCCGACCTCAAGAATTGTTGTGAGGTTTAAATGAAATAACTTTACTTAAAGCAATCTGCAAACCTAATGCACTTCATAAATGTGAGGTATTTTATTTTTATAAGTTTTTTATGTTAAATCAGTAATTATAAGACTTTCCTCTGTGTTTAACATGTTATATCCATAACATTGATTTTTGCACATGTGATCTTGTTTTCAGCTTCTATTCTCTAATGCACAAACTAATTTGGATAGTAATAATAATTTACATTTATATAACACTTTAAAGTGTGCAAAGAACTTTGCATACATTCTCTCATTTAAGCCTCACAATCCTGTGAAGCAGATGCTATAGATGTTATTATGCTCATTTTATAAATAAGGAAACTGAAGTTTGGGGAGGCTGGGTGGTGCAGTGAATAGCGCACCGGGCCCTGGAGTCAGGAGAATCTGAGTTCAAATCCAGCCTCAGACACTTAACACTTACTAGCTGTGTGACCTTGGGCGAATGACTTAACCCCAATTGCCCTGCCTTCCCGCCTCCAAAAAGAAAAAAGAAAGAAAACTGAAGTTCAGAGAGGCTGGATGACTGTCACATCATCATGCAGTTAGCATACGACTGAAGCTAGATTTGAATCAGTCTTTCCTGACTTTATATTTACTACATGACATTGCCTTTCTAGAGCTAAGAATATATCTAACGCACTGTTCCAAAACCAAATAGTGCCAGAAGACTCAATCAATCTCATTTGCCAAGACCAGTCTCCAAAATTCTACAGGCCTGTTACTTCTAGTTCTTTAGATGCTACATATGCAGATCATTCAAATGTGACCCAGTCGGTCAATCTTTCAGGAATGTTTGTGATTTTACAGGCCTACTTTAAATGGCTTTACTTTTCCCAGAAACCTGGTTTCAGAATACATAAACTGTAATTATCTCAAGTAGAAAACACAAAAGTAAAACAAAATCAATTCTAATAATTTTATGAAATGAAACAAAAACTAGTAGAAATTCCCAAAGGTAATAGCCATTCTATCATTAGAATGACAGAAAAGTTAAATACAGTGGTAGGCAAATAATAGCCAATAGGACTATTGTTTAAGTATAATATGCATAAAATCAAATTTAATCTGGTGAACATTTTAGTTCATTATGTTATAGTTCCTATATCATGTTACTACATTATAGTACATAAATACTATATATTACATACAATATATTATTATATTATAACATTGTAATCTATAATATAATTTATACTATATTATATATGTGTATATATATATATATATATAATATATATATATATATATAATAGAAGGAAGAAGAGGAGGAAGAAGGATGGGAGGAGGGGGAGGAGGAGGAGGAGAGAAATTGCATAATATCTGATTTGGAAACAATCTCAAAGACTATCTAGTCCAACTCAGGCTTGAGCAAGGACCTCCTCTATAACATACCCAACAAGTGATCATCCAGCCTCCAGTAAATGGGAAAGCATTACCTCCTCAGGAAGCCTGTTCTATTTTTAAATATCTCTAATAGTTATTAGGAAGGCTTTTAGAGAAAAAAAACCTGTAATTTCTGCCTGTTGTGCTCAGTTCTGGCCTCTAGCGCCAAGCTGAGCAAGATTAATCCTCCTTCTAAATGAACATCTTTAAAATTCTTGAATAAAACTATTTTGTTTACCGTAAGTCTTCTCTTCTCTAGGCTAAACATTTAACAATCCTTCAACCAATCTTCATGTCTTATCCTTGTCTAAATACTCTCTACCATTGCTCTTCCTAAAATATAGTGCCCAGCACTGAACGTAATAGTCTAGATATGGTCTGATCGGATCAGAATACAATGAGACTTGCTTCATTCTTTCTGGATTCTACACCTCTCTTAATGCAGCATATAAAGCTTTTTGACTGTCATATTACACTGTGAACTCATATTGAGTTTGGAGTCCACTCAAACCTCCAAATCTTTTTCAGAGTAATTACTGTCTGGTTATAGTTTTCTCACATTATACTTGCGAAGTTGATTTTTTGAAACTCACATTTAAGGCTTTACATTTATCCCTATTAAATTTTTGTTATTAGATTTTACCAATGGTTAGCAAAGGAACATCAGCAACTGTCGTCTTTTAATCCTAATTTTTTAAAACAAGTGATCATCTAGCCTTGAAACCTCCAGTAAGTGGGAAAGCATTACCTTCTGAGGAAGCCTGTTCTATTTTTAGATACCTCTAATATTTCTAAAATTTCTTCTAGTTGGGGGGAGAGAAAGTCAGAAGAATGTGGGGGCAAGATATTGGAGAGAGAAGAATGTTGTAAAAAGCGATGGTACCACCACTAGTGCCTTCTGATTTGAGACACTGCAAACACAAGTTTCCATTTCTTAAAATTAAAACAGGTATTTTTCTAAATGGTGTATTAAAGACTTTTTTCTGTTCCTTTTTATTTCATAGATGGTTATGTCCTTCGGAGCTATTTGGTAGACAAGTAAGTAAAAATTATCTTTCAGTGCCATGTCTTGTTGCAAGAAAGTAATAATTTTGTGACTTTTGCCAGTTTTTGTTAAGTAGAATAACAACTTATGCTACATAAATATGAAAAGTATTATATTCTACATATTAATGATAGTAATTGTGATTATAATTTAGGTTTTCAAAAGATATAATTATTACAGTAGCTATACTTTCTGCTAGCTCACATAGTTAATATTAAAAACTCACAGGTCATAGCCACAATTTCTCTTATTAATATATTATGGTTTTGTTCCTAACTCAGTCAACTAAATTAATCAATTAAGCAAGAAGCAAGTTCTCTCCTGTAAAATGAGAAGAGTTGGATGAGATGGCCTTTAAGATTCCTTGTAATTCTATGCTATATGACCTTGGGCTAGTCACTTATCCTCTCAGTGGCCCAGGCAGCTATCTCTCTATGACTGCTGAATGTCCCAAAAGTTTTAGGGTAGTTTTAAGCTTAGCTGCACAAAGACTTTTGGCTCATCCTGTATAAATTGTAGAGCAATTGCAGATCTGCACATCTGTGTTGGTAGAAGGAATTCTCTCTTAAGTAATTCTTTGACCCAATGAAATCACAAGTTTTCCCCAAGTCCCTCCCCCTCCCAAATCTTAAAGTCTGTGATTCTATGTATCTATTTAATGCTAGAATCAATAGGCAGTTACTACAGTATGAGTATGAGAGTAACATGGTCACACCTACACTTAGGAAAGTCACTTTAGCAGCTATATAAGATGGACTGAAGAGGGGAGAGACTTGAGGGAGGCGAATCAATTAGAAAGCTATTACAAGATGATAAAAGAGGGCCTGAACTTTGGTGGTGTCTGTTGGAGGAAAAAGAAGGGGACCAATTGAGTAAGGCACTGGTAGAACGGACAAGATTTGAATATGCTGCATGAAGGAAAGTGAGCAGTCATGATGATGGCAAAGTCATGAGACCCTGAGTGAATGGAAGGATGGTGGGGCCTTGAGCAGAAACATCTAGTTTAGAAGAGGAGTATGTTGGGGAGCTGGGGAACATGCAGTGATATCTGCAAGGCAGATTACAATCTATCCTTGCCTGTTCATTCTGTGTGGTTCACTTTCTCCCACTAAAAATTAAAAGGGGAAAGTAAAACTCTTAATTCATCAATCACTGGCCCCTATATGCAGAATGCCCCCTCCAAGAGTGACCTTACTAATTTGCTCTTTCACTCCTCACAACAATTATTTCAAACTTTTTCATCCCTTATGTCTTCCCTGACACCACTCCTCCCCTGCACACCCCATAGCTCCCACCCTCACCCCCACTCCACTTTATACTTCCCAGAAAAAAGGAGGCCATTTGCCAAAAGTTCTTTCTTTTCACCTCATTCATTCAGATATCTCTCCTCCCACCCCATCTCTTCCTTTATCCCTTTACTCACAGAGCCGTCATTATCTGCCAGCCTGGTACAGGTCCTCAATCCTTCAAGCCTAGACTCTTGAAATAGACTTCTGGTTCAACTCCCTCCCTCAAGTTTCTTCCCCACTCCTGTGTATCCTCTACTCAAAATCTTCCTAAGGCACAGATCTGACCATGCCACATTGCCCCCCTCAAATAAAAAAATTTTAAAAAAACTCCAGGGTCTCCCTGTGACCTCCAGGACCAAATATAAAATCCTCTCTTTTGATTTCCTAACCCAGCTACTTCCTACCTGTCTGGTCTTCATTCCATCTCCTGACTCCGCCTTTCACCAGCTCATACCTAGAATTCTCTCCCTCCTCCTCTGTGCGTCCTGACTTCCCTGGCTTCCTTCAAAACTCAGGTCAAATCTTACCTTACATAATAGACCTTTCCCAGCCTCTTCCCACCTCAGTGCTTTCCCTAAGATTAACTCCCATTTACACTGTATATATCAGGGATTATATATTTTCATGTTTTCTTCCCCACTGCACCCCCATCCCCATAAAAATGTGAGTTCCTTGAGATCAGAAACAGTGTTTTTGTCTTTCTGTGTCTTTCCAGAGCTTATTATGGTGGCTAGCACATAGTAAATTCCTAGTAAATGTTTGTTCCCTAACTAGTCGACTGCCTACCATGGTCACAGTGTCCTTTAGAGCCAGGGAACAAGGGATGGAACTTTCCCAATGGCACCTGCAAAGCTGCTGCTGTAGGTTCTTGGGAACTCTGATGGGTTAGGATGCTAAGTTCTGAAAATGGGAGGTTAGGAGTTTGCAAAATAGAGGGAACAGCTAGAGTAGGGGAGTATTGGAAAATAAAGATAGTGGCAGCTAAGTGGCACCATGGTGCATAGAGTGGAGGACCTGGAGCCAGAATGATTCATCTTCCTGAGTTCAAATCAGGCCTCAGACACTTATCAGCTGTTAAATGGGCTGGAGAAGGAAATGGCAAACCACTCCAGTATCTTTGCCAAAAAAACCCCAAATGGGGTCATGAAGAGTCATTCACAACTGAAAAACAGCTGAACAAGCAAACAAACAAAAACAGTGGTTGTTATGTCCCCCAGTGAGCTATCACAGCAACGGTGGGATGTAACCCATCTTCCCAACCTTCATTTGGTTGATCACATATATCTATAGGATCAGTCTTGGCCCTGACTTTGGGAGACTATTGGTCAATACAATAGACATTAAGCTCTACTTTTTTTTCAGCCTACCATAACCTGCAGTATTCAGTGATATAGAGGGATTGTTGAACATATTTGTACACATGAGGAGAGCTTCCTATACTCATGTCATTGTCTGCCTGAACTAGTTCTTGTATCAGTCTCTATTCCCAGCGCCTTTGGGCTAGTTTGGGGCATTCCCTCATAACATTCCAGTTCAGTGTGGTCCTTTGACTTTGTCCTTAATTAAGATCTGGCTTTTGGCTCCAGTGAAAGCTTGATAAGGAGTCAGAAGAGCCTAGAAAAATCAGGATCCAAGATAATTTTAGAAGGTCCCAGTGACCTCATCAGATCATCTCCCAGGAAAATAAATGAGCAAAACAGAATCAGTAGCAAGTTCAATTCAATTGACCATGTATTAAGCACCTACTATGTGCCTGATAGGCCTCTAGGCACTGGGGCTACAAAAATAAAAATGAAACAGTACCTGCCCACAAGGGGCTTACATTCTATTGAGAGAAGCAATATGTACATAGACAAGTAAATACAAAAAGTACAAGCAAAGTAATTTTGAAGGAGCTCATTAACAGCTAAAGAGATCAGAGCAGACTTCCTACAGGAACAACTGAGCTAAGCTTCGAAGTGAGCTAGGGACTAGAACTGAGTATTCAAAAACACAGAATTCAAAACTACTAAAGCATGAAGCAGGATTTCAGAACTGAAGTACAGGTGCAGGTCAACAACCCAAGATCAGACAGAACCAAGCAGATTAGTGCTATTAAGAAGTCTTAAAAGACTCACTATGGCAAATCACCTGGTCTCTAGAGTTAAGTTAAAGCGAACAATCCCTGTCAGCCAGAAATAGCACTCAAGGCTGCCTTCATGAGAAGGACACAGTGGTGCATATAAGTACTGTAGCTTTGCTTGATCTAGGCAAGAAGACTTCTTGCTGAAAATATTTTAAATTTCTAAATGCTGAACTTATAATCCTAGTTACAAGTTTACAATTATAATAAGTAATAATAACTGATAACAATTTTCATTACAATGCCAGTTCTTTGAGGATAGAGCCCGAGTCTCATATACAGTGTTTAGCACAAAAAAAAAATGTATTGAGTCAGTCAATGATAAAAATTAATGATGGAAATAAAAATATTGTAGATTGAGTTGTAAAAGTATCCAAGAGCATTTCATGGATGTATCAGATATGCTTAAACACCTAAAAAAAAATTGGAATTCATCCAATGGGTAATCCCTCTGCTAAGGCAGATTCCAAACCTTCCACACTTTAATCGGTAATCTTTGTGAGTTCCTGTGATCCTAATGTATAAAATAATCACTTTTCAGAATTACATAAATGTACAATCATGTATTTTTGTATCCTTACAATAACCACACTTTAGCTCTTAACTCTGTTAATTTCCATTTTAAAATGTAGAAAATAATAACTGCATTTTCCACATCAAATATAAGTACATTTTATTCAATACTAAAAGTCCAAGTGAAATCATAAATGTGGTATTCAGGAGTATAAAGTGGTTTGGGATCATAGTGACTTGCACAGCGTTAGGCAGAAAGTAGGTGCTAAATAAATGTTACTTGGTTGATTATAATGAATAATTGCCAATAATTAGTATTGTTGAATTTATTAATATAAACATGTCAATTAGGTAAAAAAATAATTAGGAGACAAAAAAAACAAATTAAAATGTAGACATTTTTAAGTGTCGGAATGCCTGTTTCATAGAGATGAATGAAATAAAATTTTCAAATACATTGTTACATCATGTTACCTTCTTTTCTCATATTAATTGCCTATTGTATAAAGAAAATGATTTCTTTAAAATGAAATATTTTTTTTCTATATTTACAGTGAAGGAGAGATCTATGATGATATTGCTGATGGTATGTTTTAATTTTTTTTATATACAACATATTAGCACATTTGTTTATGCCAAAGTCAATTGAGTAGTATCCATCAGCTGTTTCCTTAAATAATTTGCCAAACTTGAACTGAAGCTCTGCTTCTTGCCCAAATGTAATAAACAAATTCAGTTTGGTATTCAAAATCCTTCATAACCTTTAACCTACCCCTCCACCCCAACTCTGCCTTACCATCCCCATACTTACCTTTCCTGTCTTTTTGCCCTTTACATCCTTGAGATTATTGCTGACTGGGCTCAACAATTAACTCCACACATCTTTTTCTGTAATGTATGCAAATATAGCATTATTAAGTGATCAGAGAAAGAAGGGTCTAGGACTGTAGGAAAAGTTTACTTAAAAAAAAAGTGATCTTCTGATACAATATCCACTTTTCTATTTTTGAAAAAAGAAACACTATAGAAGATCCCCATAGAATAGAAACAGAATTAGATATAGAAGACAAATGATAGGATAAAAGTAAGTGTTGCTATTTGTGTTTCTTACACAATTGTTTCCTATAATAAATCATATAGCATTTTGCCTGGGTTTGTTCCAAAGGATGGAAATTTTATACTCAACAAAGTTTCTACATTTCATTCATTCTACTAAGAAATTTTGCTTCTCTATAACCTGAAGATACTTTTGCTGCTTTCCCTTTCACCATTCATTATTTCACTGAATAATTTTAAATAACCTCCTCCACTATATTTCTAATTTTCATGCATAAGATTATATATCATGTTCACATTCCCCAATTAGTTGTAATTTATATGGTTAATTTTAATAACTACATTTTTATTTTAAATGTTCCTTTATTCTTTAAGTTATATTTCTTCTACTTTCCAAACTTACGTTGACTTGGCTCCCATATAGAGAGATCTGGCCAATCCTTAAAAATATGAATTACACCCAAAAGATGATAATATTCATTTTATGTTTTTATTTCTGTGTGCATTTTGAATTTAACATGGTAAATGTTAATATACATATGATATGCCATGTATAGCATAAAGAAAATAAAAGACTAGTTAAGTAAGCTAAATCCAGTACAAATTAAGATCCCAGCTCTTAGAGAACAGATTGATTTTATTTTGTACATTCAGTATATCGGAGACTAAGTTCAATACTTCTTTCTGCCAAAGTCATCCTTCAAACATTCATTCAGCCGGCTCTTATAGCCAACATCAGTCTCCATGGTGGGATGCAATCACAAAACACATTCTTCAACCTTGGAAAACTTAAAGAGTATGTATGTGTTCTTCTAGGCTTCTAATTACATTTTGTATCCTTTTTTTTTTTCAGGTTGCATCTATGACAATGACTAATAGCTCTCCACTTTAGTAGCTGTCTTCATTAGATCCTAATATGCATTGTCATAATTGTTATATTGTAAGATGTAACAGCAGATGAATGACCAAAATATACTTTACTATCACTCACTTGTTACTTAATTACAATTCTCAACATAAGGAACTAGAACCAGGCGCCCTTTTGAGTTATGTTTTTACTGAAAAAACATCCTAGAGGGATTCATTGATGAGGCTATGTATCCACTTCTACCACAATCATAAAGGAGCTTTTTTAGGGGCTACCTGCTCAGTACTTTTAAGGATATACACAATTCACTGATAAGAAATTGCTGGACTTCAGTGACAACACATTGGGTGAAAGAGAATAAAATGGGAAACGTTATGAGAACGAAACCCATCACATTCACTTATTATTTAAATCATAGAAATGAATATAAGTTTGCATTTGAGAAGGCAATTCCTCAACATTAAAAACTCTTCTAAAAATTTGCTAAAACTAAATTATATTCATAGTACATTTTGTATTTTAAATTTACGGAATGTCTTGTCTATACTTGTTAATTTGAAAAGCATATTAATTATTTGCTAGAGAGCTTAAGTTATAATTTGTGTATTTTTGTACAGTCATCTAAGATAAATGTTTTAGTCTTTAAAACCCATCTCTTAGCTGATTTTTGATTTGCAAATAATTTGATTCTGTTCATTATTTAAAGTGATGTTATCTGAGAAGTAACATGGACCTAAACTTTGACTAAATATGAATAGTGGTTGAAAGACCATAATGAACATTCTTATTTTTATTCCAAATCTGTTAGAAAGGTTTTAAAACTATACCCACCACCTCTCCCTGTAAGAATTTTTTTTTGCCAGCAGGGGGAGTACAAACGAACACACTGTTAGAAAGATGTCCCTTATAGGTCAAGACAGATCCAAAACCAAGAGTAATATATTTAGCTCCAGTTTTTTTCTTAAGGAAAAAAAATGTCTAAATGAAAATGAAAAAAAGTTGCAAATTTTTTGTGTATGACTTCCAAAATAAGGATCCAACATTTAACACTGTGGAAAAGGTGAGGATTCCTCACATCTACTCACAGTCCTGTTGCCTATATGAACTTGCCTATAGAAAAGGAGGACCGTTAACCTCCCTGATACTTCATTTTTGCAACTGCCAATTTAGAATGTCAAACTATATAATTTTGAAGGTCATTACCTTTCAACTGTTGAATTTCTTTTAAGATTATAAATATGTGGCCAGAACATGTTTGTTTTTATGCAATTTGGTAGCAAATTAGTAACATAGAGAAGGCACTGATTTTGGGGGGGGGGCATAGGGTTGGGAGAGGGCACAGTGTGATTTGTTGATTACGTACACAATGACTGTTGAATTTATGCCATTTTGTTTATTTTTCAAGTGTACCATGTGATTATTGAAGAATTCCAAATAGATCCATTCTCTCCTCCCATTTTTCCTGTCTCCTTTCTGGGGCAATGCTGAATAAATCTAACCCTTTTTCTGTATGATAGCACTTTAAATACTTGCAGATATCTATTATGTGCTCCAAAGTTAATTCTCTTTGCTAAAATGCCAGTCCCCCAACCAAAGAATTTAAAAGTTTTATATAGAAAACTACCCCCTCCAAAGGATTGGTCTGGGTGCTTTCACACAGAGAGAAAATTGTATGCATGCAAATTTGTTAAAAAGAAAAAAAGACAATTCCGTAAGAAAGATAATCTCAATAAAATTGTAAAAAGATTCTAAATGTTTCAAATATTTTAAAGTCATATCTTCTGTAACCTGACAGATGAAATTTTGATGTGTGTGAATAGAGAGCTACCAACAATGTATTTGAAAAATTCTCTATTTGGGAGGACTTTTGTTTCACAAATTGTAACGCATTAATAAAACAGACTGCTGAAGCCAAGAAATAACTTTTTCCTTCTTATAAATAAAAGTATATATTCACATGGATGACTCAGAAGAAATGTCTGCTTACTATGGAAGAAAATACTCCAATAAGTTTTTCAGAAATAGTTTTGTAAATTGACTTTTGAGCATTTAGTAATATCGAAAGCCTATTATTCCAGATCTGACAACAAGCCTTTGGGTTATGACCTCACCTGGTATGATTCGCATTTATGAACTTTTCGTTATCCTAAAAAAATAGACATTTTAAGCAATTATATTTTTCTATTCCTTCTTATGATGTCTTAATCTAGGTGAATTTTTTTAAAAAATGGAATGACATACTTTACCTTAGACCAGGATTTATTCAAAATCAGAGAAGACCTATTTTAAAGAAAGCAAAATATGAAATGACTTATTCCAAGGTTATGATTTATCTTAATCTGACAAAACATAAAACCTTGAAAACTTAGTTCTCATTCTTGAACAAACACACCACCCCCTGAAGCATACAATGGTATGGAATTTTTAAAAAACAGAATTTTAAAATTGCATGAAAAAAGGCATTCACTTTGTTCTGTATTTCTAGATGAATAATGACTGTTTTGTTCTAAAATCTTGGAAGAGTGATGTGTACAAATGTTATTCAAAATAAAGCCTGTTTTTAACTCAAATTTGTGACTTAAATATCACTAGTCTCCCTTAGGATCTGAATCTTTTCATGGCTGTGTGTGTATATATATATACATATACATTTATATACACATATACATATATAATAAAGTCTTATTATAACAGCTTTTTGCCAATGCTATGAATCAAATCATGTTGTCCCTAAACATAGCAACTACAAATAGAAGGTCTCTGTGATGGTCTGATTATCCTAGAGGACAACTGATAGCAATGTTACCTCAAAATAGTATCATGAAAGGATGCCACTCTTATTTTTCTCTCATACTTTTTTTTTTTACCCTGTGTATTAATTTAGAATTCCATAGGTTGTAGGTTGTCAACTGAGAGATGGCACAGAGGATAGAAAGCTAGAGCTGGAGACAGGAAGAACCTAATTCAAATCTAGCTTCAAACATTTACAGTCAATTTTGCTATAACTTGACATCTACTTCCTAAAAATCATTCAGCTATGCAAAATCATGTGATAACTACAGCGCTTATGGAGAAAATGGAGCTAGAGTCCCAACACCCAAAAACCTTGCCAATGAAAGAAGATATGAACTTAATAAAAAGTGATAGCACAGTTTTAAGCAACTATACACTAAATGGTTAAAAAATATATAAGTACTACAAAAGATGATGGCTGTATTTGGAGCCTCAAGCTAAGAAAATCTACAGCTAGGCAGTGGGGGTGGAACGTGTGGGTTCTTATCAGCCCTCCTCTTCCTACAATTCCTAGTGCACCAGATTTATAATAAATATGGCATTTTGCCTTGAAAAAGATCTGCAATTTGCTTATGGAATTGGTTATCAGAAGGGCTAACAGCTTGTAGTTTTACTGTGAAGTGGTGCAGTTTTCAGCAGTTTTGACGTTTTTATGGACAAAATTGTGCATAAGCAAACATGAAGATCCAGTTGTACTTTAGTCATTCTCTAAAGTATCAATAACAATGGAACAGTTTATAGCAAAACTGAACTAATGTGACTATTAACTTCTTTCTGCCTCTAATTCATCATCTGTCAAAGGGGATCATCCAAGGTGGTTGTACAGATAAAATGAGATATTTGTAAAGTGTTTTGCATATCTTTCAGTGCCACCTAAATGATAGTTATCATTGTTGCTGTTGCTATTATTTGATAACTACAAAACAGTTATGATTCAAATATTTCAGGTGCAAATATTTCAAGCATAGTAGAAATAGAACTGGATTTGGAATTAGAAGACTTGCATTCAAATCTTGGCTCTGGTGCTAGTTGGCTATGCGTCCTCTGGCAAGTCATTTAACCTCTAGATCTCAGTTCCTTCATTTGTAAAATTGGGATAAAATTCACACTATTTTACAAGATAGTTTTGAGAATCATAAATGACTACGTAATGCATTCTGTAAGGCAAGAGAGCAATATAAATGTCATGGATAACCATCTCTGAATTTAGATGAAGTAGAGTAGGTTATAGAAAATTAGTAGATTTGTGAATTGGGAATTTACAATACTTTAAGGGAGCATCAATGTTCTGTCTTGGAAAGAAAGGTCGAGTCAGTCACTGGACTCATTGAAGAAAGGACAGTGTTCTGGGAGGTATATAGAAAAGGGCCGGGGCAGATCTGGGTTGGATGGTAAATTTGAATAGAGTAGATTTTAAAGAATGTTAGGTTGCTGGGTGATAGTGGTAGAGGGGGGAAAGTCTAAAGTTGGCAATGGGCAACAAGAAATATTCTTACTTTCCAGTGATCCGCCAGTGGGTGAGGAGGAGTATGAGTACAAATGAAATCAGTGCTAGAAAGAGTGGCCAGTGCTACTGAGTCATCAGGAGAGAAGCAGGTCTCATTGAATGCCAGAAGATGGAAGACATGCAAAAGGAAGATGTTTAGTATAAAAGCAAGCTTGTTAATTATGGAGCTAGTATTAGAAAGCATAGTGGAAGGGATAGGGAGATCGAGAGTGAAAGATAAGGGGAACAGAGTCTAAAGGGATGGCAATAAGGGAATGAACAGTTGGGGACAGAGAATAGGGTTTGTAGGAAGGGCTGTGAGTATGTTGACTGCTGAGGCAGGGGTCTAGGCAGAGTATAACATGGTTGGCCATATCAGTTGAGAAAGGCATGTGGTCAATAGTTGCTTTGGCACAGTTTATAATGAAAGGCAGCAAGGTCTAGTGCAGGTTCCCCACCTGTAGTCTAGTGGAATCAGTCTCTGAAGTAGGAAAACCCAAGTTCAAGCCTTACTTCTGACACATACTGGCTTTGGGATCCTAGGCAAAGTATTTTACCTTCTCCTTGCCCTAGGGTAGCTTTCTGAGACTAGACAAGGCAGAAAAGGTACTGACCTGAATTTGTATGGATGAATTTCTTCATCTCTGGAATTCCTAATGCCTGTGAAATCACAGGTCCTGTCTGTGTGCTTAGAATAATTCATCCTAGGTGGCTCTGAATATTCCTGGCCAGCCTGTTCTCACACATTGCATGAGCTCATTTAAAACAAAAAGAAAGAAAGAAAGAAAAACCCTTCAAATACAGAATTATCATGTTGTCAGCTTTTAGGAGAACAAAATCCTCTTTTATGAAAGAAAGACAGGAAGAAAGAAGAAAAGAGAAAAGAAAAGGAAATGGGGGTGATTGTGAACTAGATTAAGCTACTTCTAAGAATGTAAAACAGAATGACTTGCAAGAAACATTGTTCCAATGTGGGAATATTATAAATTGCATGTTAATTCAAGGAACATGATATTTCTGCTCTTACTCTGGGAAGGATTAAATTTTAAAACTAAAAAATGACATTCGCATTTATGCAAGGCCAATTTTTGGCTTTGATGCTTCAGGATTAGCATTTGAAAAACATTAAGAGTTGAGTCATAATTTTTCATAACATTATTGAGTTTCTATCAAGCCAGATTCTTCTGGTGCCTAAGCCATTCAATCTCAAACTTCCTTTAAAAAAAAAACAAACTGAAAATATATGTATACACAATCCATTTTTTTCTTCTTGCTTTTCCCATCACCCTTTTTATGATGTAAGTAAATAGTCTCAGTCACACCAACCTAAAAGGGAACATGGGAGGAATGTGTTGGTGGGGGTGTGTGGCAAGAGTGTTGCCATGGTGATTTTGTAGTAGCGTCCAGTACACTTGCTAGCAAAGGAAATTGTTCTGACTTTGAAGCAATACAAATTTCCCCAGTCACAGTGCTTCCAGAGTATACTTACAACCACAGAAATTCAAGGAGTGAATGGAAGGTCTACTCTCTGTGCCAGGAAAGGAAATAGCCTATCATTCTTCCAGGTGGGGAATCTATAACATGGCTTGTAAATCTATCTGTAAGCAGTTGTAGCAGCCTCCTATTTCAGAATAAGATACATCTAACCTGTTTCCTGATTCTACTAGGAAGGAACTAGAAACTGCTTTAGTCAGTCCAGGCCTCTAAGAGGTGAGGGATGTGAAAAGAATTTGGGCTGGCAGAAAGTAGAATTATGAGTGGCCTTCCTCCAAAGTTTCTCTGCCATCAATTGCTCAAAGTGGGAAAGTTGTAGATCATGAGGAAGTCAACCAAGTCTGAATGTGAGTAGTTCTTACTCAGCTGCTGGGCTGAGGCAAAGGAAGTAAATATTTGAAAGAAAGGACAAGACGAGAATTGGGAGTGACTTCACCCATGGTAAATTGCTAGATAGTTGTAAACTGGACCTTTAGCACTAACTGGTCCAGGTAGATAGGAATCTACCAAGACTCATCCAAGGCCAAAACTCTATGGATTCACATGCTCTCTTTCTTTTCCATGTTTGGTTTTGTTTCCTCTTTCCTATTGTTCCATACAACCCTTCTTTACAACCAGACTAATGTCTAATATGAAAGTATTTGCAGATCCTTTACTTGATTGCATGCTGCCATGGATGTGGGGGGGAGGGAGGAGAGAAAATATGAAACTCAAGGGATTGTGAAACTGAATCTTGTAAACTAAAAGTAAACAAACAAATCAAAAAAAAAACTCTATGGATTCTTTTTTTTTAAGTATTTGGACTTCCTGCTTACAAAGTGATATATCTATTGTATCATTTTACTGCCAAGTTAAAGCCTTAAATCCACAGAAAACAAGAGCAATGAATAGAATATACCATTTGATTACAGCAAAATCAAATATCATGATCATTGCACAAAAAATAATAAAATATTTTTAGAACAATAATTCTATAATATTCTAGATTTGGTGAAACAGAACCCCACATTAATATTCTCCATGCACATATGCAAAGAATAGAAAGTCAGGAGCTTGGGGGTAGGTGTTATGTATGTCAGGGACTGGGGTTTTGACTGCCCTCTCTCCACCTCCACCCCATTCACACACACACACACACACGCACATACACACACACAGACACCATAGCAGAAATGATCTGGGATGACGACTTTGAAGGGCTAACAAGATGCTGACATTTGGTGATCATTTTTCAGAGTATGAACTTCTCTCTGAATCAAGAGTATTTGGTAAAGCTGAAAACAGGCCAGGGGAGATCTAAATAGCTTCTGAACCCTAAAAAAAGCCAAAAATGGAAGACGTTTAAGAGTTGAAGACAATGGAGATGAGAGCCAGGCATTGGGGGAGAACCCAGGTCTTTAGCACTTGGGAGGGAGGGGAAGTTTTCTTTCTTCTCCCTCTCTGTCATGGCATCTACCAGTGGAGCTACTTGACTAGAGGGAGCAACCCCATGCAGTCACTGAAGGGAGTTTGAGGCCCAGTTGAAGAAGATATGGACACAGAGAGATAGTCACTGAAGGGCCAGAAACAACTTCACTGAGTGTGATCCCTGGCAGCAGAAAAGAGCTCAGTCTGGCAATGGAGAGTCATGTTTTCTGGGACTACACTAAAGAGAAAAAGACCTCAGGACCCTACAGGGAACTAGGATTGTGAGTCACTTTGGCCACATATATTCATTTACGTCTGTGCCTCACTTGCATTGAGCTCTAAGTTTGTGCCCATTCTTCCCACAGATGATACGTGTTTGGGGCTAGAGTATACTTTTGCCTTTCTACTTAAGCAAGATAATAATTTTTATCATTTTTATTCAGAGATTATAGGATCAGATTTAGATCTTAAAGAGAACATAAAGATTATCTGGTCCAATCCCCTGATTTTACAGACAAGATAAGTGAAGACTCCCCAAATTTAAGGAAACAAAAGTCAAAAGTCATATAGGCAGCAAGTAGCAGTGTTGAGATGTGTCCCCAGGCTCCCTGATTCCAGCAATATTTCCACTGTTCCAAGCCTATTGACATCCCTAATATGTTATTTAAATTTTTTTTTAAAACACAAAAATTTTTTTTTGTGTATCTTCTCACCAGTTTAAAGACTATATACAATAAAACCCCGCTGTAAAGGTTACTTCATCTAGGTGACACAGTGGATAAAGCACCCCACCTGGAGTCAGGAAGATTCACCTTTCTGAGTTTAAACATGACCTCTGCCACTTACTAGTTGTGTGATCCTGGGCAAGTCACTTAACCCTTATTAGTTTCCTCATCTATAAAATGAGCTGGAGAAGGAAATGGCAAATCACCCCGGTATCTTCGTCAAGAAAATACCAAATGGACCCATGGAGAATTGGACATGACTGAAAAATGACTGAATAACAACAAAGATTACACATAATGGAACTATGATGGTTGTAATATGCTGTATGCAATTTTGAATAGCACTCCTTAGAAGTGAAGAACTCAGAACTAGTAGTTTGAGACATATGTGAGTATATACATATGCATGTGCATATACATACATACACATACATATTGTAAATAAACTGTTTGTACGTATGCACATCCTGTGTGTGTGTATGTGTGTGCATACTCAGATTTACAAACTCTTCCTGGCTGCTATTAGGTTGAAGTCTGCGATACCTAGGTTGATGTCCTCAATACCTAGGACTGCTTTTACTGGTGGTCTTCCGTAAGGATTGTGTTGCTTGTATTGACAAAATGATCAGTTGTCATTCAGACTGGAGTCCTTGTGAGTTTCAGTGTAGTTCCTCTAAGAGGCTACTTGAGGAAGCAGGGCCAAGGTATCTAACAAGGAGGGCCTTGATGTCTAACAGGCTGATACCACAGGGCTCCAGGGTTCCTGATGCCTCCAGCCCTGGGGGTCTGTTTAAGGAAGCACTTTCTTAAGGATTGTTCTGATTTAGCACAAGCAGAGAAGAAAGGGAATTTATAGATTTTCTTTCACTCACATTGTAGTGGGAGGTTAAAAAGACATATTTAGCATGTAATCTCATGCAATGCACACTCAGAAAATTCCGATTAAGCAATAAAAATACATGAGCAAAATTGGGTTAAATCAGATATCACAATACCATATGCCAGAGAGGGAATCGAAACCTAGTCCATTTATTGTTTCAGGCAAATTTTCACTAAACCATACTGCCCACATGTGAATATTGGTCATTTTAAAGTTAAAGAAATCAAAACTCTAATTTGATAATGACCCATGATTAAACATCAGAATACAGATAGAAAATTTTAATGGAAAGGGGGATACATATTGTATACCTAACTCTTAGTTTCCATTTTTATTGATACATTGAAAACAAGATCTTTTTGAATCTTTCTTTGTTGAAAAGCTGAAAAATACTATTTCAAGTTTTAATTTCAGGATAGTATGAGGACCTATTAATGCAATTCCTAAGAGGTCTAACAGTTTCCCTGGGAGCAAGATATGGGAGAAGGAGCAGGAGAATAAAGAAGGACTTAAGCTGAATAAGGAGGAGAAATCTTTGGACGCATGAAGGCGGCCAGGGATTGGATTGAGGAAGGTAAAGTCTGGAGAAAATTGAGAGAACTTGAGGAAAAGTTGATAGAATAACTGAAATGGAATGAGAAGAGCTCCATCTGAAGAAGAAAAAGGATTGAAGATAAGATTTGAAGATAAGGACTTGAAGAAAAGGAGAGAAAAAAAGGTAATGTACCCTAAAGGTAAATAAAACAAACTGGTGAATTGGTAAGTAGATTAAACTGGTCAAAACAAGAAGTCGGTAAAAAAAAAAAAAGATTATGCATATGACTAACAAATTGTTAAGAAGGGATCTTGGGACACTAATTCACTTTAGTGGAACTGTGAACTGATCTAACCATTTTGGAGAGCAATCTGGAGCTATGACCAGACACAGAAAATTGTGCTTATTAAGTCTGTTTCCCAAGGTGATCATGGAAAAAGGAAAAAAAAAACTTGTATGTTCTAAAATATTTACAGCAGTTCTCTTTGTGGAGGCAAAGAACTGGAAACTGAGGGGATGTCCATCAATTGGGGAATGGTTGAACAAGTTGTCGTCTATGATTATGATGGAATATTACTGTGCTTGTAAGAAATGAAGAGCAGGTTGGTTTTTAGAAAAACATGGAAAGACATGCATGAAATAATGAAGAGTGAAATGTTCAGAACTAAGAGAATGTTGCATACAGTAACAGTAATATTCTTCAAAGGATAACTGAACAACTAAGCAATACTCAGTATTATGAATACTCAACTGAACTCTAAAGGACCTGTGAAGGAAGATGCTATCTACCCCCAGAGAAACAACTGATAGAGTATGCATATTAGGGTTTTACACACACACACACACACACACACAGATATACACACACATATGTGTGTGTATATATCATATATGTATGTCTAGGTGTGTGTATATCTGTGTGTGTGTGTGTGTCAATATAGATATAGAAACTCTGTCAAATGGTGGCCCTTCTCTAGTTCAGCGTGGGGAAGGAAAGATATGGTTTGGACCTTAAAATGCAACAAAAAATAAATACATTTTTAAAAGGAGGGGATCCCAAAGTGGCCAAGAGATGAACTGTGAAAGCCCACAACATCTGCAACAAAGCTGAGGATCTCAGTTAGGATCAAGAGTAGTTAAAATGCAGGAGTGATCGGTGCTGATTAATTTGTATTTTCTGCCACAGCCAAGACACTTGGAACTGTATACAAAGCAAAGACTGGTCATCTTCCCAAAAGAGCCCTCAAGGAATGCAATCTCTATATTACAGATTATCAGAGACATTGCAGAGCTCTAAAAACAAACCAATAACAACAAAACCCCAATAACCTGGAAGTGGAACTTTAAAGGAGGAGGAGGGGTGGCAAGGAAGAGGATCTGAAATGGGAAAGGGGAAGGCTGACCTCTGTTGGGAAGTTCTAGTGTAGAAGAATTTCACACAGTGAAAGAAGGGAAAATGGACCACTCTACAAAAAAATAATAATAATAAATTTGAGCCTCTTTCAGAAGAGGAAGGAATTGGATTTTCTAATAAGGTGGCGTCTTCTTATCTGCCAGTGAATGATAAAGTAGACTCACATCTGCTTCTGAGTAAGGGATCACCCAGTAGGAGTCAGAGAAAGAAGAGGAGCATAATGATGGTTAAAAACCCCCTGCTCAGGTGTACAGAAGTGCTGACAGTCAATTTGATTGTAACAATAGAGAGGGCTGTTGTCTTTCCAGGGTGTGTATCCAAGACATAATAGAGATCCTCCCAAGACTTGTCAAAACAGATGACTACTACCCACTTCTGGTGATTGACATGAGCACAGATGATATTGCCAGAAGGAACCTAGAAAGCATTGCCAAAGATTATGAGATCATGTCTAAGAAACTGAAGATCATAGGGACATAGTGTTTTTGTCACCGCTTTCATTGAAAGCAAAAAATTCAAAAGAGAAAAAAAACTGATTTGTTAAGTCTACGGCTGGCACAAAAGGTAGGGAGGGAGGGAAAGAGACAGAGACAGAGACAGAAAGAAACAGAGAGAGACAGAGAGAGACAGAGACAGAGAGAGACAGAGAGACAGAGAGAGAGAGAGAGACAGACAGAGACAGGGGGAGAGGGGGAGAGAGACAGAGAGAGAGAGAGAAAGAGAGAGAGAGAAAGAGAGAGAGAGACAGAGAGAGAGAGAGAGAGAGACAGAGAGAGAGAGAGACAGAGAGAGAGAGAGAGAGAGAGAGAGAGAGAGAGAGAGAGAACATTAATATAGAGTTTGTATTTCTGGACCATGGCTTAAAATATAAGAATTATAGACACTTGGCCAGGATTGTTTCTTATAAAATCTGGGTGTCTCGAAAGCAAAATCAAACTAAAAGAATGGAGGATGGAAGAAATTATCTACATATATCTTTTAATGTAGTAGAGATGAAGTGTAGTATAGACAATGAAGGAAGGATGGCTGTTAAGATGCCCATAAGTTCACAGGAAACAAAATTTAAAAATTGAGTCAGTACTAAAATCCAGACCTCAAAGGTGTGTCATACAAAAATACACAAAAATCAGGCAACAAGCTAAATATACTAGAAATCTTAATTCAAAGAAGTAAATGTTATTTAAAGTATTTGTTGTCCAAATGTTTCTTCTTATTACTTGATGGAATGAAATTCAGAACTGGAATGGGAAGTGAGCAAAGGTTGAATTGTACATCAAGAAGATAAACTCATGTGAGGAAATTTGGGAACCAAAAGAGGAAGCATGATGGTAAGGTAGCATCTGAACAAAGATCAACAGAGAAAGTAACAAAAATGAGGTTGTTTTTTTTCATTAGGTTATACTGTAGACCACCTGAATAGAAAGAAGAAATAACTGTTCAAGAAACAGATTACAATAATAGCCCAGATATAGTGCTGGGGACTTCAGTGATCTGGATATCACGGAGAACAAAAAGAAAAGCAATTGATTACTACAAGGCTGGCCTTGCCTTCTTTATAATTTCAATTTTGCAAAATTGGAGGAACAAACCAGGAGAAAGTCTATTTTGAAACTGATTCTCACTAAAAAGGTAGAATTATTTGCTGTGGTGAAAAATAATAAAAAATGGGGTGTGTTTTATGAAAAAATACTCTAAATCATTATTGATTAGAAAAATGCAAATTAAAATAACTTTGAGATATCTTACATCTATCAGATTGGTTAAAATGATAAAAGGGGAAAATGACATATATTGGAGGGGATATGGAAAAACTGGGACACTGATACACTGTTGATAGAACTGTGAATAGATCCAACCATTTTGGAGAGCAATCTGGAACTATGACCCAAGAGTCAGAAAATTGTGTATGCCCATTGATCCAGCAATACCACTATTAGGTCTGTTTCCCAAAGTGATCAGGAAAAAAGGAAAAGAACCTGTATGTCCTAAAATATTTATACCAGCTCTCTTTGTGGTGGCAAAGAGTTAGAAACTGAGGGGATGCCCTCACTTAAGGAATGGTTGAACAAGTTGTGGTGTATGATTGTGATCGAGTACTACAGAGATATGAGAAATGGTGAACTAAGCGATTTTAGAAAAACCTGGAAAGACTCGCATGAGATAATGAAGAGTGAAATGAGCAGAACTAAGAGAAATTTATATACAGTAAGAGCAATATTGTTCTAAGACCAACTGTAAATGTCATTTCGAATATTGTAAATACTCAAATCAACTATAAAGGACCTATGAAGAAAGATGCTATCCACAGTATTCAAATTGTTTCTTCTTGGCAGCTTGTAGTATTTTCTCCTTGATCTGGGGACTCCGGAACCTGGCTATAACATTCCTAGGAGTTTTCTTTTGGGGATCTTTTTAAAGAGGTGATCGGTGAATTCTTTCAAG
>CM053580.1:299070409-299096966 GCA_028627135.1 Pseudochirops cupreus | reverse complement strand
CGAAGGATGCTTTCTAAGTTCTTTTTTTGATCATGGCTTTCAGGTAGTCCAATAATTTTTAAATTGTCTCTCCTGGATCTATTTTCCAGGTCAGTGGGTTTTTTCAAGGAGATATTTCACATTGCCTTTTATTTTTTCATTTGTTTGGATCTGTTTAATAGTATTTTGATTTCTCATAAAGTCATTTGCTTCCATTTGCTCCACTCTAATTCTGAAGGAATTATTCTCTTCAGAAAGCTTTTGAGATTCTTTTTCCATCTGGCAATTTTAACTTTTTAAGGCATGCTTCTCCTCATTGGCTTTTTGGGCCTCTTTTGCCATTTGAGTTAATTTATTTTTTAAGGTGTTATTTTCTTCAGTCAGGTTGTTGACTCTCTTTTCATGATTTTCTTGCATTATTCTCATTTCTCTCCCCAATTTTTCCTCCACTTCTTTTATTTGGGTTTCAAAATCCTTCTTAAGCTGATCTATGGCTTGTACGCAGTCTTCATGTTTCTGGGAAGCTTTTGGTGTGGGAGTTCTGACTGTGTTGTCTTCTTCCCCTTCCAATCTTTGATCCTTTTTGTCCCCAAAGAAGCAATCTAAAGTTCAGTTGCTGTTCTTACTTTGCTTCCTTTGCCTGCTCATGTTGGCCAGTTAATTACTTGATTTTTTAGCTCTGTGAAACTCTGCTTCCAGAGGGGAAAGCTCTGTCCCAAATTGCTGGGGTTTTCGCAGCTGCCCGAGCTATTAGGAGGCTGCTGTTTTTTTGCAGCCTCCACCAGCTTTGGCTCACTGAAAACGCACCCCGGAACCACCACCCAAGACCACAATCTGGATCCAGGCCATTCAATGCAAGACCACTTAGCCTCCGAATGATCATTTGGCTCCCCTGAAGTCTGCAGGCTGGGAGCTCTGAAGCAGCCATGTGGAGGTGGCTACAGGGCTGCCTGGAGGCAGTTTGGCCGGATTGCTTTTCTCCCCCAAATTTAGCTGAGTTCCACTGACCTTTCACTTAGTCCTTGTTTCTTATGGCTTGATAAGTCTCAAAACTGTCACAGCTGCTGGTGATCCACTCTCCTGAAGGCTCCAGCTGCGGCTCATCCTGGCCGCCCTGGGGCCAAGCTGTGGTTTCAGGCTTGGCTGGTTTCGGCTCCCAGCGTGCTGCGATGAGCCATTCCTGCCGAGCTGCCTTCAGCAGGAGATGTGTTTTTCTGCATTTTTGTGAATTTGGGAGCCCTAAAATTTGTTTAGCATGAGATTTTATGGGTATTTGAGGAGGCTATGTGGGAGCTGTGGAACCTTGCTGCTCCTACACTGCCATCTTTGCTCTGATCCCCCAAAATGAATTTTAAAAAATTTTAAAGTGGAGGGTAGCGCTGTTAGAGTCTGTCTTAGATAAGGAGAGGAAACCTAGACATAGTGAGAAATACACCCTAAATTTTGGAGGAGCAGATCCTAAAACATTGTGACAAAGGATAAGTAGAATTTAAGGACTAAAATTCTATGGAAGTCCTCCAAGGAGGAAAGGGAAAAGCTGAAGAATAAAAATTTGAAGCTAAATATGGAAACAATTATTATAAAATGGGAGCTGTCTAAAGAGAACGATTTAGATGCAGAGAAACTCACCAATAAGTTTAGACTTTAGTTTATCTAGATCTGTGTTATTTTGGAGCTTCTCTCAACCAGTATAGACCAGTAAATGCTCTGGAACTGATACTTTTAAGAGGGGTACTCGGGATATTAAGAAGTTAAGTGACAGTTTTTTTTAAAGAAGATATATAAAGAAAATAGGAGGGTAAATAAAAGCATGCCACAGGAAATGATGAAACAAAGAAATGTTTTTTAAAGTTACTTTGAAAAAAAGAAGTTCAAAGAAGAGACAGGATTATTACTTGGGATAGATGAGATAATGGTAATTGATGATAAGGAAAAGACAGAACTCAGTTTTAATTCTGATTCTGATTTCTCTGCCAGGGAGAACAACCTTTGAACTAGAAATGACAAAATACAAACGTCTAATAAGGAACTAAACTAACTTGTTGAAAGATAAGCCATACAACAATCAAATATTAGGTCATAATATTCATTAAACATAACAGTTTTTCCTTAGGAGTTATCTTTACATATAGATATTTGATACACAATTCAAAAATAAACAAAATTGAATTATTATAGCCGTACTTTTGGTAGTAGCAAAGAACAAGAAACAAAAGTCGTGGTACAGAAATATAATGGGGTATTACTGTGCTAAAAGGAACGGTAAATACAGTGAACATCAAGAAACAAAGAAAGACACATGTGAACTGATGCAAAGTAAAGTAAGTAGAAAAATATAGGAAAACAATATAGACAATGACTTCAATGATGTAAATGGAAAGAATAACAAGAGGAAGAGCCCACGCTCTGGCTTGGCTGGCCAATAGACAAAGATTTTGAGGGTACAGACAATACAGAGTCTGGGTGAAATGTTTCATTGCCTATTCAACTGTTGTATAAACTACTCTATATTCTGATGAGGTTTAAATGTCCACCTCCTGGAAGAGTACAATAGTAAATATAAATTGTTACAGAATCTTGTTTTGAGTCTCTCTGTCATTATATGCTTCTGAGCTTTTTTTGTGCTTAACACAGCTTATGTGGGGAGGCAGCTAGGTGGCACAGTGGATAGAGCACCAGCCCTGGAGTCAGGAGGACCTGAGTTCAAATCCAGCCTCAGACACTTAACACTTACTAACCATATGACCAAGGGGCAAGTCACTTAATCCCAATTGCCCTGCCTTCCCCCCTCCAAAAAGCAAAAACAAAACAAAACCCCAAAACATTGCTTATGTGTACAGGAAATAAATCCCTGTCTCACAACTGATTTATATTGTACAGAGTACCTTTTTGCTTCTCTCCTTTTGGGGAAAATAGACATGATCTAAAATTTAAGCTATAAGCAAATGGCGCCTGGGGCTACCAGTATGGGATATGTTCAGCAGAAAAGTAGGGGGGAAAAGGAACCTAATCCCTCTTATTAGGTTCCCCTAGGACTGAATCTTGTCCAAAGTCCATAAAGAGCCCTTTAGTGGTAAAGGAGAGGGCAGCTCCTCAGTACCTCTGCTTCCTTAGGCCCAGCAGGGGCCCTTATATACAACTGTTCATGTTTGTGTATTTTAGTTGTGTTTTTGCATGAGTGTAAGGAAAAACGAGATCAGTTTGATAGTAGAGTACAGGAAAGAAAATAATGAAGAATAAATCTGGAAAGGTAGGATGGAATCACGTTGTGAAGGACTTTATATGCCAAACAGAGAGGTTTATATTTGAGCCTAGAGGTAAAAGGAGTTTATTGTAGGGGGTTGACAGGGTTAAGAACTGCGCTTTAGGAGAGTCATTTGATCAGCTATGTAGAAAATGGATTGGACTAGGATGAAATTTAAACTAGAGAGAGCAATTAGGAGACCATTGTATTAATCCAGGAGAGCGGTGGTAGGATGTCGTTATTTGTCCTTCATTTTTTGAAGAGGATCGATGACATCACAATGTTGGGATAAAACAGATGATGGAGGATGTCTTGACTTGCACTTGAACTGGTTTTAAGTGAGGCTTCACTCTGAGGTTAACGACTTTGTGCAGCTCTGCCTCGCTCTTTCTTCCCGAGTCATCAAAGTTCAGTAGCAAGACAAACGTCAGGATGACTGGTGATGGCCCAGGATTCAGTGGATGACCTTGGCATCCTTGATGTCCGACCAAAACTCTCAGTGCTCCATGGTTCTTGGCTTCGGCCACCATCATGACTATTTGAACAAAGTGTTCTTATGTGCCCATTCTGCCTAGGAAAGTCTTCATGTGCTTGGGGTAGATACCCCCTAACTCCTCTGGGTTTGAAGCATGTTGATTTAGCCAGTCTGCCAAGATGGTTTTACAAGGTGGGGCTGCTGTGCATGCTATAGCTTCTTGGAGCCACAGGTGAGGATTAGGTGATTGGTGGACACCAAAAGTGGATGAACAGCCCTGAAAAGGGGTTTTACAAGCCCTACATCAGGGTTGCTAGTCTTCTGTGAGCATCCCATACATCCCTGTGATAGGATAGTGACTGAATGAGTGGAGCAAAAGGGATAAATGCAATAGGGAAGAAATGAAGCGAATAAGAATTTATATAGAACCTGGGCTTGGTGCTTGGATTCTCACAACAACCCTGTAAGGTAGGTACTTTGTACTCATTTTTCAGTTGAGAAAACTGAGGTAAACAGAGGCTATGACTTGTGTAGTTGTGACACAGCTAGTAAGCATATATGGTCATATTTGAACTCAGGTCTTCCTAATGCTAGACCTAGCTCTCTATCTATCTATTGTACTTTCTAGCTACCTCATATTTACGGTAGGGATAGAAACAACAGAATTTGACAACTTCTTGGATATGTGAGGTGAGAATAAGGAGGCCAAGATGACACCAAAGTTGCAAACCTGGATAACTGACAACAGGTTGGTGATCCCATAGAAAATTCAAAGGAGAAATGGCAGAAGTGGGGAACTGTATTTGTTTGTCATGTGCATCACAAACCTTTGGTGCCTGTTTATACTATGTCACACATAAAATGAAAAATGGGGGAGGGCAGAGAGCAGAGCTCCTACTCAGTGGGCAACAGAGACACCCTTCTCCACCCTCCAACAGAATGCCTACCACAGGTATGAGGCAATCAGGGTGAGGGGGTAAGTATGCTGGGATGGCCAGTGTTAGTATTATTCCAATGGCTGTTCCAGTCCCATAATCAAGATGAGTTAAGTTATAACTACCCTGAGGGGTGGATGCCTGGTGGTAACAAGAGGAAGGCTGGGAGCTTACACAGCAGTAGGAGGGTATGGAATGAGGGTGGGTAATAAAAGGTAAAGGGTAGTTGTGGCTGTGTTGGAAAGAAGAGCCATGACTGGCTATTTAGGAGGATGGGATGGGACCCATCTTCCCACTTACCAATTGGTTAATTACATACTCCTTGGGTCCATGCCAGGGCTCTCAGCTTGGAAACCACAGAGTTAGATGTTAATGTAATTATACACATTTGTATTTGGTTACAGGATTACATTCAAGGAGCAAACATGAATGTGGGACAGAATTCTCCAGTGGAATGCCCTCAGATCTGTGCTGTACCAACTTTATCAATAACTTGGACAAAGGCATAGATGGCATCCTTATAAAATTTGCAAATGACATAAAACTGGGAGGGCTAGCTAACACAATTGACAGTGGAATCAGTATCCGCAGAGGCCATAAAAGGCTAGAACACTGGGCTGAATCTAATGAGACAAAGTGAAATAGAGATAAATGTAAAGTCTTACATTTGTATTAAAAAAAAATCATCTTCACATGTACAAGATACAGTAGGCATGGTTAGATATCAGTTTGTCTAAAAAAAACATTTTTTTTAGTGCACTGCAAGCTTAACATGAATCAGAAGTATAACATTGCATCTAAAAAACTAACATGCTCTTGAGCTTCACTAAGAGGGACATTTCTTCCAGGAATAAGGAGATGATATTACCCTTACTAGCTAGGTGGGGCCGTGGATAGAGTGCTGGGCTGGGGTCAGGAAGACTCCTCTTCCTCAGTTCAAACCGGGCCTCAGACACTTATTAGCTGTGTGACCTTTGGCAAGTCACTGAACCCTGTATGCCTTACTTTCCTCATCTGTAGAATGAGCTGGAGAAGGAAATGGCAAACCACTGTAGTATCTCTGCCAAGAAAACCCCAAGTGGGGTCACAAAGAGTCATATACAACTGAACAACAAAAATATTTAGGACAGACTTGTTTAATAGTTAATATTTACCATATATGATTCTTAGGGGAGTTTTTCCCCCCAATGTTACTTGCTACTTGTAACCTTATTTCACAATGTTTGTCTTCATTTGATTCATACTAAGCATTATTGGTTTTAGAAAAAATGTCTAGCTACTTTCAGATTTCTAAACACTTTTGCCAGAAAAATTCTTAAGAGAGTTAGATATAAAAATAACAAGTGCTTCCCACAATCACATCCTTGAATCAAAATAGGAAATTATCAATTATGGGGAATACCACCCAAAAATTAAAACCAGAATAGAATGTCTATCCTTAGTCCTTGTAAGGACTTGAGGTCAGGAGACACTTGGGTTTGAATCTTGTATAATAATAATAACAATAATGATAATGATGATGATGATGATGATGATGATGATAGCAAAGATTTATATAGTACCTACTATATGCAAAGCACTTTATAATTATTATCTTATTTGATCCTCACAACAACCCTGGGAGGTAGGTGCTATTATTATTATCTCCATTTTACAGATGAGGAAACTGAGTCAAACAGAGGTTAAATGACTTGTCCAAGATCACACAGCTTGTCTGAGGTTGGGTTTGAACTTAGGTCTTTCTGACTCCGGGTCCAGTGCCCTATGCACTATGCCACCTAGCTGCCTATATATGTCTATGAACTTTAGTAGGTTTATGGTCTTAGACAAGACAATCACTCTGAGCCTCAGTAAATGGGAATAATTGTGTTCTGGGTACCTATTCCAATGGGTTGTTGCTGTAAGGGTCAAGTGAGATAAGGTAGAAAAAATTTTATAAACCTTAACGTTTATATGAGAATCAGCAAATATTATTAATATTCTTCTATGACTGAGGTTAATTCAAATACTAATTCTAGTAATAACCAGGGATATAGGATTATAAACCAGATATAGGATTACAAAATGTATTCAATTTATTCTGTTGAATGTCATTCTAAATGTGTGACTCTTCACAAAACGGGATGACCAAAATTCTTGGTCTTAGAGATCACAGATCATAGGACTAGCTATGGAAGAGACTATAATTCATCTAATTCGACCTCCCTCATTGTATAGATGAATAAACTGAGATCTGAGAAAGAGTCAAACGACAGAACCTAGATCCAAAGCAGATCCTCTAACTCCAGATCCAGCCCTCTCTCCATTTCACTATTTAATAGAGCGATTAGGAATTTTAGTTGTCACTTTCTGCTTTAGAAGTTTCTCAGTTGCCAACAAAGAGGAAGAATCTGCACTTTGAGAATTTAGTAACAACATCATCTTTTGTATTCAATTTAAGTTTTATAGCTTTTCTTGTTGTTCAGACTATTCAGTCATGTCCAGTTCTTTGTGTTATATTGTTGCTTCCACGACAGTACCTATCTATCTCATCTTCTCCTGTCCCCTTTTCCTTTTGCCTTAAATCTTTCCCAGCACCAGGGTCTTTTCCAAAGAGTCCCTTGCCTTCTCATGAAGTGGCCAAAGTATTTAAGCATCAGCTTCAGAATTTGACATTCCAACAAATAGTCTAAAGTTTTTTCAGTTTTTTTCTCAATTTATATTATTGTAGCCATTGTATGGTCTTTGAGTTTTCTTTTTCGGTATTACACTTCTACAGGACCATGAATGGAGAACTGGAAGAGAATTCAAAGACCATTTAGTCCAACCCCCTCATTTTTTACAGATGAGGAAACCGAGACTCAAAGTCATACAGGTTAGTCAGTGGCAGAATTAGGATTTGAGCCCAGGTCCTCTGACTCCAATTCCATCATTCTTTCCCCCTGCAATATGCCACCTCATTTCAAACAAATTTTCCCATATTTATCTGAATTCTTTTTTTTTCAACATAACAATATCCAGCTACATCCAAAAACACAATTTGTTGAGCCATTCATTGTAGAGAACCAGTGTGAGCCAGTTCAGTCATGGGTAGAGTCTGGGTCAAGATTTCCCTAGACCCTGCTCCCCATGTATCAGCAAGCACCCTAGCATACTCAGAGTCTGCTAGCACAGGTTCTTAGATCTGCTTTTCTAAAGGAAAGCAACTCAAAATGGGTTAACAATCTCACTTTAATCAAACACATATCATTTACATAATTCAGGGGAAAAAGTCAGCACCCTGAACTTCAGAGAATACAAACAGAATACAAAACACAAGTTAAAAAGCAGAAGTTACAAGCAGGCAGGCAAACAAATCAGCAGACAGGCTTCCAATCGTCTGACCATTACATCCATACCTAGTCAGTTACCAGAGAGGGAAGCACCAACATCTGGGTTTTTCAAAGGGGGGGAGGGGTGTCAACAGCTTCCCAGAGTCTCGTCTGGCCAAATCACACAACTCTTCTCAAAGTGAGCCCCAAAGCAAAACCTCACATCAGGGAGTATATATAGCCTTCTCCTGGATGGGAGAATATCACAGCCCTCTTGACCCACTGCCCAATCACAAAGCAACAAGGCGTGGGCATTCCCAAAAAACAAGCCTTCCTGCCACAGGCTCCACGGGACCACATTCAGCCTATTAGGGGGCAGAGTATACTTTCAATCCAGGGAAGGTTCTCAGAGCCACTTAAGCCTATCAAAGGGCCTAGGGGCAAGGAAGATCTTCAGATTCCCATAACAGTGGGCTAATTATGGCTCAAGGTGTTGGCTCACCATCTTTACTTGACTAGCAAGGAAACCAGGGCATGATTACCAAGAAGTGACCCCCAAAGACTGCACAGCTGCCAATAATTAAGTACAAGCTGGTTAATAATTTTTTTCCACAAGAAAATCAGGTGCAATCGCCTTTGTTATAAAAACCCTTGCCCCAGGATAAATAAGTGGACTACCCTGATAGTTCCATAATCATTTTATTCCCATAATCTTGCGTTTGGCCCGAGCCCCTTCGGAGTGGGCATCAGTTCCTGAATTCTTGGTGACATATTTTGTTTGCAGTTTTATATTAATTCAAGTAATGATAACTGGCACTGATATGATACCTACTATGTGCTAGGCATGGTGCTAAGTGCTTTATACAGATAACTTTTGGTCCTCACAACAACCCTGTGAGGTAGGTACAACCCAAATGGTGCTGCTATGAATATTTCTGTACACATGGGTCTTTTGTTGCTGTAATTAACCTTTTGTGTATATAAAACCAGTAATGACATAACTGGATCAAAGAATACAAATAGCTTAGTAACTTTTCTTGCATAATTCCCAAAGGTTTTAAATGACTTGCCTAAGTCTCCCCATTCCTAGTCTCACATATAGTATTCTCATTGTTATATTCTTTGAGGTTTCATATGATATTCTATTGATATTTTGTACTATTTTGTACAGTATATTCATTGCATGGAGAGGTGATACCATGATGGAAAGCAGAGAATGAATGGGAAAACACTAAGAAGATGGTATTTAAAGTGAAAACAACCTGGATAAATTGGAGTCATTATTCTAAAGTAAACCAGATGAGGATAGGAAAGAAAAGGCTGATGCCCTAATTCAGGAAAGAAAACAAATTGCAAGAAGGATATTAGGGTTTGTTTTGTGAAAATGATTAGAGGTCAAGGTAGATAACAAGATGACCATGAGTCAGCACTGCAGCACTGTACTGAAAACAAAATCTGAATGATATGAAATGGGAACAGGAGAAAATAAAGTTGATGAATGGTCTCAATTGTTTTGACAAAGTGTGAAGTGAGATACTCAGATCCGAAAATAGTAGAAAGAGGAAAGATTAAAGGTTTGGAGTAGTCACTATGGTGAGTGGGATAGTGAATCAGTTAGGAAAGAGTAAAAGGATTGCCTGATACAGTGAGGGCATATTTAAGTTTATGTGACATACATTGCTAGCAGACCTTTGAAAGAAATGAGTGGTTTTGTGGTGGCAAAGAATTGGAAATTGAGGGGATGTCTATCAACTGGAGAATGGCTGAACAAGCTGTGGTATATAAATGTAATGGAATACTATTGTACTATCAGAAATGATGAGCAGGTGAATTTCAGAAAAACCAGGGAAGACTTACATGAACTGATGCTGAGTAAAGCGAGCAGAACCAGCAGAACGTTGTACACAGTAACAGCAACATTGAGTGATGACCAACTTTGATAGATTTAGCTCTTCACAGCTATATAACGATCTAAGACAATTCCAAAAGACTCATGATGGAAAATGCACATTCAGAGAAAGAACTATGGAGTCTGAATGCAGGTCAAAGCATACTATTTTCAATTTTTTTTGTTTTTTCTTCCTTGTGGTTTTCCCTTTTGTTCTGATTCTTCTTTCACAACATGTGGAAATATATTTAATATAATTTTACATGTATAGCCTATATCAAATTGCTTGCTATATGGGGGGGGGAGAGGGGAGGAAGAGAGGGAGGAAAGGAGAAAAAAAATTGGAACTCAAAATCTTGTAAAAGTCAATGTTGAAAACAACAAAAAAAAAGAAATAAATCCCTTTAAAAAAAAGAAATGAGTGGGGGTCATTGAGAGGAAAAATAATGTTGTTAAGGGTCATGAGGCAGAGGAAAAGACATGAAAAAAGATTATAACCTCATAAAGGAGTTTCAGAGTTTATGAACATGGAAGGAGAATAAGAACAAGGTTATGAACATCTCTGGGTGTTACTGAGGTATGGTGGAGAAGTAGGTCCTGGGAATCGAATTGATTTGAGGAACTGGGAAGTTAGGATATTTGAAGGAGCATCAATATGTATGTTTAAGTACTTGAGCACGAGGGCAGGAATTGTGGTGCAGAGACCATGAGCCAGACACTCAATTCTTCAAGGAAGGAAAGGGAACATCTCAAAGATGGACATATAAAAGCCACCAGGATCTAATTGGTTGATAAAATTGAATAGTGTGAACTTCATAAGAGAAGAGATTACTGACTGATTATAGTACAGGGAGAGTTTGGAAGTGGCCATTGGGATCAAGGAGTATTCTGAATCCCTTTGCATAAAAAGTGAATTGGAGGGAATTGAGTAAAAATATACCCAGTACTAGAAAGCATGACCAGGGATAGAGAGAGAACTGAAAGTGAATTTGGATGCTATCCAGTCCAACACGTTCATTTTATAAATCAGAAAACTGAGGCCCAGGGAGGTCAGGTGACTTCTCCAAGGTTACACAACTCATAAGAATCTGAGGCAGGATTTGATCCCAATTCGTAAAAGCAATAATCATAATAACCATACATTTACATAGAGCTTTACTGTTTTCAAAGCATTTTCATGTATATTATTTCATTTTGTCCAGTTTAATCTTCAGAAAAACCCTGAGTTCAGCAGGACAGGAGTGATTCCCATTCTGCAGGCAGGGAGACTGAGGATCAGAGAGATGATGACTTGCTAAGCATCATGAAATTAATAAGTAGCTTCAAGTCTATTACCAATAATGTCATATTTTCCTCTTGGAACTCATATAGCAATGCTTTGTAACTCTCTAATGAATTTATCAGCATCATTAATACTGTGTATTACAGGTATCTCTGTTGGCATCTTATCACTACTAGACTAAGTTTCTCAATGAAGAGATTTTGTCTTATTTAAAGTTTGCATCTTTACACAATGATATAGCGAGAATAAGTGGCTTAATAAATGCCACTGTTTGATGTTTTTTGAATTCTAACTGAGGTTCAACACTTACAGCTTTTTGTGAATTAAAATTAGTACTCTGAAATTAAATTTAATTAATATTAAACACATAACTTAAAAGTACAAAAACAAGGATAGCTAAGCACTGCTATTTGTTGTGTCTTAAGAGATAAGTCTTTAGGGTTCAATTAGTCAACAAATATTTATTAAGCCACGTATGTATATGTGTGTTTGTGTGTATGTGAGAGAGACAGACAGACAGAAAGAGAGAGACAGATTCTCAGATCTCTAGATCTAGGACTAACACCTCTCTTCTGAGGTCCAGATACACAAATACACACACACACACACACACACACACACACACACACACACACAAACACGTACCCTGGAAATTTACATACCCTTGGAAACATGTCTTGTCAGTATGTCATCAGAGTTTGGTGACTCATGTGGTCTTAGGCAAACAACAAATTTGAGAGATGCAAAATCGACATGGCTGGAGCTTTTTATGCCCCTAGATGATCAGAAGCTGCATCAGGAAATCTTGGGCCAATCAGGTCCCAGGAACAGCTTATCTTGGACCTCCCCTACGTCATCTATAGGATTTGGGGGAGAGGGGAGAGGAAGCTGCATCAGGGAAGTTTGGGCCATCAAGGAAGTTGGGTTGAAGCAAAGTTGCATCAGGAAAACACTGGTCCTGTCACACGGGCACCCCTGTCAGGTAAGATCTCAAGATTCTTCTAGAAAACTTTTCTCCATTTAAATGTTTACAAAGCTTGTGGTAGACAGTCCTTCTTACACAGGCAATGTTAAGGGAAGGGGAAGGAAAGGAGGGAGAAAGGAAGAAAAGGAAAACAAACAAGGAAAACAAATAAATGTGGAGGACAACAAAAGAAAACCTTAGACCTTTTCTCCCACTTTGAAAGAACTAATAATTCTCAGTCTGATAATGTAGTAGATGATGCAGTTCAAATAAGTCTCCTCATACAAGGTGGTGACAATGAACAAAAGCAGCACCATGAACACCAGAGTCCTAGACTCTGATGGCCTAGAAGGGATGGCACCTCCAGTGTAGTTGTAGACGTCTTCTCCTGACATAAGGTGTTTAAAATGAACAGGAGGAGCCCCAAGAACATGGGTGCCACAACAGAAGCACTTTTGGCCTGGTCAACAATTCTTTGTCATGCATCAGGGTCACTTATAGTAAAGTGGCTAAGAGGTCATAAGCCTCTTGCATGAAACCTGTACCAGGGTCTAAGTTGATATGGAGGCTCTCCTTTTATTGCCACCCACATGCCACCCTCCTGGCCCACCTGCCAAAACTCTCCCCTCACCAAAAGCCACATGAGAATCATAAAAAATCTTTGCCCCTTTCTTCTACAGTAGTTAAATAAGGACTCTCCTTCACTTTCAAGTGACTCGGAATTACCACAAAGTCAGCTAAGGGAGCCCCTTTCTTCCAGATAATTATACATCCACCACAGTTATATGGCAACAGTTTAACCTTTCCTATGCTTTTAGAAAACAAGATACCTTCCAAAAGTACCTACTCTTAGTTCCTAAAGCCCATTCTGGGAAGGAGTTCCCTGCACCATCCCAGAGAAAGGAAACCTGCCAATTGAGGTAGATCTGAGATGCTTTCCCATAATACATACAGCCCTCTGAGGGAGCAAGGACCTCATGGCCAATGCAGCTCTGTGCCAGAGAAGGAAAAATGAAAGGCTGAAGGGAGTCAGTCACATCTATGTCCAAAACCAGTTCTTTCTTATCGAATAAGTCATCCTGGAAACTGGATCCAAGAAACCACTTTACCTTTCCAGGGCAGCATTGATTTGTCACAGACATGGCTTCTAGGAGGCTGGACATCTGACATGTGCAATCAAATGCATAGTGATGTAGCTGTTGATTAGTAGAGGAAAACTTCTTGCCCTGAAATGGGTGTGCCATTTTGGCAAATGTGGATGGGTTGTGGACCACTTGGGTTAGATGCCTTGTCTTTAGTCAAGGGGATCATTTTTGTGTCCAGCACAATAACACCATCCAAATGTCCAAAATGACACCAGAACCACTCTCCAAACTCTGCAATTCTTGTAACAACAGTTCCAACCTGGTTGCTTAACATATATCTCTGATGAGTGTTGACATGTCCCACAAACCATTGTATGTAGTGGGGAGCATCAGTAAAACTCCTCTATTGGTATTGATCCTAAAGACAAAAAAACCTTTGATTACCCTGTCCTGTACTACACTTGGCCAGACCTATAGCCCCTACCTAGGAACAAGTATAGATGATCTTTTCTGCCCTATCTCTTGACACTCTCTCACATGTCAGCTCTGTAGCCTGGAGCTCAACCAACTGGAAAAACTTGCCAGTACCTTTCCTTCCTAGGGTATCTCCTATTACCAGAGCAGTGGCCTCTGAAATGTAGTTGCACTACTGTTTTAGTGGATGGAGCCATCAGTTAGTCAGAGAAAATGGCATTTTTTAGGAGGCAGGTCCTTATAGATGGGAGCCCACGGGGCTAGTAAAGGGGGCAAGGATTCAAAGTCTGGATTGGAGGCTTTATGCTCTGGCATGGTCACCACCTGCTTATGAAAGGCTGAGGGACCCACACAAGCATGATTCCTAATGTACCAATTAGTAATCAAAGCCTCCTGCGCTCTACACAGCTTCTAGGAGAGACCATCTTGCATCACCCCACTTATAATAAGCAACTTAAGACAAAGAGTGATATTATGACCTTATATCATCTGTTCACTAGCAACTAGGGCTCAGTAAAAGGCAAGCGAGTGCTTTTTAAAAGTGTTACACTGGGACTCTGGAGGGGGCATGACGTCACAGGAAGTTGACGCGTTGCCAGGTGACGGTGGCGGCCAGAGTTAGAGCGGCAGCCCGGGGGAGGGGGGGTTGTTGTGCCACTTAGCCCCGACTCGGTCTGCTTGTCTCACTCCCTCCCCCACTCCCCCACCCCTATCCCTTTCCCCCGCAGAAATGGCTGTGGCTGCGGCAGTGGCATCGCCGGTAGGTGTAGAGGACACGGTGCTTCGGCGTCGTGGCGGGGATGTGGCCGGGGAGGGTCTGTACGTGGAGCGGGGCCCCGGCGCGGCCTACCATGTGTTCGTGGTGATGGAAGACCTAGTGGAGAAGCTGAAGCTGCTGTGCTACGAAGAGGATATCTTGCTCAGAAACAACCTGAAGCCCCTGTCCAGACATTATTTTGCTTTGCCTATCCCAGAGAACAGTTTTTCATGTTTTGCATTCTTGCTGCTTGGCTAATTAATAAAGCAGGATGCCCCTTTGAACAGCCACAGGAATATGACGACCCCAATGTAACAATATCTAATATATTATCTGAGCTTCGATCATTTGGGAGGTCTGCAGATTTTCCTCCATCAAAATTAAAGTCAGGTCATGGAGAGCATGTATGTTATGTTCTTGATTGCTTAGCTGAAGAAGCCCTAAAATATGTCGGTTTCACTTGGAAAAGGCCAGTATACCCAGTAGAAGAATTAGAAGAAGAAACAGTTCCAGAAGATGATGCAGAATTTACAGTAAATAAAGTAGAGGAAGAAATTGTGGAAGAGGAGACTGACAATGAAGAAAACTTTATTGATCTCAATGTTTTAAAAGCACAGACCTACCTATTGGATATGAACGAGTCTGCCAAACAAGAAGATATTTTGGAATCTACAACAGATGCTGCAGAATGGAATCTAGAAGTGGAACATGTACTACCACAACTGAAAGTCATGATTCGGACTGACAGTAAGGACTGGTGAATCCATGTTGACCAAATGCATCAACACAAAAGTGAAATTGAATCTGCTTTAAAAGAGACAAAGGGATTTTTGGACAAACTCCATGATGAGATCAGTAGGACCCTGGAAAAGATCAGCAGCTGAGAAAAATACATCAACAATCAGCTTGAGCCCTTGGTTCAGGAGTATTGTGCTGCTCAAGCCCAGCTGAGTGAGGCAAGGGAAAAATACTAGCAAGCAAATGGAGGAGTAACTGAAAGAACTATAATTCTTTCTGAGATTACAGAAGAATTAGAAAAGGTAAAACAGGGAATGGAAGAAAAGGGCAGCAGCCTGACTGATGGTGATCCTTTGGTAAAGATTAAACAGAGCTTAACCAAACTGAAGCAAGAAACAGTCCAAATGGACGTTAGAATTGGTGTAGTGGAACACACATTACTCCAGTCCAAACTAAAGGAGAAGTCAAATATGACTAGGGATATGCATGCAACAATCATTCCAGAATCTGCAGTAGGTTCGTATTAAAATTTGTTGTACTTTGTTCTCTGCTCAGTTTTTTATTAAGTCCAATTATATTTCGTATTGCTTAATTTAAAAAACAATTATTATATCTCACTGAACATTATCAGTATGTCTAAGATACCTTATTCTTGTATATATACATATATATATTCACATACATTGTGTGATGGTGAATTTGACTTTGAGATGGAATATAATTTTAATAAGACAATTAGAAATTCTTATTTAAAAAAAGTGGGATAGTGACTGGTTGTTCTAGGGAACTTGAAACTCCAGACTCCTAACAGTGACTTACTCTGGCCCTGACTTGGTGCCTGCCACAGGCTCCCCTCAACCTGATCTTTATGGATAGAGACCTCCAGAAACATGAATCTTGCAATGTTATAACTTCCAGGACTGTCACCTGTCATGGGCCCCACTTGAAAGATATAGACTTGTAAGTGACTCGGTAAATGGGGGTCATGAGAATACCTAGTTGGGGAATGTGAGTTCTCAAAAAAACCTTAGGAGTCCAATAAGTTTATAAGCTTCCTTCTTAGGTTGTGAGGAAACATGAGTCAGTATCTTATTCTGGACTATGCTTGGAACCCTCTGGTTTTTCTCTGACTACTGTATTCCTCAAAGTCTGATTTTGAGTCTGAACCCTAGATTTTCTTAGGACTAATGAACTCCTAGAAGCAAATTTAGCTCACTCTTTAAAAGGAGACAGCTCGCTGAGGTTATGGAAAGTCCACAGAGGAGAGGCTATCAAGGTAGGTTCCTTTAGATCACACCCTCAGAAGTCATTGCTCCAGGGACTCCTCAGGTTTCTCTCTGAACATCCCCAGCAAGCAACCCAGCTCTCTCCCAGGGGACAGAGACCCACTTCCTGAGCCTTGAAGACAGGAAGTCACTATCCTCCTCCCGAGAGTTGTTAAATCCTTTCAGTTCTGTCCAACTCTCTGAGACCACATTTGGGGTTTTCCTTGGCAAAGTTACTGGAGTGGTTTGTCATCTCCTTCTCCGACTCATTTTACAGATGAGGAAAATGAGGCAAATTGGGTTAAGTGATTTGCCTAGCATCATACAACTAGTCAGTAAGTGTCTGAGGCTGAATTTGAATTTAGGTTCACCTGACTCAGGACCAGTGCTCTATACACTGCACCTAGCTGCCTTCCTGAGAGTAGTGATCTGATAAGCCTGAACCTTCCTTACCCTGGGTGGGAGTTTCCCAGCCTCTGCCCCAAATCTGCTTTCCTCTAGTCCCATGGCTTCAATCTCAGCAGAAACCTGAACCTCTGGATCAGAGACTATAGAATTAATTCTTGGCAGGAGCCCCTCAGGAGACCTCTCTTCACTTCTGTAGTCACTAGTTGTATTAGTTGTGTCTTAACTTTCGTTGCATGGTCCCTGAAAGCTGAGAGCTCTGTTTTTAGCTGCTGCTGAACACACCAGCCCACTTTACTCTGACTTCCCTGACAATCCAACTTACTTGGAGCAGCCAACAACATCTGGGGAGTGCTGGCCTTGACATTTTCTTTTCCCTTTAGGCAACCTGCTCCAGCATCCAATGAGCTAATTCCTCTGCCCACAGAGAGGACTCCACAGACAATCAGGAGTGCTCTGTCAACAGGGAGCCCAGCAATGTCCTGTCATCTGATCATGTGACCTTCCTCCTCCATATTTGCAGAGATCTTCCCCCAATCCAAACACTATGTGAGCCACAAAGCCTTTTCATGTAGTCCTAATCTGCCAAAACTACATCAAATTTGGAGTCACTCCACTAATGCCTGAATACCCTTTTTCAGGTTTGATGTTGGGATGAAAAGAAGCATGGACAAGTCATTGGACATTTAACAAGAAGTTTACTTTGCCCTAAAACAGCAAGAAAATGCAGCAAGGCTAGGGGTTTTTATGCCCTTAAATGATCAGAAAACTGTATTATGGAAGTGGGGGAGGGATGAGAGAAGAGATATTAGGTCCCAGGATCGGTTTTGTCCTAGGTCTCTCCTATGTTGGCTGTAATGTGGGGGAGATGAGGAGGAAGCTTCATTAGGTAAACTGGGGTCAAAGGCATTTACTTCAGGAAAATGCTTGTCCCATCACAGTATGTGTACATAATATATTTAAACCTCTTATTACTTGCAAAGCCCTGTGCTTACACTGGAGATACAAAGACCAAAAAAAAAAAAACCAAAACCCAAAAAAACAAACAGTTCCTGTCCTTGAAGAACTTACATTTTATGAAAAGGCAGGGAGGGGGAAGAGAAGCAAAGATGAACATGAAAGATAAACCTGTGTCTTTGGGCTCAGTCTCTGAACCCCAACAACCTTGGCAATTAGTATTGATGGGATTTGGGTGCCTGTGCTTGAACTCCAGTTTGTAAAATCACATTTCTCCCTAGCCTCAAATCTCCTTCCCCTCAAAACACTGTCTCAAGCAGTTTCTCTCTAGCTCAAGGGCTAACAAAATACCTATCTCCCTTCCTGATACAGCTGCACCTATAGAATTTAGTGGTTTGACCCAATAGTGTACTGGCTAAAGCAGCTGTGTACTGGGTCATACCTATCATATCTATTCTAGATTCAGTCATATGTATACTCCCAAGCTCATTATATACATCCTAAATCCCTCATTAGCTTGGGATATACATATACTCGAAATATCCATCTTGTCAAACATGACATTGATGGGTTATTTCCCAGTGAATTCTGGGCAATACACCTGAGTAGTAGATATTAAAAGTGCATATTCCTTTAAGAACTGACCACTCCTTAACCACTCCATAATCCCGCCCTGACTCACCAGTTAGCATAGTTGGCACAGGTTATACTATAGAATATCCTATATAAACTTTAATTGTACCCCTTTAAGGTTGCAGATTCCCTGAGAACTCTTGCCCGCTGTATAGCATAACAATAAATCTTTGCCACCTTGAATCAGAGAATGCTTGAGTCTGTGAATTCATTCCAGACTGCTTTCCAGAGACTCTGGTTATTGGGGTTCCTGGACTCCCTGAACTCCTTGACCCCCATGCCAGTATCTCCACTGTATAGCTAACACTGAGGATTGGGGGCTTTTCTCTATTGCTGTTGATTATAACCTCCATCTGATGTGTTTTCCCCAATATCAATAGTCAGTTAATACCCCTATTATCATCAATTAGCTTTTACAAAGGGATATTTACAAAGAATATAGGTCAAGGACCTAAGTACAACCTTAACTTGGAGCACACTCTTCACTATTATTCCAGTTCTAAACTTAAAGTGGCTGTCACAGAACATTCCTTACATCAAATTTACTTCTAGGTAAATGACATAGCAGAAGGATGATTTGCTTCCCAGCTGGAATGACATAGTTATCTCCCATACTAGACTGATTAATTCATTGAGTCAAGCAAGTACCTCTTCAGTTAGGGTACTCCAGCTACCAGCAGATTCTATAACCAACGTGATGGTTCTTCTGGCCTTTTAAAGCTCACAAGGTCATAACTTTGTCCATTCTGTCTCTGGTATTCAGTCACCTAAAGTCAGGAAAAAAGAAATATGGCTAGGACCAAGAAACAGCAACAGGTATTCATGACCAAAGCAGGGAATGAGGGCCTGAGGCTGCTGCCCTAACCAGGAGCTCACAGCAATTCCTGTTTCTCAATGTCCACCAGGGAAGAGAGTGAGAAGTGGTCTGCTCCATGTTTTCATGTGTATGCTCAACTCCAGATTAGTAGCCAATTAAAACTTTCCTGTCACCATGTATAAGAGGACAGGAAAAAGAAAATACTTGGGACTGCTCTGAAGTCAATCAATTACTCAGCTAGTATTTATTATTTGCTATGTGTAAGGTATTGGCTTAAGTGCTAGGGATACAAAGAAAGCTTAAAGACAGTCTCGGCTCTCAAGGAGACAATGTGTAAAGAACTCTGTCCAAACAAGTTATATACAAGAGAAATTGAGATAATTTCAGAGGGAAAGCCCCAAGATTAAGGAGGACTGGGAAAATCTTCTCTAAGAAGGTGGGACTTTAGTTCAGATATGAAAGAAACTAGGGAAGCCAAAAGGCAGCAATAAAGAGTGAGAGAACTCCAGGTAGGGAGCAAAAGAAACAGAGAAGTTAGATATGCTGGAGAACCATAACAGAGCAATGTCACAAAAACCTGGAAAGAAGACAGTACTACGAAGACGGTGAGAGACAGTGTCAAAGCCTGCCAAGAGGTTAAGAAGAATGAGTTTTGAGGAAAAGGCCATTAAATTTGGCAAACAAGAGATTACTAGTAACTCTGGAGAGAGTAATTTCAGTTGAATGAACTAAAACTGCACTCTCACTTGAATGATGAAGTCAGAAGTCAGACAACAAAGAATTTTAAAAAAGAGCAAAAGTCACCTGTTGTAGACAGTTTGCCTACTCAAAGAGTGTTGCTACAAAAAGGAAAGATATAGGATAATAACTAGTGATCATGGATGTATGGAGTGAGGGTTTTTTGAGGATGGGAGACACACGGGTATGGACCTGAGCAGAGATGCATTCCTCCCTCCTCATCTCTGCCTCCTGCCTTCTTTCAAGTCCCAGCTAAAATCTCAGAAAGCCTTTCACAATCCTTCTTAATTCAAAAACATGCATATATTTCATATATATATATATATATATACATATATATATTTGTATATGGAGAGAGGAGACAGAGACAGAGACAGAGACAGACAAAGAGACAGATAGAGGGAGAGAGAGAGGGAGAGAGAGAGAGAAAGAGAGGGAGACAGACAGACAGAGGGGGAGACAGAGAAAGGGAGAGAGACATAGAGACACAGAGACAGAGAGAGAGAGACAGAGAGAGAGGGAGAGACAGAGACAGAGACAGAGCGGAGAGAGAGACACAAAGGGAGACAGAGAGAGGGGGAGAGAGAGAGGGAGAGGAGAGAGAGACAAAGAGAGAGACAGAGACGAAAGAGAGAGAGAAAGACAGAAAGAGAGAGAGAGGGGAGAGAGACAGAGACAGAGAGGAGAGGGGGAGAGAGAAAGAGAGAGAGAGACAGAGACAGAGACAGAGACAGAGAGAGGGACAGATGTCCTTTGGGAGTTTGTACATATTTGTTTGCATGCTGTCTTCCCCCATAATGTTGTGAACTCCTCAAGGGTAAGGAACTGTCTCTGGTCTTTCTTTGTATAGACATCGCTTAGCACAATGCCTGGCACATTGTAGGTACTTTAAAATGCTTATTGATTGATTTACTCTCTAAGCTTCCATGAAGACTGGCAGCAGGCAAAGTATATGCCCTATAAAGACTAGGTCTTCATCGTACAATCCTCCCAATACATGAGTAAATAAAAATATATATACAAAATAAATAAACATGATTTAAGTAGAGTTAGGAGGAACGAGGAGGGGAAGCATTGGCAGACTTTCCTTCTCCCTACTCTGCCTCCCTCTGCATCTGTAGGAGGTAGAGTTCTAGGAAGGTATCCATCAGGGAAATACTTATTGTCCAAATCTTGGAACTGATACAGCATTGTATGCAGGGGATGTTTTTGGATGTCCCTCTTTCTAACATACCATATAAGTCTTAAATCCACTTTGACGCTTGCCATTATGGTGTTGCCAACGTTAGGCTAATCTCAACAGAAATAATATTAAGACTAGAGGGTAAAAACAAAACAAAACAAAAACCCAAGACTATAATATTCACCAGTCAGGTTCTTTCTCCCAATCTTCCGTGGCTGTATAAAAAGTTTGGACATACTTTATTCCCGACATTCTTTCCTGAATGAAGCAAACCATCTCTTCTAAAAGACAGAGAATGTCTTCTTTCTGTCATTTCAATATATGAAATCTAGCAATCATTGAAGTTCTAGAGCACCTTATTACATAATCCAAACAGACAACATGAATTATGTGTCTACTATAAGTAAGAGTTTATTAGTGGATGGGAACAAGCCACGATGAGCATTATGGGCATGAAATGTTTACTATTATTATTATGAGTGTCAGAGGAGAAACTAAGAGGAAATTTAATCGGCACTAGTCCAACCTTTATCTTGATTCACAGATAGTGAAACTCCGGTTCAGCAAAGGATTCTGAAATGCCAAACGGGGTTGCCCTGCTAGGTCCAACTGGATAACGCAGCACGCACTTCTCAGCATCTCATTAGCGCTCAATAATCGAGGTGCACTTGCTCAGCACCGTTAACCTCATTTTTCACTACGCTCCCCCCTCCCCCCATATTGCCAATTCTCTTCGGCAGAGTCTTAAATTAGTGGAAAAAACTCGGCTGCTTTACTGGTGGGTGGGGTAGTCCGAGGATTGTTGGTGGCCAGAAGAGTGTTTTATATGGGCAGGTGAGCACGGTGCGAAGGAAGGGGTTGACAATGCTTCAAGGACAAATAAAAAGCATGGGTGCAGCTTCCCGGAGCAGCACAAAAACAGTAGTGAGGTCACGGGGTGTTACGGGCACGAGTGGGCGGCCTCGCGCAGCGCAAAGGAGCGCGGGTCCCCTCCTCGGGGCATCATCCCGGGCTCCCCCGCGAGCCTCCCAGGGGAATTCCCCTTTGGAACTTTGAGAGGGTAGGAAGGGGGGGAGGCTCCTCGGGAGAGATCCCGCGGCCACGCGTTCGCCTTAACGGGGGAGGGAGGACAGGGGGGGGATTGCCAAGGCCACCCTCGCCTCCGCCACCGCAGACACGCGCGCCCGCCAGCCCCGGGCTTCCCGCTCTGGGCCCCTTGCCCCGCCCCACCAGCCTAGCTCGCGATAAGAGAGGGAGGGAGGAGGAGAAAAAGGAGGAGGAGGAGCGAGGATGTGGAGGCCAGGCAAGGGGAGAGCAGGGTGGGGAGGAGCGGGGAGGGGAGGGAGGAGCGGGAGGAGGAAAGGAAGGGGAGGGCGGGGGAGAGGGGAAGGGGGCTCTCGCGCGATTGGGCGAGGTTTCCGGTGTTGTGACTGAAGCCCGTCAACATGGCGGCGAGTGTCCGCGGCCGCTCGCTGAAGCACCTCAGGATACGAGGTAACCCCTCCACTACCCCTCTCCCCTCCGCTCCGTGTGCTCCACCCTCTTAGGGTCGTCTCTCCCCCTCCCGTCCCCCGGGCCCGCGGGGCGGGCGTGGTGGCTTCGCCCGGGGCTCCGGCTGTGGCCGGGGCCGCTGCCGGCCTGCGAGTCCTAACTGGGTCTCTCTGTGTTTCGCGCAGGGCGGAATGACAGCGGCGAGGAGAACGTCCCGCTGGATCTCACCCGAGGTAACTAACGGCGGGCGGGGGCGGGCGCGCGCGGCCCCGGGGCTTGGGCCCGGGGCTGGGGGGGAGGGGCGGGGTGCTGGGTCCGAACCGCGGGCGAGCGGTCCGCGGGCCCTGGGACTGCCCTGCGGGACCCATCCCCCTTCTCTCCGCGCCCCTTTCCTGGGCCGCCCCTGCCCCTACCCCAGCTAGTCCCCCTCCCCGCTAGCCTTCTTACCGTTCCGGGTAGGTGGCAGACAGCGGGGGAGACGAACTCCAGGGGCTGTTCGGTTCTTGAGGACTTGGAAGGGGAAAAGAATGTACTTTCTCCTGGAACCTTGTGCAACTCAATCCTGGGGGCGGCCTGGGGAGGGGGAAGGTAGAAGGTGTTATTTAGGTTGCAAGAGGATGTCTAGGGGAAGAGCGACCACATCCTGGCTTCCCCCCCTCCCCCCTCCGCAGAATACATGATTGCTTCTTTATTCGTCACCTCGGGGGAAATGCAAGGGATCGATATATTTTTCTGTGGCGAGCCTAAGAACCGGCAGCTTACTGCGAGGTGTCTGGTACAGCTGGATCCCCCTCCCACACACACCCCCTCCTCCCCTTTTCCCGGGCCGCCGGGAGTGTAGTTGGCAGAGACCGCCCCCTCACCCTGCTGCAGGTTCATTGTTTACCGTCTGCTGCAGCTATGAAGGTTTGTTTACACCGTCTGAACTGGTAAAAACCTCAGCTATATTTTTAAAAGACCTACCCTTGCCCAACATTCCTTCCATCGGTGGCTATGTTGGAATGCCTTCACCACTGCCCTAAGATTTGGTGATTGTAGAAATGATTTTTCTTTTCTTCTCTCTCTCTCTCGATTTGGTTTGCTGTTTCAGAGTAGGACCAGATTCACTTAGACTTTTTCCTCTAGTGTAGTCTGTTTTACCCGATCGTCGAAGCAGGAAAAAAACCTTTGAAGTTTAAATTCTGCATATCTATCTGAAGACACAATTTTAGTTACAATTTCGTATTTTTAATATTGAAAAAAAATCTAAAGTAGATTCTGTATTGTAGTTAAATTATTGCTGAAGCTCATGCTCATTGAGGCCATTCCTGACTTCAAAGGCTAGTTAAGTATAACAATTTTTAATATTTTTAGTATTCCTTTCGAATCTTGACAGTTGTTAATGACAGGAAGGTTGAACTCTCATGTAGTTGTCCAGCTATGATAGAATTATCTTACAGTTAATGTTTGTTCTTTGAGTCTTAAGGATTTGGATTCAAAGGAACTATAAATTTCAAATTGAAGAATTTTTGAAATAAAATGACTTAGTGTTTTAAGTGGTAGAAGCAGCAATTAGTTCACTGCCTAAGTGGAAAAATGATACTCTTTAGGAAAATTTTGGACATGATGATTGTTATAAAACTTTTTGGCTGCTGAATGTAATGAAAGTATACAATATTTTGAGTTGCAGTAACTGGTAAAATGTATAATCAAAAAAGTGTTGTTTGTCACTTTCATCTTCAGAGCTTTTCTACCAAAACAAATCTAGTTCCTACAAAACTGAAACTTGGCATGCTAGTCTTTTACCACATGTAGTTTATTAGCAATTTGATTTATATCTGAGCAGTTTTTTTAAGAGAGAAAATTAGGCGAACTCCAAATGGAATCTGTGCTTTTAAATTGGCTTAGTAATGTATCATAGTGGGTTAACTGATATATTGTATATATGGTTGGTGACTGAATCTTTGGTGTATGGTTAGTCTACAGGTGACCTGCAAATTGAATGTTCAAATTTTTTTTCAGTTAGGCTTGGTTTACTAAGATTTGTCTTACGTGTCAGAACCTTGGTTTTTAAACTTCTTATTTTTTTCCAGCAAGCATTTATTTGTTGTCATGTCAACTTAACAAGCATTTATTTAGGGCCTTAATTTGTGCCAGGGCATGCTAAGAGCTGGAAATGCAAATATAATAAGCAAAAAGAAAGATATTCCTTGTCCTCAAGGAGTTTACATTCTAATGAGAGGAAGACAAAGTATAAAGAGAAGCTGAAAAGTGGGGAGAGGAGGTAGACAGGGGAAGTTTGTGGGGAGAAGGAATGGGAAATGGGAAGATGAGTAGTACATACTTTCTGTCTCCTAGAAGAATTTATGTAGTCTACTTAGAACAAAATCTAAACATAAGAATAATTGGAAAATAATTTTTAGAAAGCAATGTATAAGATGTGAGAATATAACATACTCTATATTATAAAGGAGCTTGACTTAAACAGGTCTGTGAGATTTATTGGCACTTTTATAATGAAAATATTTTTTAAATTGTAAACCAGAGAATTACTGGGGTAGAACAGTCATTGTTTCATTGGGTAAAAAGGATTTGTAGACCCAATCTGAAGAAAGTTAGAAATTACATTTTAGGAGTGACCTGAACCATTCCTTTCTGAGTCAACAGAATAGTAGGGCAGCCTGGGTAGATGAATCAGCTGTATGTGAAATGGATCATCTTGTGTAAAATCAGGTTGGGGCACCAACATTTTAAATGCTCTAGCAGTTTTGTGGTATTTTCAGTTATTTGTATATTTTACCTAAAATCATTTACCTCTATGAAGTAGAGATGATGAATTTTAGCATACATCTGTTATTATATAAAATGAGAATTATGTAAACAACATCTAAAAAAAGAGAAGGGGAAGAATTTGAATTATTATGTACCTAACACTAAGAAATTATGTTGTTATGGTTAAATTTGAGATTTTAAAAAAACTAGTTAGATACAAAAATAAGCAAATATTGTTCTTTAAAGTTGGTAAAGTGATTTACACACATTATCTCATTTGAATCCTGTAGGATAAGTACTAACTATAGTTATTATCATCCCTATTTTACAGGTGAGGAAACTGAGACTTAGAAAGGATAAGTGACTTTACCATGGTCAACACAGCTAGTAAGGGTCTGAGGTGGATTTGAACTCGGGTATTTCTGATTCTGAGTTCATTCTTTCCACTAGGTGGTGTTGTTCAGTTGTGTCCAACTCTGTGACCCCATTTTGGATTTTCTTGCCAAAGATAGCAGAGTGCTGTGACATTTCCTTCTCCATCTCATTTATTAGATGAAGAAACTGAGGCAAACAGGGTTAAGTGACTTGCACAGTATCTAGTAAATGTCTGAAGCTGGATTTGAACTCAGGAAGATGTCTCCCTGGCTCCAGGCCCAGCACTGCTTCAACACCTAGCTGCCCTTCCACTAGGTACACTGCCATGTATGAGTATCTGTAATATATTACCCCTTGAATATAATAGGAAAAAAGTAATTTGTGTACACTAAAGATGCATGTGAAAAGTAATAAGTGAATAGTACTTGGAGGAGAAGGTGAGATTTTGTTTTGCAGTTTATTCAAATATTGCCTTACCCATTTAAGAGGTCAGAAAATATGTCTTTTACTTTGTCCACTACTTTTCCCAAGTATCTAGTATGGTGCTTCTCATGTAGTAGTAATAATGTTAATTACTTAGAGCAGACATTCACTAAATGTCTATTGATTAATTCAATTGAGATCAGTCAAAATTGTAATAGGCATTATTATAATTAGTTATTTGTAATATGTGATATTATTTTCTGTTATTGTATCAGCAATGCAGTATTCACAATGCCTGCAGTAACTATAAATATGCTGATATAGTTATTAATCACAAAATGGAACAGGCTCTCTACATAAGAAATATAGATAGTGCATTCATTTAAATACCAGAAAACTCAGTCCCAA
>CM053580.1:299024342-299069909 GCA_028627135.1 Pseudochirops cupreus | reverse complement strand
TACACACCTCAGCCAATCCCCTTCTTCCACATCAACAGGGGAGTTCATGCCTTCTCAACAATGGGACAGGGTTTGCCCCTTCTACACTTAGCACTTAGTACTAAGTGCTAAGTATCCTGCTAAACAGATTACTATTACAGTGTTGTGTTGCTAACCCCATTTTCCTCATAAACCCTGTGGGTTTTTATTGCTTGATTTTGCATAACTGATTCTTAGGCTAAATATGTTGATTTATAGACAAACTGGCTGTATATAAATGTCAGTTACTATAATGTTTAGTTTTAGGCGATATTGGAACATCCATCTTGCAATTAGTGCTCAGCAAACTGGAGATAGGGCACTAGAGAGCAGATGGTAGTCAACCTAGACATAAATAGAAGTCTTGGAGACATCAGCATAGAGGAAGTGTACTCTGAAGAAGTAAATAAAGAAAGATCAGTCTTAAACTTGGAGAACACTGTTAAGGGGCAGTAAGTAAGAAGAGAACTTTGCAAAAAAGAAGAAAAAAAGGAGTCTGGAGTAGGAGAAGAAACAAGAGTGGTGTCTCAGAAGTTGTGAGGGAGATCATTTAAATGAGGAAGTAAGAAGCAGGGTTGTATAAGGACAAGGGCATTGGACTTAGAAGGCAGGTGAGTTTAGTTCCATTCCCAAATCCATGAAAAGTAGCAGGTTGCCTCTGTATAAGTTATTTCTGTGGACCTTCATCTTTTTTCTTTGTCAGATGAATAAGTTCTACTGTGATCACTAAAGTCTCAGCCTTATCATTTTATGATTATGCCACCTTTTAGGAACCATGACAAGTTAAGAGAAAGCTTTTATAACTCCATTAAACCGTTTTAAACCAGTCTTTGTAATTGGTAATGTGTGTGTGTAAGACATAGTACTTTTGGGCGGCTAGGTGGCGCAGTGAGTAGAGCACTAGCCCTGGAGTCAGGAGGACTTGAGTTCAAATGTGACCTCAGACACTTAACACTCACTAGCCGTGTGACCTTGGGCAAGTCACTTAACCCCAATTGCCCTGCCTTCCCCCCTCCAAAAAAAAAAACCAAAAGACAAAGTATTTTTAATTTAAGTGTTAGCTTACATATTGCAAATTGGTGAAAGAAAAAAAAGTGGCAATATTCAATGTTGAAGGGGATGTGGAATGATAGGCACACTAATACATTTTTGATTGAGATGTAAATCAGTATGATTATTTTGGGAAGCATTCTGCAATTATGCAAATAAAGTGACTAAATTGTTCATAACCTTTAAACCAGAGACTCCTTTACTTGGTGTATATCCCAATGAAGCCATCAGTAAGAAGAAAGTCCCTACATGAATATAGTGGCATATTGCTGTGCTATATTTAAGAAATGATATAATATGTTGAATAGAGAAGCATGAAAAGAGCTCCTTGAACTAAGGCAGTGAAGTAAGTAGAGCCAAGAAAACATACAGAATAACGATAACAGTGTAAATGGAAAGCAACCACATACCAAAGAGTCAGAGGTGAATATAACACAATTTCAAAGATCAAGTATGATTTGAATGATGAGATATAAAAAGTACCTCTCTCCCCACCCCTTTGTGGAGGTGGGAGGTGAAACAGGTATTAAACATTGCACATTTTTTGGACTGGTTAAGTGTATTGCACAGTTATGCTGATGGTTTTTCCTCTTTAAAATAATATTTGTTATATGGGATGGCTCTCTGGGTTGGGGAGAGGAAGGATATTGGGGATAACTATGATAATGTAAGAAACGACAATAAAAACTGATTTAAAAAATAAATTTGTCAGTGTGGTTTTTTTTGTATTTGAAAGTGGAAAAAGCTATTCAATATTTTGCTCCCTTATTTCTCCCCATATTTGTTCTAGTGATATATAGTATCCTTGTCTCTACCTATTCCTTCAAGATCACTTCTCTGGCTACTACCAAACTAGTTAGCACTTAAATAATGTTATATATTATTTACTGTTTCTAGTGTGTCAGCCTCATTTTTCCAACAAGAAGGGTGCAAACTGGATTTTTGAAGTAAGAAGACCTGATAGAATCTTGGCTCTATTCCTTGTTCTGTGACCTAGGGCAAGTCATTTTACTTTTCTGGTTCTCAGTTTCCTCAACTGTACAATGGAATTGGGGAGGGACACAGATACTTGCTTTCCAAGATCATTTCCACGCTAAATGTATGATCCTACATATTTATATACTTTTTCTGTAACTCTCATGACACATATTCAGTGCTGAGTTCATAACAGGCACTCAGATGCTTGGTAATTATTTTTAACCATCTACCTAATAATAGAAATTTTCTCAAATCATAGTGAAATGAGTAATGACATTAGAATGATGATACCACTTCTTCATGAGTCTGTAAGGTTTTAATACCTCTCAGTTGGAGAATTAGAGACTATAGATAATCTACAGAAATAAGTTGTTAAAACTATAAATTTGATTGTATAAAAGATTTGAAGCTTAAGCTTATATTTCTTTTAAAAATATATAATGTTTAAAATACTGAGTAGCACATCAAAAACATAACATACATTTAGATGTAATATTTCAATATTTAGCAATGTGGAACTGGTGGTACATGCTATAAAAGAAATTGAAAACTCACCAGGCTTTAGAGCCTGTCTTGACTTTCAGTGTTCTCAATTGTGTTGTCTTTAGCACAGACTTCCTGTGTATACTTAACATAGTACATGGCACAGTGAGCCCTTAATAAATGCTTATTTACTTGACCCAGGGAAGTGGTACAGATAATACGAAATAGTGAAAAATGCGGAGTCTTAATAGTATTTTACTGCATATTACCTTCTAGTCAAACTAGACTACTCACCATTCCCTAAAAATATCCTGCACTATTTCCTCAGGGCCTTTCTTCCTACTCTTCCTTAAGAGTCTGGAATGGCTTAATCTCCCTTCCTGTCCGTAATCTAAAATACAATATAACCAGCTCATGCTCCATGAAATCCTCCTACCTTTTTCTAGTTTTAAATGATCTCTACCACGTCTCATGAAATTTTTTTCCTTCATGTGTATTTAGGATCTAATGGTATTTCTGTACCATCATTATCCTCCTTACTAAATTGTAAACTTGAAGGCAGAATCCATGTCTTTTTGTTTATTTGTACATGTCTCAGCCCCTAGCACCTTATATATACACCTTATAAACCTTACACTCTTAGTATATATAAACCTTATATATGCTAGGTTTGTTGAATGATGTCTGTTAACTTACAACTGATTGTATATGGATTACCTACAAATTACAGCTCAGCTTTCTGTCACCACCAGTAGTATATGATCAAAAAATTAAAATTAATTTTAATAGTTTCATGAGTGAAACATAGTTGGAAAGGTAATTCTGAAGGGAAGGAATGTGAGAACAAACAAAAAATCCCTGTATTTCAAAGAAAATTATAAAGGCTGTCTGTTTGGATATATCTATACCTCTGTGTCCCTTAATTAGTATGTAAAATTGAATTGACATTTCACTGTAGAATGTAGTCAAATGCACAGATACACATACAAATGCTCCATTCTTTGCTTTTTCTAGTCCTGAATCTCTTCTGGCTTGACCCTATTTTCAGAAACCCAAGACCTTGGTAGAAGGAAGCAGCAAATCCTTGCACAGTTGAGCAATACATTGAAAAAGCCTGAAAACGTGCAATGTGTAACACTTGTGGACCTCCCACCTCTACGAAGGGGTAGGTTCAGGGTGTTTTCTCATAGCTCTTTATTCAAGTGACCTTTATAATTTTGTTAATTAACTTGTTGGGGGTTTTTTGGTGTGGTGTTCTTTCTATTTACTTTCTGGTAGTTACTATATATATATATATATATATATATATATATATATATATATATATATATAGTTTTCTTGCCTCTGTTTATTTCACTTTGCATCAGTTCATATAGATCTTTCCATGCTTCTCTATTCATCACATACATCATTTCTCACAGTACAGTAATATTCCATTACCTTCATGTGCCACAGTTTGTTTAGCCATTCCTAAATCAGTGGGCATCTACTTTGTTTCCAGTTCTTTGCTACCACAAAAAGTGCTGTTATAAATATTTTGGTGTATATAGAGACTTTCTTCTTACTGATGACTTCCTTGTGGTATAAGGCCAGCAATGGAGTCTTATTCAAAGAGTATGGACATTTTAGTCACTTTATTTGTATTATTTTAGATTGCTTTCCAAAATGATCCTGTCATTTTACACTTCCACCAGGATCATATTAGCATGCCTGTCATTCCACAGCTGCAATATTGAGGATGGCAATTTTTTATTATCTATGTCAACTTGCAGGGTGTGAGGTAAAACCTCAGGGTTGTTTTGACTTACATTTCTCCCATTATTAGTGATTTGGAGCATTCTTTGTAGTTCTTTTGAGAACTGTTTGTTCATCTCCCTTAATTGCTTATCTATGGGGGCATTTTCGCTTTTAAAAAAATAGAACCTATTTTCTTTTAAGTCAGAAGTTTGTGGGCACATATCCAGTGTTTGAATATAACAGTTGAGATTGAATTGGCTTTAAATGAGCAAAAAGTCTTTGAATTCTTTTTTATGTACCAAAATACAAATATAGTCAATTTTTGATTATCCTTTGTGGATTATCTGCTTTATGAATTATCCTTACCAACCTGGGGTCTTTTGGTTTGTAGAATTAGGGAGGATATAGGATATTAAAGAAGGAGAGTGTGTGAGTGAAGAAGAGAAAGTACAAGTATCTTACCACATTATTAAACCAAACAAATTATTTTTGGGTTTTCGTTTTTTAAAAATTGTATTTATATGGGTGGCTAGGTGGTACAGTGAATAAATAGAGCACTGAGCCTGGAGTGAGGAGGACCTGAGTTCAAATCTTGCTTCAGACATTTAATACTTAGTAGCCATGTGACCTTGGGCAAGTCATTTAACCCCAGTTGCCCTGACTTCTCCCCTCCAAAAAGCAAAAAAAAAATTTGTATTTGTAACTATCTCCATTGATAGAGTTAATTGAGAGTTGACGACTTAAGGTATGAGGACTTTAAATGTTATTGACCATTGTGGTTTTCTGATTACATTTCATATAAATTGGGGAATAAGGACTATTGGCAATAAATAGCACCAAATTTCTACTTTTCCAAATTCCAACAACTCATCTTTTCACCTTTCAGTGATTACAATGTAATTTGAGAAGTGTTTGGAATGAAAGTGTTAGTGTAGTAGATTGCTAAAAAGAGTTCTTTGGGTTACCTTTTCAGAGTACTCCTACATAGGGTGCAGGGACTTTTAATTTTTCTGTTAAGTCTGATGTAGTGCCACATGCATAACAAATACAACATGAAATTTATGTATTTCTTATTAATCATAGAGTCATAGAATTTGGATCTAGAAGGGAATTTAGAAATCATCTTGTGAGTCAAGATGGTGGAGTAGAAGGAAGCAGTGAAATTGAGCTCCCATCCACAACTCTTCAAACATATTAATGGAATGGGAAGATCTTTCTTGCCCATTAATAGGTCTATGATATCTTTGAGTCTGAGTCACTTGAGCTTGTGGAGGGAAGAGCTTGCCAAATGGGTGAGCAGGAAGTGGGAGTGAGACAGCTGAGATGGGGAAGATTTTTGCCTGGGGGAACTTGTTTTGTGGGGAAGACTTACTGGAGGGAAGGCTTGGGATGTTTATTTACTGCATTGGTGACCTGTATGGATTCTGTCTTTAAAAGAATGCTTGGTTGTCAGTGTTCCCTGCATTGGCAATGTGTATAGACTTTTTTGTTACTATGATGGACTTGGCTATCTGGTGTTTGAATAAATGTCTTGGTTTAATCTTCATGGAAGAGAGGCTGTCATATCTTACAATTCAAACCTGAAAATAATGCCTGCATATTCATACCAGCTACCATGAGTATCTCATTGGTGAAATAACAGATCTATAAAATGTGTACCAGACCAAATCCTGATGAAGAAATCCAGAAAAAGTTACAGTAAGTCCTTTGGGCCAGGTTGGTATAGTGAAGTCTGCAGACTGTGGAGACAGGCTTGGGGCAAGAGTACTTAGTTAGCCTGTAGAGAACTCTAGCACCCAGGGAAAGACTGCATACCAGCACAAAAGGAGTTTTCAGACTCACACTAGGGCAGTGTTTCTCAACCTGTGGGTTATGTTCAATTTGTAACAATGAAAATACATCCTGCGTATCAGATGTTTACATTATGATTCATAACAGTAGCAAAAGTACAGTTATGAAGTAGCAACAAAAATAATTTTGTGGTTGGGGGTCACCACAACATGAGGAACTATATTAAAGGGTCACGGCACTAGGAAGGTTGAGAACTACTGTACTAGGGTCTCCCTGCACCTGTATTGGGACTCTGCAATGGAAAGAGGTACCAATTGGCAACTTTGTTGCCTACCACCTAGTTCTAAGTTGAAGATACAAGGTAGAATGAGAAGGGGACCTGGGTGGTATATACCATGTACTGAAAAAAGAAGAAAGTTCAAAAAGCCAGTAGTACTAGTGGTGCAGCTCAGATTTCAGGCATAAAGCAGGATCTTACTTCCAGCATCTAGTTCAGTCTTCAGAGGACTAACCAACACAGGAAACTCAGACCAAAGTGGAGTTTATAATTCTTCCACTTTGAATCAGTTGGGCTTTCTAACTAACTAATAAGTGTGGAGTCCAGTAGCAACCTACTATTGTATAGACCCAGGTCAGATAATTGTAGCATTTAGTCTTGGGGTGGAGTGGGGTATAGCATTCAGACTTTGTTTTGGAGCTGACCCCTTTTGGGAGCACTGGAAGCTTGTAGGTCACTAGCCTGTTTCTTAGAGCCTGGAATAACAAAACACTCAGTCCCAAGAAAGCAACAGTAGGGCTAGCCCAGAACTTCCCTTCAGAAATGCGGCAAAATCCAACCTTAACATCAACTCTGAAGTTAGGAAGTAGAATAGAAGAATGAGCAAACCAAAAAACAACCCCACTATAATGATTTATTATGGTGGCAAGGATGCTCAAGACACAAATGCAGAAGAAGAGAATGACTCCAAAACTATACTCAAGCAGTACCTCACAAAAATACACAGTTCAGGCATAGATTTTCTGGAAGAGATGAAGCAAGAGTTAAAAAAAGAGTTAAGAAATATTTTAATAAATGGAATGGGAGTGCTTAAGGGAAAAAAAATTGAAAAATAAAAGCTGTGGAAGAAAAAATTGGAAAGGGAATTAACAGTTTGGCACAAGAGGTACAAAACTTTGCCCAAACAACAAAGTTCCTGAAAATTAAAATGAACCAAACAGAAGCCAGTGACTTCATGAGGCAACAAGAAACAATAAAATCAAAAGGCTGGAAAAAAAATAGAAGAAAATGTGTAGTATCTCATAGCAAAAACAACTGACTTGGAAACAGACTAATGAGGAAAAAAAATGTAAGAATCACTGAACTTGCTGAATGAACACCGTGACCAAAAAGAACCTAAACGTCCTATTATAAGAAATCTTAAAAGAAAACTTCCCAGAGATTTAGAACTAGAAGACAAAGAGGAAATAGAACCCATTATTTAACTTCTGAAAGAAACCCAAAATGTAAACTTCCAGGAACACCATAGCAAAACCCATGACTTCAAGTCAAAGAAAAAATACTGAATGTAGTCAGAAGGAAAGTTTTCAAGTCCTGAGATGCCATAATCAGGATCACTCGTGTTTTACCAGCCACTACAATAAAGTAACAGAGAACTTGGAATACAGTATTTCAGGAGCAAAAGGATATGGGATTACAGTCACAAATAATTTACCCAGCAAAACTTGATATAATCCTACAGAGGACAAATGGATTTTTATGCAATTGAGCACTTCTTAGCATTCCTGGTGAAAAGACCAGAGCTCTGGAAAAACTTTGAAATTCAAACACAGGAATGAAGAGAAACGTGAACAGGTAAAGGACTAAACAAGGATAAGTAGCTTGTATTCATATATGGGGAAGAGATACACGTTACCTCTAAACCCTATCATCAGAATTCGTAGAGAGAATTAGACATGTCCTGAGAGTAGTTCTGTTGTGTCTTGATGATCTTAAGAAAAGATTGGAAAGAGAGGAAAAGACAAATACACAGAGCACAAGGTGGCAAAAGGAAAGAAAAATTAGGTAAAATTATCTCTCACAGTCAAGGTGCAGAAAATAGCTATCTAAATAAACAAGTAGGAAGAGGTAGAGGAGGACGCTTAAACCTCTCATCTGAACTGGTCAAAAGGAGGAATGCACATAGAGAGTTAGGTACAAAAATCCATTTCACCCAAATTCGAGGGAAAGGGCAGAAGAGGAGATGGGGAGGAGAATTATATTGATGGAGAGTAGATTGAATGACAGAAGCAAAAAAGCCTCATTATGGATGTGCAAAAATAATTTGAGTCTTTGAGGTGGCAAAGTACGGGAATCTGAGGTAGTGCCCATAAGTTAGGGAATCGATAAAATATGCACAATACTTTTGCGCTGAACTTTTATTAATATAGTGACCAGTTACTTTTCTAGAGGACTAATGATAAAACATGCTACCTACCTACTGATAGAGAAGGGAAGGACTCAGTACAGAATGAGACCAGTTTTTTTAGACATGGCCAATATGAAAATTTGTTTTGATTGATATATGTAATGAGAAATAATTAAAAGAGGGAAGGCATTGGAATTAAAGGGTTGGTGAAACTTTTTTTCAAAAAGTGAGATTTTAGTTGGGACTTAAAAGGTCAGTAGTCAGAGTAGAGGAGGAAGAGTATTCAGCTGATAGATGGAATGTCTTGTTTATGAAACAGCCAGGAGGCCATTGTCACTGCATGGGAAGAGTATGTTTTGGAGAGTAAATGTAAGAAGACCAGAAAATAGGAGGGGGCTAGGTTATGAAGAGCTTTGAATGTCAGATACAGCATTTTGTGTTTCCTCCTTGAGGCAGTAAGAAGACATTGGAGTTATTGAGATGGGAAATAACATTTTGGAAAAGATCCTTTAATGTTGCATTTCACTGTACTGGGTCAAATTTTTTTTTTTATAGCTAATAGATAAATACAATATGATCTTGTATTTTCTGCACGTTTCTTCCAACTCTAACTGTAAAGATATGGTCTTCTATGCTTATGAAAGTCTGCCTTATGTAAATAATACTCATATGTAAATATGTAAATAATTCTCATAAAAATGTTCTTGTTATTGATTTTTGTAGAAAAGAGCAAATAGAATGGTTGGTACTACTGGATTTTTCCAGATTTTTTTCTACTTGCAGTTTCATCTTATTGTTCCCCCTCCCCCTTCCCAATTTAGTATCCTCCCTACTATCAGTTCTCTTCTATTGTTTCTTGCCTGTCAAGTCTGCTGTGTTCTCAATTTTGTTGCCTCAGGCATGGCCCTCTGATTTTCTTTCTCTGTTCTTGATGCCCTTAGTATATATAGCGCTAATTCTACTTCCTGACTCCAGACCCATTACTCGTGTAAGTATATCAGGGAATGATCTGTAGAGAGTGTGCACATGCACTCATTCTACTGTGATAAGCACATATTAAGGACTTACTTTATCATTCATTGATGAAAAATACATTTCTTATAGGAATCTTGATAGATTTCTATTTTTCGTATCTTGGACCCAGATCATCTAACTTACCAAAAAACAAAACAGTTTTTTGCAAACTCATTCTTCCCTCCATTGTTTTATAAAGCAGTACTATTCACAGTCTTACACTAACTTATATGAGGTTTTATATGCTAAAGAGTTGACAAGCTAAATCAGTACATCCTTTGGTTTCCATTTCTCTACTTGGCAAAGGATATCAGGTATTTGCTAGCTCAGTCAGTTTCTAGGCTTTCTTGGGTTCCTCATTGTGGTGATTGCCTTAAATCATTTAAACTTCAGTAGAAAATTGGTATAGTGTTCATATTTTCTCCTTGATCCATTTTCCATATTTTGGCATCACTGGTTCTTTGCAAAGTTACTATCAGTCTCTTAATTGCCAAATCTAATGTCCTTTTCTCAGTTCTCATTCTTTTTGACTTCTCTCTAGCCTTTGACACTGTCAATTTCTTCTCCTTGATAGTTTCTTCTCTTTAGGTTTTCATGGCACTATTTTCTCTTAATTCTCCTACCTATCTGACCAATCCTTCTCAGGCTCTTTCACTGAATCTTCATGTAGGTCATATCCACAAACTGTGTGCAGATTTTACAGATGTTTTTTACAGATGAAGAAACCAAGGCAAACAAGTTAAATGACTTGCCTAAGGCTATATGACTAGTGTTTGAGGCTGAATCTGAACTCACACTTTCCTGAGTAGTGATAGCATTCTGTCCACTGGTCACCAAGTTGCCTGTTATCTGGCCCTAACCTCTCTATTGCAGCCTCCTATCTCCAGATGCCTGTTTGACACATTGAACTTCTAAGATGTCTTATAATCATCTTCAACTGAGCATATCCAAAATTGAATTCATTATCTTTCCCCCGAAATGCTCCCCTCTTTCTAACATCTCTATTTACTGTAGAAAGCAGCACCAGATTTTGAATCACCCAGGCTTATAACTCTGGGTCTCATCCTTGATTCTTCATTATCTTCTCTACTATACTTTTTTCCCTCTCCCCCACAGTTCCCCCAATCCAGTCTGCTGCTGTGTCCTGTCACTTCTGACTTAACAACATCTCTGGTATTCACCCCTTTCTCTTTGACACTGTCACTACTCTCATAACCTAACGTAAGGCCTGGGCTGTTTCAGTAGCATGCTGTTTGAATTCAAGTCTCTCCAGTCCATCCTCCATTCACCTATCATAAAGTGATCTTCAAAACACTCAGATCTGATGTTGTCTACCACCTACTCCATAAACTCCAGTGTCTTCCTTGTGACCCCCAGAATCAGATAAGCTATCCTGTTTTTCAAAGCTTGGTAACCTAGCTTCCCTTCACCCTGTTTCCAGTCTTATATCTTATGTTCCCCTCACCCCGTATTCTGTGATTCAGTGACACTGGATTCCTTCTTGTTTCTCAAACAAGGTACTACATTTCCTGACTTCCATTTACACTGGTTTCCCCCCATGCTTAGAATTTTTTCACTCTTCATCTTTGCCTCCTGACTTTCTTTAAACCCTAGCTAAAATCTCACTTTTTATAGGAAGGCCTTTCCTATTTCCACTTAATTCCATTCCCTGCTTTGTGGTTATCTAGAGTTTATTCTGTATATATCTTGTTTTTATATAGATATTAGCATCTTGTCTTTTGAGATTGGGGCCTGTTTTTCTTTGTATCCTCTGTGCTTAACATAATGCCTGGCAATAGTAGGTGCTTAATAAATGTTTATTGACTTAATAAATGTTTGAACAGGCAGTGGCTTTAATTATGTGACAAGTCTCTTCATTCTAATTTGCTGTTGATTTTGGTCTGAACTGTTAAAAGTTAATGTTCCAATTTTACACAGACGTCTAATTCCAAAATGATTCCCATATCGGTAACCAATCATTTCCTCTGATTACATAGTGCCACCACCACCTGCTCCTTCTCCCTCTCCCTCTCTCTCTCTCTCTCTCTCTCTCTCACTGATGGCATATAGTAGGTGTAAATTTTCTGTATAGTCTTCTTTATAGCCTTTGAGTTCTTTTTCTTGATCCTGACACTTTTTCAACAGGTTTTGTCATCCATCCTTATGCCAACTTTGCATTAAAATCACTAAGTGTTAAAGTATATGTGGTTTAATTTGGAGGGTGCTATCAAGTTCTTAGGTAGGAAGGAAATAAACATTAAGTGCTTACAAATATTACCTTGTTTGTTCCTGCCAATAATTCTGGGTGGTAGGTATTATTATTAACCTTATTTTACTGTTGCGGAAGCTGAGGCAGTTGTGACCCTGAGTGATTTGCCCAGGGTCACACAAGTAGTAAGTGCCTGATGTTGGATTTGAATTCTTGAATTCTTGACTTCTTGACCCCAGGCCCATTGCTCTATGCCCTGTGCCACCCAGGTCCCTCAAGTAGAATTTCTTTACCTTGTCAACAAATGATAGAACAGGTAATATCTATAAAGATTAATGGAACAACCAAATAAGAATGGAGTTGGACATGTATTTTTAAGGGAATTGTGGAAAAATTTATTAATAGAAAATTTAGGGAAAAAAAGGAAATTATTAAAAGCTTTAGCTAAAGGTTTTAGAAGTGGAATCGTATAGTTCTTTTAATATTATTGCTTCTTATTATAATTTTATCTAAAATATAGATTTTAGTGAATCCTTTGAGAGGCTTTAGCATAAATTTATCATACTCTTATTACAACCTCCTTTTTTTTTATCTTAGGCACATGCATCGAAGCTTTAAGAAAGTAACAATATCTTCTAAACAAGTATGCTGTTGTAGTTTAATCATTTGGGCTACTAGAGTAAATGTTTTTTGGTAGGCATATTTTTTTCCTTCAGTGGTGCTTTATTGTTGGCTATCAAGTCCATCTCCTATTCAGTGACAAGCATAAGTAAGAATGATTTTCATATGCATCGTTAGTCATAAACTCCTGTGCCTTTCCCTTTACTACTTCAAGACAAATATTTGTCCCATGAGTTGTGGTAGATAACATATGGTACAAAAGAAGAATAAGACATAGTCCCTGCCTATAAGGAGCTGATAATTTGATTTGGGAGACAAAACATCTACCCTTGGAATAATTACAGAATTAAGTTACTGTGGTCTGTATCACTTTTCTGCAATATTGAAAGGAATGAATTATTCTGAATAGTGTATTTTGCTAGGAAAAAGCTGAGGTTTTGCCCTTTTAAGAACCATTTTTTTTAATCTTAAGAATTTTGGGTGGAAACTTTTCAAGGAGGGTGAGTTGTTATAGGAGAGAATTGGGAGAATTTATGCTAGTCTCGACTTCCTACACACTAGCTATGAGTCTGAGCAAGTCATTCTATCTTGCCCAGATTTCAGATTCTTACTCTAAAATGAATGGGTCCCTTCCAAATTAGTGTCTATATAGTATCAATGTAATATATGCCCATGTTTATTATATTGCCTTTTTAAACAAAATATATAGTGTGAGTTTTTTTGATGATATAATCATAATTATAAACGTAAGTTTATTGTCCTTCATTATAATAGAGTGATAGACTTGGTGCTTCATATTTTTGTTGTTCATTTGTTCAATCATGTCCAACTCTTCATGAACCTATGAACCATGTCACACCAGGACCTTCTGTCCTGCACTATCTCTCAAAGTCTGTCTAAGCTCATGTTCATTACTTCTGTGACAATATCTATCCATTTCTTCCTCTGCTTTCCCCTTTTCCTTTTGCCTTCAGTCTTTTCCAACATCTTTTCCAGTGAGTCCTGTCTTATTATGTGGGTAATTTGTTTTAAGTTTCAGCTTCAGTCTTTGTCCTTCCAAGGAATAGTCTGAATGAATTTCTTTTTAAGTTTTGACTGATCCGATCTCTTTGCTGTCCAAGGGACATTTAAAAATCTTCTCCAGCACCAAAACTCAGAAGTATCGATTCTGTGCTGAACATTCCTGATAAAAAACTCTAATACTTTGCTACTGGAAAAACCGTAGCTTTGACTATATGAACAATTGGTGCCAAAGTGATGTCTCTGCTTTTTAGTATGCTGTCCCGATTTCCATAACTTCCCTCCCAAGGAGTAAGGGTCTTTTATTGCTTCAGTCAATGTCTGCAGTGATCTTTGAACCCAAGAATATAAAATCTGACACTGCTTTTATTTCTTCTCAATTTGACACCAAGTGATTTTTTAAATGTTGAGCTTCAAACCAGTTTTTGCAATCTGCCCTTTCACCCCCATTAAGAGGCTTCTTAATTCTTCTTCACTTTCTTCCATCAGAGTGATATTGTTAGCATAGCTGAGATTGTTGATATTTCTTTTTTTTTTTCTTTTTGGAGGGCAGTTGGGGTTAAGTGACATGCCCAAAGTCACAGGGCTAGTAAGTGTGTCAAGTGTCTGAGGCTGGATTTGAATTCAGGTCCTCCTGACTCCAGGGCTGGTGCTCTGTTCACTGCACCACCCAGCTGCGCCAGATTGTTGATATTTCTCTTGGCAACCTTAATTCCGACTTTTGATTGTGCTATATCAGTGGTCTATCCCCTATGGTAAAGGGCCTTAGCCTTATATGCTTTTTATATTTTTTTTCTGCCCTCTTTGTTGACATAATTTCTCCCTTTTATCATTGGTTGCCTGTAGCCATCAACTCTCTACTTCTAATTTGCATTTTCTAATCTGTTGTCAACTTGAAAACCTCATAACCGGGTTTATTGAAGTCGCATTTAGAATAGGAGTAAATAAATAGATTTTCATAGGAGAGCCCTCTTGGGCCCTGCTAAAAAAGTGGAGAAACTTTGGTGCATTACAACATCTCTTGACATTTTTTGTTTCTAGGTGCTTGGATATTTTCTTTTCTTTTTTTTTTTTGCTTTTTGGAGTGGGGGGAGGGCAGGGAAATTGAGGTTAAGTGACTTGCCCAAGATCACACAGCTAGTTAAGTGTTAAGTGTCTGCAGCCAGATTTGGAGTCAGGTCCTCCTGACTCCAGGGCTGGTGCGCTACTCACCGTGCCCCCTAGACGCCCCCAACTTGGATATTTTCTGGGTAGGAAGATTGTCAAGTTGAATTCAGTATGAGTGATGTGTAAGCATTTAAGGACAGTTAATACCACATTTGGATTGTGAGCTCCATGAGGGCAGGGGCTCTCTTTTGTATCTTTTTGTATTCTCAGTGCTTAACATAGTGCCTGGCATTTAGTTGGAGCTTAATAAATGTTTATTGATTTTAGTACAAGATACGCTTCTTGAGGCAGTCGGGCAAACCTTAAAGGTCTAGTTTAATAGATGATTATTAAAATAGATTATATTCTAGTCAGAGTAGAACTTGCAGTTGTTACTTGAAGCTTTCCATTCTCCTTATACAGTGGTTTATTTCTCATTTCTGTGACTTTTGCACAAGTTCTCTCTCATGTCTGCAATGTACTCCCTCATTTGTACCTCAGAAAATGTCATCTTCTTTCAGAGTTCCGCGAAGTGCTGCTCTCTTCAGGAAGCTTATATGGATCCTCTCCAACTACTCTAATTTTCTTCCTATTAGTTACTTTCTAAATATATTTTATTTTCATGTTGCTTTCCCCCAGTAGAATGAAATCTTGAGAACAGGAATTGTTTAGTTTTTATCTTTGTGTTCTCAGTGCCTGTCACAAAATAGTTCCTTAAGAAATGCTTGCTGAATTGAATTTTTAAAGAAAAAGAGCTGTTTCATCTGTAAAATAAGAGGGTTTATTTTACTAAATGATCTCTTGAAAAAAATAGAGAATAGATACATAAGTTAGTGAAAAAAACATCCTCTGCCTGTTTAACAATGTAATTTTTTTCTTTTTATACTCCTAACAGTAACATATTTCCACATATGAAGAACATAAAAGGTTTATATACAAAACTGTGAACTTTTTCTGCATACAATTTTAAAAAAATTGTCTATTGTATTTGAGTAGAATAAACTGCCCTGATTATGTGTCTTCTTTTGAACTTCTATCTGCTCTCTTCTGTGTATTTTTCAACATTTGGTCTTTTTTTTCTTTCTTTTCTTCCCTTTTTGCCCCATCACAACCTACCAAACACTTTTCTCCCTCTTCCAAATAGAAGCTTTCTCTTATATACTAGTATACAATTATAGTTGAAGAAAACAAATGAACTCATTGTCTACAATTGGAAATGAATGTGTCATTCTTCATTTCTAGTTCATTACTTCTCTACCAAGACAAAACTTTCTTCATCATCAATTTTATGAAGTCATGATTTGTCATTGCGTTGATATTTCTTACAAAATTGCTCTCCCTTGAATTATTATGTGAATTATGTAAATTTGGTTCTCCTGGTTCTTCTCATGGCATTATTAAATTGGTACAAGTGTTTACAAGTTTCTTTAAGTCCATAGTTTCTTCTGGCACAATAATATTCTTTTACATTTAGATCCCATAATTTTAGACATTGGCCAGTTGTAAGTCATCCACTTAGCATGTAGGTGTTTACTATAATAAAAAATGCCACTGCAAATACTTTGGGGTTCTTTTCCTTCACTTTTTTTCTCTTGGGGTATATGCCTAGTAGTTGCACTGCCAGATGCCCTTTGGTGGCTTTTGGGATCTAATTCTTAATTCCTTTCCAGAATGGTTGGATAAATTCGTTCCCATAGTCCCTCCAAACTCTTGCTATTTTCACCTTTTGCTAAGTTTGTCAGTCTGGTGAATGCAAGGTAGAACTAAAGAGTTATTTTCATTTTCATTTTTCAGTGATTTTTGGAGCATTTTTCCCATATAATTATTGACAGCTTTTGTTTCTTTTGAGAACCATTTGTTTATAATCTTTGATCATTTATCTGTGGGGAAATTGCTCTTCTTATTTATATCAATTCACTATATGTCTTAGATATCACACATTTATCAGAGAAGTTTGTTGGAAAGATTCCCCCCAGGTAATAGTTTCTTTTCTAGTTCTGATTGTATTGATTGTACCAGAGTTTTTCAGTTTATGTAATTGAACTCATCTGTTTTTTCTTCTGTGGTACTGTGATCCTGATTTTGTTAAAAAAAAAATTCCCTCATTTTTGTTTGTGAAAAGTATCTCCTTGTCTCTAATTTGCTTATGATAGGCACTTTATATCTTGTTCATGTATTTCGGAACTTATTGTGGTGAATTGTTTGAGATGTTGGTGTAAACCTAATTTCTGCTAGACTTAATTTGACAGTATGGTACAATTGAAAGTACTGAGCTGGACATTAGGATATTTGTGTTTTAAGTTCTTTCTCTGTGTTCACTGGGCAAGTGAAGGATCCTTTCTAGGAACAATCATGTACATTTTGATTTTGTAGATTAAGAAGTGAGACTGAGAGGTTGTGATTTGATTACTTAAGGTCACTCATTAAATAGAAGATCCATGTCTTCTGTTTCACATTCCTTGCACTTTTTCTACTCCACCAGATTGCTGCATTGCTTCTCGTTCATCAATAATATTACAGATGAATTAACTTACAGTTGTTTTGTAATCCTTAAATTATAATTCTTTTATATCTATATAGTATAGATTAATCGGCAGAAAGGAGATGAGAGGCTTTGTAATGCCACTCTCTTTTTAAGAGACATAAACTGAGGCCCAGAGAAATTAAATTACTTGCCAAGATCACATTGGGTAGTGAGTGGAGCAGACTCAGTTGATGCTTTAATAAACAAATATAGCCAATGTAACAATTGATATTATTTTTTTTGTTTTATTGTATGTAGTGACTATTGGAAGAAATATTTTCTAAATCTTGCTTATAGTATTCATTTATTTTGTGTGTGTGTGTTAAGAAATTTTTTTATTTTTTTTTCCTCTGGAACTGTTGATGAAAGCACATAAAATTACAAGTGGAAGAAACGTCATGCCACAAAATTGCATAGAATTATTACAAAAATGTGAAAATAATTTGAGATTGATAATTATTTATAGTATTTAGCATGGATGATTAAACCTTTACTCTTCTAACTGATGCTTTTATCCTTTTTCACATTGCTGGCTACTCATGTTTGATGCTTGGGAAATCTATATTCTTCACCTGTTTAAAAGTAATTTACACCTGCTTAAACTTTTTATTTGTATATTGCTTTATATTTTTAAAAAATATTTAATTTTTTCCCGCAGTTACATGTAAAGACAAGTTTTAAATTTTCTCCGTCTCCCTCACCTCCCCCTGCCCTGAGACAGTAAGCAGTTTGTTATAAATTATACATATGCAGTCACACAAAACATATTATAATATTACTCATGTTGTGAATGAATACACAGACCCAAAGGTTAAAAAAAACATGAAGAAATGTAGAAAGTGAAAAATGGTATGCTTCGATATGCATTCAGACTCCATCACTTCTTTCTCTGGCGGTGGATAGTGTTTTTCATCATTAGTCCTTTGGAATTGTCTTAGATCATTGTATTGTAAAGAATAGCTTTCTTTCCCAGTTATAGTGGTACAGTATTGCTATTATTGTGTACAATGCTCTCTTGGTTCTGCTCACTTCACTTTCATGATTTCATGTAAGTCTTTATAGGTGTTTTTGAAATCTCCCTGCTTGCCATTTCTCATAGCACAGTAATACTCTATTATAATCATATACCGCAATTTGTTCTGCTGTTCCCCAATTGATGGGCATCCCTTTGATTTCCAGTTCTTTGCCACCACAAAAAGAGTTACTATAAATATTTTTTGTACAAATAGGTCCTTTCCCCTACTTGATATTTTTCAAAACAGTTTCACATACGTTTTATTATTTTATCCTCAATAACATACTTAAGGGCATGAAAAGTACACCTAACCAAGAACAAAATTGATGCACGCTAACAATTGAGTGCCTTTCCTTCCATTACATTTGACAATGGGTATTAAGAAAAGAAGTTAGAGTTCTTTCTTATATATTAATTAACTGATAATTTCCTGATACCTGTTGCTTTTTGGTTTCAAGTATTCACTAAAACATTGCCAGAATATTTTAAAAATCAGTCCTATGTGATTCTCTTGTTTCTGTGTAATGCACAAAATGTCAAGGGAGCGTAGGGGGTGAGAGGGCTTACTTTTCTGATCAGTAAACTAATAATTCTTTGTATAAATGTAATTTTCTTTTAAAGAGGAATATCATCTTTTTAAGTTAGGATTACTTAAGTAGCTAATAAGAGGCTAACTAGAACTATAATGACTTTATGATATTTTGTTTATCTCAGACTTAAGATAAAGTCTTCCCCTCAGATGGAGTATGATCTGAATCTGGAGGTTTGAAATCTTGGAAGTAATTAAAACTAACAGCTGAATTAAATGCTTTTTATATTAAAATTTCCCTGATGACACTACAGAAATTATCACTTGTTTCTCTGCATTGTTTTTGTTTTTTAAAGTCATCTGTTTACTATCACTCCCTTCTGTCTCTCACTTAAAAAAAACAAAAGAGGGGGGCCATCCAAAATAACTTTATATGACTTTGTTTGAATTATACAAAAATATTTATGATTGGCATCATTCAAATGAGGGAAGAAGATGTGGAATTCCCATTTTATGATAAGAGGAATCCTAAAGTCAAGGATGCCTATGTGGCTAAATATCCTAAAGTACAACTTGGAGAAGCCAGCATTTATGCTGTTTCTTTGTATTTGCTGCATCATTCTGCAGGCTGATTCTTAGAGCCAGAATAACTTTCAAAGAGAAATGTGGCTAAGGCTGGCAGAAAGATCCTAGCTTCTCTATGGCCTAATATGAGCCATTACAATGAAGTTTACTTGTCTTTAATTTGCCCCACATGAGTGCTTCTGTTTAAAGTTGCTAAGGTCCTAGAATCCAGTTGGTGAAGCAATCAGCTGTATTTCCTTTAATTTTGGTTTTTATTAGGGAGATTACCTTCTAAGTGATTTGTATGAATACTTGCCTCATTTCTGTAGGATTTCTTTTCCTGTGTAAGAATACTGAATATTAACTGCTACTTAGCCGTATCTAGATTATAGTCTTATCACACCAGATCGTTGAATAGACCTTCCCTCACTCCAGTTCTGTAGAAAGCATAAACAGCATTTAACACCTGATGGTTGTTGATCAACTTCATAGGAGGGAAAAGAGCATGCAAAACTACAGTTAAATATTGTAAGTTTTTTGAGGGAGAAGATGGCTTCATTTGTGTTTTGATTGTCAGGGTAGGTTTCTTGAATATAATAGGCACCTAATGTTAATTAAAATGAAATTTTGACACCTCCCCCTTAATTCACTGGCTCTTTTCCTTCCAAATTCTGTGGTTAGACGCCAACTCCACACATTAGAAAGGCAGTACTTGTATTCATATTTTCTATTTTTCTAAGCTCATCTTCTTCCCTGGGTTTGGGCAAAGGTGATTACGATTTACCTGTACATGAAGGAAATTGCAAAACCATGGGCATATAATATTTGTTGTTCAGTCATTTCAGTTGTGTCTGACTCTTCATGACCCCATTTCAGGTTGTCTTGGCAAAGATACTGGAGTGGTTTGCAGTTTCCTTCTCCAGCTTGTTTTACAGATGAACTGAAGCAGACAGGGTTAAGTGACTTGCCCAAGGTCACATAGTAAGTGTCTGAGGCCAGATTTGAACTTGGTAAGATGAGTCTTCTTGATTCCAGGTCCAGCACTATATCCACTCGACCAGCACATATTGTATAGTTGCCAGCATGTCCAAAACAACCCAAGAGTGTTGGTTTTTTATTTTCCCTCATATTTAGTTCGTTAGTGCCACATACCATGATGCTCCCTTGTCTAGCACTGTCTACAACTTCTTATAGTTTGAACTTCTTGCTGTCTCTTGAAAGACTGCTTTGTAGTAATTGATACTTTGTTTACTTCTGTTTCCATTAAATCTCTGGTGTTGAGTCACTTATAGGTATCTTTTAAAATACCAAGGAAATAGCTCATATGTTATTGGAACTCTGCCAGAAGGGTAAAGTGCTGAATCCTCTATCCCACTTTATTGAAACTTCTTTAATCATCATCATAATTATTATCATGGCTAACATTTATATAGCACCTGCTAAGTGCCAGACAAATGATTTACAAATATTGTCTCATTTGGTATGAATTGTGTAGAGTCTTAAGTTTTAATCACCAGGAGCTTCTCACCCTTGTAAACTGAGGCTCTTTTATTGTCAACCTTCACAGTGAGGAAGAAGTTAGTAAACCTTTCTGGATTACATGATTCAAGATTTTGTTTGTTAGAGTGGTATTAAGACTTATTCATACCTGTGTGCTAAGTTCAGGAAAAGAACATTAATTTAGGAAAAGGGGTCACTTCACACTTTCCATCAGTACTTTTCAGCAGCTTCTAGTAAACAAGCCCTGGAAGATTTAACCAATCCTTTCCATGCCCGTATGATAGGTCTGATGTCAGGAGAATTTTCTTAATGGAGCTGTTCAGAAGTGGAATAGGTTGCCATGAGAGGTCATGGGTTCCTCCTTCTTGGAAGTTTTCAAGCAAGAGGTTAGGTTAACCATTTAGGAGTTATGTTCTAGTGTGTACTTTTTTTTGTATGTAGGTTGGAACTAGTTAGCGCCTAAGATTGTAGTATTTTCTCAAAGTCCATGTAATGGATTAGTATGGAGTAGAGCAGAAGGGTCAAGAATGGTAAGAGTAATTCAGGGTTGACATTTGGTAAAACTTTTAAAAGTTTTTTTTTTTTAATTCTGCAAGTAAGCACCAAATAAAATGGTTATTTTCATATAAATAGAATAGAAAAAGACTTATGTTAAATTATGTATTTTTGTTATGTATAGCTTGCTTGTGGCAAAGCTTGAATTGTGACAACACAAGTTATTGAAGGATTTGAGGGTGGAGGACAGTGTGGAGTCGAATTGGTAAATAGATTGAGATTGAGAAAAGAAATGGGTGAAGTCTGAGTCAGGAGTATTGGTTTTTGACAAAGTATTGAGGGGTAGAGGAGCTGGAAGTTATGACGAGGACAAAGAATAATGTTTAAGTAAAGCATAAAGAGAAATGGAATGATGACAGGTTATGATCAGATAGACAACTGTAAGAATATGTGTTTATACATGTATGTATATGTGTATATATGCATGTATGTATATGTGTGTGTATAATATATATATACACATATATATGGACAGAGAGAGTGTCAGAGTTAGAGAAGAGGAATGTTTGTGGGTGATGACAGGATCTAGGGCAAGACTCATCATTTTGTGTGATTGCATTTCATTGGATTAGTATGTCATGAAAGTTGAGAAAAATGAAGACCTAGGAGTTTTGGGTATTTGAGGGGACATCAGCATGAATGTTATAGTCCTTTAGTTTATAAAGTCAGAGATCAAGTGTTGAGAAAGATCTTGAACTCATTGAAAAAGGTTGGGTGACTGGAGTGCTAATAGACAGTAGCTACCACGGTCTGATTGGGTGATGTATTTTCCTAGTCAGGTTCATAAAGAAGAGGTTATCCAGAGGTCTAGTAAAGAGTTAGTGGGTGGTGGGAAGCATGGACTTTCTTCAGGTCCACGATGTGTTTGTGGGAGGGAGGGGGAAGAGTGAGGGTGGGGAGGGGAAGTGGTATGAAAGGAAATAAAGTTAGTGCTTGAGAAGATGGTCAGGGATGTAGTGTAATCTGGGTGAAGCTGAATCTTTCAGAGCTAGAAGATGGGAGGTTCATTAGAGAACTAGAGGTCCAAAATGAAGAGGGACATTGTTAGGCATTCCATAGGGCACAGTGGAAAGTACAGTCAGAGTTGGAAGATCAGGACATGAGAAGAGGAGTGATAATAGGGTAGGCTATAAAAATTTAAATAAAGGCTTCTCAGACACCTGAGACATTTAAATTATATGATGCTGATATTAGTTTTTCCTTCCTGACAACTTGACTTGAGACCAAAAAAAGAGAAGACTCAATGTTAGTGCCTTTGGAGATTATCTCCTTTTTATTGTGTATATATCTAGTCAGTTCTCAACTTTGGTGGAGGTAAGATTCCTGGAAAACTTGCAGAAGTCACAAACACAAATGTTGATGAATTGAACCTATGGGAAATATGAGGTTAGATTCTTACAACCACCAAAATGAGTAATTTTTCAGTTCAGATTGCTGAAAATACTATTTCTAACCCAGTTTATCCTTCTATTTTCTAGAGTAATTTTCTGCCATGCACCCCAGGTGGATATCTTTCCTCACCCCTTTTCAGCTCCTTTTTATGTATTATTTTCTCTTTAGAATTTAAGCTCCTTGAGGGCAGGTGCTGTCCTGCCTTTTTCTTATGTTTTATTCCTAGCACTTAACATTGTATCTGATATGTACTAAGTACTTAATAAATATCTTTTCTGAGCTGTACAATCTTGTGATCTCAGATCCATTACAATTTTATTGCAGTCTGATTTGTGATGGTTGTATTTAGATTTTCTATTTTCTGCCTTTAAAAAAATATGTATAATTTCTCCACGTCCTAATTTACTTTGATAAAGGTTCTATGTGATAATGAAGTATATTTTTATAATGTTCTTGTTCAGAGGACCACGTGAGACTTGCACTGTGCTTTGGGGGCATGACTGCCACACAAAACGAGATTTAAAGGGAAGTAGTGACAAAATGCAATGAATATACAGGGAGCTCTTTACCATGGTAGGATGAACAAGGCCATTTTTTTGTTTACTGTGTATTGCTGTGGATATGCTGTTGCCAATCAGGGAGTGAAAGTGAAATTGATAATAAAAGCACAGTAATGCTTAAAGTCATGAAAGTTAAATACATGTAAAATGTTGAAGATTGACTGTTTATCTTATTTGTACATAGTTGTTTGTATGTTGTCTCCCCCATTAATTAGATTGTGAGCTCCTTGAGGGCTTGGTACACAGCAGGCACTTAATGATGTTGGCTTAATTGTTTCCTGTCATCAAGTATTTGAAGGGCTGTCACTTGGGAGTGGGATTAGACTTGACTCCAAGTGCCTTTGACTTCAGAGGGCAGGACTAAGAGTGGAAAATGCAGAGAAGCAATGTCAGGAAAAACTTCCTAACAAATATATCCAGAAGTAGAATGAGCTGTCTCAAGTGACTGTAGGTTTCCCCTTATTTGGAGGTCTTTCAAGCAGAGACTTGATGACCACTTGTTATGTTATGTATGTTGTGGTGGGGATTCCTTTTTTGGGCATAGGCTGTTTTGGCTCCATGAGTTCCCTTCCAGCACCAAAGGTCCTGTGAATCTGTTAAAAATATAAAACCACCTGTAAAATCTTATATTGGGGGATGGTGGAAGATTATGATCAGTATTGCCTCATAAAACAGTAAGAAATGTTGGAGGGAATGAGATTGTGGGAAATTTGGTATGAGCGCCAATTCAGTTTATATAATCCTGAGAGTAAAGATGAAGTTGAAAAGTAGGACATATTTAGAAAAGATGTCAAGATTTCTGTAATTAATTACTTCCTCTGTCAGTGATAGAACTATGACTTGTATATTTTAACTTCACATTCTCTGATGTAATATTAGCACATGAAAATAGAAATTGCATTAAAGAAAAAAAATTTGGGAAAAGCAGCTGAACCAGACCAAGTATAAACAGAGGAAGGTCTGTGTTAGGGGTGGCAAAATTTTTAATCCACTGGAACAATAAACTCTGAAAAATCAGACATTATTACTCTTTTTTTTTTTTTTGCGCTTTTTGGAGGGGGGAAAGCAGGGCAGTTGGGATTAAGTGACTTGCCCAAGGTCACACAGCTAGTAAGTGTTGAGTGTCTGAGGCGGGATTTGAACTCAGCTCCTCCTGACTTCAGGGCCAGTGATCTATTCACTGTGTCCTAGCTGCCCCATTACTTTTTTTTTTAAGTTACCAAAACTGTATTGATAACTACTGACACACATAACTGCTTTTTCATTTCTATGAAACCTTTATAGGAATAATCTATTATCAAGGATCTCCTTCATGAAAAATATGTGAAAGGAAGAAGCAGGTTTTTTCTGATAGTATTGTATAACTGACCACATCTTTAAAGTCAAACAATTAATTGACATAAAGAATCAGAGAACATAAGTTCCCACTATACTTGTTTGACTGTTTAAAAAGAAAAAGATTAAGCCAGTAGAGCAAAATGCAACCTCACTGTCCTCCCACAGTGTATCTCATTCATATAGTTAAGCTCATATGAGATATCTTGAGAGATAAAAGAGAAGAGTTAATTTCATCCAACAGTCCTTTGATTATTAATAATCAAAAGAGGCATTAAACAGTAAGATATATGTTTGCCACTCTCATGGAGAATGTTTACAGCAGAGTCCAAATTGAAGAGGGATGGCCCATGTGTACTGAGATTCTGTAGATGATGTGTTGTTTATATCATAGTCACTCAGAGTATAGTTAAGCTTAACTGTCTGCACAGGGAAAACCAAGCAGATGAAGAATGCTGCTGTCTAGACTATGGTATGCAGTTGGATGAACATCACATAAATTGGACCACCAGAACATATATCTTGTACAGACCTTGCAGATGGACATTGAATTGACTTGGAGAAATAAGCTAGATTGTATTGGGGAAATTGCATAAAGTTTTCAGTTATCCCCAAGATTCTACTTGAAATAAAATCATTTTTAATGCTAGTATTTTTGTGGTGGTGCAGTATGATTGCAAATCATGGAATATTACTGTCTTTAAGGAATAAAACTCTTGGTTCACTGATTGGATGATAGGGGCAGAATAGCAGACTGTCTGCAGGAAGGAGTATAAAAGGCATCAGGAAGGAGATGTTTAATGGAAAAAGGAGGTGGACTAGCCAAGGGGCAATGATGAAGGATAACAGATGGGCAGCCTGTGGTCTGCATTGATATCCTTATGATGTCAAGAGATTGAAAGGAAGAGCCACAATATCCTATTCATGATTTACAAGAAGACAAGGACAGGAATCACAAGAGGATTGGACCAGATATGGGCAAGAGTCATTCATAGATGAGTTGCTTTTTACACCATTGGGAATGTTTATACACATGAATAGGATCACTGATCATCCATGTTTAATGTACTTTTATTCCTTTAAAAAGGGGTTTTGTTTCTTTTTTATAGTATGGCCCAACATTTCTCTTATTTTTATGTTTTTGCTAAAACATTTTCCCTGAGGACATCTGCTAAGTAGCACAGTGTTGACCTCATTTGGGTTGTCCTGTAAGTTTGATAATAAAACAGTCAGGCTTATACTCCTCAATGACTCAACATTATTGAGATTTAATAATAACATTATTAATGTTTATATAGAAATTAACAGTGTTCCAGGTCATGTGCTCTTTACAAATATTGTTTCATTTGAGCCTCGTAACAGTCCTGGGAGAAAGGTACTACTATTATCCTCATTTTACAAATGATGAAACAGGAAAATATATAGGTTAAGTGATTTGCCCACATACAACTGCTAAGTATCTTAGGTCAGGTTTGGGCTCAGGTCTTCCTAACTTCAGGCCTGTGCTCCATATACTGCACTACCTTGGGAACTTTATGGTTACACCTTAAGTTTGGAAAAGGTTGCCACAGTTCACTTAGAGAGAGAAACTTTGTTGAAATGGGAAGAGAAGGGACTGTTTCTAGTCATTTAATGTCACAGGGGTTCAGTTCCTTAATTGTTGAATTAGGCACCTTTTAGTTTATTTTAATTTGAATAAGGCACCTTTTAGTTTAGTTGAATTTGCAGTCTAATAGTGGAAAAAAGAAAACATTACCAAGTTAATTTAGAAAACATTTTTGAACATATAATTTTTTCTGGCTATTAAAGACCAGACTGCTGAAAAGGAAAGAATAAAAGTGGGAGAATAAAATTTTAAAGAAATGTTTGGAATTATATAGGAAAATGAAAAGCAAGAGGGAATAAGGAATTAGCAGGTATTTATAGAAGTTCTGACCTCACTGACTTTCTCTTACTGCATTGAGTAAGATGAGCAGAACATGTAATTAGTTAATCAGGACAGCTAGATCACCCAAGATGCTCTTCTCCCCTTCCTCTTCTTCTCCCCCCTTCCCCTTTCCCCCTTTTTCCTCCTTCTTCCCTACTCCCTTCTACCTATTCACCTTCTCCTCTCCCTCCCCCCATACACACACACACACACACACACACACACACATCATTCAACATGTTCTAAATATCTATTTAGATATTATAATTTATAGAATAAATTTATAAATTTATTTTATAGAATTTATATTTAGAATTATAAAATTCCAACAGTATTCCAGCCATTGCTGCTCTGTGCCTGTGACTTGCCAATATATTAAAGTTTATTTATATAATAAAACTAAACTCATTTGTCTTAAGTAATCTTATTTTCCCATCCTTGCTAATCACAGAGGTAATATAGCCACCATACTAGTATAGTGTCAGAATCTTGGTTATCTTTGCCTTTTCTTTTTTGTTCTCACCACACATTGAAGAAGTCACTATGTTTTTAGTGCTCTTAAAAAAATGATGTTTTCAAGGTCTACTTCTTTCTATCACTTTACATTATTCAATTTTTCTGAATATTTTGTCACCTTACGTTTAGGTTTGTTGGTGTTCTTCCTCCCACTTCCTTTATTTTGTACAAAATAGAGGAAGATTCTGGGCAGCTTTGCCTCATAAACACCAAGAAGCAGTGGAGGAAAAATCCAGTTTAAGGAAAGCTTGGCAAGACACTAACTAAACAGAATCATACTGAGGGTTATTTAAGGATGAAATGGGAAGGAGGACAATAGATGAAAAATGAAGAGATCTCTAAGGAGTTTAACAAACTCTTTTCATTATCGCTTTCTGTGAACCCACCACATCTAGTCTCCAACATTAGAATCCAGTGTTTGCCACTTCAAAAAGTAGAAATGACATTAAAGAAAACAAAGATGGGAAAAGCAGCTTAACTAATTCAAGTATACACAGAGGTCTTTGCTTAAGGTGACAAAGTTTTGAGGGAATTGAGGAACTAAGTCTCAAATACTCTAAAAGAAAAGAGAGTACTAAATGTTTAAAAAAATGTTGGATCTTTAAACAAAAAAAGATGAAGGGTTATTAATAATTATTGACTTAAAAGTCTCATTGCATTTCTTCAAAGTTTTTATAAGAGTAATAAAGGTGATTGAGATGAGATAACATATGAAAAGGGAACAGGTAGCTTTTTGTAAATAACATTCTACAATGGGCCGCTTCTTGACAGTCATAACTAAGATTTTAGAGGATACAGGTCGGCACTGTGCTTATTTATTGAGTATAAAAAATATGTGATTTGGTAGGACCTTTCACCAAGTGAGTTTTCTTTCATACATAAACTAAAATTATAAGAGATTTCTTGAAAGCTGTAACAGAGACTGTGATCATTAATAGCCAGCAAGGCATAAATCAGAGAGAAATGTATAAGATGTTCTCCACTATCATGGAGTATTTTTACAACACAGTTCAAATGGAAGGGGGATTTGTTCTCAGTGATGAGGTCCTCTGTCTTGTTTGTGAATGACATATTGATTGCATCAAGCCCAAAATGTTTTAGGTAAGAACTCATTTGTCTTATGTGATTTCCTTATTTAAGACCCAGTTTTTCCTAAATGTCATGCAGAATCACTCAAAAAAGTTGGGCCTATGTGTCCTCACAGAAAAATTTAAGTTTCTGAAAACTCTATTGTCCAGACTTCGAACTGGAATTTGATGAGCTATCCATTGGGTTGGTATGTCAAATCATGCACAAACAATGGAAGTGAGAGATGGCAGGCTTCCTTGGGGAAATTGCATGGTATGTTGTTAAGTATCTCTCTGAGAAAAGACCTATCTTTTTTTTTTTTTAAACAATGATATACTTCTGGTGATACAATATGGCCATAAGTTGTTGAATAATGTTGCAGGAGCTGGAGAATTAAAATTAGAGGTTACTCAAAAGGCAATGGAGATGCATGTAGTAGGCATGAGTAGTCTGCAACATATTATCATACCAAGGCCTATATAGAGAAATGGCATAAAGGATATCAGAGATGTATAACTAGAAAAGACAGTGGGTTGTTCATACGAAATTGATGAGTAATTGTTAGACTACCTTTGTGTCCTGTTGGTATCCAGACAGTGTCCAGAGAAATAGAGGAATATTATCCAGCAGTTTGGACAGACCCCCAGAAAAGATTTTAATGAGACTTTGTAGATAAGATTTGCATAGAATGGTCATAAATGTGTTGTTTTCATCTATATAGCTAGCATGAGTACCAGCTAACTAACTCTAACTTATGTTAGATCACGGAATCATCAGAGTTTTGATCTAAAATGCTAATGTTAAAATGATCTTTCTTTACTGGCATTTTGACTATACTACTCTGTTTAAAAACTTTTGTTTTCCCCACCCCCCAAAACACACACACACACACACACACACACACACACACACACGCGTGCGCGTGCGCATGCACATGTGCTCACACTCACTCTTCACTTTACATTAGCCTGTCAAATTAAACCTCTGCCCTCCTGAATCAAGGCTCTTTGGTAGGCTAATATTTACTTTAATGTTTCCCTTATCTCCATTTTATTCCTTTTCTGCTATTTAGGTAAATGACTTTAAATTCTTCCCTTTTATTTAAAAAAAAACTGTTTAATGAGCTTTATGATAAAGTTTTCATAGCATTGGCAACTTGCCAAAAGTGAATTCTATAATTTTTTTCTGGACTATACAATTTTATGTCTCTGGCCAGACCTGTGGTTTCTTCATTGGCATACTTAGAGGAATCTAGGGGTAAGATGGACAGGTACTTCCTCATTACTTAGTGTGCATGAGCTACCTGGGCACTAAAAGGTAGAGTGATTTGTCCATGGTCACACAACCAGTAGGTATCAGAGGCAGGACTTGAACCCTAATCCCCCTATTCCAAAGCCTCCCATAAATATGTGTAGAATTGGTATGGTACTCCTGTCCTGATGGCCCCCTCCACCCATATCCCCTTTTCATTGTTTAGTCAAGATCTTTCCATATTTTTACTATAATCTGTATTCATCATTGCTTTTGGTTGATGGTATATTTTGTTATACTGATAAATTACCTTGCTCTCTGGCTGTGCTCAGACCATTGGGCACTGAAGTTGGTTCAGGGGTTCTTTTTGTGGTTTCTGACCACAAAAGTGGAATTTGGGGGACTAAGGTTATGTCTTTACTTGTACATTTCTAGATTTCTTTCTAAAAGACTGCACACATTTCAATTGGTGTCAGCAACATATGTGTACTAATTTAGCCTGAGCCTTAATACTGGATTTTGTTGTTTTTACTTAATTTTTACCAGTATAATGAGTAATTGGTGCCTCATGGTTTTATATTGCATCTTAAAAATTATTGGTTGTACATTTTATTGTTATCTTATTTGTGTTTTTGTCTCTTGTGAATTGGCTCTTAGTATTCTTGACCTATTACTGTTACAGAGTTAATTAGTTCCTTTTAAATCCTGAAAGTCAGGCTATCGGCTATTATCTTCACTGATTTTTTTTTTCTTCATTTTATTCTTTAATTTCTAAAAGTAACCATAGGGTTTTGGAGCTGAGGCACCTTAGAGCTCATCTAGTTCAGTTTATTTTAGAGATGAGGAAACTGAGATCCAGAGGGAATTAATGATTTGCCTAAATTTAAAGAGTTATTTATGGCATAAAGTGGGTTAGAATTGAGGTCTTCTGCCTCCTAATCTAGTGTTCTTCAACTGTATTAAAGGGTATTCTTCCCAGTTTTGTGAATACTAGTCTAGTTTTCTATGACCTATAAGGAGTTTTTTCTCTTCTTGTTCAAGACCATCCACAAATGTAACCCAAAAAAATTTCACCATCTTATGGATGATAGTTTGTATTGCCTCCAAAAGTCTGCCTCAGTTTCTGCATGTGTAAAATGGGAATAACAATAGCTCTTACCTCCCAGGGTTGTTTTATGAGGCTCAAATGAGATAACATGTGTAAAGGACTTGCATACCTTAAAGTGCCATATAAATGATTGCTATCATTATTATTTTTCTTAACTTTTTTTTTCAGTTCCAAATTCTCTCTCTCTACTTCCTTCCCCACCTATTGAAAAAGCAAGAAATATGATACTCATACATATGAAGTCATGCAAAGCATCTTTTCATTAGCCATGTTCCCGGTTCCCTCCCACCTACCCTGCCCCCCAAAAAAGCAAGAAAAGTAAAGAAATGAAAAGGAAAAAAGGTTCAGTCTTCACTCTGAGTCCATCAGTTTTCTTTCTGGAGATGGATAGTATTTTATATCACTTTGGGGCCTTTGGAGTTATGGTAGATCATTGTATTGCTTGGTTACTAAGTCTTCCGTATTTTTATTGTCATCGTTAATATTAATAATAATAATATCTTGAACTTTGAAATTTCCCTTTCTCTTCACAACATCCTAACCTTCCATGTGTTCCATTCTTACCAAACTTGTTATTTGCCTTTGTTAATGCCTCTTGCCCTTAATCCCTTTTCATCTATCTCTTCAACTCTGGTTTCACTTGGGTTCATGCCCCATTCTTGGCCTTTCACGACTACTGTGAGTCACTAACAGCTATCCTAAAATTTCTTATCCCCTTGACCTTCCTTTATTCTCAGACTGCTAATCCTTACCCCCTACTTGTCCCGCTCTCCCACATACTGTATCACTGCTCCCTTTGAGACTGCTGAGTCACCACAGACAGTGACAAAATCAAGAACATTTTACCTATTAATTTAATAATGCCTAACATAGGCTGGACTTTGCTTTTGACAGCCCATCTGCTTTCCCCTATGAATTCTACATTTCATTTCCTATATTGACAATTCAAAATCTTCTCAAGTCAACGAAATGCAAATCTTACCATCCAATTACCATGCTCCCAATTACAACAAATGATTAATCACTGAGATGGTAATCTTATTCACTGAGAGGATAGGTTCATAGATGCAAAAGGAACATCTTGAAGCTAGCGAGTCCAACTCCATCATTTTATAGATATAGAAACATTGGCCTAGGGAGGTTAAGTGACTTCTCCAAGGTCACACAAGAAGCCCATTTCAGGGACAGGATTTGACCCCAGGTCCTCTGGCTCCAGAGTTAGTGCTCCTTCCATTGTCTATCTAATCTAATTGGGAACATTCCCCTTTGTACTGTTGAAATAATATCCCATTTCTGCTACTACCTTGCATTTATATAGGATCACAGAATTAGATCCAGAAGGAGCACTAGAGGTCATCAGTCTAACTCCTTCATTTTATACATGGGGAAACTGAGGTAGAGGGAAGTTAAGTGACTGGCCCAGGGTCACATAGCTACTAGGTCAGATTTTGAACTCGTGTATTACTGACTAATAGTCCTGTGTCTATTAGTTTGCTGCAGAGTGCTCAAAATGTTAGTAAGTCTTATTCAAGTTTGCTGAAGTTAGGGGAAAGTCCCCAGTAATACTAAGCTTAAATTTATACACAAATGTAAAGTAGGAATACTTTTATGTTTATAAGGAAAGTGTAATATACTTAATTCAGATTGTAATTAGGAATAGTTGAAAGCAAAACATGTATGTCATCAAGTAAAAGATCAGCTACGGAGTTGAAGAGAAACACGTTTAATAAAAGAGTATGAGAAGCTCTCAGAATTTTGCTTCCTCTGTGCATCAGAAAACAACAAATTTACTTGGTTGCTATGTTCACAGTAGAGTACTAAGTTCTTTGAAAGGGTATACAAAGTATAAGATCCTTACTTTGTCTTCTGGGAACTTTACAATATAGTTGGAAAGATTAAATGCCAGATGAATGTTGCATATAATGGGATATTACTTCAAGCTTCGTAATTAACATTGTATGTGAGTCAAAGAAGAAGAGGAATAAGCAAAGTAGGCAGCCACCTAGGGTACAACATGCATAAGGGTACAACCAGAAAAACTACCTCATGGCATATTTTGTGGTGAGCCAAATTATGTGTTAAAGCAGCAGTTCTCAAACTTTTTGTTCTCAGCATGGCATTATACTATCAAAAATACTGAGGTCTTGTTTATGTGTTTAAAACTATATAAGCATTCAGTGAATGCTTAGAGAATTTCAGAGAAGAGAGAAATCAGTCTTGGCTGGGAAAACTTCATGAAGGAGATGGACTTTTATTTGAATAGGTAGAAGCAAGAAAGACATTTCAGGCAAAAGAACAAATGTAATATAATAACATAATATAGCCTTTTAAGGTTTGCAAAATGCTTTACAAATATCATCTCATTTTATCCTCAACAACCCTGGGACACAGGTGCTATTATCCCTGTTTTTCAGATGAGAAAACTGAGATCTCCTCAGTTTAAGAGCTTAAGGAATTTACCTAGGGTCACATAGCAAAAAAATGTCTGAGGCTAAAATTTGAATTCTGGTCCTCTGACTCCAGGTCCAGTGCTCTATCCAGTGTGCCACTTAGTTGCCTGTAATCAAATGTATAAAGAAATATATAGGATTTAGACACCTGACTGAACGGAAGCCACTACTAACTAATGAACTTAAAAAAGGATGAAGAATGATCTGGAGGCCATTATATTATGGTTGTGATTCTTCATATCATGTTCGTGCCTACTAACACCTTGGATCATAAATATTTAAAAGGAATGCACTTCATGGCATCATTGAGTGGTTATGTTAAATGCCATTTGTTTCCCTTTCCTTACTTTGATAAGAATTGGGCAGATCTCTTTGCAACAGAAAGATCACTGTCAGTCTCTATTACAAAAGTTCCAACATTGTAGTTAATGGCCCTTTATTTCAAGCAATATTAAATGCAACAAAATGCCGGTACCACCGTGTCAGTAGTTGTTGCATGGGAATTGAAATAGAGTCATGGGGCAGCTAAGTGGCTCAATGGATAAATTGTGGGACCTGTAGTCAGAAAAAACTTATTGTCTTAAGTTAAAATCTGACCTCTGACACTTAATTTGCTGTGTGACCCTGGGTAAATCGTTTAAGCCTGTTTGCCTTAGTTTCCTCATCTGTAAATTGAACTAAACCTCAAAACCATCTTTGCCAAGAAAACCCTAAATGGTATCAGAAAGAGTCAGACATGACAGAAATGACTGAAGAACAATAGAGTTCAGTATCTCTGAGAACCTTGTAACATTTTCTAAATTTTAGGGTTTTGACTGTTATAGGCGTCATTATACATGAGGCAGTGTTAGAAAATGGATAGAGAAGTAGTGTTATAATCCAAAAGACCTGGGTTCAAGTTTTATTTTTTACCTATACTGAACTGTCAGTTTAACGTTACTCCCTATGTCCCAGGCAAAGTCTCAGACTATATACATCAGTAAACTGTTGTAGATTTTCATTACGAGAGTGAAATTCCTTCCAGTAAACTGTGAAATCACAGGTCCTGGTTTAAGGAAGAAAAAAAAGAAACCTTATTTATGGAGTCAGAGTAATAACAAAGATTTGCCTATTTGCCTATATTCTCGCTGATAGCCATACATTACAAATTTCTTTGCTATTTGGGAGGGGTATCAAACTCTTGAAACTAAACTTGACATTGCTTAATGGTTATGGTATGTCTGATGCTCTTTGAACTAACTGATGATTTAAAAAACAACCTTGTAGCAAAGAACTCTATTTTTTGCTTCAAAAATTTTTATTGATGGTTTTGTTTTTTATATTAGTTATTCCCAGTACTCTTCTGCTCTTTATGAATTACTGTGCAGTCAGAATGTTCAAAAGATGATCCATGAAATCTCATATACAGTTAGGAATTGATTGTGAATTTTGTTAATTGTGATTTTTTTTTCTTTTGCTTCTTTGGAGGGGGAAGGCAGGGCAATTGGGGTTAAGTGATTTGTCTAAGGTCACATGGCTAGTAAGTGTTAAGTATTTGAGGTTGGATTTGAATTCAGGTCCTCCTGACTCCAGGGCCAGTGCTCTTCATTTTAGATAATGTATTTGACATAAAGTACCTGTAGTCCCACATCTTTCGACTGAAAAGAAAGTGTTTTTCACCATTTCACACAACATTTTTGAGTTGGAAGTAATCTTAAAGATGATTTAGTCAAAACATTTCATTCCCTTATCTTATATAGCTATCTTGTGCTTCACCTGTCTCACCTTGCCAAGGGAAACTTCTACATATGAAAAACCTGAAAGCTCATATAGATTAAATAAATGACTTGTATGAGATGAATAGGTAGGTATTGACAGAATTAGGATTGGAACCCAGATCTCTTGCTCAGTGTTCTTTCCATTTTATGATGCTGCCTGCCTCTGTGATGTCCACAATTGATCATCAAACTTTGAGCCACTACAAATTTCTAGAAAATATCCATGAACTCAGAAAGGGAAAACAGCCTTTGAGGAAAAATAGTGATGACAAAACTCCACTGTAGGAAGAGGATTTATTTTTTAGCTACCTTCTAATTAGTGATTGGCTTATAATTTTGTATAAAATTAAGCTACCTTAGTTATCTGGTTTCCTGTTTTTGCGGGATGGGGGTAATTTTTAAAATTATTTTTTATTGACAATTATAAAAAAACATTTTATATACAAAGAACAAGAAGTAGAATTCTTTTATGATATTGTGAGATTCTACTACAGTTCTTAAAAGAAAAAATGATTTACTCTTAAGTTATAGTTTAGTAAGAATTTAGAATCCTTGAAAGGAGCTGACACATATAAGGGAGGAAAATCAATTTTGTGAAGTCATTTTAGTGTAGGGCCAAAAAATTCTATCTGTTATTTTTATTCATGCATGTACACGTTATTGTCACCTGAAGTAATCTTCGTATTACAGTTGGGATAAAAATTAATGTTCATAATAATGACCTCAAGAATTTAAGATATAATCAAATATCCTTCTCATATACTATGTTTGAGTATATTAAAAGGTGTATTATATTTGTAGAATTGCATTTTATTCAATCAGTCATTTAATAAGTACCTAATGTGTGCCAGGTAATATGTGCTAGTGCTTTGGGGAAAAAAAAGACAAGTAAATCAACTCTTGCCTTCAAGGAGCTTATATTCAAATGGGGAGACAGCATATACATATATATAGAAGAATATATTATGCAGACATGAAGTAAATACAAGTTTTGTGAGGTAGTGCTTTAGCAGATGGTAGGAAATTATTCAAGGCTTTGTGAAGAGCATGGTACTTGAAATGAGTCTTAAAAGAAATTAAGAACTCTTGAGAGCAAAAGTGAGGAGGGAATGTATTCTAGGTATGCTGGCTAGCCATTGTGCAAAAGAAGGAACATCAAGTGTATCGAACAGCAAGTAGGTGAGTATGATTAGATGATTCCGTTGTGCACAGAGAAATAAGAATACTGGAAAGATAGCAGAAAGATACCACTTGATTGAAGATACTTTAAAAAATAGATTCATATTGTTATCTATTGTTCTTACATTACCTATACTTCCTTTGAATCTCTCCTTCACTCTCCTCTGAGAGAGCCATCCATTATAACAAAGAATTTTTCTTTTAAAAAGAACGGAGGAAAAAAATTCAGTAAAACCAGTTAGTGCATTGAAGAAAAAAAATCTAATGTGACATGAAGTATTCCACAACTGGGAATCCCTGGCACTATAAAGGAACAGAAGTAAGAGGTGTCAAAATCCATCTCTCTTGCGGCATTCATTTTTCACTTGTTTTATGGTCATTTCTTTCAGTCTGCATTGTTATAGCCATTGCATATACAGTTATTTCTTACACATCCCAGGGCTTAGGGGTGTGGGACACCTCCCCTATCATCCCCACCCCCATTTGGAAAATTTTCTTAAAAGTTTTTGGCCTTCCCTTTGTACCAGAGAAGATCTGGATTATTATGGTATTAAAAGAAAACATTTTTATATTATACAATGCTATATGTAATATTTCATGCCTTTCTGAGTTCCTAAACTTTTTCTTTTGGCCTTTGCTTGTCATCTGCAGCTTCTGGTAAACTCCCAAAAATTATTATTTAATTTCTTACGCCTAAAGTTGCAATGTGGAAGAGATAACTGTACTGTTTTCCTGTCTCTGATTATTTTGTATCACTTCTTTTAAGTCTTTCTGTGCTTTTCTGTGTTCATCATGTTTGTTGTTTTATATAGTATGGTAGCATTCCATTATATTCACACATACGTTCCCTAGTTAATGTGCATCCTCTTTTTCCATTCCTTTGCTGCCACAAAAAGTGCTGCTATAAATATTTTGTATGTGGAGCCTTTCTTTTTTTGTCAACAATATTGCCTAGCAGTGGAATTTCTAGGTTAAAGGGTTATGGACTGCTTAATCACTTCCTCGGAGTAATTTTGAGTTGCTTTCCAGGGTGGTTGTAACCGCTCCACCAACAATGCTTTAGCACAAGCCTGTCTTTTCAAAATCACTCTAACATTGGCCGCTCTAGACTTTTTTGATTGTCTGCCAGTTTGTTGGGTATGAAATGAAATTTCAAAATAGTTTTGATTATTAGTAATTTGGAACATTAATTTAATAGTTAATAGTTTTAGTTTTTTGCTTGTGAACTGTTTGTTCATATTCTTTGACTGCTTATGTGTTGGGGGAATATGAAGAGATTTAAATGCCAGATTGAGGAGTTTATATATTTAATTCTAGAGGTATTAGTGAATCACTGAAGCTTATTGACTAGGAGTGGGGGAATATGGGGTACAAATAACCTGTTCAGACCTGTCTTTTAGAAAATTTACTTTGGCGGCTGTAATTGAAGATGGATTGTAGTGGGTATATCCTTGAGGAGAGGAGCCCAGATAGGAGGGTATTGAAGGTCAGGAATGAAGAGGGCCTAAATTTGAGAATTGATTACTCAGTAACCTCTAACCTGGACTACCTTCAGTACAGATCAGCTTTGTGTAATCTGATTGAACTGCTTTTCCCATTTTAATTCCCATCCTATCTTTTTCTTGAAATTTAGGCTATACTTATAGTTTTATTTTATTTATTCCTATAATTAAGCCTTAAGATCCTTGTTAAACTTAAATGATTATTTTTTATAATAGGAATATAAATAGAGTCTCATTCATGAATTTGTTGGTCTTCCCTGCATCTGTCTTGAACTAGTGTTTTATTTATCCTATCTTGGTGGTAATTCTTATGTTCAAGTACCCCGACAACATCTGAGTGTCTGCTAGGGGAAATACAGAGATAAATAAGACAGATTTATGGGAAGGACTCCCCATGCCTACAGACAGAGGTAGCTAACCCCATTGCCAACATTCACTAGTGCTGTGATTATCTCCCAAGTGTCATTTTCCTCTTGTAAAATATAATCACTAATTATATGTAAAATCTTCCTTGCAAAGTTATTATGAAGTTTAACTGAGATGGTGTGATGTATGTCAAGAACTTTACAAACTTTAGACTGCTATGTAAATGTTGACCATAATCATCATCCTTCCAGAGAAACATTTAAATGATAAAAATAGCTATATAAATAATATAAAAAAAACTTTTAAAGAGTTAGTATATATTACCAATGACCTAATTATTCCAAAGCACAGCTGTTCTATTATTTTGCAGAGTTCCTTTATATAGTGAATCGTTTGGAAGACAAACAGCCTTTTCCACTTGTAATAATAGACTCCTGATTAGGGAACTATGGAAACTTAATGGTTATGCAAGTACAGTTGTAAAATATAAAAGGTTAAGACATGGAAATTGTAGTAGCATTGCTAGTGATTGTAAGCTTTGTAAGTAGTAGTTTCTAATAGTTATTTCATGGTATTTTAAAAAGTGATTTAGCTTCAGTGCTATATTTCTAATATTGTTTCAATATAGGAAAATCCTGTTAAGATAAGTGTCATTATAAAGTAATGATCTGTGTGAAAAAAAAACAAAACTATTTTCTGTGGCTTTATGGATGTCCCATGATAAGAATGATTTGTAAATTTGTGCACAGTTCTCTATATAGGACAATGTCTTGTAAATAAGTTCTTTCTTGAGTCCGTATCTGCTATTAATACTTAATGGCTTACATGGGAGAATGGTATGGAAGAGATAAATTTTTTGAACCATTAGTAAGTTCTTCTAATTTTTTACTTCGGTCAAATAGCATTATTTTACTTAAACCCTTTTCCATCACAAACGTTTCTCATTCCTACCATGAAATTTATTGTGAGCACCCAAACTACTACATCAAAGCAATTTACAAACAGATCCAAGGGCTTGGAGGAAAGGTGGAATAAACTGCTTTTGTGCGTAGTGGAGAATGGTAAAGTGATTCCTTACCTTGTAGTGGAATAATATATGTAAAAAGTTGTATTCCATTGAGTTAATATATTCAGAATCTGCCTGTATAATGGTACTGGGGTTGATTTCTCCCATTTACTTTTCTACCCATCTACTCTTGTGTCATCTAAAAAAAGTAAAAGGAGGTGGCTAGGTGGCGCAGTGAAGAGAGCACCGGCCCTGGAGTTAGGGGGACCTGAGTTCAAATCCAGCCTCAGACACTTAAAACTAACCATGTGACCTTGGGCAAGTCACTTAACCCCAATTTTCTTACCTTCCTTCTTCCCCCCCCGAAAAAAAAGTAAAAGGAAGAAAGTTAAAATATCTCTGACAACCAGATTTTTCTTTCTTAATTTTTCATGTATTCCTTTCTGATATTTGATAGTGACATTTCTTAACTCTGCTAGAAGTGCCAAATAGTTTTGTGGGCAGCAGGTGGTGTACTGTATAGCAGACTGAGCATGGAATCAAGAAGAACTGAGTTCAAATTGGGCAACTGTGTAACGTTGGGCAAGTCACTTAACTACTCTTTGCCTCAGTTTCCTCAACTTTAAAATGGAATAATAATAACCTACCTTACAGAGTTGTTGTGAGGATCAAATGAGGTAATATTTATAAAAAACCTAGCAATGTGCCTGCCATATAGTAACCACTGTGTGTGTGTTTATGTTTATTCCCTTTCCCCACTCCTTTCCTTTATGATCCTCCAACCATTTTAATTGTTAAAACTATCAGCAACTTAAAGTATATATGCACATCTCATAGATTGAGAGACCATATAGTCTAACCTAGGGATGGGGAACCTGCAGCCTCAAGACCACATGTGGCCTTCTAGGTCCTCGGGTGTGGTAGCCCTTTGAATCCAAGCATCACAGAACAAATGGATTTCCATTTCCATTATTTCCTTCCTGCTTCTCTATTGTTTATAGTTTCAGCAGTTCAGAGCGGCTGTTTTTAAATTCAGGATATTTCAACCACTGATAGATTTTTGCACCCAAATGCTCACTTATATCTTTACATCTGGACTTGTCACACAGTGAATAACTAATACTGGCTGTCAAGATGGGCACTTGATCCCTTTAGGAAAACTACTGAAGTATATGCTTCCCTTGTTCCTGTTTCCCGAGGTCTCTTGTTAAATCACAGCTTTGCTGTCAGTTGTACTAAGATTTTGATTATAGACTTGGCTGCCATGCTTAGTCTCATTTTGTACAAGCCAAGTATTTTGGAGAGGAGAGACTGAGGGTGTATGGAATTGAATCAGTAAACAGGAAGGAATAATGTGGAATAGTTGATTTGGGGAGGAAAAAATGCCAAGTACAAAATGAAAAGATCTGAAATTAAGTCATCTGCAAGTGTACAGTATAGTAGTCTTTTAGGTTATGTTTTTGTTTTGTTTGAGTAATGCATGATACTGTGTTATTAATAGAAAAGGTTGTAGGAACCATGATGTAATTACTCTGTACTTAGCATCAATACGAACCCTATTAGATTACACATGCTCCTTACATTAAGATTTAGTGTACTAAAAAAATGATGGATTAGTTATGTTTTAAAGGAACTTTACCATAAATCCATGTGTAAAGTAATGCCTTTAAAGTATTATTATCTAAAACTTTTTAGTAATTTAACTGATGTAAACTTCAATGACAGTAAAGCTTGGATTTCTACATTTTGAACAGAAATCCAAAGAATTCAAGAGTTTCCAGAAGAGAAGAAATACAAATATACCTTTAAAATACCTCTTTGAAGTACTTCCTTGATCCCACCCCAATAGAAAGTGTTTTGTGTTGCCTCAGGTTTTCCTAAATCAATGATATTGTTTTTACCTGTAATCCCTATTACCTAAGCACATAATAGTGGCTTGTTACTTGTTTACTTAATAAAGAGAGCCATGCTCTAATGGATAAATGGTCAAAGAATATGAACAAACCGTTCTCAAAAGATTTGCAAACTATTAGCAGTATGGAATATTTCTCCAAATCGCTTAGAAAAGAAATCCAAATTAAAAGAATTCTGAGGTTTTATTTTATACTTGTAAAATACTGACGTAAGATAGGGGAAAGAAACAGTTCCTGGAGGAACTACAGAAAGACATGCAAGTAATAAAATGGTGTTTCTAGGAATGGGTCTAGCTATTCTGGAAAACAATTTGGAATTATGAATTGTGTGTACTAAACTGCACACCATTTGACCTACATACCCCACTACTCAGTATATGTCTTAGCAAGAAAGGTCAAAATATTGACCACAGCACTTTCTGTGATCACCAAGAACCGAATACAAAGTGGAGACCCATGTATTGAAGCATAATGGTTAAACAAATCGTGGTATATGAATACAGTGAAATATCATTTCATCATCAGTGAGCATTAAGCACCTGCCATGTGCCAGGTATTGTGCTAGACATTGGGGATACAGAGACAAAAATGAAGCAGTCCCCACTCCTAAAGCAGGCTTGCACAACCTGCAACTGGCTGGCAGCTTATGGCCTGTGGGCGTGCCAAAGGATTTGGGGCAGCCTGCGAAAAATGTAGAGGATATTTTCCTCTAGGGGCTTGAGGTTGTTGCAGGCCTGTCCTAAAGTTTTTACATTTGAACAAGGGAGACAAAAGGTACATATGCAATTATATTAAAAATAAAGAAAATGCAAATAAGTATAAGGTAGTTAATTTCAAAGCAAGGTAGTAGCAGTTGGTTACTTGGAGATAAGGAAGAAGCTTATGAGGTGGAGATGATGAGGTAGGTGGTCGTGCATTTTAGTGTAAAAGGCATAGGAACTGGAAATGGAAGAGGACATAGGAGGGACAAAGAAGCTGGATTGCAGTGTTTGGGCATGATTTATGAGGCTGGGGAGATAATTTAGGACCAAACTGTAAAGGACTTGAAAAATTCAGTAAGAGAGTTTACATTTCATTCTGGAGACAATAGGAGCCATGTGAGTTGATGAGAAGAGGGGTAGCATAGTCACTGCTGTACTTATGTAGAGTGAAAATACCGGCCATGTGTTCCAGTCCAGTGCAAATTAGATTAATATGTAATTGTAGAAAAGTTTCTTGAAATAAATAAAAATACAACAAAACATAATTATGCAAGTTGCATATTTTGTGGCTAGGAAAATGTTGTAAAAAATTTATTTTCAATTGTCTCTTCTTTTGTACAGAGCCTTATGATAACTTGAGGGAGATTCTCCAAAATGTGGCCAAGTTACAAGGAGTATCAAATATGAGAAAGCTAGGTCACCTGAATAACTTTACTAAGGTAAGACACTTGGGATTTTCTCCTTTTCTAATTTGTTGGTGATAGTTACTAAACATTTTCTAACCTTCTTTTGGTACTGACCTTAAAATTTGATCAGTTTTAGTTGTTGGAATAGTTGCTTAATTTCATCTCCTCATGTCACATTCTAAAAAAAAGATAAATATTGGTCTTGGAATGTGATTTCAGGAAAAGCTTTAGTAGCAGAGTAGTGGTTTGACCAAAGTTAGTTTCCACAAAATGATGTGCTCCTTAATTCTATTAGATTCTATAACAGTGGAATGGTTTGTTAGTTACGTGTAGCTGTTACTGTATAGGCCTTGGGCTTTTGCCCTAAATCTTGTGATCCAGGATAATTTTGGAGAATCCTAAGAGGATGTAAAGCCAGATATAGAAATATCCCAGGAATGATATTCTCATTCCCATGATGATCCCTTGAAAGATCTCTGTTAGGCCAGTGCTTGGGATAATCCTAGAAAGGCAAAATGAATTTAGGGAGTTTTCACTATAGGTATACTTCAAGAGGCTAGCATAGCTAGCTAACTAAAATCCCCAGAGAAGTCCCACAAACTCCTTCTGCTTCCATATATAGTGTTTTTAAAAGTAGGGTCTTATGAATGAGACTGTAGCTACTATGTCACATCCCTTATAAAAAATCAGTCTGTTACCAAATTAACAAGACTATGAGACCAATTTACAACAGTCAGCTAACAAACATTATTAGGTACTTGCCAACTAATTTGCTGTATGTTGGATATGAAAAAACAAAAACTGAGCAGTTCTTAGCTTCAAATTTATATTCTTGGGGGAGAAGGAAGAGAGAAAATATATTACAGTCTATGTACATGTACATACACATATAAAATCTATACAAAATATGTAGGGTTTTTTTTTGAGGGGGGTCACACGTGATCAGAGGATCAGGTTATCACTTGAGTTGAGCTTGGATGAACTAGGGATTCTAAGAGGCAGAGGGGAGCAAGGAGTGCTTTCCTGCCAGGGGAACAGCCTAGGCAGAGAGACCTTGAGGTTGGACATAGAATGTTGTGTTCAAGGCCCGTTTGACTGGAACACAGAGTGTATAAAAGGAGGTAATGTGTACTTAAGTCTTGAAAGATAAACTGGGACCTGTGAAAAGGCTATTGTATGTCAAACCAAGGAGTTTATATTTGATTCTAGAGGCAATAGGGAGTCAAGTGAAGTGAACAGTCAGGTGTGAAGTGGTCGGTCAGACTTTAGTTTAGGAATATTGCTTGGGTAGTTCTTTAGAGGATAGATTAGAGAGAATAGAATTTGGAGACCAGAAAACCATTTTGGAGGATCAAACCATTTGTTCCAGTCAAAGGTGATGGATGTTAGATTGAATTGGGGTGGTGGCTCAGTGAATAGAGAGAAAGGGATTGATGGGAGAAATTCAGTAGGTTCCACAAGGCTTGGCAGCTAATTGACTATGGTTGAGAGGTTACAAACACTGAGTGACTAAAATGATAGTGGTACACTGTACAGAAATAGGGAAATTAGGAAGAGAACTGGGTTTTGGTGGGGAGAAGGAGATTAGTTCTTTTTTAGACTGTTAAGATTGAGATAGATGCTTTTTGAGGCATTCCTTGGAAATGTCCAATAGGCAGTTGGTGATACAGAGTTAGAACTCAGGAAAAAAATTAGGGCTGGAGATATAGATATAGATGTAGATCAGTGGTTCTCAACCTTCCTAATGCTGTGAACCTTTAATACTCGTATGTGGGTGTATCTGCATGTGGGCAGACCCACCTGGAGACTGATAGAGGAGCGAGTGTCTTGGTTCCTAAGACCTCGGAAATATGTGTTTTCCTATGGTCTTAGGTGACCCCTGTGAAAAGGTCATTCAACCCCCAAAGGGGTCGCGACCCACAGGTTGAGAACTGCTGATACAGATATATGTATACACATATCTATCTAAATCTATATCTGTCTATCTCTGTATATGTCTAGGAGTCATCTGCACAGAGATAATAATTCAACTCATCAGAGCTGATGAGCTTATCAGGAGAGAGTTTAGCAAGAGCTTTCGCAGTCAACCAGAGAATCATTGCTCTTTCCTTTAGTTGGCCTCGCTTTTATTTGAGACCCTGAATAGATATTTCCCATGTGAGTGTGGACATTTTAACACGTGTGCATGCGTGTGTGTGTGTGTGTGTGTGTGTGTGTGTGTGTGTGTTTTCTAGTGCAACATGTGGAAAGAGGGAGAAATAGCTAGAGCTTGAGAGTTCAGAAGTCAAATGTTCCTATTTTCCTTGCCACTACCATCTTCCTTCTACCCTCACTGTACATTTAAAGAGTTCAAAGGATTTTGGACTTGTAGAAATCATATGAATTTTTTTTTAATTTTAGAATTTTTTTTCTCATTTCTCTTTTGTGTTATATTTAGAAAGAGCCAGGTGAAATAATTGACTTGATGCATATTTGTTGGGAATAGGGCTGCCACAGTTTATATTATGCCCTTTATAAATGAACTGTTTAAAGTACTTAAATATCTCTGATATTTAGCAACCCACTTGAGCAACAGATTTAAATTGAATATCAAGACTGAGGAGCTAAGTTGGTCTTTAGGTTGGTTAGCTAAAAGATGTTACTGGAAGATCTCTGACAGTAAGGTACAATTTGGTGATAATTGAGTGTGTTGTTACCAAAATGGGATACTTTTAACATCAACTTTATGTAGAGAATTTCTATATTTTAAAAATAATTCTTTAAGATTTATGTTATAACTAATTTTTTTTTCACATATGAATATAAACTAGTAGTAGGAATGACAAGTGGAGAAAATCTCCACTTTTAAAATATGATCCTCTTGCTTTAGTACTGTGTATAAATTTAGCTAATGGAGTTAACATACTTGATCCTTACAGTTAAAATACAGTGAATTTTATCTTAACAATTTAGGTTTCTTTTAAGGTACGGGTAGAATGATTTAATGATGTGATCCGGTAACCATTTGAGTGTTACACATCCATGCCTGTCTCCCCATATCATTTTGGTAGATAAAACGTCGGTAGAAGTGATCTTTCATAGTCTATTAAAGTATCTTAAATTACATATAATATTTTATATTCTACATAATATATAATTCTATATAATACATGATATATATATAATGTAATAAATTCTATGTAATAAGTTTTTAATTCTTAAAAATTTTTCACTTGTTAATATATTCTAAAACTTTCTGTGAAGTCTTTTAAGCATTTAATTTTTATTTTAAAAGCATCCAGAAGAATCTAATTTAGAAACTCTATTAAAAACTCATGCCATAAGGGAAAACTAACATAAAATTAAGATAGTACTGATACTACAACCACAATTTTAAAGAGGTACACATATCTGTTTAAAAAATTTGTTTGACAAATCTTAAGTATCACATGTTAATTCTTACTACCTGGAAACTGTTAACAATAATAAATTTAACGTTAGAATATAATCTTTACAAATCATGAAATCCAGGTCTGTGTAAGTGTTTCTTTTTTAACCATTTTTTTGAAGGAACAGATTCATACAGATTAACTATTCATTATAAATAAAACAAATTGGTTCTATTCTACTGATTACCTAAAACAAAATCTTTCCTTAAACTAATATAAACTATGAACCTCCTAGTGAAGCTCTTAGCTTAAATTTCTTATAT
>CM053580.1:299010634-299024242 GCA_028627135.1 Pseudochirops cupreus | reverse complement strand
TCTATCTATTTCAGTGAGATGAAATGTGAATGATTAATGGTATGTTTTGAGGAAACTATGTGATGCTTCATTAGGGTATGATGAATAAAATAGTATGGTATAGCTATCTCAGTAAGCTTAAGAATCAGAACTTAATAGAAGTTTTTTAGATAAGTCCTGTATTCCACAAACTAAATGAAAAATAATCCTTTGAACTAAAAGTCAGTCGTACTTTTGCCTCAAGTTTGTGTTCTTCAAGTTTGTATTCTTTTTTCTCTATCATATTTGTGCACAGCAAGTTTTAGCTTTCCTGGCAGCATAGGTGATTTATTAATAATTTCATCCTAGTTCTTGACAAATACTAAAAGCAAACACCTGATAATATTAACTAAATGCTATAAATAATAAACAAATACCAAAGTTTATATCTCACCTATTGTACTTGAATGATAAGTTAGAACATTTGGTTTGTGTTTTCTTCAGATTTCGAGTGTTTTCCACTTAGAAACTTTTCCTAAGATTGTAGTACATTACCACCAGGTGGCAGTAGGCAACCTCTGTATTGAAATACGTATTACAACCGTAAATTTTCTGTACCTAACACTTTCATAAATGTAGCAAATGATTAAAAAAAAAACTAAGTAGATATTTCTTATATAGAACAAGATTTTAAATTCAAAAACACATAATTTGGTACTATTTACTAATTTAATTTTTAGGAACTTAATTCAGAAAATTTTATTTCATATTCTTGGCACCCCCCCCCCCCCCCATAATTTTGCCTCATTACCTGACAGTTTTAAAGTTTTTTCTAGTGAGAGATGGTCTTTTTATGTACCTGATTTCTGTTAATGATAGGAAAGCTTTCTTTATACTAGGCAAATGAAATAACAGAAAAAAGAACATTAGTTTTCTTACCACAAATATATAAAACTCCATGAATTAGAGTCTCTTCATTTTGAAAAGGTAACTTTTAATTTTTGCATCTAAAGTTTTACCTTTTATTTTCTTTGAGAAATTTGCTTTTTCTCAGATGTTTTCATTTTAAGCTAGACCTAGGTGTAACTGTTTAATATATGTGCATTGATTTTCTAATCAACTCCTATTTAACAATTTCAATGCATGACAACTTTAGATTCAGTATTTCATAGAAAAAAAGGCTAGTATCCCTTATGTAAGATGTTACATTTGAGCAGATCTGAAAGCTATTTTAAGAGATTTAAAGTGATTTTTGTGACAGAGGGAAAACATTTATCCTCGTCGATTTGTATGCCTCAATCCAAAAAATATCTTCCCTCAAGGTTGCTGGTCATGTGCAGTAATCTTCATGCTTCTCTCAAGGTCTGTCTTCTGGAGAAATCTTTGCTGTTCATCTTCTCCCACTATATTAAAAAAAAATAGTTGTTCTAGTGGAAGGTGAGGTAATAAAGCACAGGATATGACCCCTTGATTACAAAACAGTCTCTAAGTTCAGTTTTACTTCAGTGTCAGAAACATTTTTAATTAATAATTATATTATTATCAAGACATAGTCACTGAAGCTATTGTAGATGATTATTTTTTTGTGAATGTACTTGGTTTTGAAAGTAGATTTCCAAATTCAGTAGGTTCCTATTAAGTTTGCAAGTTTAAGGATAAAAAAATCACGTCAGCTGTCTCAGTGGCTCGTGGGGCTCTAGAGATGCATAGACTTTTTTGTAGTTCATTTCTGCATTTTATTTTCTTAAGCATTATAAAAGATTCAAATATTGCTTATTATCAGTCACTATGTAGCATTAAAATAGTTTTTAAAAACCTAACATTTTTATTCCTGTAAAGGGGGAGAGAATTGGAGAAGCATAGTACTTCAGTTGATGTAGACAACTCCTTAGCCTCTTTTCATGTTTAGGTTTATGAGAGAGCAAAATTACACTAACCTGTAGTTTATTTAGTGTTAATAATAATAAAAATGTATATAAGAATTTTTTTGACATGGTACCATATAAGGAAAATTGAACGTAGTTATGACCCTAAGGTACTATAAGATTCTTACCTATCTTCTGAATTACTTAAGATTAAAATTCAATTGAATTCATTTAATGTTTCTTGTGCTTTATGTTCTTATTCTTTGAAAACTACTAATATAATTTCTGGTTAACCAGTACCTTTAACATTCCACGAAAGTTCTAGAAAAATTGTAGTTTTTTTTACTCACTCATTAGTGTTAATCCTGTGTAGCTACACTGTGGTCCTCCAGATAAAATGTTGCTACCATTTTTTGTTGTTCTTTTATGGGAAGAAAAATATTGCTAAAGAGGAGACTAGGTGTAAAGAAGAGGGAAAAGGTAGCAAAAAAAACTGTACTCCACTGAGTACTCATTCATTTCTAGAATCTAGACACTAAGTTTTGCTGACAAATGTTGCCACTCCAATATAGAACATAATCTCTCTTGATCTCTGATTTCTTTTATACATCATGAAGTTTAAGAATTTTGCATTACTGACTGTGGGTCATGATTCATTCATACATTCATAAAAGATTAGGTGTCTACTAAAAATGTGGGATAAATTGACCTTGTGAAACATCTAAACTTTACTTATAAAGTTAGAGAATAATTATAGTGTAGTTTCAAAAATTTTCCCTATGATGAAAATCTGATGTCATTTCATGAACTCTTTTCTGATATTCAGCAATATATATTGTCATAACTGTCAGCTCAACTAAATTTTATAATATTTATACTACCTGTACTACTGTGTTTTTTCAAGGAAAGCATAGTATAAAGATTAAGATGCTGTATGAATGTGACCTGCTATTTAAGGGATTTTTTTTCTTGACAGCTTCTTTGTAATATTGGCCACAGTGAAGAAAAGCTAGGTTTTAATTATGAGCATATCATAATATGGTAAGTACCTTGACATGTTTCCTGAATTGTAATTAGATATTTCAAAATCTGTGTATTTTTAAAGTACTAATAGTGTAGTAATACTTAACATCTTAAGATAATTAATTAAAATAGTTGTAAAAATTAAATAATTTTATTTTATACATTATGATGATGTATAAAATTTAGTAATATTTTATGATTATATAAAAAACCAAGTATCTAATCTAATATTTGAAACATATTTGGAGTTTTGAAATGTGAAAATTTCTTTTCTTGACTATTAAAAAGTTAATTCAAAGTATTAGGGTATTTTATGTATTCTAAATATAGACAACAATGCTTATTTTTGTTTTGTTTTCATCAGTTTGCGATTAGCTTTATTGAATGAAGCAAAAGAAGTACGAGCGGCAGGATTACGAGCCCTTCGGTATCTTATCCGAGACTCAAGTATCCTCCAGAAGGTGCTAAAGTTGAAAGTGGATTATTTAATAGCTAGGTAATTTTTCTACAGTTGCCACTTTTTCTTGTATTTTCTTTAACAGTAGAAATTGTACATAAAGAAACTTGGAAAATTTGGTATATATTTTTAGAGGAATTATTCTTGATTCTAGGGATCCATGAATTACTCATTTGGAATAATAGAAAGCCATAAGTACATGTTCACCCACACCAAATATATTTATAGACTGTCATATAAGAATGTTAATGTATATAGTTTTCTTTTAGAATATTTTAATTTTGTAATCTTTGCAAGTCTTAGCCAATTTTTCCTCAAATTAAAAAGCTTTAAAATGTTTAAAAATAGTTTAGGTGAAATTAGGTTGAGCAGATAAATTTTTTGAGTAGGATTTTTCAAATTCTATCAAGATAGTTATAATAAATTAAATTAAAACTCTGCATTTTGCAGCACGTAGGACTTAGATGTTTGTAATGGCCAGAATTTATACACTCATTTCTGTTAAATTTGGTCTGTATTAATATTCAAAAGTAAACTACTTTAGGGAAATGAAGTGGGTTTTTTTGTTGTCCTGAATATTTGAGAGGGAGCATTCAGTGACCATGAAATTGGGCCAGATTAGAATAGTTTTTGTTAACACGTACCTGATTTCACTGCACAACTATTTTTGTTTACATGTATATGATTCAGTGGTTCTGTGAATTATATGCAATGATGTTTGTCTCTTTCTGATTTTTTTCAGAAGAAAACAGATGTTTCAATATAAGTATTTTTCACTAGAGATATAAATATTAACCAGATTAAACATTTTGAGAATATTCTTTGGATGATACATAAAAGCTTAGTAACAAAAAATTACATCCTTTTCTTTTGAGTAAATACCATATTGACATTGTATTTTATAACTGTCAGCTATCTCATTGTAAAACTAGCTTGTATATAAAAAGAAAATGCTATCTAATCAGAATTGTACTTATTAATTAATATCTTGCATAGGTGCATTGATATACAACAGAGCAACGAGGTAGAGAGGACGCAAGCACTTCGATTAGTCAGAAAGGTATGCCAGCTGTTTTCTTGCATTATTTTTCCCCTCATAAAATATTTATTAAGCATTTACTTTGTTCTAGGCATTGTGCTAAACTTGGGGGATCTATAGAAGAGCAAAAATAGTCTCTCCCTGTAAGGTGCACGCATTCTTTTGAGGTAGACAATAGAAAAATGTGTCTCATATCTCATTTCTTGGAGAGAGTAGATGGGAGATAATTATTCCTGTCCATTTTTTGATGAAGATAGAAAGGATTTTTATACTCACTGCTTACTTATTTAAAGGCTTATTAATTCTACAGTGCATTTTTAATGACAAATACATCTTCTTTAATATAATTTCTATTTCTAAAACATCAATGAAATCATAAGTCTAAATCAGAAATTTATCATTTAATCTAAATTCATATCATGCCCTCTTTTTTTATATAGAATTTTTAAAAATAATGTTTTGTTTTTTCCCTAGTCATGTGTAAGAACAATTTTTAACATTTGTTGTGTGTGTGGTTATTTTTGGTTTGTTTTGAGTTCCAAATTCTATCCATCCCTCTCCCCTCCCCCCTCCCCAACATGGTAGGCAGTCTGATACATATTATACATATGCAGTCATGTAAAACATTTTCACATTCATCATTTTGTGGAAGAAAACTTAAACAAAACAAGAAAATGAAAGAAAGTGAAAAATATTATGTTTCAGTCTGTATTCAGGCCCCACCAGTTCCTGTCTGGAAGTGGCTAGCATTTTTCATCATTAGTCCTTTGGGAATGTCTTAGATCGTTGTATTGCTGAGAATAGCCAAATCATTCACAGTTGTTCATTGTACAATATTGCTGTTACTGTATATTGTGTTCTCCTGGTTCTTCTCACTTTACTCTGTATCAATTCATATAATTCTTTCCAGGTTTTTCTGAAATCATTCTGCTTGTCATTTCTTGTAGCAGAATAATATTCCATTACAATTTTATACCACAACTTGTTCAGCCATTCCCCAATTGATGATTATCTCCCATTTCTATTTCTTTGCCACTACAAAAATCTATTGTAAATATTTTTGTACAAATAGGTTCTTTTCCCTTTTTTTTTTATCCTTTGGGATACAGACCTAGTAGTAGTACTGCTGGTTCAAAAGGTTTGCATAGTTTTATAGCCCTTTGAGCATAGTTTTGAATTGCTCTCCAGAATGATTGGATCAGTTCACAACTCCACTAAGGGTGTATTAGTGTTGGTGCATTTTTAGTTCTAACTCTTTTGTTGAAATAGTCTGCTATGGCACTAGAATTTGATGGGAGGAGTTTGTACACTGACACTTCCTTACATTGAGATCATAGTGTTGTACCACTTTTTCCCCCCTACCTTCTCCCCATACTGACCAATCATTATATTTTTATAATAGCATAAACATTATATCTGTCATGCTGGAGAAGTGAATTACAGGCAAAAGGCAATAGGGAACCATTGAAAGTTTTTTTAAATTGGGGAATAACTTAATCAGATCTGTGCCTAAGGCATATTATTTTGGCAACTCTATTTAGAAAGCATTGAAAAGGGGCAAGACTGAAAGCAAAGAGACTGATTACAAGGTTGTAATAGGAGATGGAGAGATATGAAATATATAGCAGTAGAACAACTGACAGGATATTGTTAAGAGAGAAGGAAGAATCAGGGGTGATTCTAAGGTTACAGCCATGGGTAACTAGGAAGATTGTGGTGCCCTTGACACTAAGAATAAGTTTTTGGGGGAAGGGATTGATTTTGGGGCGGGGAAGGATGAGTTTCATTTTGGACATGTTGAATTTGACATCGCTTTGTTCACATGAGTAAGAGCAGAGAAAGCAGATGGTAAGGGTAAGTCAAGGTTGAGAATTGTTAGAGCAGGAAGAACAGTTGGACAGGAGAGCAGAGATACAAGGGTAAAGGACAGTTACATTTGAATTGACCAATGGTAGGTTCAGGATTATGGAGAGAGGACAGTGAGGCCATACTAAGAGTGAAAAATCTAGAGAATGGGTGGCCATGTCTTACAAGCATTGATTACTTATGAGCTGGAGTTGAAAAGAGATGAGAGCCAAATTTGAGGACCATCTGTATTGGCACAGATGAGATCATTAAGGGATAGAATGTAGAGAGAAATGAAAGGTTTCAATAGAGAGCCTTGAAGGAGCGGCAAAGGAGACTGAGTTTTCAGACAGATATGATAAGAGTATAGTGCCACTGAAGCCTGAGGAAGAGAGCCTGTCTAGGAGCAGAGGAAATAAACTGTGTCAGAAGCTGCTGGGGTTCAAAAAAGACGAAGACTGAGAAAGAGTCATTTGAATTAGCCTTTAAGAGGTCTGAGGTAACTTTTGTAGAAGAGCATTTCAGCTGAGTGACTTGGTTTGGTTGGAAGCTTGGAGAACTGAAGTAGAGAACAGAGTTCTTTCTAGGAGTTTAGTGGTCAGTCACTAGTCAGTAAACATTTATTAAGTACATATAAGGTGCCAGGTACTATGTTAAACGCTGGGCAAATGTAAAGCCACACATGAGCAGCTTTCCGGAGGACTGCTGCTGTGAACAGCTTTCAAGGTTCTGATTACATAGTATAGCGAACTCTCTATTTATTCAATAATAAATCAGAGCAAAACATTCACAGAAAATCAAAATACAACATTCATCATGTCACAACTCAGCAACTTATCACTAAAATGGCCACATAGCTTTCACCAAAGTGGTCACATAGTTTTCAACAGAGTACAGTCATTTAGTAACTCAATTCAGTAACTCAAGCATTCAGTCATCCTTAAGGAAGCTTGCTTCCTTAAGGGACACAAAGTACAAAAGTCAAAGTATTCCACCCCTGGATAGTACATTCATTTAGTCAATCACAAAGTCTTTAAGTCCTCAGTTCAATCACAAAGTACAAAATTCAAAGTCCTACACCCCTGGGTAGTTTCAATTGGGATTAGTTTCCAATCATAAAACCAAGTACATTCATTTAATCAGTCATAAAATACAAAAGCCATCCACCCCTAGGTCACCACTAGGTTACAATATCATCACAGCATTCAGTACCCATGGAGAGGTCTTTTCTTCATTTTGAACCGAGGGAAGTTCTCAGCAGTTTCTGTTTCTGGGAAGACCAAGCTTAACAAAGAAACCACAATATTTATGCACATTGCTGGCATCCTCTTCAGTTCACCTTCTGCCTGTAAAATCAACCTAGGCCCAACAAGGTCTGAGGCCTCTATCAACAAATGAATCTTACAAAATAACATCAAAACAGACAGTACCAGCACCCCAGTCATGCTTCTTCAGTCTTCAGTAGCTCCAGCTGGCCCTTGGAAGTCCTCAGGGGCTCCAGCTGACCCTTGGAAATCCTCAGCACCATAAGCTCCGTTCTCCAAATCAGAATCACTTTTGCCAGCCTCCATGTGGTTTGCTCCAAGAAATTCTGTCTCAGTTCTCAATTCTCATTCCTCTTCTCAGTTCTTCTCAATTCTCAGTTCAATTTTCAGTCCAGCAGCAGCTGCCCTGCCTCCAACAATGCTTACCCCAGGAAAATTCTGCCTGTCCAGTATAGCTTAAATACAGTGTAGCTCCCCCTGTTCAGCCCCTTCCTGTTACGTCAGCAACAGGGGTTCCCTGTTCAGCTCCTTCCACTTACGTCAGCAACAGGGGATCATACCTTCTGTTTCTTTAACAGAGGCTTAATTTGCAATACAAAGGGATCTTCAGATTTCATTACTATTACAACAAAAGAGTCTTTCCTCTCAAGGAGCTTAAAATCTAATGTTGGAGGGAAAAGGGGGAGTGGTGAACAACATGCAAACATACACACACACACACATACACACACTCTCACAGCAAACTATATACAGGATAAATAAGAATTAACAGAAAAGGCACTGGGATTAATAGGGATGGCTTCCTGTGGAACGTCAGATTTTAGCTGGGACTTAAAAGAAGCCAGAGAAGTAAGTAGATGGAACTGAGGAGGGAGAGTGTTTAAGTCATGGGGTTTGCCCAAAAGACTGCCAAGAGATGGAGTTTGTTATTCATGAGACAGCCAAGAGGTCAGTGCCACTGGATCAGAGAGTTCATATTAGGGAATTATCCGAAGTAGGAGGGGGCTAAGTCATGAATGGCTTTGAATGACATGCAGAACGTTTTATATTTGCTCCTGGAGGCAATATGGAGTCATTGGAGTTTACTGAGTAGGGGATGTGATCAGACCTGTGTTTTATTAAAAATCACTTTAATGGCTGAATGGAGAATGGATTGGAGTGGGGAAGACTTGAGGCAGGTAGACCCACCAGTGGGCTATTGCCATAGTCAAGTAATGAGGTGATGAAGGCCTGCACTATAATGATGGCAGTGTCAGAGTTGGGAGGAGTGGTGATGATGTTTGAGAGATATTTCAAAGGTAAAATTGACAGGCTTTGTTACAGGGAGTGAGAGATGGTGAGGAATCCAGGATAACTCCTAGATTGTGAGCCTGAGGGACTCAGGGGAGGATTGTGTTGTCCTCTACAGTAAAAAGGAAGGTAGGCATGGTAAATGGTTTAGCGGGAAAGATAACGAGTTGTGTTTTGGGTGTATTGAGTTTATAATGTGTATATCCAGTTTGAGATGTCTGGCAGCTGAAAATTCAAGAGTAGAGAACAAGAGAGATTGGGGCAGGAAAGGTAGATTTGAAAGCCATCAGAATAGAGATGGTAATTAAATCTTTGGAAGCTGATGAGATCACAAAGTGAAGTATTATAGTGGGAGAAAAGAAGGCCCAGAACAAAACTGTGAGGGACACCTATGGTTAAGGGGTATGATCTGGAGGAGGATCCAGAAAAGAGACAGGAATATTCAAATAAGTATGAGGAAAAGCAGGAGAGAGTGGTATCCTGAAGTCCTAGAGAGAAGTGACTATCAGGAAGGATGGAATGATCATCAGTGTCAAACACTTGCAGAGTGGTCAAGGATTGCATTGCATTTGGCAACTAAGGGATTATTAATAACTTTGGAGAGAGCAGTTTCACTTAAATGAAAAGGTCCACCTTTGTTTAACTGCATGATATATATAGCAGCAAGATGACAAATGGTAGGAGTGATCCAAAGCTAAGACTTTTCTGGGTGTAACTGATAATATGTTAAGGATGCTAGGGATTTAAAGGAGAGCACAATATATAGAGTTGAATTGGTTTGCCAAGGAATCAAGATGGGGAGAAGAGGAGAGAATAGCTAGTGCAGGGGAGATGGTCTGGGAGAGAATTGAGGGATTAAGAGATTGGAGGTTATGATGTAGATGAAGAATAGTGTTATATAAGGGAAGGCAGAGGGAGAGATAAAAATTCATTATATTATGGTCCAAAAGAAGACTTTCAGAATTCCTGAACGTTGGAATGGTGTATTTGTGGGTGATAGCAAGATCAAGGGATATATGACTGTCTTTGTGTCTGAGGCTGAGATGGGGTGGAGGAGGTCACGGTGAGTAGGTTGGGGAACTGAGTGGTTAGTGTATTTGAGAGAGAATCAGTATATATTGAACTCCTACAATATGAAAGCAGGAGTTGGGAAGCAGAGAAAAATTGTAAGATAGGCACCAAATTCAGTGAGGAAAGAGAAGGACCTTGGAGTCTTATGAACAACAGCCACAAAGATTTTGATTGGGTGGTAGGTATGAATATCATGAACCTCAGAGGAAGAGAGACAGTGAAAGAGAAGAGTCATTTAAAAAAACAGTCTGAGAAAAAAAGGGAAGGGTCAGGCAGAGCTTTTTGTAAAGCTCATAGGCACGTTAATAGGGAACAGGGAGAAAAACAGCAGTCAACAGTCAATCAGGTAGCTGATGTGGAGTGTTATAATTCACAAGAGTTGAGGATATTGATGAGTCAGGAGGCCATGGTATTTGAGGGGACATCATGTAAAGTCTCCGACGTTTGGGTAGTAGAGGTGGAGAAGAAGACTGAGGCAGATGCTGAACACCTTTTAAAAAGAGGGAGAATGGAAGTTGTTAAATTTTTTAGTAACAGATAGACATGGAATGGTATAAATAGAACAAATAAACTTCAAAGGAGCAAGAGATTTCTGAGTAAATGTAGGGTCGTAGGTTTAGGACCAAAATGTATTCTTTTCCAACTCCCTGATGTGACAGAAGAAGAAACTAAGGCTCAAAGAAATTGACTTACCTAATGTTGCACAGTGAGCTATGAAACTGGAATTTGAGTTGAAGTCCTTTGGCTCCAAATTCACTGTTTATATTACTATATCTCACTGCGTACCCTACATCTCAGTTAGTGTGACCTAGATGAAGATCCAACTAAGGAAACTAAAATGTTAACAGTGAGGTACGTAAGAAAACCAGGAAAGAGCTGTCTCTCAAAAATCTAGAGAGAAAACAAGTGTTAAGGATAAGATAATATCAAAAGCTGCAGAGAAGTCAAGAAGGATGAAGATAAAGAAAAAGCTATTAGATTTGATTATTAAATGTTGCAGAAAGGATAAGGACTTGTGCCTTTAGTCAATCCTGTTGCAAAAAGGATAAGGGCTAGAATAAAGTCCTTGGAGTTGGTAATTAATAGATTAATGGTAACCTTGGAAAGAGCAATTGATTGATAAGCCAGATTTCAGGTTATTGAAGAGTGGGAGATAACATATAGATAGCTTAGAAAGAAAGTATAGATAACTTTTTGTGGGAATTTGTGAAAGGGAAGAGATACAGAAGAATACCTTTCAGAAATTGTAGAATCAAGTCAGGTATTTTAAGGATAGAAGAAAACTGGCCGTGTTTCTAAGTATTAGCAAATAGAATAAAGAAAGTTTGAAAATTAAGGCACAGCCTCTTGGAGGAACCAGGAGAATATGCTGTTAAGGGTACAGTTAGAAAGTGTTGTCATTTTCAAGAATAATTGCCACTTCTTCCAGTGAGACTGGAGTATTTGTAGAGAGAATAGAGAATGATGTGTGGTTATGTGGAATGTAGAGTTGGGGGGAACTCATAAGAGTTTTTTTTTTCAGCAAAGTATTTTAGCAAGACTCTCTGATGTGGAAGAGGGGGGGAATAGGGTAGGAATCTTAAGAGATTAGAATAAAGGTAGAGGGTAAGATAGAAAATCATAGAGGATAAAGGGATTGATGTGCAGCAAAAAGAGAAGCACGGAAGTTTTTTGAGCTGCTGCACACTAATGTAACCAGGTTACATTACCTCTGGTTTTATGTTGGTTTTTAGTCAGAGATGTATTTTAAGAAAATATTCTGGTATCAGTTTGTAGAATAGATTGCATGGGAACAATTTCTTTCTCATGCATCCAGTTTCAAGACTACTCAAATAGTCCAGAAGAGGGATTTTAAAAAAAAAAGCTTGAATTAAGGTCTTGGCAGTAGATCTTAAGAAATAGTATGGCATTAGAATCAGTAATCTTAGCACTTGATTGTGTGTCAGTTCAATCAGGGAAGGATGGACATGTCAAAGAAAAATTTCAAGCTTGGATAATAGTGAGGATGGTTGTCCTGTTAACAGAAAATAGAGAAGCCAAGAGGGAATTGGGGTTTGGGTTGGGGGTGACAGGAAGTATATGTTTATTCATGTTGTATTTAAAATGCTGGTGCTCCATCTAGAAGGAAATGTCCAGCATGTAGTAGGAAAAAAATTATTCTGTATGCTTCCTGGTAGTTGAATCTATTGAAAGAGACGACAGTGGGAAAAGGCATAAATAAGAGGAGGCAGCTTTTAGTGGGTCTGAGGAGAAAGAGGAACCAACACAATTGCCTCATTTGTATAACTTTGAGTAAGTTACTTTACCTATCCCGACTTTGATTTCCTCCTCTACTAAAAAATGAGAGGGTTAGAGTAAATTATCTCTGAGGAAACCTTGGCTGTAAGACCTATAAGCCTGTGTTAAAGGAATATTCTGCTATATAACAATATCCTCAGTATAATGTTATAGTTACCCTTAAGTGCTTAACCGTGGAAAATATCATACTATAGCACATACATGAATAATATTTATACAGACATTACACACACACACACACACACACACACACACACACACACACACACACACACACACACACACACACACACACACTTAAACCCAGTGTAGTGCTAGGTGTATAGTAGGCACTTAAAAAATTCTTTTTGATATAAAGAGATATTTGAAATAAAGAATCAAGACAATTCTTTTCAGTTACATATTGTTAAACGTGAATTCATTGGTTACCATTTTTATCTTTTTTTTAAAGTCTGTGTTTGAGATGGATAAGGACATAGGCATATTCTTAACATTCACCTTTGAAGTATTGTACTGGGAGTTGAACATGTTATTATTTAAATCTTAAAATATATTAATAATGAAGGAATTAACTCCCTTTTCTGACTTTCTTCCCTCCCTTCCCTCTCTTTACAGATGATTACTGTGAATGCTTCCCTGTTTCCCAGCTCTGTTGCTAACTCATTGATAGCCGTTGGAAATGATGGCCTTCAGGAAAGAGATAGAATGGTTCGGGCTTGTATTGCCATTATCTGTGAACTAGGTAAGAATTATCTACAAACAGAATAAAAGTGTAATGCTTTTTAAAGTGTTTTGTATTTCTCAGTCATTTAAAAAAGTAAATTCTTTAGTCATTGCAGTAATATACATAAAGAGTGGTAAGAGGGGGGCGGAGCTAAGATGGCAGAGAGTAAGCAGTGACTTCTCCAAGCTCCCCAAGAATTTCGTCCTTGGGAACTAAAAAATAAATTTGAGCGGATTTAAGAGTGACAGAACCCATTGGGAGACAGAGAGTGACAGATTCCCAGCCCAGAGAAGTGCCTAATCAGGTCGGGGCAGGGAGAACGGAGCACACAGGAGTGGCACCAGCGCAGACCTGAGAGCAGAGTGTGGCAGACTGGGAAGCCCCACCCAGCAGACTCACCCATCTGGAAGCTTCTGCAGCCCTCCCACAGCCGAGGTGAGGACCCAGGGAACTGGGTAGGGGGAAACGCAGGGCGCATAGCAGGGTCAGCGGTTTTTCCTGGGGCTAGCAACCCGAGGCCTGGATTCCTGAAGCTACGTGCCCAGACTTTCAGAAGTTGGGATGGAGGAATGAAATCTAGGGGCTCTCATCCCCCTCCCTGACACACAAAAAAATCAAGAGCTAAAAGCCCCACCTAGAGTACATTTTTGCATTAGGGTAAACAGCCCCAGGCTTGGAAATCACTGAGGAAGGGGGAAGGGAGATTGTACTGTACAGAGCCTAAACCCAGGTGGGTGGAGCCAGCAAGTGCTAACAACAAAAGCCCAGGTGTG
>CM053580.1:298943264-299010134 GCA_028627135.1 Pseudochirops cupreus | reverse complement strand
GCCGAGCTGACTTTAGTGGGAAGTATCTTTGTGTGCGTTTTGGAGTTCCAGGATTGGTTTAGAGTCCTATTTTATGGGTATTTTGGGGTGGCTATGTGAGAGCTGCGATGTGTTGCTGCTTCTACGCCGCCATCTTGGCTCCGCCTTGTTCTCTGGTTTTAAGAGATCTGGGGATTAAGATTCTTGAAATAGAATGTCTAAGGCAATGATAATCCAGTGATTCTTAATTTTGTTTTCACTGATCTGCTTTCTAGGTCAATCATTTTTGCTAGGAGATACCTTATATTTTCTTCCACTATTTTTTTAGACTTTTGGCTAAAAAGATTATTTTAGTTTGCTTTAGTATTTTCTTTTGTTTTAGTATTTCTGGTTGCCTCATGGAGTCACTAGCTTCTATTTGTTCCATTTGAATTTTCAGGGAGTTTTTTTCTTGGCAAAGGTTTTGTTGTATCTCTTGTCAAGCTATCAAATTCTCTTTCCAACTTTCTTCCATGGTGCTCATTTCCCCCCAATTTTCTCCTTAAGCACTCTCATTTATAAAAAGATTTTGGGGGGAGGGGCGCTGCTAGGTGGCACAGTGAATAGTACTGGCCCTGGAGTCAGGAGGATCTCAGTTCAATTCTCAGGCACTTAACACTTACTAGCTGTGTGACCTTGGGCAAATTACTTAACCCCAATTGCCCTGTCCTCCCCCCTCCAAAAAGCAAAAAAAAATTTAAAATTTTTTTTAAACTCTTGCTTAATCTTTTCCAGGAATTCTAATTGAGTTTGTGCCCAAATTGTATTTTTCTGTGAGGCACTGCGTAACAATGTTTTGGAGTCATTCTCTTTTGAGTTTGTCTTGAGTACCTGTTATCAAAAATATATATAGTGGGATTCTTTGTTTTTTCATTCATCCTGACTTCAGACTTGATGTTGAGACTTGGCTTTGCCACACTTCTGGAGGGAAGCTGATGCTGTTGCTTTTTTGGAGTATTGAGTGTTGTTATTTCAGGATCTCAGGGACAGCCTAGTGACCTGCAAGCTTTCAGTGCTCCCCAAGTGGTCTGATTACAGGCGAAGTTTGATTGTCAACCCCTTGGTCTGAGCTCCACAAGTTTCTGACCTGGGTTTGTGTCTGTGCAAAAGTAAATTTCTAGACTCTGCCCCTATTAAAGCCAACTGGAAAGTTCTTGACTCAGAAAAGCAGAATTGTATACTTCCCTTTGGTCTGGGATTTCTGCTGTTACTCTTCTGCAGTCTGGGCTAGACACTGGAATTAAAACCCTATTTTGTGCCCTAGGTCTAAACCATACCACTGGTACTGCTGGCTTCTGAAATTTCTTTCTCCATACACTGCCCAGGGCCTCCATAACAGAGCACAGATCCCTTCTCACTACATTCTAGATCCGTGACCTGGAAGTGGGTCCCAGGTGACAAAGCTACCAGTCCATGCTGTCATGATGGTTTAGTTGAGTTCTAAGATCTCTTGCCCTGGTACACAGTCTCCTCCTGAGTGCTCCACTTGTTTCTAACCCAAACTGTCCCCAGATCTGTTTCTTTCTCCCTATGCTGACCTGGACTGTAACTTTTTCTGGATTTGTCCATCAAGATTAAGTCTGGTGCATTTTCTAGATAGATGTCTGGTGAAGTTTGTGAAAAGGTACTTGCCTGTACTTCTTCCTTAGCTTGGCTCTCTTACTTTACCTTTCTTTAATGTTCAGCTCTGGTGCTACTTCCCATAAGCTTCTTGGTCTCCTAAAATGGCTACTTAGGTTTCCCTCCTTCCTCAGATTGGCTTGTATTTTCTTGTATGTATGTTTTGAAATCACTCCTTCTTGTAAGCAGAGACAATTTCACTTTTTATCTTTTTATGTCTAGTACCTTGCACACAGTATTTTAATAAATGTTTGGTTGCATAGCTGACTCTTTCAAGCTTCCTGTTTTGTGGCTATCATTCATCCCAAACCTAAGATACCCAAGTCTTCCTGCTTCATGATATAGCAATGTTGAAATGACAGAAAAAATATGATTGGGGTGGCTAGGTGGCACAGTGAATACAGCACTGGCCCTGAAGTCAGGAGGACCCGAGTTCAAATTTGGCCTCAGACAATACTTAACTAGCCATGTGACCTTAGGCAAGTCACTTAACCCCAACTGCCCTGCCTTCCCCCTCCAAAAAGCAAAAAAAAAAAGACAAGCTGTTCTGCATTCTTCTCCATGAGTAAAGTTTAGCTGGCCATTCCCTTTTGCTCAGTTTCTCCTAAGAGAGAGCAATAACCAAGTCATATGAAAAGAACCTGTCAGATCTTTCTCCTGCCCAATCTGGCATTTCAGGCACATACAATGTAGAGAATTATATTCTGCTCAGACTATGTCCCCTAAACAACAGATAGCTTTCTTCAGGGAAAGGTGGGTTAGGCATCTGCAAAGAACATAAAGGTAGAGAAGTAACTGTTTAAAATCATCTATCACTCACAAGAAGCCTTTTGGGTTTGTAGAGTCAAGATATTGCCTGGTAATTATGTTTCTCCATCAAAATGGAAGTTTGTCACTTTATGAATTACTTAAACATCAATCTACACACATCTTGTTTAATAGCAATGACTGAGTTGGGGATAGTATCACTTCTTAACATGACCTATGACATTTCAAATGTAAAAGTTACTTCAAAGTCTTATACTGGTAATCTAAGCCATAACAAAATGTTTCACCTTAACACCATATTAAGTGACATTCCCATTAATACACATTAAGAGTTTTCCTGATTCTCCCCTATACTGGGATTGCATCTCCTGAAAACGTCCCACAAATTTCATAACCAAGGGCTTTCATAATCCTTTTCACACTGCGGCAGCTACAAAAGTCTGTTTCCCATGATTTTCTGAGGGTTTAAAAGAGAAAGGCTAGTGTAACAAAATTTGAGGATAAGCTCTTTAATAACATAAGCTCAACTAAGACAAGAGTAGAGAATAAGAAAAGGAAGACTAGAATGAAAGAAAAAAAGGTGGAGGGATCATAAGTGATAAAGGGACAAAAGGAGAACAGCATAAAGGAAAATGGGAAGAGAAGGAACTATTCATTGCTTTTTAAATTGAAACAAAGTAATAAGGTAATATTTTAGGATAAAAACAACCTGAATTTTAAAGCTTAGGCAAAACAGGACATCTCTCCTTGCCCTAAACCTTGAGGAAAGTAAGAGTTTGACTTCTTTTTTAAACAATATTTTAAATTTCAATATATTTTTGTATTCAATGTACCAATTATTACTGGATGGAAAGGAGATACCAGTTCAATCTCATCATTTTACTGAGGAGGAAACCAAGGCCCAGAAAAGTTCTGTCCTTTGCTCAATGTAAAATTGCTAGGCTGGTACACAGCTAGGACTTGAATATATCTCACTCTTAAGCCACTGTTTTTGCTAACTACACTACCCATGATGTCAAGGTGGGTTTTACCTGTAGACGGCAATCTATTCATGCCTGCACATCCTCATGACTCTTCCATGTTTTTCCATGAAATCCCCATGGGCAAGAACAGGAAGGGAGTCTAAATAACATGATAGCAGTCTTGCTCGTGACCTCCTGACATCTAGAAAACAGCAATGAATGACACGGTCTGTCTGTCCATTGGTTATCCTTTGCTCTTAAGTGAATTTTTTTCTTGCATACTTTATTTGGGTTGTGTTGCTTATATCCAGTATGATTTGTCCTTTGAATGATCAACTTTAATTTTTCAGAGGCTACAGGATTTCATGTCTCATAGTAAAATAACATCACTATACTACTCCCTCTTATAAACTACCCTTTGCTCCTTTTAAATATATAATTTTCAAAAGGCTAGCTACATTCTCAAGTCCTTTTTCATACAAGCTGGAACCTTAAACGCTACCCACTTTATGCTGGAATTCAATATAAAACTTATTTGATCTATATAAATTTAAGTCATGGTAAACTTTTCTCATCTATATATTCTAAGGTAACAAGTCAGTACTAGAACATATCTACAAATGTTAAATCACCACCCTCCTCTTCCCCAAATTCACTGTGTTAAATCAGTCTTCACACGTATCACAAAGCAAATTCTTCTACTTCAGATTTTTTTGTATAGACTTATACTATAAAACTGGACCATAATTTATGCTATAAAATTGTTACAACTAATCTTAACAAATAACATTGTGGTATTTTACTGATCAAAATGAACTGAATTCTATTCAAGTTTTTCTTGTAATATTTTCACCAAAAGAACTAAGAACGCAAGAGAAATGAATGATACCATTTTCCACAGGAAGCACTAGGAATATAGCTTGCTTTTTAGTGTAACTTTCACTTAAAGAAAGTATTGCTCCATTTAAAAAGTGGATTTTCCTGGAGCTCCCATGCCCTATAATCACAGATACTTGGGGAAGACTGTTTTTTGCAAGAATATTACTAAAAAAAGCTCATTTAGGAGAAAATTGCTAAATGATCAAACTACATATTATTGATGTATTATTGATCGTTGACCTAAGTCTCAATCTGTAGCTTGTAAAAAATAATTTTGTCTGGCAGTCACTATTTAAGAAGTACTATGACCCAATTAAATTCTTTTAAGTCATACCTATAGCCATTTCAATTTCTTAAATTTCATATAATAAAGAAAACAGCACCACTTTAAGAATTTTAAGTACATTTTATTAACAACATATCCCTTTGATAAGATTACGCTTCAGGAGGCTTTTAATGCCCAGAGACATAAACTGTACACACCATACAAAAACCACCAAAAAAAAAATCAAGGTGGGCAAAACCATTTGGGAACAAACCTCTTTGTTTAAATTATACACAGCTCAATGAAATATTCTTACAGAAAATATATAAATACTTTTTCTTTCTATGTTACAGGTATACAATATAAATCAGATTTCAATGTCTGTTCAGTGACCTACAAACACTAGAACCTCCAAATATGTAGCAGCGTATTACTAAATTAAAAAAAAGAAAAGAAAAAAGAAAAAAATGCCTGGGGAGGGAGAATAAATCTGAGATTTTCACAATCCCTTCCCACTCTTTAAAACAATTAATTTACACCAATCTCTTACAATACAGCTTTAGGGTTACTGACAGACCAGTATTGCAACATTTTTTCAACTACAAAGATGAAATGTTTTCCTTTCCCCTCTAAGACTTTGCATTTTGTGCTAAATCAACCTATTCAGTGGCAAAATTGCAAGTTAAATTTTTTGGCATAAATTACATTTCTCAAATTAAATAGGTATTTTACAAAGGAAGTCAAGCAAAATGTGCAATTTATGCATGCTGTGGCATAGCGATCCATCTATCTACCTTATAAAAATAGTCCAAAGGAAAAAAGTCCAAGTCCTGCATACAGACCTACGGTGAATGAATAGAACTCCCTGGAAACCAGGAACTTAAGAAAAAAGAAAATCACTTGTGGCAATGTTTAAGTGTTCCAATTATTTTCCTTCATAAGCATAACTATTTGATTTCTCTGGTATATGTTAATAAGGAAACCTCTCTGTAGTGAAACCAAAGTGTTTAATTAACAATGCATTCTGTTTGTGGAAAGATGGGGGTGAAACTCGTATGACTGGAGATCTAACTTACATCATGGAAGATCTTTTCAATAACAAATATTCTCTCATTCCAAAAAACTAATTCTCATTAAAATTTCTCTCATACAACAGATTTAAGAAATTCACTTTTTCCTTGTTCATGTCATAATGAATTGTGCATGGAAAACAGAATTGGAAGCATTCAACACTTCACATTCTCTCTCAGGGAAAAACCTTTCAAAGGAAGTTTCCTAAGGCTGTTCTTAAACCAGGCTAATTTACAAAGCTTTTCTTACACAAATTAGCATTCTACTCAACAAGCAAAACAACTGCAGATCTGCTAGATAAAACCATAAAATATTAGATCGTTATTTATTGCTTAATGATATGTGCTTTAAGGTATGCAAAAATGTATGCAAAACAAGTCTACATAAACTTCCATGTCATAGTTGAATACTTTGCCTTTATTACCGTGCCCTGAAAAATTAGTCAAGCTCTGGTTAAAGAGATGCAAATTAATAAAGCCTTTCCCTGTCAAGAACTGTTGCATCTATTCTGTATATGCTTTCTTTCTGAGGGTATCTTATTTAACAGTGCATATGTGGCCTACAAACCTATTTTTAATGCATATATTCTTTTTATCTTAGAGAATTTTACTGCACAAACAATTATTTAGAAGACTTTGGGGGTAGGGTTGGGGAGATGGGGGCTGTTTCTGACTCTTGTATCCACCTAAACATAAATAGGTAACAAAAATGTAAGTGTTAAGAACTTTCAGATTATATTGTTATGAAAGCTCTATATCTGATTGCCTTATTTATCACTATCTAAATAGAATCTAGTTACACGAAGTTGGTTAATTGATTTTGAAACAAATTTTGCAACTGGAAATAAAAATTCACTTTACAATATTAGAAATTCACAGTTTATAACCAGCACAACTGCCAAAGTTCCTCCAATTTTTTCCATAATTCTTTCTATTAGTGAGTAATACAATTTTATCTGGACTAAAATTAATTCTAAAAATTCCATATCTCAAAAAAACTACAGTACTGACATTATTCTTGTAATCTATATTCTGGTAATACCTACTAATAGATGATTTTCTCAAATTTTTTATTACCACTGACACCACTCCTAAACTTTTCAAACTATGATTTTATTTTTTTAAACATCTAAATTCAGCACTTGGCATAAACATTTTCCACCATAAAAGGCTACCTTTGATACAAGTTCTCAAAGAATATCTAGCCTGCCAATGAATCCAAGTGTTAACCAAAGAGCACGATGATTTTCTAAGTACAGACATTTTATTTCCTTAGAACCTCAATGATAAGCAGAGAACTACATGGTTCTCTCCAAACTAAAATGCTATAGGTAAAAACGACAAAGTTTAAGTTTCTTATAGAATACTGGTCAAAAAACTGTTCAGGCCACTATTTATGCCTTAACTTCTGGGAAGAAAAAACAAACATGAGTTAATGGTTTAATTCATGAAGGCTTAAACCACAGATTTTATAGTCTATTCTAACTGAGGTAGTTTGAAACTACTGTCTAAAGCATATGAATCCCATTCTGGGGAGGATCACTACATTATTTCCTTTGGAGTTTTTAACCACTATTTGGTCTAACATTTCTGACAGTTGGTTCTTTGGAGAAGTAATTTAATCTTTCAAGCCCAAAGACCAAGTCAACAGGCAAGTTTTAAGTACTGTCAATATATAACAGAAACTCTTAGGGCTAGTGATAAATGAAAACTTGAAACAAATTATTTCTGCTTTTTCTTCAACTGGATTTCATGAGAGAAAATGAAGCCAAATTCTAGTAGAAGCAGGTTACAATCCTGCAGGTTTTCTGCTCTGATGTAAGTTGCTATACAGTGCACATAAAAACAATTCACTGAAGTGCAGTCCAAGAAGTGTTATATAGTGAGATGAAGTGTTTCATCCCAACAAAACTTTCAGTGCCAGTAAATAAAATATAATAGTTGTCCAACTGGGAAATAATAAGTGGGCTTTGCTTTCTAGTTCAAAGGGCTATTTACATATATCTCAAAGAACAAATCAGTGAAGATCAGTATTTGCAATATACGGGGCCATGAGTTAATGTCACAACTGTCAAAGCTGACAGTAATTACAAAAATGGTAAAACTGAATGGTCTTTTAAAAAAGTGTCCTAATTCAGGATGTTTTTTATATATAATATACATATATATAAAAAATGATTAATTCCTTTCAATCACAAGCAATTTCTAATGAAGATTTCCGTGCTATTTTATATACAAATTTGCATATATGTAGTTAATTCCTGTAAAGATTTCCAAGTATCTTTAGATACATTAAAAAGTTGGATTTTTTTAAAGAAAAAAACTGCCCTCATCAATTTAGCAACATTACTAATAATGTAATAAAGGCAATCATTATATTCTTAACTCATCCATCACTGCATTTAATTTGTGCAAAAAAAAATTTCAGAAAGAATACTGGTATAAAAATTAAAGTACTGCTGCTTCAAAATTTGGTACTTAAGGCTTTTCACTACAATTTTTGTCATAATAATCAGTCTCATTAATTAAAGCAACATTAAGGAAATATGGCTCTGTTTTTCCCATGGAATGTGGAAATGATCTACAAACCCAGTCTCCTCACAAGATTCAGAGATAATTTTCTTACATTTTTTACATTTAGGCCAAATGTCAATAAATAATACTTATTCAATTTCCCACTGAGAAAAAAAGAACACGAAAATGAACAGAAATTTTATTGAATAAAAATACATAAAGGGCAAATAATTATATTTCAGTTTAATTAAAATTAGTTTTTGGTTTACTTGGGAACTGTAGTGAAAAACCTTAATTGGTTCATATAACCTATAGTAAGTAATACATTGCAACGAAATCTGAGAGACTGAAAATCAAAATAACCATTTGCAATTATAGTAACGTTAAAATAAGTTAAAAGTCCCAGGTCGCTGAGGCTCTTCTTTCAGTCTGAGGTTACAAACCTCTCAAGTAGTGTTACAAACATTAAAAAAAATGTGAGGTCCAAAGTTCACCCCCAAATACCAGCTGTTAAAGCACATCCCAGCATGGAAGATGTAGCCTTTAGAAATGTAGATTTCTAGTATATATGAGTTAGTTGACAAACAAGGCATCTATTTACCCTAAAAAGAATTCAGAATCAACCCTGTAAAAGGGTGTTTCTTCATACTATCTCATTATTGTTCTAACTTTCATGTTTTTAAAATTAAAGAAAAGTTGTGTAGGTGTTCAGTGCTTGGCTCTTGCATACATTTGGTAAATATAATTCATAAAACTGGTAATGGATGACATCCCCAAAGAACATATTTGGGGAGGAAAATTTCTGTTGGGGAAAAAGAATCTGCAGTTCATACTGTTCATGTACCAGGAACTGCTGGAACAAGCTACAGAAGACGCTCCTGTCTTTGTTGTCCAGTCAGTGAGGTTTTTCTGAGGATTTCAGGAAGTCCAAAGAGATACACTACATAAAGATGAGGTCAGGATTCGGCTGATGTATCAATTATAGGTTGCTTTGGTGGAGTTGATAAGACAGCCTCTGCTTCTTCATGCATCTAGGAACAAAATGATGAACCATTATTAATCTTGATGCAGTTCTGTCAGACAAGGTACTTTTATGTTGGAGGGGAACGGAAGGGTCCTACATGTAGAAAGAAAATTATGCAATGACTGATGACTATATGTGCTTAAGCACCTGATGTGAAAAAAAAAAAACCAACTGCTATGTGCATCCTAAGCATGACTGATATGCTCAAAAGGAGGCTAGGTCTTTTTACCTTAGAATAATGTATTTAAAAGAGGGTCTAGCTCCTTTTGTCCTCCTAAAGGTAAAACAGAGAACCTGTAGTTCTCTGGGCAGAAAAGTTTTTCTTAAACTATTCATCACGTGTGATGCTTTACCTCTTAGGGACCAGAACCAACAGCGGTAAAACTGTGTGGATGGTGACACTGATTAACATATGTGCTTTTTGGCATACTACTAATGATTTGTATTATCGATAATAAACTTTACAGTTAGACGTAAGGAGTGTAGTGCTGTGTTTCTAGTCCTTGAGATCTATATTGGACTACCAGGTGCCAAGTTTACATCTAGGAAGAAAGTGAAAAGAATCTCTATTTTCAGTACTTCCCCAAATTACTTTGTATCTGCTTATCTATGCAAAGGCCATATCCCTTCCCCCAAATATAAGCTCCTTGAGAACAAGAACTGTTTTGTTTTGGTCTCAATGTTTCACACAGTACTTTACAACAGGAGGTGGTTAATAAATGTCCACTGTCTATATAACTGAACATTTAAGAACTTTTGTTAAGTGTTAGCAATGAAGAAGTACAACTTGTATTTCTCCTTACTTGTAAAAACTGTACATCTTGAAATAACTCCTGTATGAATCTGCGAGATGGCAGTCGAAAAGTACAATGCGATAACAAATAGGAAACCTCAGAGTAGAGGCATATATCATCAAATGCTTGAGGAAACTTCTCTTTAATTCTAAAATGGAAGAAAAGATCTGTTAAATTAGAAAAATGTTAATTCATCATTTGACACTTGCTTTTAAAGTAAGTAGTTCCTAGTTATAAAACATTTTTCAAATACATACCTGAGTCACCAATTAAACATTGATAGGTATGATTTTATAAAATAATTAATATAAATAATAATCACAGAAAAGAGACTTTAGATTATTTTTATTAGGAAAAAAAGTTATATCCAAATTTAGCATTGCTTTTAAGCCACTTTAGTTATCTTTCAAAAGATATACTTCAACATTCTAAAAGTCAAAATTAAAGATGCTGATGTACCATCTTTGAATTTCCTACTTACACTGCAAGATGTGATCCTGACTTGATAAAGTACTCTAAACATTTCTGCAAAAAAGCGTTTTAACAAAGCTTTGAAAGCTTTAAGAAAAAGAGGAAATTAAAGGAATTAAATTTAATCTATAAGAAATCACTATGTGTTATTAATTATGTAAGGCTATCTTTAAATTTTTATTTCCCTATTTCTTCTTGAAGTCAGAAAAAGAAACAAGCCGAACAAATACTACAAGTGAATTTAATTTGCATACATTATTTACTCACGTCAAAAGTCCTGTTTCATGACCTTTAGTTCCAACTGAACTACTCAAATTGATAACTAATCTTAATACTTCTTTTCGAAGGAGTATACGGCATACTGGTGTATCATCGGGAATTGACTTGACTCCTGTGAAAAAACAAACATTTTTCAGAGTAAAATCAACGTATTTCTCACTTTAGGAAAGCAAGCTGTATGAGTCGCAGATGTATTCAGAATCATTTAATTACTTCAAAATGTTTCTTGATACTAATAAACTCTACAGAATCTGATAATACTCATCTGGCACAAAAACCTTTATAATGGTGCAGACAAAAAAAAGAGTAAAAATATAATGCATGCAAAAGTTTAGTAGGCCTGTGAACAATTAAAACATTTAAGTGTCTGTCACTTGAAAAGCACTGTGCCAGGTGATGGGGGGGGTATAAAGATTTTTTTTTAAACGATAATTCCTGACCTCAAAAACTTCAAATTTTACTGGGGCAATGGTAAGGAGAGGAATGCTAATACACAAGAGAGAATAGGGCCAGACTGTATAAAGAGCTTTAAATGACAGGCTAAAGGGAGCATCATATCCTAGAGGTAATGAAGGTTTTTAAACTGGGGAGTTAACATGGTCAGTTTTCTACTTTAGGAAGATTATTTTGGCTACTACGTGAAGAACTGATAGAAGTAAAAAAAGACTAAAGGCAGTGACAGCCATTAGCATATAAATATCACAAGAGATTCTAAGGGCCTGAACCAGGGTGGCAACAGGAGGAGATGGATACAAGACATCTTACAGAAAGAGAATCAACTGGACATGTCAATTACCAGGTACGGGTAAGAGAAAGTTGATTCAAAGGAATAAGCATAAAGTAACTTAAATTTTGTATCCTGTGAGATGACACCAAGACAGAGACTAGAAATTCTACGCAGTACTTCTCACAGAAATGCTATATGTAATTATTTATTAAAACATGAGGTTTCTTTAAAGCTTTTTTTTTCTTAAGCTCTGCAAACTTACCTAGTACCAGTTCTGTACTCTTGGTGCTACTGGCTGAACCCTGAGATACTGCGTCACTGCATCCTGAAATCCCAGAAAACTTAGAGGAAACAACATCTAGATGATTGTGGATGGTCTGCCCACACCAATCAGAATATGGAATGTCTGAAAAGTCTGAAGAAAACAACTACTAATTTAGTTAAAGGAATTTCATGATTTCGTCACCAAATTAAATGATAATCCTTCATAACTAATTTACACAAGAAATTTATCTTTTCAGTAAGATTACTCCTAAGTTTGTCTTGCTTTTAATTCTCTTTCAGCTTTTAACAACTCTTTACTGACGATCTGAAGAGTAAATTTGTATCACTTATTTAGTGAACCTTATTTCTCAGATATTAAGATGTTTATATAAGTTACAAACTCAATTTCATGATAAATACACTTTTAAGACAACTGGGTGTAAATGTGAGCTAAATGAACTGAGAGTGAACATGTTTCCTATGTATCATTGTCATTGTACTACAAAAGCATTTTCCTGAGTTATTATTTGACTGGAGGCAAAGTTTCTCTGCCCTGATAATTCAAGTCAATTAAAAGTTGTCATTCCTTTACTCATTCACTCATTCATTCATTCTCTATTGTAAACAAGGCACTTAGGAAATGAGAGGCCTTCTGGAGTAGTAGACAGTCAACCTCAGAGCTAGGAAGTCTGGGTTTGATTATGGTCTCTGATATATTGACTAGGGCTGTGTGACCTTGGGCAAGTCACTTAACCTCTCAATTTTAGAGGCCACTCTCTAAAACTAAATACTGCAGAAGAGTTGCTTTATCCCCACCGGTAAAAAAGAAAATTCCAAAATGAAGAGTTCCCTACACAAATTAAATCATAGGTCAAAACAAACCCATGCAAGAAAGTATGCTAGGTGCCAGGAACACTAGATAAATAAAAGGCATAGTTCCTGATCTAAAGAAGTTTATAATTGAACAGACAAAAAAGAAGAGGAACATAAATAGCCAAATCATGAATATTAGAACATAATGTGATATGATTCATATGATATCAATTATCTCTTAAAAAATTTTCTGGTATATCTATATAATTTAACATAATGGACAGAACAAATGTAAATTAGAAAATCTTTTGCTGTTATTTGAGGAATTAAATTTGGGCATTCACAGAATTTTGATGGTGGAAGGAAAAGATCATTTAGTCTAATTCTAATAACACATCTTATGGACAATAAAACAGGCCCAGAGCTTAAAAGACTTAACCAACATCATGCTGCTAATTACAGGTAGAAAAAAATATTAGTATCTGTATCTAATTTCTTTGATGTTTTATTAGGTGTTTTTCCTACCATACTGCCTCACTCTACTTACATGATTTTCTTTATCCACTTTTTTTTAAGTATCACCCCCAAATCTTTTACATACTGATTTTTTAAAATCTAAGAATTTAAAAGAGCAGTGTCTCTGACTCTGAGATAACTTTTCCTATTTTGGATTTCTCATTTCCAAAAAAGAGAATACCTCATAGAAAAAGTGTTAAAAATTTAAAGTAGCTTAATATTAAAGAAATGACAAGTCTATAAGCGTACACTATAACTATACCTCAGATTTTGAAGCACTGCCTGAACCTCTATGAAAATGTATACTTAAAAAAACCACCAGAAATAAAAAACTAACAGCTACTCTAGCTGTAATATCAAACTGAAAATGTAATTTTATGGGAAAGCAAAATACAAGGGATACAGAAGATATTATACTAGCAACAAACTCTGCCAGAGATAATAATCTTGGCTGGTTTTCCTGAGTGATGTATAAAATTACTAAGAAACTGAATGAGCATGTTGGGATGCTGAAGTTCTTTCTGTTAATTTAATCTAATTGTACATGCATACAATTTAATTGTTTTTTGCCATTGTTAAAAAGTAAGTTTATGATAAAATACTTTTTAAAAGAGAAAAAGCAATGAAAGTGTCCTTTTGGTTTACTCTTTTCTTTCTAACTATTTTCTTGATTGTCTCCTTTCCCAAATGGTCCTTCCAGTAACTGATTCTGATTTGTCTCTATTTTTGTAAGTTTGTTTTTTTAACATTTTAGCTAGCATAATATTGCTGAGAAGGCAAGAAAGGAGAGGTGAAGAAATATCGTACTAACTAGACAAAGAAAAGGGTCTGATCCCAAAGGGACTAACAAAGCACCCTAAAGTCATATAGATTTTCCTGGATGACTTATAAGCTAGAAAGAAGCTGAATGAGGAATGGTCACAAGCAAGTCTCTTAAGCTCTTCAGGGCTGAGTTTCATTACCAAATATGTGGCAACACAAGAAATATAACAATTACAAAGGCATTTCACTTTATACAATAGATTTTTTGGAAATTAGGCCATTTCACCATTAATTTATATTAAGATGCTCTGTGATTTACATCATGTCTAACTTTTCACTACATGATAGGAATAAACACGTTAGTTTTAAATTTTGCCTTACTTGCTAGGAATACCTTTATATGGTTTCTAAGACCATTTAAGCACCAAACCTATGATCATACAGGATATTAAGTTCTTCTGAAAACAGAGTTCCCATTTTCCATGTGTATACTAAAGATCTCACTGAATTTTTATTAGAGTACCTTGGGATCCTTTGTGAAATGTTTCTTTCCTTTCTTCTTTAGTTTTGTGGTGGCTGACAAGGCTAACACAAGTCTGTGTGCTTACAGCAATATTTTGAGGGAGTTTAAGATCTATAGCATACACTCATTTAAAAGTAATTTGTCATTTGTTTTATAATGAGGAAAAAAAGGCATTCAAAAACCTGAACCTACTTCATGTCTTAGAAAAAAAGATTCTATTTCAGAGAGTTCCTTAACCTGAACTTCAGAAATACTAACCTGTGTGAGGATAGGTTGAGTCCACTTGGTTATTGTGCTGGTAACCCAGAATCTGGATACAGACACAATAAAGACAATTATCGTCTGTGTGCTCCTGTAGCCCTGTGTCTTCCGTATTTTCTAAAAACTGAGAAGCATCTGAATGGCTTGTGTTCATTATTTCTGTGAGACTAATCTGTTGTCGGAGCATTTGAAATGGACTTTTTACAAGATCTCCAGTACCAGATGGAAGACCTACTCAGAGGCAAAAAAAAAATTGATATGAGAGCTAATATTTGGTACAATCAAAATCTTCTTCCCAAGTATCTTAGGATAGGTCAAATTTTTTTGAGTATGGGAAAGAGTAAAGATAAAGCAAAAAAGAGAACTCTGCAATTATGAACATAATTTTAATGGAGGAAAGAGAGTCATGAATGAGAGATAAAATGTTAATATTTTGCTCTAAAAATATAAAAAGCTATCATTTAAACCTAACCTTAGCATTTATGTTTTGTGGCTTGAATTTTGGGTACAAGTAAAAAAAGAAGAAATGTAAAATAACACAGAGACATCAACAATCATTGTTATCATCCATAAGAAGAAAAGAGTTTAAGGAAGAGTAATATCTTTTTACAGAAAAGATTTTATTATTTTTAAAAAATTATAATTATAAAGATAGATGAATGCAAGCACTAGAATAATTAGCCATTTAAGTTTTTCCAATTTAGAGGTATTTACTATTTAAATTTTAAGCATTTCAAGTATTACTTTCTTATGAATGAAACTGACTTGTTTGCTTCAACAGGTAGATCATTTGTTGCAAAAGTGAGATTAAGCATTGTAATTTGAAAGTAAGGTGATATAAAAAGGGAAATTTCTAGAATTTTTAAAGCCTCATCTATTCAACAAAGACTAGCAAAGAATGTATTTCTTAAAAGATGCAAATGTAAATTATAACATTATATTTAACCAAAAGTGATGAATAGAATAAATAATACTCATTACCTCCTGAATCAGGTAATACTCTCACAACACGATCATCACATGGAGGTATAGTTTTCTTCTGAAAATAAGGAATATCCTTTACCTAAAATTTTGAAATAAGATCATGGGAACTGTCTCCAGAAAGAAAATAAATAACATTTCTCAAAACAAATGACATTTTTAAAAAGCTGCTAGTGGTACACAAATCTACAATGTAAAAATTAAAAAGAATATTAAATTATTCATAATAGTAGCATATCAAAGTTGAAAGGGTCCTCTAGTGTCATCTAGTTCAACTAGTACTTGTACAAAATTTCCCTCTATGACATACTCGAAAACAGCCATCAAACCTCTATAATAGCTCTTTAATTCCCAAAGCAGACTATTCCAAGCAGAAATAGCTCTAATGAGTAAGACCACAGTGTTAGAGTTATAAAGTATTTCAGAGAACACCAAGTCCAATTCTCTCACTTTCCAGGTGTGGAACCTGATTTCCAAAGAGGTTAAAGGACTTGATTAAGTACACACAGGTAGTAAGGCACAGATCCAAAATGCAAACCCTGGTCCTCCCACCTCCAGATGCCATACTCTTCTCCCAGGGTGCCATTCTGCTTCCTCTATTCAGAAAGCAGAGAGGAGCAGTAACAACAAAGTTCTCAAAAATTCTCACTACTAGAAAAAAATTATCCTTGCTCTATAATGAGGAGACTCAGGTAATATAATGCTTCATGGCCCTTATGAATTGTTTAATCCAGTGTTACCCAAAAAGGCATTCGGAACTTCTGGATATCTTAATAGGACAGATGCTACCAAAAACACAACAGAGTAAAGAATCTGTATCAAACTAAAAAGTAACAGGAATACAAAAAGTAGATACTAGAGGGGAGATGTTGAAGAAAAGGAATATGGTAGGGGATGAAGTCTGAAAGGAGATAGAAGAATGATATCCTAAAGAGGAATACTAAAAATAAATTACTATATAGGAGGACGTCTATCTGAAAATTCCTTTCATGATGCAGCTTAAAAATCACATTTGTAGAAATTAATACTCATTATAGTACTAAGTCTTAAGAAAAGAATACGTTTATGAATGTACCTGGAATATTTCGTTGATATCCACAGGAAGAGCAAGTCCGATGTAATCATCTGAACTACCATATGTAGCATTGGATACCATGGACCTAACTGAGGAGGAGCGTTGCAGTGTATTTTGATTAATAGGACTTAATAGATCTTCTTTATCTAATGAAGCATAACTTAAAGCTTTCATGAACCTAAAATACCATGAAGAATAAAAAAACCCCTGAATTAGTCTGTTTTGTTATCTTATTTACACAAAGGAATTTATACTTTTGACCATCTTTAAACAAAAGATGTACCAGGAAATCCAAAAAATCTATCAGACTACTTGAGGTAGTTAAGCAACACTAAATATTCCTAAACATTTACTTTATGGTAAGTATAGTGTTATTAATATGTATTAAATATTCCAATAACCTACCTAAAATAGCCTTAAGTGAATAATATCAAAATGCAGGTGGTCACATTTCTGGCAATAAAGTTTTTACAAATGCAGAAAACTAGATAATCTCTAGCTGCCAAATACTACCTCTACCTCTAATTCTTGAAACATCTCAAAAGTCAGAATTGTAGTCTGGGGCCACATACCACTAGAACATAAAACAAAGCCATTTAAGAGATTGTTTAGGGTGGCAGGCCTAAGGACACATCTACCAATAACTGTACATAGCATAATATTCATGAACAATAAAAACAATTACTCCATGATAGCTAGTATTCCTATGCCATTTTAAGGTTTGCAAAGTTTTACAAATATTATCTCATTCAATTCTCACAACCACCCTGGGAAGTAGATGTTATTATTATTCTTATTTTACAGATAAAGTAACAGAAGCAAACAGAGGTTGTGTGATTTGCCCAGAGTCATATAGCTAGTAAGTGTTTTAAGTCTGGATGAGTATTTCTGACTCTAGACCCAGTGCTCTATACACTGCATTACCTAGCTGTCTCAAAATCCTTTAATGTTAACTATTTTCTCACAAAATTTCTAGGGTAGGAGAAGCTAACCAAAATTATTCATCTTCATAAGATCTAATCCACTAATAAACATTATATTTAATTAAAAATCTAATTCAATAAACATAACATCAAGAACTACTATGTGAAATGAAATCTGTAACTGGTGCTTGGAATAAATGGTCAAACTTTATGAATAGTTTTTAAAAGAGCTTACATTCTAATGGGGGCAAATGATGTCTGCAAAGACATGACTATGCGAAGGTGTTCAGAACCTCAAAAGATGGAAGGGACCTCCAATCTCAGGTCATCCATCTAATTCAACCTATATTCAAACAACAATCTTCAAAAACCCTAATACTAAGTTTATTTTACAACATCATTATAGCTCATACTTATACAGCACTTTACAGTGCTCAAAGCACAGAACATTTGATCTTCATAACAACTCTACAAATTGAGTATTATCCTAATTTTACTAATGGGAAACAGGCTGAGAGAGGTAACATGACTTGTGCAAAATCTACCACTTATTAAACTGCAGAACTAGGACTCAAACCTAGGTCTTCTGGCTCCAAGAAAGGGAAGGTGCTTTCTCTTCCTTCACTCTAACCTCCAGTTTACTTCTTACTCCAGTACTTCAAAAGATGAATGATTTCAACTACCTGAGTACTCCCTCCACTTACGGCACCTGGCAACCTCTCAAAACAAGTTGGAATGACCAAAAATTTTATCATCTAGTGGCCAATATTGTCACTTATTTAGGCTAATAAACTAGGAAAACACTCAAACTTGGTAGGATCAAAGTTTATGATCTACTGGTGTAGTCTTCAAGAATATATCCCTTTCATGCTACAATGAAGCAATGAAGTAAGACATCAAACAATTTTATTTCACTATTGTAGGCATCCATGATTTTATCATTTATAATTTTATTATCCATGATTTTATATATCAATACATACTAAAACCCCTCTATGCCTTAGTAAAAAAGCAAAAGAAGCAATAGAATAGTACAAATAAGGGGTTCTGGGGGAGTATATACTTTTAGCTGGGTGAATTCGGAACAGTTACATAGAGGAACTTGCATCTGAGGTGAGCATCCATGGAAGGTTAAGAAAACTGAAAAGGAGGACAAAGTATATTCAAGGTATGTTGTGCTTATAAGAATTTATGCTGGTGGTTGAAGTTGAAGAACTAGAAGATTAGTTTGGCTGGAAAGTAGAATAGATGGGGGACAGATATAAAAAAAAGCTTGAAAAGTAGGCAGAGGGAGCTAAATAGTAGCGTCTCTTCAGTGTGAAGCTAAGGATTTAATTCTTCTCCCCTAAATATAATAGGTTAGTTAAAATAACATGCTACTACTCATGTGAGAATCAATACTAAAATATTTTGATAGGTTAGAACACTGGGCTGCATCTAGTGAGATGAAATTTAATAAGGACAACTGAAGCCTCACATTAGGGGTCAAAAGATTAAATTTCATAATATGAAGGGTGTAGCAATTAGTCAGAAAAAAATGAAGGAGATTCTTAATGGTCTACAAGCTCTACAATGTGAGCCTAATATATGACAGGACAGCGAAAAAAGAAAAGATATACTGCATTGAGAGGCCCAGTGTCTAAGACTAAGGAGCGAAAGCCCTACTGTACTCTGCCCTGATCAGAGAACATATGAAGTACTGGGCTTCATTTATTTTAGGAAAAACACTGATAAGCTGCAAAGTACATAATGAAGAGTAACCAAGATGGTAAATGGTCATTCCATGAGGCTCAGTTAAAGAAACAAAGCGTGTTTGGCCTAGAAAAGGGAATTTAGGGGAGGGGGGAGAATAGAAGGGTCAGGGGGAGAAGAGAGGAGAGGGACCCATGTGGATGGAGGGGGAGAGGATTTGATGGTTTTCAAGTATCTAAAAAAAAAAAACCTGAAAAACTATGTAACATGGAAGAAGGATTAGGATTTTGGGGGTTTTTTTGGTACCTGGGTCCAAAGGACAAAACTAGGAACAAAACGGAAGTTATAAAGTGGTAAATTTAGGTTTGCTGTAAGGAAAACTTTCTTTAAAAATTAAAAATATTCAGAAACAGAATGAATGAGCTCTCTTAGAAGACACTTTCTGTTCATTTGAGATCTTCATGCAAGGTTGGACCATATATTTCCTATGGGGTGGAGGGGACTCTTGTTTAGGTATACGTTGAACTAAATGAGCCTTGAAATACTTCAAACTGAGATTTTGATAACATGTACACCTTCCTCCTGTCTATTATCCTTTGAGTGATCTACATTTACTCATGCTGGCCTCTATATATTCATAAGATGCTCACTCAAAGAATGAGTTCAGGTACCATTTTTTCCTCATGAAGACCTCATTCAGTTCCCCCAACCAAAGGCGTTAACTCCCTCTAATGTCTCATATGTAATCTCATCAAAATTTTTAATAGTTATTTGTGTACATGTTTCTTCCCTTGACTAGACTGTGAGGTTTATTTTTTATATTTAATATATTTGTTAAACACTACTAGAGTCAATTAAACTTTCTCTGTAATCATTTACATTTTAAATACACGAATGTCAATGTTTAAAATGCCATTACTTTTAGGTTACTGGATACAAGCACCCAGAAAATTTCTTTGTTTATTCTCACTTAATTTTCCTTTGACAATACTATAGTACGTACTGTGTTTCTAATTTTGCTTTTTGTTCCACCTTTCAAATATTTCTTTCCAGATTGTTGTATTCATTATACTTGAAAATCTAAATGCCACTGCATCAGTTTACTGTAATTTAACCATTTTCCTAATGTTTATAGTATGAAGTTTGGTTCAATTTTATCTATCTATATTAGCTATATATTTTGCAATTACAAATAATACACCAATGAAAATCTTTGAAGAGAAAGCTTTATCTTCTTTTGGTAAAGTTTTTAAGGTATATTTCCAACAATGGAATTATAGGGTCATAGGATAGGAATTCTTTTTTTAACTTTTATAGTGTACTGTCAATTCCTTTCCAAAAAAAAAACTATATTGATTTCTGATTCCACCACAAAGCCATCAATACTGCTCTGTTGTTTTCAATTATCTGAGCCAACGTGACAGGCCAGAATTGTTTCCATTTGTATCTCTCAATATTAGGAGGCTGAGCATTTTTTCAAGTAATAATCTGGCATTTATATAGTACTTTTTAAGGTTTGCAAAGTGCTTTATAAACTTCTCGCTTAATCCTTAAAACAACCCTGGAAGAAAAGTTCCATTATTCCCCTTTTACAGAAGATGAAGGGGTGAGGCAGGCAAAGGTCAAGTAATTTGTCCACGTCACATGGCTAGTAAGCATTGGAGGCTAGATTTAAACTTGGGTCTTCCTGACTCCAGCACTTAATGCACTGTGCCAAGTAGCTGATGTGATTAACAATTGTATTTCATCTTTATTAAATGTACATTGATACCTCTTGCCCATTTACCTATTAGGAACCAAAAGATGCCTTTATAAATTTTTAACAGTTCTTCATATACTTTAGATGTCAAGATTTGCCATATTTATAAATATTTTCAATCTACTATTTTCCTTTGTGTTATATAGAATGTTTTTTTAAAGTATTTATGTCTATGTTGTCCTTAATGATTTCTTTTATTTTACAGAGCAGTCGATTCCCTTCCAAAATTAAGATAACACACTATTCCATTTTCTTCTACTTTTGAAATATAGTTACATTAGCTGAAACTGATTTAGCTAAGGAGTTATGAGTCTAGATGAATTTTCTACCACACTACAAATGTTAAAGAAAATTAACCTTCTCCTTGGTTATTTCAATAGGTGCATCAACATCAACATTTTATATATGTATTTGGTCATACACTGGTTATCTTTATTCTGTTGGTGTATCTCTCTTTTTTTGTAGCCCAATCAGATAGTTTTGGTGCTTATCATCACTTCAACATTTTTAATTCTAGGAATATAAATCCACTTCCATCAAAAGAAACCTTTTTTCCTACACTGTCATATAAATATCTAAATTAATTTAGGAAGCAGGATCATTTAATCCGACCCATTCAAATATTATGTCCTTACAATTATTTAAGTCTTCTTTCATTTTAATCATTATAGTAGGTTAGTTGACCAATTATCTGATGAGTTTTGTTGCTAATATAAACAGGGTTTCTTTTATTATCATGTCTTCCTCTTTATTTCCAGTAAATAAGAAGGAACATAATTGTTGTGGGTTAATCTTATATCCTGGAATATTTCTGAATTCATCTCGCTTTCAACTTACAATTAATTTTCAACTAGTTAATTTAAGATTACCTTTGACACAACAGTACCAACTCTCTCCTGCTTGTCTGTGTCCCCTTCTGAATGTGCTTTTTGCTTTTCTGACTTTTGAATTTTCTAGATATATTCTCAAGTAATCTGCAAATAATCCTTTGACCTCATTTTCAATCAATATAACTCATCTACTATTGTTTTCTTGTTTTATTCTGGTTGATAGTATTCCTAATACTATGCTAAAGAGAAATGGTAAAAGTAAGGAAAATTTGTTTTGTATTCATTTTCAGTGAGAATGCTTTTAATGGTTTTTCTACTGTATATCATGTAGGCCATTAACTTTAGGACAATGATTTTCAATGGATGAAAGTAAAATCCTTCCATTCCTATTCCTTTTAGTACTTTTGGGCACAAATTAATGTTGGAAAAATCTTTCCATACCTTGAACATATTGGTAAAATTTTTGGTTTGTTTATATGTTATTACATATTGATTTCATGATGTTAAAACAATGTTGAGTATGTGCTATAAATCACACTTAGTTTAATTATTTTTCTATTTAATGGCATTTTATTTTTTCTAATTACATGTGAAGATAGTTTTCAATGGTTTGATTTAATTTTTAATGAAAAATTAATTTGATGAATGGTTTTTATCATATATTGCTGTATTGTTAATACTAATAATTTTAAAGTATTTTTGCACTTACAAATCAGGGAAACAAATTTATAATTCTCTTTTTCTGTTATCTTTGGCAAGTTTAAAATAAACACTATGTACTCCCTATGAGAAGCAACATCATGTAGTGGTTAAAAAGTCAGCTTTCAGGTCAGTAAAAGTGGTTCAAATCCTGTATGTGACAGAGTGGCTGATTAACAATTCAGAAGTTTCTTAACTTCTGAGTACCTTGGGCACTATAATAACCCAAGTTAGGACTAGGTGTAAGGAAATGCATAAGAGGAGTTCCCCAAACCAACAAAATCACCTCTGGACCTCTTTCCCCTTTCCCTACCAATATAAATACCTTATAAAAGACATTGCCAGTATAGTATTATTACGATCCTTATTTTATAGTTGAGAAAACTGAGGCAAACAGAGGTTAAGAGTCTTGCTCAAGGTCATCCAGTGAGTAACTGAGGACAAATCTGAACCCAACTCTTTACTCCAGGTCTAGCACTATATCCACTGCGCCACTTAGCTGCCTCTTTCTCTACATGTAGACATTTTTCCTTTGTGGAAAATATTAAAGAATTCATTTTGAAACTGTCTGGGCCAGGTATCTTATCTCCTTTTCACCAGTTTTGTTACTTTTCTATTATTTTAGGCATAAGCTTAATTCATTTAGATGAAAATGATGCATCTAACTGATGCAGTGATTCGATGATATAAATCTGGCTCTACAGACTACTTTGGCTATATCTCATAGCCAAAATATGGCACTATTGTTATCTTTTAAATATTTTTATGATATTTATGATTTTTTCATTAATCAATCAATCATTGTTTAGTAGTATTTATTTACCTTATACTTCTTTTTTACTCATATTACTATGTCTTTTTTTGGGGGGGGGGGCAGTTAGATTGGGTCTCCCTATCTTACCCAAGCTAAAATACAAGAGCCATTCATGGGCCTAATCCAAATACTGATGGGTATGGGATCTTTGATCTGCTCCATTTCCAACCTAGTTTGGTTTGTCCCTTCTTAGGCTGCCTGGTGGCACCCTGTCCTGGATATACCCATTGGTACAGGGCTTAGTGCAAATACCTAATCAATTTTAGCTCTACTACAGCAATACACCAGACTTAGTATCCAATGAGAGGGGTGCACCACCAGCCACTACTTCTAATTTTATTGTTCACAACAGAAAATGCCCAAAATCCCAAGGCCAGATATATGACAAGAAAAAGACCTAAAATGAAACTCTCTCTTATTTATGTAAAATTACTTAGTGAATGGATTTTGTGACATCTATTTTGGCTACTCAGAGACCTTTTTCACTTAACTCCCAACACTAAGATAATTTCTGAATAAGTGAAACTGCCAGTTAAGTTTCAGAAGGCTGAAGCACTACAATATAAATACCAGACACACCACTGTAACTCATATTTGAACAGGGCCTTGTAGTTTACAAAACATTTTCACCTACAGAATAGGTATTATTAGCCCTATTTTATAGATGAATAAACATGGACTCAATAATAACTTCCCACAATCATCTAGTTAACTGAGCCAATAAATAAAAACTTCTTCAAGCTCAGTAAAGAAGCCTTTCCAATTTGTGATACTGCCTAGAAATACAATCCAGTTAGGGGACTGGCCTTACTGAAAGTGAATTGCTAGTTATTAGGAGAAAAAAATTATAAAAAAATATTTAGTAATGTGAATATCAGAATCAGATACATTTTAATAACAATATAAAACTATACGGAAAAGGGTTTATGACTAAATATTTGGTTCATCAAGCAAAAAAAGCCAAAGATACCATGTTAAATTCAAAGCATAATTTATTAAGTACTTATTATGTGCAAGTCACAGTGCTAGCTTCCAGGGATAAAAAGGCAAAAATAAAATAGTCTTTCCCTTCAAGAACCTAACAGCCCACTGGCAGGAATGTTATGTAAATAGTTATGTATAATACAAGGGAGGGAGTAAACGGAACAAAAGTGAGATAAAAATGCTCTGAAAATGTTTAAGGAGGCAAAGAAAACTAACAGCAGGGGGGAATCAGGAAAAGTTCCAAGGAAAAAGTGACATGTGAGGTGTCACTTTGAAGAAAGGTAAGGAATCTGAAATTATGAGCAAATGTGTATATGTATGTGTATGCATATATATATGCATATATGTGCATATATATTTATAAAATTAAACTATAATCAGGACATTTCAGTTCATTTTAACTTGATGTTTTAATTGCTAAATATCATTAATACTCTAAATTTATTCTTAAGAAGAATATAATACAAAGAGAGGGGTCAATTTCTTCAGTTTTCATTGTTTCTACTAAATAGCCATAGTTGCTTAAAACAAATGGAAATTACCACTGAAGTTTTTTCTGAAATTGTTAAAAAAAAAAAAGAGGTCAACTTTTTGGGCCTTAAAATTGACCTACCTGAAAAGGTTGTTTGTTATTGTAGGTCTTAAGCTCCTGATTCCCCCGACATGCTTCTTTTTAAAATCGATCCTTGCAGAAGCGAGAAATAAATAAAAAAAAAAGCTTGTGACTTGTGTGTCCTAGCAAAGCATGTATGTTTATTTTCAGGGCCTACAAGGAGTTTCTCTCCCCCCCTTGCAGCTGCAAGAATCAATTTCAAATCATATCAGACAATCAGGAGCTTATAACCTACCACAGTAAATAATTAATTGCTGTCATTTATGAGGCCTAAGTAGACGTAAAACATTTCCAAAATATCCAACTATAGTTTAAATATTTTAACCTTAATTAAAATTGTTAACTTAAAAATGTTCTCTTACCTGCTTGGTGTTAACCTTGAATCAAGGCTACCAGTCTTCATGGTAATGGTGTCAGTAAAAAGCACATCTTTTGCTGGAGACGCCAAAGCTTCAGAATGAGATAAAGATGGATGCATTCTTTGTTGCTGCAATCTTTTCAATGTAGCATAACCAAAGGCATCTCTAGAACTTGTATAGCTAAAGTTATAATCTGCTAGACTTTTAATTGTAGCAACAGAGGGGGCTTTAAGGGACTGTGCTCTACGAGGAAGTGTATGAGAAGAACCAGGTGGCACCAGGGACACAGAGTTTGATTTTGAAAGAGGCAGATGGTTGGACTGTGGTGTTGAACAGTGGCTTGTTTTAACAGTTTTAGTACTTACCACTGTACTTAAACTTCCACAATCTGTGTCCATTGTTGTAGTGTCCACACCTACTGTCTCTCTTGAAGGACTTGAGCTCATTGAGCTTATACCACTTGTTGTAGTATCTGTATTGAAACTTTGGCTACGTATCTTCATATGTGAACTTGTAGAGTTGTCGACAACTAATCTTTCTCTGCTTGTGTTTTCCCTGTGATTTTCTGTACCAAGACTCTTTGTAAATTTTAGATCATTTTCTCCAATACTAGGTGTGCTACCAGCATCTTCAATTTGCTTGGTTCCAACAAAAGAAGTTTCTAATCTTAATGTTTTCTGAACTTTGGAAATGGATGAGAAATCATCACTATGATTAAAGTCAATACTGGATGGCTCTGTAACTGTTCGGTTTCGCCTAATGCCAGATTTATTGTCAGATGTCAGTTTGCCCCCTTTTGGATCACTGCTACTACGATGTTTTTTATTAGGCAGAGTAAGGGAATTTAAGATGCGATTCTTCACAAGTCTACTAGAGGCAAAAAAGGGGAATGGATTTTTATCCTTTATGGGTCCAGTCCGATCATAAAATGTTTGCTCTGCATCTTCACTGATATCAAGGAAAAACGTACTAGTAGAGCTGCTGCCAAATCGGTCGTCCTCCATAATAAACATACCTAAAATGAAGAGTTAAGTATAATTAAATACATCTAAAAATTAAAACATATTCACTGTAAGTTTCAGTGATCATTTGACCTTAAAACAGGACAGTTTATATTGTAGATTAATGTTCATATAGATCATAAAACTTAAACATCCTGAAATTCTTTAGAAAGTTATCCTTGAGACTAGGTCTGAGAGATAGTAGATATTTATATAGTGATATTAGATATTTATATGATTAAAAAATAATTTATATTGTACCTTGAGGTTCACAAAGGAGTTTATACACACTATCTCATTTCAGTGAGCCTCAAAATAAAGGAAAGAGGTGGGTATTACAGTAATTATCATTCCTGTTTTCGCAGATGAGCAAAATTAAGGTAAAAGAGGTTAAATAAATTGTGCATTGTAACAAAATTAATAATTGCCAGAAGTAGGATTTGAACCAGGTATCTCTTGCCTCCAAATCCAGAACTCTTTCCACAATATCTAGACTAACTATGTCACCCACAGGTGAGACTATATTATAATGAAGTTCTTCTGGCACTTCTAGTGATGGGGGTGGGGGTTGTCAAGGCTGGTGTACCTCATGAAGAATTCACAACAGTTAATGATGCTTTGGTGTATCATTAACATCTCAATGAGACAAGATGACACCAAGAGAGGGACAGATAAACACAATATAAAACATACCACACAAGAGCTGGGATTGGAAGAAAATTTTCCTGATCCTGAGTCCAGAAAGCACACAGATCACAACCAGAAGATAGACTAATGATTGAAGGACCTATGCTATATGTAAACCTTTAGCAGACTTATAGGTACACTGTAAATTTAACACTAGTGCCACTCAGGAATTTGTCGTTAAACTATACTGCTTTTTGGAATCTTGTGAGGGAAAACCTTTATTTCTTATTAACTACTCTCCACTCCTCAGAGCTAAAGCAACTGCCACAATGCATATAGTCTGATGTTTTGTAAGCAACAGGAAGTGACGTATAGGTGGGAAAAACAACAATGATAAAAACAAAGGCTAGAAAGGGATTCAAGGTAGCCCCACATTACATCTTATAATGCTTCACCCATTAAAGCCCAAAGCAGTAGCAGAGCCAACCAAATAAAGGAAAAAATGTGAGAAGGCAGTGAGACCAATAAATTAATGCTAAATTCCATAGTAGAGAGGCAGAATCCTTAAAGAGCCTTACCCTCTGATAATCAAGATTCTGCAGTTTGTCCCTTCAAGCTCTAACATGTAGGTAGATTCCATATAAACTGGATAAACACCAATGGAATGAATTTCTTGAACATTTTCCTAGTGCTCAACTAACTCCATTTATTGTTGTTCTCTATGTCTTAAGTCCTCACTCTGAATGAAGCACAGGTTAAAAGCAAAGTTGATTGTGATTTTAAGAGAAAGAAAAAGAGACTTCACTGAACTGGGAAGCATTACCACAAAATTCTGGAGAACTTCCATGTAGGAAGAAACTACTTCTAAAGTAAGAAGAGAATACCTGATGAGAGTGTCTGCACTATATAGAGCAGAGGTTTTTGTATCATGAATCCCTCAGACTATTTCTTAGAATAATATTTTTAATGAACAAAATAAAATAAATAGGATTGTGAAGAAAAACAACTATACTGAAATATAGTTGTTAAAAATGTTTTTTAAAGTTCACGGACTTCATGTTAAAAACCCCTTTTTCGCATTAAGGCGATGTGAATCTTTAATAGGGCGTTGCTGCTAAACAACAGATTATATGTCTTAGAAAGATTACCCCAACTGCCCTAAAAGAAAACAAGATCGTGCTTTCATGATTAAGAACTAATATAGTTTGAAATTTTGCATGCACACATTAATTTTAACTTTGTTTAATTGAACTATAACAATGCTTACTTGATGGTGCAGATTCACTTTCACTATTATGTCTAGAGCTAGTGGACTCAGAGTTTAGACTTAGAGTGCTTGGGATAGAAGAAAGTTCATTGCAGAGTTGCTCCATGTCATCTGGAACCACTGGCCATGGCTGTTTGCGACTGTGTCTCACAGCATCCCAATTGTGGTATTTTAGGATATCACATCCTTGTTTAGTTTTGGCTATCAGACCAAGCACATAGACGCAGGTTCTGTATAGATCGTGATACAAAAACAAGTTTTTTATAACCAATGATTTAAGCAAAAAAGTAATTTTCTATAAATGATTACTCTATTTGTTTATATCTCCTTAAAAAGTCACTGGACATAAAAGCCTTATGAAGAAACTCATGAAATTCAGTTACATTTCAGAGATCCTTGAAACCTTTGATATCTTTACTAGATACGGGAACTGATTCAATATTTTTTCTTCTATCTCTGCTTATATGATCACAAGAGGGAGAGGAAAATAGCTTCATGAATCACTGCATTCCTGGGTGCGTGCGTGTGTGTTTGTGTGCACACAGCCATGTTTTTGCTATCACCCTAAAGGTTTCCTAGGTTAGGTACTAAAATCTACTTTCCTTTTGGAGATTTGAACAATAGCTGAAGATGATCAAGGGGAAAGCAAAGTTAACAATGTATACAAATGATACGTATAAGAAATCAAACTATTCAAAAATTAAATGACCAGTATAAATAGTTGGTACTATCTAAAGCTACTTTCATCTTGAACCCCAGATAAGAATAGGTCCAGGCACTAAAAGGATACAAGAGAAATATCTCTTTACATTTTGAATCTCTTGCTTAATTACTCTTTTGTCCTCCTCCCAATAAGCTAGGCCACACCACCTTCTAGAAAAAGAATCAACAACTACTCCAATACCTTTAACATGCTTAAAGCCTATCATTCATGAAATAATAAGGACTCAAATGTGCATATCACAGGTGTCATAATTCCACCTGCCTAGTATCTAAAGTCACATAATTCTTCTACCAAAAATACATAGCAAATATAATTTCATAAAGAAAATTTATACTGAAACAATTTAAATCAATAAATAAAAGTAGATATATTTTTTAAAATATAAAAACATACCTACTGAAAATAAGTGAGATGAAAAATAAGGGACGAAAAAAATCAGTATCTGCTAAACAATTAAGACACATTTCATTTCTGGCATAAAACACAAAAGTATTTATTTAAAATATACCCACATAAATGTAGTTTAAATGACTCCAGGATCACAATTATAAAATTTAAAACATTTCTTAGAAAAGTTTATTATATTTAAGAATAGATGCATTTACAATAAATTTTTAAAATTCTATACAACTCTTGTTCTCTTAAAACATATAAATAACTTAAGTTTTTAAAAAAAAACAATTACTGACAGATTAGAACTCAGAGTTACCAATGTTTGTATTTGAAGCTAGTTATTTATAATGTACTAAGTTATTCTTCAGAAAGATTATGTAAATAATGCTCAATGAGTAGGACTTGCACCTTGATTATTTAAGTAGCAATGAAAGCTTACAACGAGCTACCCAAACCTCTCCCCACAAAACAGATTTTTGGGGGAGTGTAACTGCTCTGGGTCAGTTTAATTTAATGGACATTAAGCACCCAATGTATAGAAGACACTGATATATACTGGGGATGTGACGACAACAACCACAAATGACAGTCTAAGAAGCTTAAGATATCTATACCTATTATGATAAATATAAAGCATGGTAAAAGGTAGAGTATAATGAGAGCAGGGCATAGGCTCAGATAAAGAGCGCCAGGAAAGTCTGAGGATGCAGGGAACATTTCTATCTGTATCTGTGGAAAGGAAGGGAACATATCAGGGAAGGCTTCTAGAAAGAAGTGGCACCTGAGTTGAGCCTTAAAAAAGCCTCTCAAAGGCAGAGATGTGGATAGAGTACATTCAAGACATGCAAGCAAGTGGACAAATACAGGAAATGGTATGCAAAGTTTGGGGTAGTTGCCTTCAAACATTTTTGGTCATGCACTAATATTAGTTTTTTTAAAAGGTTGTATACGTACCCACAATATATGAATATTTATAAATTATATACATGTATTACTATACATATTACACATAAACACAAAGAATGACTTTGAAGTATGGGGGGAACAATGGTAACTGGGGGAATTAGGATGGGCCTTGAAGAAGAGATATTCTAATGGGTAAAGTAAGAAAGAAGTATACTGTAGGCATGAGTAAAACTTGTACAAAAGCATAAGAGACTAAAGATGGAATATTATACAAGAGAAAAGACCAAGATGGCCAATATGGCTGAACCACAGAGCATGCAAAAAAAAAGTAATGAAGAAGAGAAATCTGAGACAGAGAGACTTATTAGAAAGCTACTGTAATAATGTAGGTGAAAAATAATGAGTCTAAAGTAAGATAGTGGTTGTGGGAATGGAGAGAATAGGACTAATTAAACAGAACTGGTAGAAATAGAATTGACAAGTCTTAGCAAATGATTTGACATGAGGTATGGATAAGAGGGAAGAGGAGAGGATAACTACTAGATTGTAAACCAAGGTGACTAGGACTACAAGCCCTCAACAGAGATATGGCCAAACATGTACCTTAGAAAGATTATTTTTTTAATTGTGTGAAGAATGAATTGGATTGGGAAGAAACCAATGTATAATCAAATTTGTGATTTCTCTTCAGCAAGTTTCTTTACTCATCTGAGGTCAATTTGCTGAGATTTATAGTAATTACTAGGAATCAAGAGAGAGAGGTATTGGTCCCTGACAAGTCTATTCCCTGTGGGACTTGGGAGCAAACCATTCCATTTCTGGAATTTCCACTTCTCTGGGTCTCAGTTTTCTCATCTGTAAACAAGGAAGTTGGACCAGATGTTTTCTAAGAAAATCCATAATCTAAACTGTGGTCTTATTATCACAAAAACCTATTAAGACTAAGAGTTCCTTCATAGTCAACATTTTAGTTATAACACAAAATTATGGAACAAATATATGAGGTTTATCGTCTAATGATCAATGTACTCTATACTAAAGAAACACATTATGAACTGCTGCAAAAAAAAAAATACACACCCTCTAATGGAGAGAACCTCACAATGCTGTGCTAATGCCATTATATCTGGAATCACATTCTCCTCTTGAAGCAAGTTAAGACCCCAGTTTGATGATCCAATATTACCCTGGAATTAAAAAAAAATTCCTTTGCTATTAGATACGGTTATAAAATATAGAAGCTTTTCAAGAAACTTGGGAAAAATGGAAAGTTATAAAATAAACCCTTTTCTATAAAACAAATGCAATAAACCCCTGATGACAGAGGAATTAAAACAAAAAAAAAAGTTCTTTCCCAGGCGAAACCAAAATCTTCAAAAAGGATTTATTGTGAAAGGATCTGCTTTTCAGAATGAATGTAACATTTAAATCAGTGGAGAAAGTTTTCATCTTGGAACATTAAGACCAATAATAGAAATTCCAATGACATCTATATAAGATAACATACTGTTAAAGGAAAAAAATACAGAATCTAAGAAATGGCAAAGTTATCACATACTAATTAAGTACTAACCAAGGCCCAAAGGGCTGCTTTCAGCTGCTTAACTCCTTCCCACTTATCCAACATTGGCGAACGAATAGTATAACTGAGATCTGGAACAACACTCTAGATAGGAAAGCAAGGAAAAACACTTAACAACAATATATTAGATTTCCTTTATTGCTATTAACTTCCAATTTTAAGTTATTTTCATAAATTTTGTGCTAGATTACATAAAAGACACTAAAAAAAAGTTTTTTAAATTTCAAATATCAAGGTAAACAGCTGGTTTCTTAGGAATTCTTTTTAATTTCTAGTGGCCTTTTTCACAACTACCTCACAAATTCCTCTTATTTTCATCCCATTCTCTTCCATTTTCTTCTGTTATCTCTTTATGGCCTAGTCTTTCAAAAGAGCTTCTTATACATGGATTCTCTCACATATTTTACTATTGATCTATAAATATAAAGCACAAACAATCACCCAAACAGAGGTTGGCCTGGCCATGCAAGAAGTCACATGTAGATGCATTAGTAATACAAATGTAATAAAAATGCATAAAAATCACTCACATGTGCCTAACCCCATATACCTCACACGGATACGTGTGGACATACAAACATACATGCATGTCTGGTGAATTTCTGCACAATATACATTTCTGGTTCCTTTTTGCTCTTAAATTTAGGCAATATATCTGCCTTTTAAAGAATAATGACAATTGCATCATAATATATGTATATACATAATACATCTATACACACACTTGAACTATGCATGCATAGACACCCACAAGGCGGGAAGGAAGGGAGGAATGTGTGTGAGTGGGACAATGGACAGGAACAGGGCTTTGGGCCAGGAAAATCTGTCCCACGTTCAGACACTATATGGCTGTTTGCTCCTGGGCAAGTCCCTTAACTAAGTGCTCCCAGGACACTTTCCAAGACTATATGATACAGAGAAGATGCCCTGTATTGGTAGAAGGAGTTTTCTTAATCAGGGATTCTCTGTATTTCAATGAAAATTCAGAACCAAGTTTTATCTGTCTCCATAACTATATCTATATTGAGACTGAGATATGAATATTGCAAATAGTGAAATGCAGAAATGTATTCAAATTAATAGTGTACATGTTTTCAATCAGTCATGGAGCACGATCCTAATTATACCACTGAATTTACAGCTATTTTATGTTCATATCTTCACAAACTTGCATTTTTAAAATTAGCCATGCTCTATAAGCAATCTACAGCATAATTAAAATTTTACCTGTACCTCCAACAAATGGCATCCTGTTTTGTGGTGTACCAGTTGTCCATAAAGGTGTATGGGCAAGTAGACATGTGGTCTCTGTAATCTAGTATGACAAAAATGATTTGATAAAACCTATTTGATCCATTCTAAGTAGGCTCTAATTAAAATCATTACCGACATCATTAGCCATAGAAAATTGGACATATTTGCCTAATGAGCTTTACATTTAACACACAATTAACAAGATAAATAGAAACAGAAAAGAAATTAGCTTATTACAAATTAGATTTAGTTATTGATGCATGAATTATTTCTGTAAAGATGATGATACCTTTGGTTGCTCCGACGAACATAGTTATCACCATCTACGGGTTTGCGATAAGTTGTAAGTGCTTCATTAAGTTGTTCCTCAATTAATTCAACATATTTTGAATTGTATTCCTAAAAGGTAACATAGTATTAGTGCTACATATTGCCAATAGAAAAGACTATAGTAAGTAAAGTATTTAAAAGACTTGAAGAATTCATACAAATATGCAAATTTCCTTTTGTTTGTTATTCTTAAGTCACTATATGTTTCCAAATGCTGCTCATTTGTTACATTATTAAAGATATCCTAAAGGGAACAGGGCAAAAGTAAAGAAATAGACCCTAGAAGATGTCCAAAATTTGTTAACTTCTTCAACCTGCTGCACAAAGAATTTGTGCCTACTTTTCATGCCTAAGAAGAAACTTCTTTACCATAGAGACTTATGTAAATTCTGTCAACATTGCTATATTTGCTTTATTGGGTTTCTCAACTCCTTGGCTTAGGAGAGGAATTTATGTATTTTGGCATAAAATGACATTCAGCTATTCCTTTTGTAGGGAAACAGAAACCATAAAAAAGACAGTTTTTGAGCATAATGACTTTAAGGCCATTAAGAACATGAGCATAATAGGTTTGGAAATGTATATGTCTATATATGTTTGTATATATGTATAAGGATAGGTATGTATCTAAAGCTATGGAGAAATATATCCAAATTTTATTGTAGCCTTCTGGGGGTGGGGGGATATGTATATATCTAAAGCTATAGAGAAACATATTTAAACTTTACTGTGGCCTTTTGGGGGGGGGGAAGAAGAAAGTAAAAAAGTGCACAGCAGAGAACAAAAGAAAACTTACAAGGAAGCAAAGAAAAGATGGATAATTCTCAGCACAAGTATTATTTATCATACAGGCTTTCTTAAAATGAAAATTTGTTGTTACATATTTTGAATCCTCTCATGTTCTGCTTTGCACATGACATCTTTTTATTTCTTTCTAACTTCGTATTTAAGTTTATGACATGTTTTTCTTTTTTCTATTCTCTATTTGTATTCTGGCATTTGAGTCTAAAATACAATTTTTGGAAAAAAAAACGAGCAAGTTTTTATGAGCAATGTTTATGCCCCTGCTGACTATAAAAACAAGAAAATCCATCTCTGTAAGAATATGTATTTTTGTAAATTCAGAAATCTGGAATTATGGAAGTTTAATATCAGTTGTTATGGCATGAAACCCAATGTTAATTATAGGAATACATGACAAAGATTGTTTAAAGCCTTCTGACTATGTCTAACTTAAAACTATATCTTCCCCATCCCCAACATTTTAAAACTTTTATTTCCTGATTCAATTAAATGTTACCTTTTGCCATTTTTCCATTTGCTTTGTTACGTAACCCCTTTCATTAAGATAGGAAAATCCCTTCGGAATGGACAAAAATCTATAAAAGTAACAGAGTAAAATTAAAGATTCAATATCCAGAATTTATAAATGGCTATATTTAAGGGATATATCCTGTATAACTAAGAAACTGAGGATTCTTTCATTTGTATAAAACCTTTAATTCTACAATGCTTTGAAAATTTTTTGCAAACAGATAAATGAGATCATAGTCATAGCATTTAAGATATAGAGTTAACCTTGGAAATTAAATGACCTAACTATGTCATCTTCCAAAGCAGGAAATTGAGGTTTAAACAGATTAAATGATTCATCTAAAGTCATATAGCTATTGGTCATAAAATCAGATTTCCTACCTAGTGGTCTATTCAGTACAATCCACTGAGTCCCTCTCTGATTATATATCAGAGTATATGGTAAGAAAGAGAAGAGTGAAAAGAAAAAAGTTAAGAAAAGAGTACATGAAGACAAAGAAGTATTTTTAAGACTGAATAGTACCCAAAATCTTACATATGTCTTATTTTCAAAATATAGTGGACTACTTGCTAAAAAAATTGTCATACTTTGTTATTCTCCAGAATTTTCCTACTTAGATTCAGTCTTATTATTCATGTGCTTATAAGGATCAATATAGGTGATGGAAGTTAAAAAAAACCCCAACACAACAGCCATCCCTCCCCCCACCCGAAAGGGAAAAGAAAACCCTAGCTTAATATTTACCTAAGAAGGAGAAGCAAACCTTTGTCTCCAAGATGAGATAAAGCTGGTTTCATTTGGATGAGAGCATGAAGATTGGCCTAAAAAGAAACAAATTATCAACTGGACAAGATAAGTGATTATTAGGAATTACCTTAATAAATCATTTACTCAAGATGAAAAGTAAATTTAGTCATAAAATAATCTCATTATTTTAAAAATCAGGAAATTTTTCTCATCCACACTTAAATATTTCATAACCAAAAGGAAATATTTACCTTGTCTTCACATGCTTCATCTAAGATTTCAAGAGCTTCAGAGGAAATAGTTTTATTTTTATCATGCAGTTGGGTCACTAGCAATTCAATGCCCCAGTTACTGAAGAACTCTACATTGGCCCTTAATAATACTCTTAAATGTTTTGTTGCGTACAACCTGCAGCCCTGCAAAAGGAAAAAAAAATGATAAACTTAATAAACATGCATATCTTTCCTCCTTTAAATCAAGAATGTGACTTTTCACATCATCTTAATGAGAAATACCTAATCACTTTATCACTGTGTTGATCTCTTACACTGAAATACTTTAGTTGACTCAAAAAAAGTGTTAAGAATGATTATAATTTCTGCTAAGAAGATATTTTATCCTCTATACCATGTGTCTAATGAAGCAAATTAAGACTTCTCTTTGGATATACCAGTCTTATTACTGCTTCATCACAATAAACAAACATTAACAGTTTACTATCTACCAGGTATAGTGTGTCAGATGCTAGGGATACAAAGTCAAAAAAGGAAGTCTGTGTACTCAGGGAGCTTACATTTTATCCAATGAGAAAATATGCATACACACACACACACACACATACATGTTAAATAAAAACAAAGTAATTTGGGGAAGGAGAGAGCACTAGGAGTTAAGAGGCATCAGGAAAAGTAGCCTCTTATAGAAGAAAGCATCTGAGCTGAACTCTAAAGGAAGTCAGAAATTTTAAGAGGTAGAAGAGGGTAATGGGTGCATTATAGACATAGGGGCCAGCCACTGCAAAGACAGTATGTGAAATACCACATGTTAGGAACTACATGATGGATATCACTTCAAGTGCTTTAGAAGTAGGAAGAAGGAATGGACAAGTTATTAAGGTGATCACAACCACTAATCAGTACTTCCAGTATTTCCAATTGATTATACGTTGATTTTGTTTTTATGGCTGTTCATAAAATGCATTTTTCTTTGCTATGTTACACTCACATCAGTAGCTGCTGTTAGGATTTTGGAAAGGATAACTCTGGCCAATCCATCTCTGCTATAGTCCAAACTCGAAACTGTTAGTTTCAATAAGTGATCTTGGTTCTTCAAGGAACAAAGATTAAGAAGACTAATGAGAAAGTGAAAAAAAACAAAGATATTAGAATCTATTTTTTATGTGAAACAGAGTAATGCACAGCAACAGGAGCTGAAATTATCAAAGAATTATTATTTTTATTTAGGTCTTGTATTTTTAAACCATTTAAGTGACGAGATGCACATTTTAATCAAACACAAAACCAAAACTTTATTTTTTAACCTAGAAGAAAAAATAAGTTTGATCAGATATGAAAAATAAACTGTAGGATACTCACCACTGAAATACACTGCATTTTTCTAGCATTTTAACTCCATGAGGATGACAGGAAAGTGTTCCAATAAATAAAAAGTAGTGTTGACTAAGGGTACTCAGTAAACCATTGTTCTGAAGGCTTCGTTCTGGTTTCATTCCAGATGAGGAACTAAGCCACTGAACAATATCTTTTACTAGTTCTTCTAAGTATCCTTGTCCATCCTAAAGAAAAGAAGAATGATGAAATGACAAAATAGCGTTATAAAAACAAGTAAGCTCCTTAAGTAGAAATTCATCTTAAGTACAAATAAATTTTTTAAAAATCCTAAGAAAATTGGGAAGGGGGGCAGCATGAAGGAGTTAACACAGAGGGAGAGGGAAAGAGAGAGCGGGTCAAAACAAATGAAAAAAAATCAGGAGAGCCTAATTGACAAAAAAAAAAAACCCCACAAAAAAACGGATATTAGCAAGGGGAAGTAAGAAGGGTAGTAAGCATTATTATAGGACCTACTATGTGCCAGGCACTGTACTAAGGACTTTTTACAAATATTATCTTACTGGATCCTGACAATAACAACAAGAGGTAGTTGAGTGTACCCATCTATCTTGCCATACTTGACTACTATTACTATCTCCATTTTTGAGGAAACTGAATCAAACAGGTTAAGTGATTTTCACACAGCTAATAAGTATCTGAGACTGGATTTGAACTTAGGTCTTCTTGACACCAGGCCCAGGGTTCTAGCCAAGGTGCCACCAGCGGCCTATACTTTTTAGCAGATATCCTACTACGCTCAAGTGGGAACAATCAATTACTACAAAAACAAAATAACTTTCTCAGATTTTTAGTCTATTTACCCTGAACATATTGTAAATATTTCTAATGAAATATGCATGGAAAAGCTTAAAAGGAAAAAATAGAAGCTTCCTTCCAATATCAAATCAGTTTTTTACTCAAGTATACTGCTAATTCATGAATTAGTGAAAGAAAAATTAGTTTAATCATTAGTATCTTAAAACTGTCTTGGAAATTGTTTTACTGTGAAATATTAAAACATTAATAAATGCAATTTCCTATCAGTTTCATTGACTTTAAGTGCTAAGTTATAAACTGGAATGCAACAGTCAATTTTATGTAATTTATACATGATAACACTTCCTTGACTGTGAACCAGTAACAACATATATATATATATCTGGTTTAAAGAAATACGTAATAAAAACTGTATTTTCTTATCTTACTGCCAAATATAAAAGTCTTATTACAATCAAAATGTTACCTTAATTTTCTCATTTCTCATCAGGGACTCTTAGGATAATTTTTTTCTAAGTCCATGTAAGTCTAATTTGCTGTATTAATAAAATTACTCTTAATCAAAAAACAGTGAGCGTATTTACTTAGTACTTTTAAGACTTACCGAGGACTTTTAATACATTTTGTGCCACATGGAACTTAGTGAGTATTTCACACACACAAAAAAATACTATTGAAAAATCATGTATCAACTTCTATCAACAATGTCATCCCAGTTTGGTATACAAAAGACACATTAATTTGACTCTATGAAGCCTTGTTTGGTATTATCTAGCATTTATTATATTTTAGGCACTATTAACCATCTGCTTCACCATCTTCCAGGTTAAGTAAAAAAATATTTATTAAGTGCCTAGTGACAGTCACTTGCTAAACACTGGGAATAGGAAGACATGCAAAAAATATTCTGTGCTTTCAAGGAATTCAGTCTAGTGGAGGAAGACAACATGCGAACAACTATGTACAAAGAGGATAAATTGGAGTTAATCAACAGAAGAAAGGTATTTTCACTAAGAGGATTCAAGAAAGTCTTGTTGCACAAGGCGGGATTTTTGCTGGGACCTGAAGAAAGTCAAGGCATTGGAGATGAAAGAAAGCTTTCCAAACTTGTGGGAGGCCTGCCAGTGAAAATGTCCAGAATCAGGTAACTAAGTGTCTTGGGCATGCAAGGATGCCAACGTTACTGGACTTACAGAACACATGGTTGGGGGAGTAAGGTATAAGGAGACAAGAAAAGTACAGTCAGGGTGCTTTAAATGCCTAAAAACGATTTTAACTTTGATCCTGGAAGTAACAGTGCTACTGAAGTTAAATGAGTGAAATGGTCTGTCCTATGCTTGAGGAAGATCTATTTGACAGTTTAATGGAGAACAGACTAGAGTGAGAAAAAAGAAACTTGAGAAAAGGAGACCAATCAGAAAGCTACCGTAATAGCAGGGTCTGCACCAGGGTAGTTACAGTATCAAAAGAGAGTAAATACAAGAAATGTTCTGAAGGTAGACTCAACAAGACTTGGCAAAAGATTGGATTATGTGGAGTGAGAGGTTTTGGAGTCAAGGATAACACTTAAATTGGGAACCTGGGTGACAAGGAGGATGGAGATACACTCCACAGCAAAAGGGAGATTAGGAAGAGAAGAAGGCTTAAAGGGAAGAACAATGCGTTCAATTTTTGAACATGCTGAATATTACGGCTATAGGCTTTCCGGTACAACACATCCAGTAGGCAGCTGGAAATGTGAATCCAGAGATCAGAAGAGAGGATGGGGTAAATAAGTAGATTTGAGAATCATCAACATAGATAAAAGAATCCATGGAACTGATGAGACCAAGTAAATATAGAGGGAGAAGAGAAGAAAGCCCAAGAAGAAGGAGCCTTGGGGTATATTGTGGTTAGTGAGTGTGGGCAGGACTAAAGTGGTAGAAAGCACATGGGTGAAGGGAGATTTTTTTCAGTCACTGAAAAAGTAGGGAGTTAAGCAGAGCATCTCTTCAGAGTTGTGAACAAGAAAGTCAATGTCAGTACATGAGTGTGTATACAGGGGTTTGCCTTGGGCAGGACAAAGACTACCTTCTCACATGAGAAAGTGGTAAAGGAAGAAGAACCAGTAAAAGGATACTGAGGAGCAGTCAGACAGGAGACAGGAGAGTCAGACAGACAGGAGAACCAAGAGAGAACAGTGTCACAAAAACCTAGAGGAAAAAATAGTATCGAGAAGAAGGAGATGATAGTATCAAAGGCTACAGATAGGCAGCCAAAGATAAGGATTGAGAAAAGGCCATTAGATTTGTTAAGACATCACGGTGACTGTAGAGACCAGTTAAAGTTTAATGATGAGGTCAAAAGCCAGACTGCAGAAAGTTAGGAAGGGACTGAAAGGAAATGGAGGCACCTTCTTAAGTAAGGTGTTTAGAATAAGAGATATTATAGGCAGCTAGAAGGGGATAGATAGAACATAGTTTTTTTTGAGTATGATGAGACTTGGGAATAGGGAAACATAAGGAGAGATTAAAGGTTAATGACAGTATGAATGACAGAGGGAAAGATGGGTTGGAATAAGATTATTTGTACAGGTTGGGGGCTTTCCCTTGGCAAAGGAGAAAGATTACTTCTTTATGTGAGAATGGAGTGAGAGTTAAAGAGGAAAGAGTGGCAGAAGGCATCTAAGTGATGTGAGATAAGGAAGGAAATCCCAGATAATGGGTTAAAATTTTTGAAAGAAATATGAGGCAAGATTTTCAGCTGAGAGGATGGAGAGAAGAGGAGCCATAAAATGACTGAGGAAGACTGAAAAGTTTTAGAAGAACTGCTGGGTAAAGCAGGACAGTGAGCGGACAAAGACGAGTAGGACTAACAGCAGTGAAGGGTCAACTGAGGTCATATAATATAAATCTGTAGTTAACCCAGTCAGAAGATTTTCATGATTTTTCTCCAGCTTTGTTTATCACCAAGTATGGAGCAAAAGTGGTGAATGGTGGAGTGATCCAAGATTGAGGCTTGGCAGGGCATAATCAACAATTTGATAAGGGGGCCAGGGACTCAAAGAGGACAGTGTAGAGAGATTAGAGAATTTCAAAGTTCATAAACATGGTAAAAGAACACTTGTGGGTGATGGCAAGATCAAGGATATGACCATTTCTACATGTAGTTAAGATGAGGTAGAGCAGGTCATATGAAATGAGCAAGCTGTGGAAATGGAAGATAAAGGTGCTTGAGAAAGTATCAAAAGTATACTGAAGTCCCGTAGTATGAATTTAGGAGAGCAAGACTACAAGCCAGACATTAGAGGGGAAGAATTCTAGCAGTCAATAGTAACAGCTACCAGAATCTTGTGTGCATGGTAAAAACAGATGGAATGAACCTCAAAGAGAGCCTAAAAGTGTCAAGTGGGGAATAAGGAATATTCCAACTCTTTCAGCTCTATCAGTGAGTGGGCTTTGGGGGAGAGGGAAGAGAAGTATAACCAGTATTGGAATAAGTGGCCTGGTCTCAGTGCAAGAAGATGCAAAGAGTGGGAAAGAAAAAGATTTAAGACAAAAGCAAGTTTGTTATCTATGAAGAGGGCATAGCACAGTGGTGACATGGTGAGGGAGGGGGGTGTTTAGAATTAATAAGGTGGGTATGACTGGGAAGTTTGTTAATCATTGAAGACTGAGTTCAGGTGGGTTATAATTATAATAAAGGGTTCAGCCTCATGGTGGAGGCCTCCCAGGTTGTGTAGCCAAAAGCTGAGATAAGGGGAGGATTAGATATGATGACTGGTGGAGGAAGAGCTGCAAGAGGCACAGAGAGTGCTGATAGGGATCAATGGCTGGCCCAGGAAGACTCTAAGATGCTGCCCTCCCAGACAGGTACTCATCTTATTGGGAAGATTCAAGCTCAGGTTAAATACCCAAAATTAAAAACATTCCTTGCCCTTAAGGAGTTAACATTGAAGTGGGGAGAAGCAGAAAAGTCATTTCCATTTCTAAAAACTTTTCTGACCAGGTATGAAGAGAGAATTTACTACATAAAAAATTATATTACAGGGTTATGCAGTATTATGGCAGAGAAGGAAATCAAGAGTGGCAGAAGTAAACCCAATAGGCAATTATTTTTTCAATGAGACTTGGATCTACATCACCCTTGTTAACACACATAGTTACAAAACTTTATTTCTCTGCTCCCACCTTTAGATTGCTTCCCTGGCTTCTCATTATGTGAGAAGACATGTGGGTGTGAAAGTTAACAAAGGGAAGCAAGATGATGGAAGATACTTTGTGTAGGGAAAGTACCATAAGATTCTTCACGAACAGTTGTTTCTATAATTGGTATGCTCACAGATTTCAAAGCACGTTAAAGTTGCTAAGTTGAATGTTCTAGCCACAGAATCCAACCTTTGTAAAAAATCGCCTAGAGGTCTTTGGATTTAGCTTTACATGGACAGCAGAAATTCTTACAGCTTATATTCTTAAAGTCTCCCCTAAACTTGACTCTGAATAGTTACATTAAAACTAGTCTTTTCCTTACCTTGGGAAAGCATGATCATTTAATCTGGTAAATATTCAGAGTAAAAAAAAATATCTCACCTCTTCAGACTCAAGAAGAAATTCTGTAAACTGGCAACCCACAACTGTGAGTTGCTTGGACTTGGCAAAATCCAGATCCAAATTGGCATATAATTTGCTGCTGGGCTTGTAAAAATAGAGTAGTCGTCGTACAAACCTAAGATTAAGATTGGAAAGTTAATATTTTCTTACAATGGAATAATTATTCTAAATCTAAAACAATCTGTAGTAGATAAAAGGCCATGTTGATAGAAGGCATGAGACCAAATCCTAATTCTGCTACTTACTGGGGAAAATCATTGAGTTCTCTAAGACTACTCCTTCCACAAGGTGGAAAGTGAACTTGACCAGGGATCTCCAAATTATATTCTGAGGACCACTCTGGCCTATCACCTATCTTGTATGGTCCAATGAACTAAGAATGGTTTTTACATCTGTAAATACAATAAAAATTTATTTAAAAATATAAAACCCTTCCTAGGATTTTGGGGCATACAAAAACAGTTATATACCCCTAACTCTAAAATTCTCCTCAACCATAAATTTTACGTTCCTGTAATAGACCATTATGAATAAAAGGATGAGAAGGGAATATACTGGACCAATAGTTTTATTCCATCAAAATACCCTTTGGTATAAATCCTAAAAAGAAGTTTACAAAATCAGGGACCTCTGAGGCCAATCACTAGCCTTTACATGAAGACCTGAAAAAAAGGGAAAACTTGACAAAGCAATCAATTCTACTATTGGAAATTCTGCCTTAAATTAAGCCTAAAATGGCCTCCCTGCAACTTCTAACCACAACTTCTAGTTATGCCAGCTGAGACTATTTAGAACAAGTTGAAACTCTTTTTCATAAGACAGTCCTTTGAATACTTAAGGACAGTCATCATGCACTCCTCCAAATCTTTTTTACAGGCTAAATAAAGATACTCAGTTCCTCTGAATGAATTTTATACAATTTGACTTCTAGGCCCTTCTTGATTACCCTACCATGGACAATTCCTAGTTTATCAATATATTTTCTAAATAATAGCACCCAAAATTGAACAAATACTCTAGAAATAGAGCGTCTATCTCTAACTAGGGCAACGGGATTCTTAGAATGCAATTTAAGATTGAATTCACTATGGGCACAGTCAAATCACACTGCTGAATCATGTTAAGCTCACAGTACCTATCCCTCCCTGCCATCTCCTCTACCCCTGAGACCTTTGTTTCCAAGTTAAACAAGGCTTTCTCATTTTGTATTTGTGAAAATGATTTCCTGAACCCAAGTATTAAAGTTTTTCATTTATCCCTGTTTCATCAGATAAAAATCAGCCCAATATTCTAAAATCTGTCAAGATCTTTTTGGATCCTTATTTGTTTGCCAGCATCAGTTATTCCTATATATTTTATCTGTCTACCTGCAAATTTGATGGATATGCCATCTATTTACTTATGCAAGTTATTGATAAAAATGCTAAGTAGCAGAGTTCACTCTAAAATGCTACCACTGTAGCCTAAGAATTTTTTGACAAATCACATGAAAGAAACTACAAAGCTGAAAAAACCTTGACTAAAAATAAAACCAGGCATCATAAAGCCAGTAGATGAAACTGGATAAATGAGGGAGTGAATTACTGGGGATCTTAGATGTCAATCTTCCTATGTAGTACAGGAAATGTTTTTCCCATGATTCTACAAAATCATGTCAAACTCATAACAGTAATAAGCAATTTTAAAAATTCTATTATTTCTTAGTTTCCATGGTTAATAAGTTAGCAAAAAAATCAAAACAAGTTAATATGAAATAATTTAATTTGATCATTACTATATTTTATCAAAGAAATTCAACATAACCATAATGGTTATAATGCTTGGCTTAAGAGGCAATATGAACTAGGTTCACAGCCCATCTAGGACACTTATTACCTGTGTGACCCTGGACAAATCAGTTAACCTTAGGCAACTTCCTAGAATTTACCTAAGTTATTGGGGTTGTGACATGCATTGATAAGAGTTTCAATACTAAGAATTTCCTGTACAAAGATCACAGATGCTTAAAGTATTTTATTAATGCCACAAAGTATCATTCTTTCACATCCTATTCTCAGCTAAAATAATCAAGTGCCACTTCTTTCATTATAGAAGAGAGATCAATCGGTTTTCCTGAACTGTATCTTAGTTCCTGAATCTTAGTTTACAGGATAGGATTCTGAGTGGGAAGGGCATATTGGGAAATAACTGGGATGTAAAAAAAAGATATTAATATATATTTTCATTAATTGCTATGTTCTCCAGTACAATGTTATTATACATATTTCTCAGATTTAAGTATCACTACTGCAGGGAATGTTTGCCAAGTGTAGTAATAGATAAAGAACTCGACTTGGAGTCAGGAAGAGCCAAGTTCAAATCCTCTGATACTTTCTAGTCATGTTACTTTGTCAAAGTTACCATACCTCTCTCAACCCCTAACTTGTAAAATGGAAATCATACTACCACCAATCTCCCAGGTTGTCCTTACAATCAAATGAAAATATATGTAAAAGGCTTTGCAAATTTTAAAGTACTATATAAATGATAGTTATTATTTTTATTATTATAATTAACCAAAAAATGTCAGGGAATGTCTCATATAATATCATTATAATCACTAAAACTTGATGGAAAATCTAAATTAATAAAAATGTGTTTTTATATTGAAGAAAATCTTAAAAGTAATATTGAAAGTTCCCTGCCTCAGAATCTCTTCTTAAGACTAATTGAACTTCAGCATTTCTAATAAGAAAAGTTTTGTGTACTGTCTACACAATGATTTAGATAAGTGCTCCTAAAATCTGCCCTGATCACCAGAGACTTCCATCAATTACCAGACTCTTCAGGAAAGAAGGAGGGTTGGTCTTTGGGATTGGGGGGTAAAGGATGGAGAAAAGGACTGGGTGGTTAAAGGTTACCCAAAAATCAACTGAAGGACAGAAAAATATGTAGCTATGTGGGCAGGTTAAAAACAGTCACCAGCTTTGGTGATACATGGAGGAAATCAAGCTGGAAATAATCTAACAAATCACGATCAAAATTAATAAACACTGAGGGCCTGCTAACACCATTGTGACATGCTAGTCGAGAATACTCTGCAAAGGTCTCTTAGTCTGAGAAATTCAAGTTAGTGAATGACTAAACTAAAAGGGTTAGTTGGCAACAAAACTGATATCAAAACCATGTATTTTCAAATCGGGAGATTTTCTGAATTTTAAAGTTAAAAATAAAGTTCACATGAAGCAGACAAAACAGAACCTTTCTGTCAATGAAAAAAATACCCCATTATGACCAAATTAGTCAATTTATCTGTTCCAATTTATTTTGGGGTATGGATCTGTAGCTTCATCAGTGTCGTGAACTTTCCCACAATGATGCTAAAAGAGACTTGTTGTGATTTACAGTTTCAGAGAGCTGCCTGGAACATTCAGACATTAATGACTTACCCATGACCACACAGGCCTAACACACTTCCTAGTTATAAAAGAAATGAATATAAGTTGTATATGATACTGAATGACTAATTTTAGTAACTATGGGGTAATATTCCCCAAGTAGTGAATTTATGTAGTTCTTACATACCTGTGTAATTGTTCATCCTTATAGTTTCTTAGATTTATATTTGGCCACTAGAAAAAAGATAATGGATTATGTAGAAACTGTCTTTTAAACCATTAATTCCTAAATATTTATGGAGGCATTAAAAACCAACAATCAAAAACAGGATCTGAAGCAATAAGTAGAATATACTTAAACTCATTTCATCAAATCACAAAATTCTCTCTCCTACCTTAAGAATGGTGCCTATGAGATTCCAATTCCATTCAAGATTCTCTTTATGATGAAGAACTTGGCTGTCTCTAAGATTGGCCATGAGTGCTTCCTCTGTATCCTGAACCATTAGAAAGTAGGAAGGAAAATTATTTTGCAGCAAATTAATCAGATACACATAAAAAAATAAAAACCAAATTTGCAATGTCCCTCTTCACCTCCCAATCATTTAAGGATATAATTCAATCACAGATGTCAAAGAGGCATCTAAAAACTATTAAAGTTAAAATATTAATTCTAAATGCTTTCCGACAGAAGAAAATAAATTAGAATTATGAAAATAAAAATATTATTTAAATAAAATTACATATGCAGTTTCAATTAAGAAATGTTACAAGTCAAATCACTTAAATTCAGGCTTCACATAAATACCTTCAAAACAAAAATATCTTTTTGAACTCGGAGGTACTGATCTCTTTTTTGGTGTGTTGCCATTGCTTTCTGAACAATGTGATCTAAATGAAGACTATAAGGCTTAGGCCCTCGTTTCTTCATCTCATGAAAGCGTTTTAAGCAGTTCAGAGCTGCACTGGCTCGCCTAATAAGGAAAAAAATTTGTAGTTATTACTACAACAAAGCATAAATCCTTAAAAATTGTTATTATTGCAAATTAGACCACAGTATGTACAATTTTAATGCAAGAGATAGTTAAATAAAAATTATGGGATCACATTTTTCTTTGGATTTCCATAAAGTCACATGTTATTTCCTTGATTCTGTAAAACAACTGATGCAACTGGGCTTGTTTATCAGCAGTCTTGATCCTGATTCATACTTTCAGCCCTAAAAACGTAGACTACTTCTTGGAAGAGTGAGAGGTGAAAGATGTGGAACTGAATCAGAAAACAAATATAAAGTGCAGTACCAAGTGCCACAGCACGATCATTGCAGTTTTTAAAATGTGGGTGAGGAAAGCACAAACGGAACCAGGCTGATATGAGTCCCCAATTCTCTATGGTGAACTTCTCTAAACCCAGTGCACCTTCCTTCCCCCTTTAACCTAGTTCCCTCAAATTCCTCCTTGTCCAAGTTGTAAGTACTGCAACTCCAGTGATAGCGTAGCTTTCTTGTTTTTGAAAACTCTATCTATGCCTATTTCAGTACTGAGAATCTAGAGAGCTATCTGTACCTATAATACAATTTTGGTTTCATGTTTACAATATTTAAGATGATATACCTAAAAAAATCAAATTCTCCATTACTACTTATTTCTTTTTTTCCAAAATTATTATTGTTGCAGGTAGTCTACATGAATAATCCCAAACAACTTATGGCAAAAGAGCAAAGAAGAAAATTCTGATGTGATTTTATTGTCATATCAGTTGTGTAATCTACAAGAGAAGTGCTATCCATTTTTTGCATGTTGCTCAGGTTTTTTTTCCCTTACCTACACTAAAAACTGTCATAAATACCATATATGTGAACTTAAAGTAATTATAATAAAACTTACACATAGCTAAGTATCTTTTAAGATCTGGTATAGCTCATACTTACAGTCTTTTCTCTTTAGGGATGTCAAAGGATGCTGCCATATTCATTAGCGTTGGTAAACAGTGCAAATGATGGCTATGTGAATGAGGAAGGATTGTATTTGCCTAAAAACAAATACCACATGAATATACCATAAAATGCTGATTTCATTACTTAAATGATCTGTGATTTTATCAATGTGGGTAATTCCCTCTACCAATGCTGAAATCCCTTTACACCTTAAAAGATGGTCTTTATCAGTTGTTGTGGCTAAAAAATAAAATTACCATGCAGCTAGACCTCTAGAGAGGAGCTTCTACAAACCCATAGAGTTCAGGCAATAGACATACTCAGGCAAGAATCATCTGTACCTGAAACCTTTCCAACTTGAAAGGACACACCTAAGTTGTGTTCAAGAACCAAGGTCACCTCCATACCAAGATAAGATATCTAAATTCCACTGGAGGATATGTGTATATACATATATGCATATGGAAGATACATATGTTTACACTCATGTTACATTAAATAAATCATGCATAGCCCAATATTCATAGGTCTTTTAATTCAATGTAGTTTTTTTAAAGTGGCATTCAACTGAATTCAAACTGGTTATCTTCTTGAAAAATTTCTTCTTATGTGTGAATCTGAAATAATTGGGCCTAATTTATCCTAATTCATACTCTCTAAATAAAATCACCTTTAAAGTTTGAAAAGAAACCTGAATATACATTTAGTGAAACTTTGATTTGGTTTGTCTCTTTGGAAAGCCAATATTAGTAGAACTGCACAATGGGGAAATAAGACAAAGTGATATGAATTTGAGTATGTATTCTTACTGTAAGGATGTCTTGGCTCAGGTCTCAAATCCAAAGTAAGACTTTAAAGCCTGTAGACCCTTACTGAGGGAGTAAAAATATCTGCTCAGTATTACAGGGGCAAAATGAACTGTTCTTTAACTGACCATCATTTTGCAATCACTATTTAATCATCTCATTTTTCTCTATATCAAACATCATGATTATTTTTCCAAGAGAAACACACTTTAAAGGTGTAAACTATAAAATGCAATTTTAAAAGGTCTAGAAGCTAGAAGGAGAAAGGAGATGGACAACGCATTCTAGTTATCTATCAAAGCACTTATTTTACTTCTTGATATATTACAAAGAGGTTGGGCTGGTCTATTTTATCTTCACATCCTTAAAATACGCTGGGTTTTTTTTACCTTCCCCGACTCCTTCCTAATAGACTAAGCTTATTTTCACCCTTTCCCTCCTATTATCTTGGCTCCCATTTTTGATTTATTAGAATGTAAGTTTCTCATGGGCAAGGACTGTAATTTATCGCCTTTCTATCCTGAGCACTTAACAGAGCTTACATAGTATATGTTGAATAAACTGCTGTTGAATTTAAATCTGTCAATCTGCTGAGCTAAATTTATACTCTGGTAACAGGAATCAATAAAAGAGGGAGTCAGACTTTGTGTGGGAAATAGCTTACACAAAACAGTCCTCCAGTTATAGATGTTGCTGACTTAGCAAGAAAAGCAAGACAAAAATTCCTCCTAACATATACATACATTTCTATTAAAATGAGACAATTGTGTATGAACTTCTTTATATACAGTAGTAGTTTGAGCACAATGGCTTTTCGCATCTCATATATACCCAACTGGGTAACTACTACATGTGATTTATTGGCTTTTGGGGTGGGAAGTTAGAGAGGTAAAGATTTGGATGGCTATGGATATAAGACTAACTTGCTTGTTAATCTAAAAAGTACAAATCATAATAACTTTTGAGTTATCAGTGCAGGTCACTAATGCACAGCACAATTCTATGGTTTCAAAGAATGTTTTTGATAACTGCTAACGCTGAAAAATTGAACATTCTCCAGGCAATATGATGATGACCCTCCCTGAACTCATATAATCAGATCCTCCTAAGGCAAATGTATCTAATCTGTCCTTAAGTCATTCTGATGGTTTTTTTTTCCCCCTAACTGGGTAAGCTCTGGAAGAGTTTAAGCTCTGCTGGCAAAGTATTTGAGAAAGCAAGGACACCTCCATGACAAAAGAAGAAATAAGAAAAAGACTTTCATTAAGCTAATATAGTAGGCTACTACAGACCAGGTTATAAAGTATCAAGAGACATGTAGAAGAAATGTTCCCCCTTCCATAATTATAAAGATAATTCATTTTAAATATAGTTATTTATAAAACCATAAACTTAATAAAATCATAGTATGTTGAATTCATAAGATATTAGACTTACCATATGTAAAAGTTCCCCTAAAAGGATTGTAGCTCTAATTGAGACATGGTCATCACTGCTTGTTATTACTTCAACCAAACCCTTTGGGGGAAAAAAAAGAAAAGAAAAAGGTGCTGTAATGTTTCATAATAGATATGTAATATCTCAGGCTGATTTTATCTACTATGAATTGATGGTACATAATCTTAGCTGGCCTTTTTGTCGCTCTTGAGAAATCCTACTCTCATATTCTTACTGGCCCTCATTCATAGTCATGTGCAGCATATTTCATTATAATGTACACCCAGGGAAATTTTTTAAAGGTAAACGAAATGAATAAAAGAATTATTTTTATATACTAAACTAAGGAACTAAAATTCAACTAAACTTTTAAAAAATGAACTAAACTTCCTAATAAAAATAAAGGTTAAAAATGAAACACAATACCATAATATTTTGGACACATTAGGGTAGGTATGGGCCTGCATTTTCTCTTATTTCCTGCCTTTTTCATTCTCAATCTAATTAACTTTTCCTTAGAAATCTGTTTCTCCTTCTGACTTTGTCAGAAGCATTGGCATTCACCCAATCTTCCACATTTAACATCTTAATGTCATCTTTTCTGATTCTTCCCTCTTCCTCATCTTTCATATCTCAAAGTTACCACAATCAAGTCCACTTTTAAAATCTCTTGCATTCAGCCTCTCTCCTGATGCCACCAGACTAATTTATTACTATTCACTAGAACTAGTGCAATGGACTTAAAATGCAGTCAGTTCTCCTATAAGGAGACACATACCTTCCTAAAAATCCATGTGTTAAGCAAAAGAGAACAGTAAAAACTACAGAATTTATGGTGAAAATGAGGTACGAGGCACAACACTCAAAAACTGTGACAAAAAAAATTAGGATCTAATAAAAACAGTAGCATGGTTTAATACATGTTAAATGGCTAAGAAATACATAAATACTACAATAAATAAAGAGGTAGCTAGGTGGTATAGTGGATAGTGCCAGGCCTGGATTCAGGAAGAAATCTAGCATCAGACACATACTATATGACCCATAACAAGTTATTTAACCTGCCTGTCTGTTTCCTCTTTTGTAAACTAGGGATAATAATAGCACCTACCTGCCAGAGTTGTGTGGACAAAATGAGATAATCACGAAGCACTAAGCACAGTGCCAGGCACATAGTAAGCAGCTATATAAACATTAGCTGCTGCTATTATTAAAAAATAGTGGTAATGTGGTTCCTATGAAGAAAGAGTTAGCAAAAACAATGATGGGATGTGGGGGGTGGGGAGGGAAGGGGAGTTATGTGGGATGGGGTGGGAAGGCAGTCCAAGCAATTCAGGGATACGGAAGGGGAGACCACCCACAGCTCCTGTAGATTTTCATTCAAGTTGTTTCTAATGGTTCATAATGTAGATTCCTTTATGCCCTTCATTTGGGAGATATCACATGCATGTTATCTCATTTTTTTCAAAATATTTTATTTCAAACTTCTCTTCAACACTTAAAGCTTTCCTTTTGCATTCTCTGCTTGGCAGTTTTGAAGCAAAGGACTCAGACATGTGTGGGATGTTGCATTTTTTTTTAATATGTAAAAGTTCATAAAAGTGAAATAGGAAAAAACTACCTTGTAGGAAAACATACACTATGAAGTGAGGGAGCTAGTAAATAGCTGAAACGTGCCCATGGGTGAATTTCGTGAATTTCTATGTGAGCCCAGTTCATCTGGCTGCGGTTTTATGCATTCTTGCATATATGCAAATGCAAAATTTGCACTGTGTTCAAACTGTCCCTTAATACATCAATCACATTAGAATATGCATTTTCAAAATGAGTTATAGCAGAACTGACCATAGATCTTTAAGCCTTTACTCTAATCTCCTCTGCCACTCTATTTCAAAAAAACTGTAAGACTATGAACTCCTTCTGTGTAAGTATGATCATATTATTCCTCATTTTAAGCTCAAACTCCTTAGCCTGGCATTCAAGACCCTCACAATTTGGTACCATTCTACCCTTCTAGGTTGCTCTCTCAATATTCTCCTCTACATATATTAATTATCAATCAAACCTTTTCTTTTTTTTTTCTCATTTTTGTTTTTTGGATCAAATTGTTTCTTAAGAGGTCTTACACTTTTCATCCTCTGGATTCTTTATGTCTGGATTGCCTTCCTTCTCAGTCCACTCCCTACCCCTTTAAATTTTTACACTCTTTTACAGGTCATCTTGAATGCTGTGCCTTTCATGAAGCCTGTTTTTGACCTCCTAGTCTCTTCTTCTTGGGCTTCACAGGACAATTCGTTTGCAACTCCCTATGATGTTATTAGGAAAATTTTGTATTGTAGTTATTTGTGTGTTACAAATCCCTACCAGACTGTAAACTCATTGAAGGTAGGGGTTGTGTCTCATACTTATTGTATCTTACCAATATCTGTTCTGTACAAAATAAGCACTTAATGAATATCTGTTAAATTGAATTACATTTTTATATAGTTTATAGAGTTCTTTAACATAAAATATCTCATGTGATGCTTCCTTATAACAATTTCGAGAGTTAACCTAGAAAGGAATTTATTTACTAACTCTTACTTTCTAGATAAGGAAAATAAGTCTCTTCACTCCTAATCCAGTGTTCTAATTAATACTGGGTCTCATTATACACGAATGAAGTAAATTTTGCTGTTTTGAAAGAAATCATCAGAAAAAATAAGGTAAATCCTGAAATACTATTTACAATAATTTCACTTACCTCTAAAAGTCCATTAGTAATGAAAGCAGAAAGTACCAGTGCCAAATAATTATCCATGAGGTCTGGTCTACAAACATATTAACATAAAAAAATTTAAGTTTTTCATTATGTTATGTTTTGGGAAAAAAACACTAATCCTAGTAAAAATGTAACAACTGTCACTGTCACTAAATTCTACCTGGATCTGGCTCGATGGGGAAGAATAGTTTTAGCTTCAGCTGCTACAAAGCCATCTGAAAGTCTCCAACAATCTTGAAATCTACTTGGATCTAAAAATCAATAAAAATGCCACCATTAAGAATAAAGAAATGTACCTATCACAGCTTTCTTTTTTTAAAAAACCATATCACTTCTGGTAACATTCTGTTTTACTCAGAAGAAATCTGAAAGATTATCAGATAAAATATAATCAAAGAAAAGTTAGAAAAATATCATTTATTAAAAATGGATGTTTGAGTTTAGATAAATATTGATTTATTCACAGTTAAATGATACAGTTTGTGAATTATGTACTTAGACCTCCTGTTTTATAGGATTTTATAACTGGAAGGTACCCAATATAATACCAAGTTCAACTCCTATATTGAGGACAAAATCCCTTTATAAATTTACCATAAGTTACTTAGGGTTTGCCTGAATTGCTCAGAATTCTACCTCATAAAGCATAGTTAAGAAGTTCTTGTTTATATTAAACTTACATCTACCACTTTGTAATTTGTGGCTAAGAAATTCTGTTTTACCCTCTGGAATTATATGAAATGAGGCAAACAGCTCTTCCTATTTAAAAAGTGCCATAATGTTCAAACTTCTCACTTCCACCTCCTTGCTTCCCCAGCTTCCTTCAAGTATGAATTAAATCCCACCTCGTTCAGGAAGCTTTTCTTGACCCCCCTTAATGTTAGTACTTTCCCTCTGTTGACTATCTCCCCTTTGGCCTGTAGAGAGCTTGTTTATACCTGGTTATTTTTGTGTTGTCTTCCTCATCAGACTGTGAGCTCACTGAGAGCAGCGGCTATCTTCTACCTCTCTCTAGATCCTCAGTGTTTAGGATAGAGTCTGACACATAGGAGGTACTTGTTCTATTCTAAGTTCTCCCCAAGCTAAATACTCACAGTTCCTTTAATATATGATACAACACAATGTTATACTCATATAAGTTTCAAATTTTCCTCTTCAGAAAGTGAATAAAGAAAGCTGAGTGCACGGTGGTTTGTCAAATTCCCTAGTAACTGTAGCATTCAGAACTGAGAACAACATTCCAGTTCTGTACTCTAGTTAGTAATACTACTACAGTGTATTGTAAGACTAAATTAACTTTCCTAATAGCCAAATCAAACTGCTTCCTTATATTGAGCTTGCAGTCACTGAAGGTCCCTTTGTCTGTTTTGGGGGGGGGGGGGTGTGGTGTGTGTGTGTGTGTGTGTGTGTGTGTGTGTGTGTGTGTGTGTGTGTGTGTGTGTGTGTGTGTGTCTGTGTGTGTGTGTGTCTGTGTGTGTGTCTGTGTCTGTGTGTATGTGTGTGTGTGTGTGTGTTTTAAATCTTAGTTATTTTTCAAAATTTTATTTTCAATTCCAAATTTTCTCCTTCCTTCCTCCCTCATCCAAAAGGCAAGATAAACAAAACCTATTATATGTATGTATAGTCATGCTCCTCATCAGCCATTTCCTCACCCCATCCTATCCCCATCTCTTTCAAATAAAACAAGAAGGAAAAAAAAACATGTTTCAGTCTACACTGAGTCCATCTGCTCTGTCTAGAAGGGAATAGCATGTTTCATTAGGAGTCCTTTGGAATTGTGGTTGGTCATCATGTTGATTATCTTTACAATATGGTTATTGTACAAATTGTTCTCCTGGTTCTGCTTACTTTAATTTGCATTAATTCATCTATAAAATTTTACAAAGATTTTCCAGATTACAGGGGCACTGTGTCCCTAATCCCCATGATGTGGAAGGGATAACTGTGTAATGATAAAATGACAATTTCTATCAGGAAAAAGATATCATGCAGGAAAGACTGCATCTTGTTTTCAATACCTACCTACACTGAGCAGTGCTTCAATGAACTCTTCAGTCACAACGGGTAGAGGCAGACGAAATATATCATAGAGAACTTCAAGCAGACCCCGCTGCAAGTATGAAGAGTTATATTTTATATAGGTCACATTTACACAGCTTTTCATTTCATTCCAACAACCTTGTGAGGTAGGTGGCATAACCAACTTACTACTCTCATTTTGCAGAAGAAAAAACTGAGGCTCAGAGGGATTAAGTACCTTGCCCAGAGATACCCAGTTAGAAAGCATAAAACCTGGGACCCACATCATCTAATTCCAAGTCCAATGCTCCCTCCTCTCCCATACTATGTGTAAACCCTTTATTTAAGAAGAAATGTGCACTTTAACCTGAAATTTATTTTTTAAATCTCTGGTGTGTTCTTGGGAAAGGAAATTATACAAACTGAAATACTGGGAATGTGGACTATTGGTCCTATATTCTTCATGTGAGAGGTAAACCAGACACACTGAAACCAAGGGGAGAGGTAGTAGCAGAAAAACTGGAGTACACCACAGTAGCTGCGTTGAAAGCCTGATTATTCCCTCCTCCAGTTATGTAGCCTAGGAAGAATCAGAAGGATTTGGCAGTAAGCTATAGATTTATGTGTGCAAGAGGACAGAGTACAGCTTTGGTATATTGTAGGTTAGACTTCCTTTTTCCTGTAGGAATTATTATAGACAAATTACTATAAGAGGCTTTAACAATGAAATATAACAAGTGAAATTCTCTAAAATTGTCAGGCATTTTGGACTTAGTGGAGCCTAATCAATATATGAGTCAATATATAATGTTAAAACTAACAATGAAGAATTTAGTAACATTACTGCTTGGTAGACTCTCTGCCTTGAATTTTTCCAGTGACACTTACTGTAGCACAAAGCAAAGAGATGCTTAGTGTCCAAAAGAATGTTGAAAGAGCAAGTCCTTTCAGTGATCAATCTTTTGTTCACAATCTTTTTGTTCCATGAAAACAAAACTAGAGTTGCCATTTCATCTGTGTGAGGAGAACCCCTTCAGCAGCTTCCTCTTCTAATGTAGGCCTTCAATGCAACATCCAGTCTTCTTACAGAGCTGATTGAGCATTGAGAGTGATTTGCCCAGGGTAACAAAGCTACTGTGTCCGAAGTAGGATCTAATCCAGGTCTTCCTTAAATCCAAGGTCAGTTCTCTATTCACTATGCTGTACTGCCTCTTACTCCCTCCCTCTTCCTTTCTATTTGCCTATCTTTTTTCATATCAGTTTTTTTTGTTCTTTGTATATAGTTACTATTTTCAACTTCTTCCATCTTCAACCGTACATGTTTTGTCCTCCTTTCCTGCCTCAAAGAATAGGAGGGAAAATATTTGTAAAATATTTTTTAAAATTATAAATAAAAAAATTGAGAGCGGGAAGGGCACTGCAGGTTTAAGACCTAGCCTTTCATCAATGTAAAGATCTTCTATTCTGGAAACTTCTTCCACCAATGCAGATGTATTTCAGAAATACATGTGGGGGTTCTGACAGGTTAAGTAACTGCCATCTTTTTTCCCCCCACGTAATAGTATTTTATTTTTTTCCAATTGCATGTAAAGATAGTTTCAATTTTTTTTCTCTCTTTTTCCCCTCTCTCCTCCTCAAGACAACATGCAATCTGATAAAGGTTATACATGTACGATCATGTTAAACGTATTTCCACATTATACATGTTATGTAAGAATCAGAACAAGAGTGAAAAACTACAAGAAAGGAAAAAAAGAGAAAATAACATGCCTCAATCTGCATTCAGACCCCATAGTTCTTTCTCTGGATGTGGATGGCATTTTCCATTGTGAGTCTTTTGGAATTATCTTAGATCATTGTACTGCTGAGAAGAGGTAAGTCTCTCAAAGTTTGTCATCACATAGTGTTGCTGTTACTTGTTACTTAGCAGAATTCTCCTGGTTCTGATCACTTCACTCAGCCTCAATTCATGTAAGTCTTTCCAGGTTTTTCTGAAATCTGAATCTTCCTCCTCATTTCTTATAGCACAATAGTATTCTCATTACATTCTTATATCATAACTTGTTCAGTCATTCCCCAACTGATCAGCAACCCAATTTCCAATTCTTTGCTACCACAAAAAGAGCTGCTATAAATATTTTTGTACACATGGGTCCTTTTCCCTTTTTTTATGTTCTCTTTGGGATACAGACCTAGCAATGATATTGCTTGATCAAAGGATATGCACAGTTTTATAGCCCTTTGGGCATAGTTCCAAATTGCTGTCCAGAATGGTTAGATCAGTTTATAACTCCAACAATGCATTTGTGCTCCAATTTTCTCACATCTTCTATAACATTTATTATTTTCATTTTTGTCATACTAGCCAATCTGATAGGTGTGAGGTGGTACCTTACAGCTGTTTTAATTTGCATTTCTCTAATCTAGACCTGCACAATTTGTAAACTTCTTCAGGCCATAGAAAGGTTAGACTAAAGATAAACTAATGATGGTTGGTTGTGGTGAGTCACATAACAGAGCAGAGTGAGCAATGGCAAGCAGCCTGCTGGCTGTATGTTGTACGAGCCTGCTCTAATCAATAGTGTTTTGAGAGCATTTTTTCATGACCATAGATAGCTTTAATTTCTTCATCTGAAAACTGTGTTCATATCCTGTGGCCATTTAGCAATTGGAGAATGACTTGTATTCTTATAAATTTGACTCAGTTCTCTATATATTTTAGAAATGAGAACTGCTCATCTTCTTATAGAGAGAATGAATCAGAGGCAAAACCATAAAATCTTAATGCTCCTAAATGCCTCTCAAGCTTATGAATGTGCCTTATAGATATCTTTACTAATCTTTCAAAAAACAGTAATACTAATAGCCTGAACTGATATGGCACTCTGCAATAGCACATTTTTCTCTAAAAGAGAAAACTGGATGGCACAGAGAATAGAGTGCCAGACCTCAAGTCAGGAAGACCCAAGTTCAAATCTGGCCTCAGACACTTATAACTGTGACCCTGGGCAGTCACTTAACCCTTTTTGCCTCAGTTTACTCATTTGTAAAGTTGAGCTGGAGAAGAAAATGGCAAACTGCTTCAGTATCTTTGCCAAGAAGACCCCAAAATGGGTCAAGAAGAGTTAGACATGACTGAAAAATAATTCAACAACAACAAAAGTGTTGGTGCACATTAGAGAATACTACCATACATACTGGAGCACAAAACGTATAAACAGAGAACCACAGAATCTTAGCCCTAGAAAGGACCTTAGCAATAATCTACTTCTACTTCATCTTTTCACAAGTGAGGAAACCGAGGTCCATCATGATCATCATAATGAAGTGGCTTTCTCAGGGTCATATAACAAGCAAGTAAAAGTCTAGAACTGGAAATCAGCTATTCTGATTTCCATTCTATTGATTTTCTACTATACCCATGTCTTAATGAATGTCAGAAACATTCTAACTGAAGGGTGGGCAAGGCAGTGTATTAGATTTAGAATCAGAAGACCTCAGTTTGTATCCTAACTCTGTCTCCTACTACCACAGCTTGGCTTTCAGCAACTTGTCCTTTCTGAGCTCTTGTTTCCTCATCTGTAAGTGGCAGTTGTATTAGATAACCTTGAAAAATCCTTTACAAATCTAAATTTATGATACTATCCATGATCCCTGTCAAAAATGTAGGTGCAGTTAAAAAGTCAAGAAAAAACAACCACTGAAAACATTTTACCTACCCGTATTTCCATATTTGGTATACAAAGTACCCCAATTAAAGACTGGATCCCAGAGTTGCCAGGCTTACATAAACTAATTATACCTGTTTAAGAAAAAAAAAAAGTAGATACATTAATATCCACTGCAATCAAATACTTCAATGAACAATAACATCTGTAACAATTTGGCTATAACTAGAATTTAAAATATTTTAAATATTATTCTAGTATAAATTATATAAACAATATTCTTTCTAATCATTACTAACATTTTTCAGTGATTACAAATAATTTCTCTACTGAATAAGGATATAAAATTTATTTTAATTTTCTTATTCTACTATCAAACTCAAATGAACTGTTAAAACACTGAATCACTGTGGCTGCTGCTAAATGAGTTTTTGAAGGGGAAAAAAAAATCCCAAGGGAACAGAAGTGAGGCTCCTCTTTTTTTTTTTAAAGTGTATTTTTATTTATTTTGTTGAGTAGTTTTCAAGTAATATTTTTTTACTTTTTAAATTAAGTTTTTACTGATATTTTGTTTCTTATATCACCATAGTACCCTATGTATTCCTCCCCTTAAGTCTCACAGACAGCCACTCCATGACCAAAAGTAATTTTTAGAGAGCAAAATAAAAAGTCAGCACAGCTGATCAGTACATTGAAAAAGGCTGAAAACATGCAGTATCTAATACCTATGGACCTCCCACTCCCACCAAGGAGTAGGTACAACAGAGTGTCTTCTCACATCTTTTTATTCACGTTCAACTTCAATTTCTTTTGGGGAATGACTATTTGTCACATATATTAATTGTTTATGTATCTTTTATCAAGCCCTTATCAAAGGAATCTGACATAAATATTTTCCCCCGTTCAATCACTTCCCTTCTTATCCTAGATGTAACTTTCAATAGCCCAGATACTAAGTATTAATGCTTTCTGAAAGCTGAACAAGAAAATTAAGCTCAGCACCTCTTTTAAAGGGAGAAGGAAATGAAGTTTTTACAAGTATAGAATAACTTTATTGGCACAACTAATAGTTTTGGAAGGTAGTTATATGCAACAAGATTCTAAAATATGATAAGGAACCTTTAAATCAAATTCATGAGGAAAAAGTGAAGGAACTTACCTGCCCATGATCGGAATGTTGCTACTATTCCCATTTTACTAGCTAGGAACCGTGCTTCTCTGTCTTCTCTATTAAGAAACAGAATATTTAGGAACCAAAGCGGTAAAAAATGGTAAAATTTAAAGTTTTTGAGTAGTACACATGAAAATATATTTTGGGGGGTATCCAGACTTGTAATTTCATTTGTCTCCTCTGCAGGTTCATCTTCCATGTTGTACTCCCTATATGAACAGTACTCAAGACACTGTTCAGGCTCTCCCCTCTTTCTTATAGGTGATCTTTTAAGCTCCTACTGATTCAGCTATCATTTGTATGGAAACCATCATCTGATGCCAAAACCTAAAGTTCAGCCTTCATATCTCTCTTTTGAGACTCATTCTTACAGCAACAACTATCTAGATAATTCACAGGCATCTCAAACTCAACATATACAAACTCACCTCTTCCTCCTTATTTCCCTATTCCTGTTGAGAGCACCACCATTCTTCTGGTCAGCCAGGTTCTCTACTTAGGGATTATCTTCAACTTTCTTCTCCATCACCCCTCATATCTAATCAGTTGCCAAATCTTACTGATTCTACTTTTTTTTAACATCTCTTGCATCCATCACTTTTTCTCTCCTCACACAATCATTCTTTTCCTCAACCCCTATCATTCCCCATCTAGAATTCATAGCTTCCTTCCTAATAAGTATTTCTGTAGTCTCCCCCCCCCCACTCAAATCTATCCTCATACTGAAATGCTCTTTGACCTCACCTCTACCACCTGAACCTGACAGCTCCATTCCAAACTCAACTGAATGCTATTTACTCCAAAAAGGAAAGGAAATTCCCCAGTTATCGGTTAATTTTCACCCTATCATTGCTCATTGTACATATATTTTGCATTTATCAGTGAACATGTTGCATCCCTCCAATAATATATAAGTGCCCTTATGATGATGACTTTTTCACTTTTGTATCTCTATCCCATGCACCTGCTTGAAAAGAAACTCATTCTGAGAAAACTAACTCACTCATTCTTAAAGAGCTATCCAGCACACTGAGAGGTTAAGGGACTTGCTGAAGTCACACAAGTCACTGGGTGATCGTCACTTTCTACAGGATGCCTTTCCTGGTCACTTGCACCTTTCCCACAAGGTGACCTCGAATCTGCTTTTTAGTGTTTTTGTATATCCCTACATATGTGCATATTCCCCTTGACAGAATGTAAGCTCTTTAAGTACAGGAGCTGTTTCACTTCTGCCTTTGTAGTCCTAGAGTCTAACAGTTAGTTCCCTGCATGTAGTAAGTATATAATATATGCCTGCTGATTAGGGGAGGTATTTCAACCCAAGTCTTCCTGATCTGGAACACAAGTATTTACTCTTTTAAAGCAATCTCCATTTGTTTTCCCAACCCTGGTGTTTCTTTTCCTTTTACTCTCAATCATTTAATTTTTAGAGTAAGTTTTAAAAATAAAGTATCTAAGATTATCCCCATTCTACTCCACACATTCATCAATAAAAAAAATGAAAGTAAGATTCACAATTCTTGAAGTTTTAATGCTCTTAGAGATCGAACATTTGAATAAAATCTTAATAATAAGCCCATGTTACAATTTTATTGAAAACAAACATTTCAGTTAAACAAAGACTACATTACAGAGTCATTATTTCCCCTTTAATTTTCAGGAGCATCCAGGAGACTGCTGACATTATGAACTTCAAAAATTAAAAAGGAAATAAGTAGCATACGGTGAATCTTCAATTAATAGGAAACATCTGGCACTTACTTGAGCTGTCCTTCTGCTGTATCTGGATTATGTCTGTAGTGAAAATCTGTATATGGTGCTAAGATTCTCTAAAAATAAAGAATAGTACTTGTTATGATCACATTACCTTTACAATAAATAAACTGAATTTATTTTTACTTCACTTCAATTTTATTCCAAGAGAATTTGTTTAAGTATTTAAGCTAGCTAGAGTAATGAAATAAGTGAAAACCACTGGTAAACAAAAAGTAATTCTGGCAGGGAAGTTTAGTTTAATTTTTTAAAAAAATTCTAAAATAAGACTTTCTTTCATTTAAGTAAGAACATAAAATATACATAGCAAAATTCAAGACAGGCTGAACAAAGAGAGCAATCTAGATAAAATGAATGTATATGTTGATCAAGTTTGTGCCTATAAAAATTCAAAACACAGCTTCTACTAAAAAAAAGAAGAGATCAATGTTTTGGAACAAAAGGCTGAATATGTCAGTATCTGATTTATGAGGATCACAAAACTATTTATTTAGAGATAGAAGGGACATTCAGGGTCATCTAGTCAAATAATTTCACTTTGCGGACAAGAAAACTGAGGCCCAGATAAGTAACTCAATCAAGGTCATATAGGCAAAAAAATAAATAAATAAATAGCAGAGTCAGGTTTTGAACCCAGGTCTTCCCACTCAGGTAACAGCACTCTTTCTGCTAAGCACACTGTTTACAGGTAAGGAAAGAGGTGAATTTTTGTAAATGTTGAGGATCATCTATGTCTTATGATAAATGATACTGGCTTGATACTGGCTTCAGCAGTGATGAGAAAATAAAAGTTCCCTATCTACTCAACTTTATTTCCAAGTATTCCCCCACTTCAGGACGGGGTGAATTTACTACTTCTTTCCTGATTACCACTCTTCTCTTCTTCAGATATAGAAGGTCTTATTAAGCCTCCCCACTCCCCCATCAAGAAAAAGTATAAGCAAATATGTCTACTGTAAACTTTAATATGCTAATAACACCTGTGTGCAAATAGCTAAACAGTTTACTAACTCTCCAATTTCAGAATTAACATCCTGTTCCAAATAAGATTAAAAAAACTTTACTTGCAAAACATCATAGATTCTAGTTTACACCCATAAGATTTCTTTAAACAATAAATGTAGAATTTGTTCTTAGGGAGAATGCTATAATTCAGCAGAGTAGTAGGTTGAGAGTCAGTGGGTATTGGGTTCAAATATTGGCTCTGCTACTTCCTATAGTGGGAACCTGTTGGGCAAGTCACTAACCTCTCTAGGTCTTGGTTTCTCTATTTATAAAATGAAGAAGTTGAACTGTATGACCTAAAAGGTCCTTTCCAGATCTAAATCTATGATCTTATAATCCCATTAATACATGATATAAACTAATTTCAGTTTTGTAAACTCAAAGATCAAAATACCCAAAGATATCCAGTATCCATACAGAATTAACAAACTTAATATACTCATAATATCAGACTAATCCAAAAACATTCTCATATATAAAGCCCTTCATTGGGGCTAGGGATCACCAACGGTTATTTGAAAATTTATAGACACTGCTGTTTTATCAATTTAATCATCCTTCACTAATCACTTAGTCACCCTTTGACTGTGCCCCTAATTTAAAAAACTGAGGATATAGTAAATGATAAAAATGTGCATACACACACAAATAACCATCATGGTCTACTTTCTCTCACCTTTTCTTTCATCTTATATGCCTGAACTTATCTCTTCTTAGGATTTTGAGTAAGTTCTCCACACAATTAACCTCACTGTTTCAGATGAACTGGGAGAAAGCCTAGCTGAATTAATAAAAAATACAAATTAAAGATAATAAAAAATATACTGCTTTAGCTGCTAACAAAGGATTTCACAGTGGAGGTCTTCTTAGTCTACTTTCCTAAATTTATAAATGGGATTAGTTAGTCCTTTCTTCACAGAAGGAGCAGTGGTAACCTTTAGATCAACATAAGCTGAATAAACATAAATCCCTAATTAGTGAAGACAAAATGAATGATATTTAGCTGTATAATAAATATTACTGAGTGTATTAAATTGATACTGTGCTGTGAGAATTTTCAAATTAACTTAAATGTATGAAATGGAAAAAAGAAAAAAATGTCTACCTCTAATTCTACATCTGCTCGCACATACTGCCGAGTCTTTGGATGATTTAGAAGGTGCAAAACTGTAGTAATAAGGGCCTCATTTATTCGGCTTAATTGGCAATCGATCACATTTTTTAAGATGGTACTTAGTCCACCTCGGAGAGCCACCACCTCTGGATTCTGAAGTGCTAAAGGAAAAGAAATAAAACTTTTCAGTAAAACAATAAATTGTACTAGGAAAAACCTCTCTAGGTATATAAATAATAAAAAGGTAATTCTACTCATACTTAACAAGATGGATGATTGAAAAACAAAGACCTTTTTGTTCAGTGATGCTAAAGTGTACTGTAGATAAATTTAAAGATTATGTGAAACTTGTAAATTATAATTTGAATATTCAACAATAAGATTAATATTCATGACAGACAGCAAAAGATACTTTAGATAAAAATGGCAATTATTTTCCTTCATTACATGATCTAAAATTTAATAAATTATCATATATGAGGTGTGACTATAAAGTAACGCTAGTGATTTAACATACCAGAGACCTTACAAATCAAAGAGTTTTGTCTCCTTCAAAGTAATTACCTTGGAAGACTATACATTATTCCAATGCTGCATGCCACTGCTCAAAGAATTTTTAATTCCTCTTTTGGAAATGCCTTCATCACATTCTTTTGAATATTTTCAAGGGTGACAAATTTTCATCCTTTTAGGGTAGATTTGATTTTTGGAAACAGCCAAGAGTCACTTGGAGCCACGTCTGGTAAATAAGGTGGGTGAATTCAGCTGAGTAGTAATCTTTGGGGGTCAAAATCTTTTTTCACAGAAAACTCACTGTAAGTCAGAATACAGTCATAGTGAAAAAGCCTATCACTGGGCCACAATTCACTCGTTAAACATTACAAAGAATTTTTGAAAAGTTTCAACATTTCTTTATGAAACTTTTAATGACTAATGTCACAGAATAAGTTCTACATGAACAAAACCTTATAATACCTGTCTCAAGAACATTCCAATATGTAATTCTGTTTGTGTTAGGCCACATTATATTAGCCTTTTTATTTTCCTGTCAAATTCCATAGTATGAATCCATTTGTGGAAAGAGGGAGTAAAAAGAATTCAAGGAAAGAAGGTTTAGTCAAATATACTTTTAGGCACATCTATACTTGCACAGAAGGTAGAAAGCTTTTAGAAGAAAGGGCACCCAATTAATCCCTATTCTGAGAGGCTCACAAGGGCAGGAGGAAAATAGGTAAAATAGGAAAAAGAAAAATTCTTCCTGTTTTAAATTTCAGTTTAACCTAGATAAGCATGAAATTAGGATGCATAATTCAGGTTACATTTCCAAAAAAGGAGAAAATTTAGTTGCCTCTAGTTCTAAAAACTGATGTAAGTGACCAAGTCTCAGCAAGACTATAAAATATTCAACTGCCAAACATTATAGGATTACATATCTAGGATTAGAAGAGACCAGTGAGTCTGCCCAACTCCCTCTTTTTATAGTTGAGGAAAGGAAGATACAGCAAGGTCTGAATTTAAGTCATCTGACTCCAGAACCAATGCTCTTTCTACTGTACCTCACAGCGTTCTGAAGCACACTTCAGAAAGGAAAGCATATAAGGAAGTATTAAATAATACCAGTTAGCATTTATATTTTATTTTGCAGCTTTCAAAGAGATTTAACATACCTTATCTCATTCTATCCTCACAAGAACTGTGTGATGAAGGCAGGATGGTATAAACTGCCTTTTTTTAATTGAGGATATCTGGGCTGAGAAGTTATAATTTCCCCAGGTAATACAGTTAGTTTAGTAATAGTAACCAGGACTAAAACCTAGATACCTTGGTCTTCTGACTGAGATGACATTACCTCTTAAAAAATGATCAATGGTAAATACTTCCTACTGGGTAAGAGAGTTAATATTTCGAACTTCATTTCTGAAAATTATTTCTATGAGTTGATCATCAAATTTTCCTTACACTGATTAGGAAAGGTGGTATATCATTCCCTTCTTTCTTGAAATATTACAAATGAGTCACAAGTGATTTGCTACCAAAAAAGGAAGTACCCAAAAAAAGTGGTGCTGAGGTTTATAGAAGCTTACTTGTCAGTAAAATAACTTACAAATAATAATTGGGGCAAATGATTTTGGATAGAAGCCTGAGAGCACATAATCATCCAATATTCGTGAAAGTACATAGAATGAATATTTTCATTTTATATAAGACTCTGTGACTTAGCATCTTAGGACATACTTCTAACATATGGAAAGGCTGTACTAATGGAAGAAATATGTAGCAATGCAAAAAACTAAATTCTTCATTTATGGCTATAATATGTTGACAGTCCTGGGTCTCAGGAAAATTGGTGGTTTCCAGAGTAGATTCCAAAGCTTTGTTTGTGGGTCATACCAGGAAGATATCTGATCAGCAGTTATTAATTTCCTTTAAAAAAGAGTTATCCTGTTTAGCTTTCCTTAAAAGATAAAGTTTGTTCAATCTTGCGGTGTTTGTTATCTTCCAAATTCAACGGCACAATCTTCACAGAAATTTTCCTTGTGTCCTGATATAAGTGTGACTCTCCTCTTTCTTCACTGAAATTTAACTCTTCAGCCATAATTCTCACAGTATAATCCTCAGTAGGAATGAAGCTTTTCGAAACATTTTCATTTAATTCTGTGGGTTAACTGATGACCAAGTCATGACCAATTGATATCTTCATTACTTTCTTTGAATATTTTGGGTGAGTCAGGAATGCTTGATCTTTATCTTATTTTATTCCAGTTAGCTTTCAAAAAAATATTAACTATATTACAGTTTCAACCTCATACAAAGTTTTACATTAATGCTTTGCTCTAAATCATTACCACTTATTTTTATGATGACCTTCAACACCAGGCACCTCAAGAACAATGCATTCTTGAAATGCTACTACTTCAAGATCAAACATAAGTCCCTGCCATGGTAATTATTTTTTTGCTTCCACTAGTAATACTATAAGCCATCTTCATTACTTTATAGTCACCCGTCATAAGGCAATGCAAAGCACTAGCAATTTTTTTTCTTTAAATCTTACTTTTGCAAGGAGTATTATTTACTGTATCCTACTTTATCAATTTACCAGTATATTAAGCATAATTAGTTTATTCTTTTAATTTAGTGGTCAGATTGCAAATCGATAAAATTTATTTTAATATTGAAATTAGGCAAGAGCCTGGATATATTTACTGGTATCATATTTCAGAAAGAGTAACTGATTTATTGAAGAATGACTACTCCATTTTATCTATAACAGGCTCTTACCATTATTTTTTTTAAATTTTTTTTTATTTATTCATTTACTTTTAATTTACAAGATTCAGTTCCACAATCACTTGAGTTTCAGATTTTCTCCCCTCCCTTCCCCCCTCCCCCATGGTGGCGTGCAATCATGTATAGGATCT
>CM053580.1:298907556-298942764 GCA_028627135.1 Pseudochirops cupreus | reverse complement strand
AAAATACCTCCACTTCTATAGTGTATGTTTTTAATATCATTAAATGAACACCTAAAGTTTATTTCATTAAACCTGGTATTTTATATTTCTTTTTGAGGGTACTAAAATCAATCAGTGTTGTTTCTTCTTTATTTAACACTCTACCATAAACAGAATAAGGGGGATTTTCAGAAGTGATATTCTTGATAGAAAAAAAATAGCTATTGATGGTGAATGGGATTTTTAAGGAAAGAAGAAAAAGAAATTTCAGAGTAGAAAAAAACAAAACCAAGTCACTGAAAGAAAGTTGAAGGGCTTCAGTGATAGAAGGTCTCCATGCATTGTCTTGCAGCTTGTAACGGTCACTTTAGTTTTCACTCCCTTCAGGTACACATGAGCCTACGTCATCATCTTTTTTTTCTTTTTTTTTTTTGGAGGGGGGAGGACAGGGCAATTGGGGTTAAGTGACTTGCCCAAGGTCACATGGCTAGTTTTTTGGCGGGTTAAGTGTCTGAGGTCAGATTTGAACTCAGGTCCTCTTGGGTGCTCTATTCACTGCACCACCTAGCCGCCCCTATCATCATCTTCAAATCAATTCAATATATGCTCCAAAACATCAATCCTAGGATCCCCCAAAATTTGTTCCCATAGTACCTAGCCAGAATGAATGACCACCAACACGTATTTGCTGAAATGTATTGCCTTGAGATTCAGTTTATAAAATGAGCATCCGAGTATAATCCTTTTGTCTCTAAACTTCTAAGTACGGAAGCAGGACTCAGTTGAAACAGTTTCTTTCAGATATGGAGCCCGAAGGTCCTGAGATGGCAGCCTTGAAAGCTACCTTTTTAAAAAACAATTGAGAAAAAGATAAAGTGCCTATCAGAAAATGAGTTTTATTATGTGAAAAGGCAGCATAGTAAATAAGGTCCCTCGGGCATTGTTTCTAAGGTCAGCCTTTTTTTTTTTTCCAAGGTAAGCAGAAGAATGTACAAAATATTCCTCTGGCTATGAAGCCCAAGAGGATTTCCATGGTGCTGTAGGACTCTTTAGGCATGCAATCTCCGGCCCCTTGTTCGTGACTGAGGGATGGTACCAGATGTGTCACAAGCATTGTACCTTCAGCTCATGAGCACTGAGAATGTAGAATTCAGTGATATGGAATATGAAGGTATGAAACTTGTATACTGGTTAGCAGGGCTTTTCAGGTTGCTCTAAAGAGGTGATTGAGATGGGTCTGTCACCTTCTGGGGGAAGGGACAGAGCCACACCTGCAGGCATCACCATTTGCATTTTATACTCTGAGCAGAGTGCTGGCTCTGGAAGATTGGATGAAGAACTACCTTTGTCTCCAGACATGGTTGGGGCCGACTGGGATACATAATTCAGACTGGCTTCTTCTCCAGCAGGAATATTGCCCAAAGATCCAATGTAGTCCTTTTCTACCTTTAGTAAATGCTCAGAAGGCTCCACAGACCTTGCTGGGTCAGTGGCCATCATCTGATGTTGGCAACAAGAACCAGAGTCAGATACTGCCTGACGATAAGTAAAGTTCTCAAAACAGATGCAACCTTGGGAGTCCAAGGCACTTTTTCCTGTTGGAAGGAGGGAGAGATAGTCAGGTGTGGTGATCTCATTCCCCATAAGTAATGTCCTCGATCCCTGTGTTTTACTTATTTCTGACTTGTTCACGACTTCAATGGTGTCAGGAATGCAGTCACTAGTATTCAGTATGGCCTGGTGAATATTGCCCTAGAAAATAATCAACAAAATTATTGCTAAAGCAGGCAAATGTATAAAGTTAAGAAAAAAACTTGTTTTTAAACAACACTTCCCATCCTAATAACTGAGACAATGCTTCATTGTTTTATCCTGATCACAGCAGCTAAGTGAAGGTGATAGTTTAAAAGCAGGATTCATACTACCTTTAACCTGTTCATTTTAACTTTCCTGTTTGGGAGTAAAAATGGACAACCCCTTTTCACCCTCTTCTTGACATTTGTCCCCCTCAGAAACCTATTTTTTTCCCCTATTTTCCTTTACAAGTCCAAGGAAAGCACTGTCATCATAGATCTGATCCAATAGTATCTACAACTGTAGATTTATGATTTTATATAACCTATGCAATATTTTTTAATCAATTTTTTTCAGTCAGTGAAAATCTGCTTTCTTCCTGTCCCTCCCTTGAGAAAGCAAGAGAAATAAAACCCCTATTATAAACATATATAGGAAAGTAAAACAAATTCCTGCATTGGTCATGTCAAATATATATATATACATATAAAACTATACGCATGCAGGCATGTATGCATAAATGATATATGTCAGAGTGGAAATATACACGCACACACACATACAGTATGTTTCATCCTAAGACGTCTGAAATGGTTGTTATTTATTGAGTTGATCAGGGCTATTTAGTTTTTCAAAGCTGTCTTTATCATGTTGTTGTTTCTCTTTACATATATACATTGTTCTCCTGGTTCTCCTCACTTTATTATGTATTATTAATTCATAAAAGTCCCCCCAAGTTTCTCTGACTCCATCTACTTCATCATTTCTTACAGCCCAATAGGAGTCCGCTATATTCATATAATACCATTTGTTTGGTTATTCCCCAACTAACGGGTGATCCCCTCCATTTCCAAATCTTTGTGACCACAAAAAGAGCTGCCATAAATATTTTGGTACATATAGGGTTTGTTTCCTCTTGTTTTGATCTCTTTGGGGTATAGACCTAGTACTAGCATAGCTTGGTCAAAGTGTATGCACAGTTTAAGAGCTTTGGGGGCATAGTTACAAACTGTTTTCCATTGTAATTGAATAACGCCACAGTACCACCAGTAGTGCATTACTCTACCTCTTTTCCCATACCTCTTTAAGATTTGTTATTTTCCTTTTTTTTTTGTCAACTCTACCAATATGATGAATGTGAAGTAGAACCTCAGAGTTGCTTTGGGTTTTTTTTTTTTGCTTTTTGGAGGGCAATTGGGGTTAAGTGACTTTGACTCAGGTCCTCCTGACTCCAGGGCCAGTGCTCTATTCACTGTGCCACCTCGCTGCCCCCCTCAGAGTTGTTTCGATTTGTATTTCTGTAATTATTTGTGATTTAGAGGATTTTAAAAGTATGGTTATTAATCATTTTCATTTCTTCCTCTGAAAACTGCCCATTTGTATTCCTTGACTTATCAGTCGGCGAATGGATCTCAGTCTCATAAATTTGAATCAGTTTCCTACAGATCTCAGAAACAAAACCTTTATCAGAAAAACTTGCTGCAAATTTTTCCCCATTTACTAAGTTTCTTTTCTGATTTTCATTACATTGGTTTTATTTGGGCAAAACCTTTGAAATTTTATGGAATTAAAACTACCCATTTTACCTTTGATCCCCTCCAGACCATGTTTGGTCATGAATTCTTTCTACTATCCACAGGTAGGTCTGATAGTTAATTTCCTTGCTCTGTAAATTATCTGTGATAGCACCCTTGCTGTCTAAATCACGTCCCCATTTAGGGCTTATCTTGGTATCCTTATGAGATGTTGATCTGTAAGTAACTTGGTTCTGCCAATCTGCTTCCCAGTTTTCCCAACAATTTTCTTTCTTAAATAGGAAGGTCTTATCCAAAAAGCTAATCTTTGGTTTTATCAAACACTAGGCTGTTGTGCTCATTTGCTTCTGTATGGCATGTACTTAAACTGTCCCAATGATCTCCCTATTTCTTGACCTATATCAAATTGTTTTGATGATTACTATTTTGAAGTACTGTTTGAGATCTGGTATTGCTTCCTCCACATTCACTCTGTATTACTTTTTCACTGTTTCTCACCTTGAATTTCATCAGTGACAGGACACTGCTTTTATAAGGGTCTGGAATATCAGGGAAGCACTTCTCTTTCACCCTAGGACAACAACAAAAGTGGCATTAAATGATCAATATACCAAAACATTTCTATGTGAAATAATTTTAAACAAAAAAAAGTCTTTTTCTCTTCATTTACCCACACTAAAAATAGTACAAAAAACTTAATTGAATAGTCTACAGCTTCTTTCTCTTCCCTCTTCTGTTTTTTGTTTCCTAGCAAATTAAGTGATTTTCAATTGAATGCCAACCAACTTTTTCTAGTTTTAATAAGGCACACCTCTGTCTTTCCTAATAGGAAGGCTTTATAACACTTACCACTGAATTTTCAAGTATAGCCCGATGATGAGTAGCAGAGAAAAGAAGGCCACTGGAAATATTATAGTCATCAATACATTGGCTGAAGAAAAAAGAATAATTTTTAAATGAATAATTTTGGGTTCTACCATAAGATTAATATTGAAAATAAATCTGCATGTGGAAAACAGTTTATTAATCCTCAGCTTTTACCCATGACAGAAATTTAATTTCCTCCCGTCCAATATTTCCTTTATCAGTACCTTAAAAAAAACTGACACCTTATCCAACAGATAAGGGGTCAAAGGATATGAACAATACTATATATACATATATATATACACGCATGCGCACACGCGCACACACACACACACACACACACACACACACATACACACAAAACCTGGATGACTGCATTTTAAAAAAAATGTTCCAAACTGCTAATGAAAAGAGAAATGCAAATTAAATAGCCTCTTAAATTTGAAAAGATGGGAAAAGAAGGTAATAGTGTTTAAAAGATAGAAAGATTAGCACATTGATACACTTGGTAAAACTGTAGTTTGGTCCATTTGTTCTAGAAAATAATTTGGAATTATCTAGAAAAGTTAATGAGCTGTTCATACCCTTTAACCCAGTGATTAGACTGGTGAACAGGTATCCCAAGGAGCTCAATGATATATATTACTTTTCTCCACCTATTTTCTGATTCGATTTATCAGACTCTAGACAAATGGGTTTTTCTGATGTCATTAGTAGCTTGCATGAATATCTTTTAAAATGTATTTCTGTACTCATTTTACCCTCCCTCAATTCTCTCTGTGTAATCTATCACCCACCTCTGTCTCCCACTTCCATGCCTGAAAGAAATTCTCACCATACCCACCCACATCCCCTTGTCCACACCACCCTCTCTGTGAATACAACTATATATTCCCCTGCTGAAATCCTTTCTCTTCTTTCAAGGCCCAGTGCACATACCACCTCCTCTGTGAAGCTTTCTGTGATCTGTTCTTTTGTCTACACACTCTACCTCGAATTATATTGCATACATGATGGATTCCCCTTATAGATTATAAATTCTTTAAGAGTAAGGATTATATAATTTTTCTTCTTTGTATATTGCCATTGACTTGTACATAGAGTCTAATAATGTTTGCCAAATGAATGGTTAAATGTTAAATGGAAATTAAGTTCGATGAACAATTAAACTTCTACTCCAGTTCAAGATACAATGCTTGGAGCTAGCGATACAAAAACAAGACTACAAAACCCACAAAATAGTTTCTGCCCAGAAAAAGTTTATATTAGAGGAAGGAGGAGGTGGAAGAAGAGGAAGAAGAGAAAGTAGAGGAAGAGGAGGAAGAGGAGGGAGAAAGTGGAGCTGAATAAGGAAGAGAAAAACGTATATACAAACAAATACGATTCAAGGGAATGATGGAGGCCAAGGAGAAATCCCTACCAAGTACTGAGGAGTGCTTCGAGGAAGGAGAGTCCCTTCTTTATTGTGATTTTTATTTTTCTAACTCACTGTTTTCATGGGTTCCTGTTGTGACCTTTATAATGCCGCCAAGGCTGTCTCCACCACTTGTGTATGCTTTGACTTCAAAGCTGTATGTTGAATTTGGCTGCAGCTTTTTCACATTGAAAGTCTTTTGTTTTGTATCTGGAACTGTGTATATACAGCCTTCTATATTACCTAGAAAAAGAAAAGCAAAGAAAATGTCAGTTTGCTAAAAGCACAGGAGAAAACAGAAGACATCGATAAAAAAAATTATTTTGTAAAAAAACGTAGGAGATAATAGTTAACTTGTACATTGTTGATCACTACTTGAATGGACTGGGCAGCTAACAATCTCACAAATGTCTCAGGACTTTTTTATTTTCAAAATCTATATTTTCTTTAGCTTTTTCCTAAAAGCCAATCTGCCATCTTTCCCCTCTAGATTCTCCATCCCAGGTCAGATTTTTTTTATCATTTCGGACAAAAGATATATCACACACACGCACACACATACACACACACACACACCCACATGAGCATCTGGCAGATTCAGAAATTTTGCACATAGAGAAGAAGGGAAGGGGATAAACATCTGTACAATGCCTGCTATGTGACAAGCATGTGTTAAGTTTTGTTGTTGTTCACTCATTTTTCAGTCATGTCTGATTCTTCATGACCCCATCTGGAGCTTTCTTGGCAGAGATACTGCCAGAGTACTTCCCATTTCCTTCTCCAGCTTATTTTACAGATGAAGAAGGTGAGTTACAGAAGAGCAAACAGTGTTAGGTGACTTGCCCAGGGTCACACAACTAGCAAGTATATGAATTTGAATCTTCCTGACTCCAGGCCCAGCACAGTCCGCTGCATTGCTTAGCTGCCCCACTATGTTAAGTGCTTTTTACAAATATCTCATTCAGTCTTCATACCGACCGTCCCAGTAGGTGCTATTATCTCCAGAAATCCCTGGGGCTAAGCTGGTGCCCTGTGTGATTCTGGGAATAGGAAAGAGTCTGGAGAACCAAAGTGGTATTTGCCTCAGACAGATGCTTTTATCACAGGGTTCTGGATGTTTCCACACAAGGCAGTACCAGGGACTTGTATACTTTCCCTCTTTACTTGCCTATTAATAAGGCCAGCACCGGTCCTGCTTTGGTCGGCTTTAGTGAGTAGATGAGACTCATTTACAATTGGCACACCATTTGTGCGCATATGAAGGTAATGCACAAGTAGTTCTAAAAGCAGAAACGAGTTGTTTTTTTAATGAACTAAACATCTCCAATGTAATTTTGTTTACACTATAATTTGCTTAGTAGGTTATTTTCTTTTTTTTAATCCTTTGTATTTTTTTTCAATTAACAAGCATTTACTTTCTCTCCTGCCCTACATTAAAAGAAAAAAAAACTTTATAGCAAAAATGTAGAGTTGATTTTTTAAAATTCCCATATCCAAAAACTGATGTTTCATTCTGCATCCTACATCTATCATCTCTTTGTCATCAGGGTCTCTGAAATCATGATTAGAGCAGCTGGTGATAAAAACTGAAAATTTAGTGTCCTGTCTTGTCCCCCATTGGGTTACAGCTGAATGTTATTGCATGTAGGAAATGATGACGAGGGATGCTTTCAAAGAAATGTGGGAAGACCTGTGCAAACTTATCCAGAATGAAATAAGCAGAACTAGGGGAACAACTTATACCGTATGAACAGTGCAAAGACAAGCAACTTTGATATACATAAGAACTTTGACAGTTACTAAGTTATTTTCTAACAGATGGTACAAAGACAAACTTCACCAGAGGAACTATCAAAAGACACATTCTACATTGTCGAATATTTTGCATATGTTTAAAAACAAGGAAATAGCTTTTCATGTCCAAGCAAATGTTACCTGAAAAAGCTTGTTTTTCTGTTTCTGAGTCACAGGAGCCCCCCACTTCAGGTTTCACATAAATATGGTACCCTCTAAAAAAGCCATGCTGAGGTTCATCAGTGCAGTTATCCTTCCAAATCAAGGTCAATGAAGTTGAAGCCAAATTGTCAATGGTCATTTCTGGTTTGCAATCAAGTGCTGGGAAAAGAAGTTGGTGAGGGAGAGAAAAGTTTCTTCCTTTTAGATTTCTTCCTTCTAGATTTCTTACATGAACAAGCTTAATGAAACTTTAAACAAAATGAATTAAAATAGGGAATGCTTAAATAATGCTTTAAAGGTTGTTAAATTTGATATGTACATTTTTGTGTGTGTGAAGTCGCTGCTGTTTATCCCCACTTTACAGATGAAGAAATAGAGGCTGAAAGAAGTGACATGACTTGGCCGCAGTCTTGCAGATAATAAGTATCTGGATCAGAATCTGAACCCAGATCTTGCCAATGCTTTTGTTTCAGAATCCTATCCACTTTGCCACAATGTTTCTACAGATGACCAGAAGACCTTCAAGCGTGTGTGTGTGTGTGTGTGTGTCTGTGTGTGTGTGTGAGTGTGTATGAACCTATGCCAAATTAATGAGAGAGAGGTAGAGAACAGAAATCATCAATGGACTTAGAAACAAGATTTGGACCTAGAACAGGCTCCTTAGAGATCATCTAGTCCAACCTCTTCATCTTACAGATAGGGAAACTGAGGCCCAGCATAATGAAGTAACTTTTCTAGGTCACATAGCAAGTTAGTGAGCTCAAGTCTAGTGTTTTCCTTATTTAATCACGCTGTTTTGTGGATATGATATGATATGGCTGACACAGGTTGTCCAGTGAAGAAAAAGTCAAAGGGAGAGGATCTTCTAGGTTGTAGCAGTATCAAGTTAGGCAATGGATGTGGAAAGAGCCAGGGCCTTTCCTGTCTGGAGGATGTCTTGGTACGATTGTTGTGGTTTGGTTGTGTCTGTGGCTCATGGCCCCATTTGAGGTTTTCTTGGCAAAGATACTGGAGTGGTTTGACATTTCCTTCTCCAGCTCATTTTACTGATGAGAAAGAAAGTTGAGGGAAACAGGGTGAAGTGACCCAGGGTCACACAGCTAATAAGTGTCTGAGGCTGTATTTGAACTCAGGTCCTCCTGACTCCAGGCCTGATGCTCTATCCACTGTACCACCTAGCTGCCCATAGATACTATACAATTATCCTCATCTTACAAGTGAGGAAACTGAGGCAAATAAAGGGAGTGGGGAGAGTGACTTGTCCAAGGTCACACAGCTAGGAAGTATCTGAGGCTGGTTTTGAACTTGGGTCTTCCTGACTTCAGACTCAGGGCTCTATATTCACTGTGCCACCTAGCCAGTTAATATTGCTGTGATTACCAGCTATAAACTATGGACTCAGGACAGTCGGGATCTTACCAGTATGGACTAACAATACTTTAAAAAAAATAATCTGATTGGTATGCTGGGGAAATGAGACAAGGATGGTTGAGAGGTCAAAATTTTTCATTTCCAGAAGATCCATTCTAAATGTTAGTTGCACAAGAAATATTAAATGTTTCTAACTTACCCAACTCCTGAGTATACCCTGTTTTTTTCTCTAGCAAATAAGCTTCATGCTTTGTAGACAATCCATAAATTTTAAAGTTATACCTCACTCCAGACTGAAAAGCATCTGTGGATGCAGAGGGAGATGCGTTAATGATAGTCACAGCATTTTCATTATTACTGAAAAACAAAGAGATATTTATCTATCTTATTTTCCTTTAGTTTAAGGTATTTTAGCCTAGTTTTGGTAAAGCATTCTGTTTGCATACTCTATGGTCCATGTCTTCTACCATCCTTTCTCCAGATTAGCTCCTAAGCCTTCATTACAAAATAAACTGGCTCCCTTTCCAAGGTACTAGACCTTCCTTCACAACTTCTTCTGGACCAGATGAGCATCTTACTCAGGCACCAAGCCTTTTTACAACTGGCTGCCTATCACTGAGCCCAGATCTCTCTCTCTATCTGTCTCTGTCTCTCCTTCACCCTCTCTCTGTCTATTTCTCTCTCTCTCAGCCTTTCCCTCTCTCTCTCTCCCTCTTTCTCTCTCTCTCTCTCTTTCTCACACACACACACACACACACACACACACACACACACACACACACACACACACACCCCTTTGCATCCCCTGAAGGCATAAAATCTTTTTTTAAAAAAATCTGTCCTACTAGCTTTTGGAACAAGCTCAGTTTCCAGACATTGTGTTCATGAAGCTGGAATTGAAGAGATGTTGTGAGAATAATGAGTGCAAAGCACTCATAACAAGTAAATGTTACAGAAGTGTATTTTGCTTTAAACAATAAATGTTACTAAAATGTTGTATAATGAGATTTTTTTGAAGTTGAGCCATAGTTAAAATGCACTAAAAAAAACCTTTCTGTTTAATCCTCTGTTGAATTATTTTATAAAACAAATAATCTCTCCCTGATTTAATTTTTTCCTGATTCCGCCTTTGCTTGGGCTGTTCCCATTGCCTGGACTAAGGGTGGAGAACTTGTGGCCTCAAGGCCACAAGTTCCCCACCTCTGGCCTGGACTTTTCTCCCTTCTTCCTACTAAATTATGACTCATCCTTCAAAGCCCACTCTAAGAATAGCTCCCTGATCCTTCAGTTGGTAACCACCCCATTCCCTCAACCTCACATGGCATTTTGTTCTTGTGGGTAATACTGTGCATTACAGCTACCTGCACTGGCATCTCATGTCCCTACAGGAAGGAAGGAAGGAAGGAAGGAAGGAAGGAAGGAAGGAAGGAAGGGAGAGAGGGAGGGAAGGAGGAAGGGAGGGAGGAAGGGAAGAAGGGAGAGAGGGAAGAAGGAAGGAAGGAAGGGAGGGAGGAAAGAAGGAAGGGAGGAAGGAAGGAAGGAAGGGAGGGAGAGAAAAAGGAAGGAAGGAAAAGGAGGGAGGGAGGAGGGAAAGAAAGAAAAAGAAAGGAAGGAAAGAAGGAAGAAAGAGAAGGAGGGAGCAAGGGAGGAAAGAAGGGAGGGAGGGAGGAAGGAAGGAAGGAAGGGAAAGGAGGGAGGGAGGAGGGAAAGAAAGAAAAAGAAAGGAAGGAAAGAAGAAAGAAAGAAAAAGAGAAGGAGGGAGCGAGGGAGGAAAGAAGGAAGGAAAGAAGGAAAAGAAAGAGACAGAAAGAAGGAAGGAGGGAGGGAATCTAGAGTTGATATGGGGCAATTTTTCAAAATCAGACCTACTGGAATCAAACTACAGATACTTATATATATTAAATAGGTCATGCTGACTTGAGGAATTTACAACCTAATATGATACCCATTCCAAGGAAGCAGTTCAAGATATTCTGTTTAAAGGCAACACCAGTGCCCACCTCATATCCATATAGATCAGTGGTTCTCAACTTGTGGGTTATGTTCAATTTGTAGCAATGAAAATACATCCTGCATATCAGCTATTTACATTACAATTCATAACAGTAGCAAAATTACAGTTATGAAGTAGCAACGAAAATAATTTTATGGTTGGGGATCACCACAACATGAGGAACTGTATTAAAGGGTCACGGCATTAGGAGGGTTGAGAACCACCGATATAGATGAACATCACCTCATTATAAAAGAATAAAGTACATTTAAAATAGTATGACATATACAATGTTCTACTTGAAGAATCTCAGAATCATCCTCATAGGGCTCTGGAAAAACACAGCCCAAGATTCAGTCTAGGTGTTTCCAATGAAAGGTCAACTTTCTGGAAAGTGAAAGTACATGCATTTCCCCTAGAATAAGATATTGTGAACATCAAACTCTCACCATTCACTTTACCTGATTGTTTGAAACCCAAACCATGGGAAGCAGCTCAGAAGTTCTAGTCTAATTGGGCAGAATGTGGGCAGACTTAGCAAGGGAAGGTACTTCATCTAGTCAGATATTGATTAACAGAGAGAAGGTTGTCCTTACCAGATCTGATGATTGCACTAGTGGTATTGGAACTGAATTTCTTCCATTGGAAATCACAGATTTCATCTCGGGGATAGTTACACCAATCCACAACATAGCCTTCAGTTTCTCCTAGTTTAGGTTTCCAAGATAAATATATTCCATCCCCTGTACCATTAACTCTGTCTTCTTTTATGTTTTGCATGCCTTGAAGAAAACGTTGCCTCAATTTAAATGAACTGTACACTTTAAACCCCCCAGAAAAAAAAATGAACTTTTAAAATATAATTTCAAATCCAAGTACAAATATTCAATTTGGCAAACATTCAGTGCTCCCTTATGTGCAAGGAACTGAACCAGGTACTGGGTATACAAAGATGGAAAATAACAGCCCTTGTATTCAAGCTTATAAATGTAGTGGGGATTGGAAAATACACATGTCAGGTCATGTACACAAATAAACATGAGATAAGGTAAAATGAGGGCAGCTAGGTGGTGCCATAGTGCTGGGTCTGGATTCAGGAAGACTCATTCTTGAGTTCAAATCTGGCCTCTGACGCTTACTAGCTGTGTGACCCTGGGCAAGTCACTCAACCCTCTTTGTCTCAGTTCCTCATCTGTAAAAAATGAGCTAGAGAAGGAAGTGGCAAACCACTCCAGTATCTTTGCTAAGAAAACCCCAAATGGGGTCATAAAGAGTCAGATATGACTGAGCAACAACAAAAAATTCTAACACAACAACAAGGTAAAATGTGATGAGGATAGAGAAGAGGGAATAGGACGAAGCACTGAGGCCCAGAGAGGTAAAGCAATCTGCTTAAAGGGCTCTAGGAACATTTAAGGAGGGAGAGGTGTCTCCAATGTAGACACAGGCTCTTAGGGTATTAGGGTTCTTTGGAGTCTAGAGTTGCATGGTGGGCAGGGGGATCAAGAGGCTTATTAATGAGCTCCATAACTTTGGGGAGCTTCTTTCTCTCACCACATAACTCACTCATGGAGAGTCATAAGAGGCCTTCAGATACCCCTTATCACTTCTGCAACTGCAAATGGAGTTTAGCAAAGAGACGAGTTTGGGAAATGAACTGCTGATTTAGAAGATGCAGGGAAAAGGGCATTGGATTTGGAATCAAAGGATCTGAGTTTGAATCCCAGCTCTCTCCTAACAATCTCTGTGAGAAATGTGAGAAAGGTTTGAACCTGGCAAGAGGATGAGCTGAGTTCAAACTGAGTCTTAGACACTTATTAGCTTTGTGACCCTGCACAAGTCACATAACCTCTTGGCCTCGGTTTCCTCATCTGTAACATGGGGATAATAAGGACACTTATCTACCAGGGTCATGGTGAAGGTAAAATGAGACCTTTGTGAGGTGTTGTGCAAATTTTAAATGGCTGTATAAATGATGATGACAATGATGATAACGATGATTTTGGGAAAAGAACTTCACCTCTGCCCATGGCTTCCTTGGAGTCCCTACTAAAGCCTGATCTTCTAGGAAGCCTTTCTCAACTCTTCTTAACTCTAGCGGCTTCCCTCTCTTAATCATTTCCTATTGATCACACATATAGCGTGTTTGTACACATTCATCTGTTTGTTGTTGTCTTCCCCATGAGTTCCCTAAGGACAGGGACCGTCTTTTGCCTCTTGTTGCATCCCCAGCACTTACCACAATGCCTGGCACATAGCAGATGCTTGATCAATATTGACTTGACCTCTCTGGGCCTCATTTGTAAAAGGGGTTGGACAAGATAACTTCTGGCCCTAAACCTCTAGACCCTCAGCGTCATCTCAGGATGGCAATGGAGGGTAGGACATGGCCTTCTGGACCGTGCAGACTCTGGGGCTGAGGATGTTTCTGCCTGAGAGATCTGCTGATTTGATTGGGAGAGTCTTCGTACCGAAAGAGGAGGGAGTGAAGGGCAGAGGTGCGATGACCAAGCCAGGCAAGAAAGGAATGGATATGACATGAAAAGAAGAGTAGCAATAGATAGATCTGGTCATTCACAAAAGACAACTAGAAAGAAGGGCAGAACTGATACCGGTGATATCAGATATATATGCCATCTCACAGGTTTATATATGGATGATAAAGTGAATCAGAGACTGTTACATATACATACGCATATATATGAGGATGATATATGTATATAGATAGAGACCTAGCATTTATATAATACCTACTATTCACCAGGCACTGCGCTAAATGCTTTACAAATAGTATCCCATTTGACTCTCACAACAGCCCTGGTACTAGTTAGGTGCTCCCAACTCTAAGTAACTCCTAACTCCTGGGAATTAGTCATCTCACTTTACAGTTGAGCAAAGTGAGGCAAATAGCAGTTAAGTGACTTGGCCAAGATCACACAGTTAATAAGTATCTAGGGCTGGATTTAATTGCTTTAAAGTTGTAAGGGACCAACCCCTTGGTGGCAACAGGCACCGAGGGCTCAGTCATTTGAGCACACACGTAATATTTCTTGCTGTTGCTAATCCAAAATGTGAAGGCTTGGTGAATCTCCTTCTGACTATGAGTGACTGAGGGACTGGTGTTATATGATGATGTGAAGTTTTATAATTGGCTTTCTTTCAGAGTTAGAAGAACTGAGGACAAAACCAGAATTAATTTTCCATACAAAAGAATCAATATAACACTCCTTGGGCCCTTTTCTGCACTCATCCCTTCCCTGGCAGCTTTCAAGTGGGGATGATTGCTTATAAGCCACTAGGTGGCTGAAGGGCAAACTGCCCTATTTTCCACACAGGTGCCACGTTTCCCTGAATGCATGGTGCCTCTGCTTCTCTTATCTCTTTTATTTTTATTTTTTCCTGATCATAGGTGAATGAGTATCTGGAGATGGAACAGCCCAGGTAACCTTCTCAACTTTGAAAGACTGGAAGAGCCACAAGCCGCCCTTAGCAGCCAGAGTCAGGAGCTGAGACTGCTGGAGTCAGTAGTAACTGAATCCAGTGAGAAGCCAGGGCTGAAAAGCAGCCTGCTTGACCGAGCCCAAAAGCAGATTAAGACCGATGTACCCTGTGGGGAGCTAGCCCAGCTGAACGAGGGAGTGGCAGCACACTGCACTGGTAAGCAGATTTGCTGGGGACTGCACAAGAACTCTCATGGGCAGGGGTTGCAAGGTGTAGCCCTCTGTCTGCTTCCTCTCCATGTTTGCCTCAGGACCTCTGTGCCTTACACTTGAGCCCATTCTTTCCAAGGACCAAGAGCATGCCCCTGGATTTGGGGGATGTTTTTATAACTTCAGTCCTGCTGTGTCTTTCTCACCAAACTCATCAATATCAACTGGTTAATCACTATTGGGGGGAGCAGACAGGATGGGGGCTTGTGATCAATAGCACTAGAAACCAAACCCCATATGGGTACCCTTACAACTGTGAAGGGACATAGTAGTCAGCCACCTTCTGGAGAACTTATCCACAAATGTGGGTGGGAGGTGGGGGAGTATGTGCAGAGGGGGTGCTACTTCACAGACAAAGAAACTAAGGTCAAAGGAGGTCAAGTGACTTACTATCGCATAGTAAGCATCAGAAGTAGGATTTGAATAGAACTTCTGACTCAAAAACCAACCCTCTTTCCACTGTACCACACTTCCTCTTATGAATGGGTAAGACTACTAATTGCTACCCTCTGGCAGTTATTCTGTTCTCCCTTCCCATCCAAGCATCTCCTTTAAGAAATAATAGTATGTATGAATTCCACACCTCAACTCTCCCTCAAAAGGAGGCCACTCCTTGTCATGGAACATCTGTCCCCTCCATGACTAGCTAAGCTTTCTATACTTCAGCATGTTCTTGGTTCTTCCACTTCTGGCCTCTTATGTCCTGTCCAGTTTGAATTACTTCTAACACTCAAATGGGATGTGACCCACTTCACATGATTGAAATGCAGCTGTGAAAGACTGTCCGCTATTCAAGAGAAATATAATGATAAAGGAAAGATAGTCTCTGATTCTACGTGCTGGCCTGAAGAGCACTGGATCTTTGTCAAATCATGTGAGAAATGGAGTTAGAAAGACAATTTGAAGGATCAGATTTGTTATGCTTGACACCAAGGACAAGATCAGAAGTTGAAAATTTGGTTATTAACCATAAGATGCGATAAGGTCTTGGGCCTAAAAAGTCTCAGCTGATGAACTTGGGACAAAGAAAGATAAGAACGAACAAACAAAAAACCAAAAAACCCACCAGACTTCCAAATTGTGTCACAAAGATTCTGTAACCATCTCTGCGCCATCACTTGATGCCAGGTAGATTTTGGTCAGCCAATATAAGGCTAAAGCTCTCTCTTTCAGGATGCATTTAGGCCATTTACGTTCACTCTTCCCCCTGCTCTACTCCTGCCGCCAATATAAGGCTAAAGCTCTCTCTTTCAGGATGCATTTAGGCCATTTATGTTCACTCTTCCCCCTGCTCTACTCCTGCCCCTCTGGAATTTTCTCTAAATCTACAGCCTTCACATCCTGGCGAGGGTTCTTCCCCTGTGGACCTCTCCTCTGATTGATGAGTTCTTTCTTGCCCAGGATCATCATTTCAGGAAGCACCTAGGCCAGCCATGCTTACTTCTGCCTCATGTTTACTACTGACCCCTTGGACTTTTCCACCTTTCCCTTGTATGTGTGCCCTTCCCCTCCCAAATCTCTTTTATGCATTGTTTTCCTTCATTATGATATAAATTCCTTGAAAGCAAGGTCTTTTGGGAGTGAGGGGGGAGAACTTGTAATTGTAAGCTGTGCTAAGGCACAGGGCCTGGAACATAATAAATGCTTAATCGAACTATTTCTATTGTCATCTACCAATGAGAAGTGAAGAAAAGAAGATACTTCTCTTCTTTAAGAAAAGAACATACTTCTCTTCTTTTCCACCTGGCTTTGCTAAGAAAAAAAGTATTCCGCCAAAGGCACAGAATAGCAGAGGATTTTTACCAATCTTAGGGCAGGGGTCACTACCTTTCCCTAAAAGAACATAACCCTAACTTCAGCAAAAGGTATCAGCTAAGCCTGAAGCTGGAAGTGACAGACACTACAGATGCTATTAAGGAATGGCCCAGATATAAAATATCAGAGAAGGAGCCCAGTGGATCAACTTGTCTATCTGAGCAGTGAGATTTAAGTCCAGCTCAGCAGTGGAAGTATCTGTTTCACACAGAAGCTACACCCATTGAGGAACTTTTATAGACAGTTCCTAAGGTACAAAGTGGGTACTGAAGTCTACAGTTCCGTCCTGGCTAGATATATTTCCTACATATGTGCTCTACTACTCTAGTGCTTTTAATGTGTACCCACTCTGCCCAAGGACACTAAGTGCATTGATGGAAGAATGTGATTGAGATTTATGGGCGAAACTTATATAAATATTATGTCTCTGCATTTTCAGTAACTGTTTTGATAAAGGTTAGTGAGTATTTGTGACTAATTTCTTAAAAAACCGGAAATACATCATTGGGGGCTCAAGCTATAGCGTTTGTAGATATAGTTACCCACAAGGATCCTGAGTAATTTGTACCCCCGTCTCCCCCATCCCAACCTTGATCAGCATGCTTGAGGGAGGCTGAAAGTCATTGATGAGGGGTGGAGGAGGGCTGGCAATAGGCATGAGAGATGCTACATAAATATCTCAACCCCTTACTAAAGTGGAAGTTCTTTGAGGGCAAAGACTTAGTACTATTCCATTCCATTGCCTTACAAAGTGCTCTGTACATATGTGTAAAAATGTTACCAAATGGAATTAAAATTGAACCTGGTACCCATTAAAAGATCTCCCTGAGAGAAGAAGCAACTAACCACTTTTTTGTTGTTAGAGAAGTAACAAACAACAGTTTTCTTTACCTCTTCCATTTGAGAGAACATTTTATGTAAAAATCAAAGGCTATAGATATGTATCATCATAACTTTTCCACATAACTTGTGAGATTTTTTTAAATAGCGAAAAATAGTGAGATTTAAAAAAAAAAAAGGATATATACTCACTGTTTTCATCATTTCCGGAGACCACAATGACTGAAGGGGTAGAAGATCCAACACTATTGATGGCTGCAATGCTGATCCGGTAGGGCTGTTGGTCAATAATTTTTTCGGTGCTATTACTGTCTGATTCAGAAAAGGAGATGTCCACCTTGGGCACTTCCCCCAGGGGTTCCATGGTTATGCTATAATTTAGGATTTTTCCATTAGCTTGAAATGTTGGTAGTGACTGAAAAGAAATATTGAGAACCATTTCCAAATGGTCTTCACTCTACAGGCCATGCCACTTAAAAAAAATTTTTCTCCTTAGAGATTTAAAATATTTCCAGATCTCTCTCTCTCTCTCTCTCTCTCTCTCTCACACACACACACACACACACACACACACACGTTTGTATATTTGTGATTTTTATTGATACTTCTGTTTTTTACTTTGCATTAATTTCTGAAAATATTGTCCTCTATCTGCCCAATAAACCACACCTTATAAATGAGGATTTTTTTTTAATGGGGGGAAAAACAGTACAGAAAAACTAACCAATATACTGACTGAGTCTGGAAGTACATGCAAGGCAATATTCTATATGCATTGTTCCCCACCTCTGTAATGAAGAGAGCTTCATTCTCCCACCTCTCCTCTGTGGCTAGCCTCAGTCACTATAAATTTATAGTGTTAAATTTTGTGTTTTTTTTCCATTGTTGTCTTTCTTTCTCGTTTTCTTTCTTTCTTTCTTTCCTTCCTTCCTTCTTTCTTTCCTTCTTTGCTTGCTTATTTGCTTGTTTTCTTCCTTCCTTCTTTCCTTCCTTTCTTTTTGCTTTTTGGAGGGAGGAAGGCAGGGCAATTGGAGTTAAGTGACTTGCCCAAGGTCACACAGCTAGTAAGTGTTGAGTGTCTAAGGCCAGATTTGGACTCAGGTCCTCCCGACTCCAGGGCTGGCGCTCTATTCACTGTGCCACCTATCCACCCCAGGGCTTCAGTTTCTTTGTCTGTAAAATGAGGGGACTGGATTAATTGGCTTCTGACATCCCTTCCAGTTCAAAAGGTTTATGATTTTATAACCAGAGTTCAACCAGATGGAGGGTAGCCAGGATGGAGAGTTGAATTAACTAGAGATTTTTAGCAAGTGGAAGAGAAGACTCTGCTGGTTATCTTCAAACTTTTGAGGACAAGGGAGCAGATTTGCCCTGGGATAATCCAAAAAAGGTGAATCTCTATTCAGTAAAGATTTTTTTAAAATAATGATAGCAGGAGCGGCTAGGTGGTACAGTGAATAGAGCACTGGCCCAGGAGTCAGGAGGACCTGAGTTCAAATCCAGCCTCAGACACTTGACATACTTACTAGCTGTGTGACCTTGGGCAAGTCACTTAACCCCAACTGCCCTGCCTTCCCCCCTCCAAAAGCAAAAAAAAATGATAGCTGTCCAACAAGGATATGGGTTGCCTTGTGAGCTTTCTGAGCAGAAAACTGAATGACCATCTATGTCAGAGATGTGGGAGATAAGATTCCCTAGATGGATGGGAGGTTAGATCAGATGAATTCTAGGGTCTCTTTCAACTCTTAAGATACCATGATTTCTGTTTCTCACATCTCTAATCTGGAGGAATACCTGGTAGATATCGTAGGTTTGCTTTCAGACCACTGCAATAAAGCAAATCAAATGAATTTTTTGGTCTCCCAGTACGTATAAAAATTAGTTTCACATTATACTCCAGTCTATTAAGTGTGCAATATGTCTAAAAAAAGGTACATACCTTAATTTAAAAGCACTTTATTGTTAAAAAATGCTAACCATCATCTGAGCCCTCAGTGAGTAGCTATCTTTTTGCCGGTGGAGGTCTTGCCCTGATGTTGACAGTTGCCAACTGATCAGGGCAGTGATTGCTGATGGCTGGGGTGTTAGTGGCAATTTCTTAAAATAAGACAACAATGAAATTTTCCACATTGATTGACTCTTCCTTTCACTCAAATACTTAGAGGCCACTGTAAGGTTATTAATTGGCCCAGTTTCAATATTGTCATGTCTCAGGGAATAGGAAGGCCCAAGGAGAGGGAGAGAGATTGTGGCATAGCCAGTAGGTAGAGCAGTCAGAATACCCACAACATTTATCAATTAAGTTTGCTGTCTTAAATGGGCACAGTTTGTGGTACTCCAAAACGATTTCATTAGTAACATCAAAGAGCATTGATCACAGATCATCATGACAATTATAATAGTAAAGAAAGAGTCTGAAAGATTGTGAGAATGACCAAACTGTAACACAAAGACATGATGTAAGCACGTGCTATTGGAAAAATGGCACAACAGACTTGCTTGATGCAAGGTTGCCACAAATTTAAAAAAATTGTAAAAAACTTTGTAAAATTTGTAAAAAAAAAATGGTAAAAATTTGTAAAAAATTTGTAAATTTTTTTTCTTAGTAAAAATAATTTGTAAAAACAAAAGCAAATCCATAATATCTATGGATATTACTAGCTGTGTGACCTTTATTGTGCTTCAGAGCACAATAAAGTGCAGTGCAATAGAATGAGGTATTCCCGTATATCAGGAGGGCAGAGGAAGGAGCAAGGAACAGAGACTTGAGACACCATGAGGCCATCACCCAATTGTGGAGCTTCTTTTTTTCTAGCTTTACCTCTTTGTCTTCTCTGTATCCATAGTATTTCTTCATGGTATTCAGCATTTTCTTTTGCTTATTCATTTCTCCAGGCTTGATTTCCAAATTAACTCTATGTTTGGGTCAGATGCTGCTCCTTACTTGGATGCTGTGGACAAGTCTTGCTTGATTCTGGATGGGATAGCTAAAATGGGGCCCTGTCTTCTGCCCTCCTGGGTCTGGCATAAGTTTTCTAGTCTCTTAACTTACATTTTGGGTCCTGGCCCTTTCTTGATCTTCTCTTCCTTTCATAGTCGAAGCCCTTGGTTGGCTCTGACCCCATGCTGCTGTCAGATGTTGTTAAGTTGCACTGGGAGCAGGTTTCCTGTAAAACCCTAGGTATTGTTTCCTCCTACGTGCTGCTAGCTCAGCTGCATGGGCTCTGGAAAAAGTACTGTCTGCTTGGGCTCTGGGTTGAACTCAGGCTGCCTAGGTGTTGGTCAGGCCCTGTCTTCTGTCATGGCTAGAAATTGGGCTGCTGGACACCTTCCTTCTGCTGTTTTATGAGCTTCTTGCACTGTACTGTCTGGGTCCCCTGACTTGGTTTCTCTAACAGGTTTCTGGCAGTCTTTGTGTGTTCAAAGTAAAAGAAGTAATAGCCTCACTTTTGAAAGTCTCCTTTTAGGAAGGACATTGACAAGCTGGAGCACTCCCAGAAGAGAATGACCTGAATGGTGACTAGAACCCATACTATGTAGAATTGATCGGGAACTTAGAATCTTGAATCTAGAGAAGAGAGGGCTTGGTATAGAAGGCTGGAATGGAGTGGAAAGGGAGGTGCTGGTAAAAAGACATGATAGTTGTCTGCAAGTATCTGACAAGCCAGGAAGAGGAAAGATTAGGAAAAGAGGAGAGGGAGGAAAGGAAGGATAGAATTTAGAATTTAAAACTTTTAAAAAAAATGTTTAAAATTGTTTTCACACGCAACTGGGGAAAATAAAATATTTTCTTTTTTAAAAAAGAGTAAAGATAGGCATTTAGATAGACAGATAATCTTGGGCTGGATTTCTCTGTTCTAGATTTCTTATAGTGGAAAATAATTAGGAAATTCATGAAGTATATCCCTCCTATCACGAAGGACAATCACAAACGAATGTGTTTGAATAAGGCTCTCGCTCATGGCTGTCTGGCTTATAGTCGCCATTTCAAGAACTTAGCGACTTAGTTATTTGGACATTTCTTGTAAATTCGAGCACACTCACAACAATTCGAATACATATTCATTCATTTATAGCCATCCCTGTCTTCGTCCCTGTCTTCAATGAAGGCAGCATACCTTACTTAAAGCAAAGGAGAAAAGGTTTTCCTTTACTCTGAAGTCCTTTATCAGATTCCTACTGATAATCACTATTCTTCTCTGATGTGGACTTGTCTTTTTTCTGTCATTAAACATGCATTTGGCAGGAAGAAAAAAAATATATTCTGTCTCTTAGTGATTGCTATTTCCCTTTCTAAGGGCTCACAAACTCTGCCTTTAATGATTTAATTTTGCCAGCAATTGAAACCAAGTTCACTAGCCTATAATGTGAAAATGCCACTTTCCTCTCTTTTTTTAGAAACAACAACGCCTTTTCCATTCTCATAACTCCTCTCTCATCCACGACTTTTCAGAGATTACCAACTGCAATTCGGCTACCACATCCACCAGTTCTTTCAGAACTCTGGTGGGTAGTTTATACAGACCTAGTGATTCAAACTCATTGAAGGAAACCTAGTTATGCCCTCTGACCTCCTCATTTATCTGTGCTTTCCAGTGCCATCTTCCTCGACAGAGAAAGAATAAAATCATTACTGAGCAGTTCTGCCTTTTTAAACTGTCCATTATCATTTCTGAATAATGAGGTTAGCCCTTCTTATCTCTAACATCTATTTAAAAATCCCACTTTGCTGTCTTTAGCAAGGATATATTATTCATAGGGTCATAGATTTAGAGGCAGAAGAGATAGATGTTGGAGGTCACCTGGTCCAGTGCCCTCATTTTGCAAATGACTAACTAAAGTCCAAAAAGGAGAAATAATTTGCCCAAGATCACAGAGGTGGTAAGGAGCAGAGCTGAGATTTGAACCCAGGACATTTGACTCCAAATTCTCCATCTTTCCTCTGAACCACAAGGAGTTGGGACAATGAAATGATCAAAAGTGTGCATCCAGAAGATTAATCTAGTGAGGCAATAACTAGGATGAGGGAACTGTTAGGAGGCTATTGCAGCAGTCTAGACATATGAAGAGATACCTAAAGTGGAAACAGATGTGAGACATATTGAGGAGATATAACTCGGTAAGTGGCTGAATGTTGCAGGGGTGGAGGTGAAGTGGACCAAGAGTCAAAGATGTCACTGGGGTTACAAGCACTGGGAAAAATGGGGTTGATTTTGATAATATATAGGAAAGTCAGGAAAAGAGACTGGTTCTGGGGGGAAAAGGATGAACTAAGTTTCAGATATGTTGACCTTAGAGTACCCATGCAACATCCAGGGGGAGCTGTCCAGAAGGCATTTGGAGTCCAACAACTTACCTTCCAAAATATTTTCACATTATATCCTCCTGAAACTGGTTCCACAATTCTCCAGATACTGAGAGCCCCTGAGGGAGCTGAAATGGACCAAAGAAAAGTTTTCAGGTTATACCAAGTACTCATAGCAAGACATGCAGGCTATTTCTAGTGCAGAAAAGGAAATTTTGCCTAACCTCCCGCCATCCAACTTCTCTGCTCATCTATGTGTGCTGCTGAACACTGAAGGAGAAAGGGGGAAAAACCCAACAACATTCTAACTGGAGCCATTAAAATTTCTACTATATAATCTCAAATGATTTTTGACTGCTGCATACTTCCCTGATTAACAACCTCAGTCTCATCAGCTTCTATTCCAAATCTCTTCTCCAAGTTATCTATCCTTTGCCCTCTTCATGTCTTAGCAGTGAACCTCACCAAATACTTCATTGAGAAAATCAAAGCAATCCAGTTGGAGCTTCCTCTTCTCCCCAACTTTACCTTCCAAATCAACTCCATATCATCCCCAACTCTCTCCTTACTTACTCTGGTCTCAAAGGAAAATGTCACTACCAGGGGACTATAAGTGCTTTTGAAATTCTGGCAGTTGATTCCTCTGACAGTCGTCACTCTCATTCCCAACTGACAGCATAGTTTTCAAGAGTTAAGGGAATGGAGCAGAGCAGTGTTTTCAACAACAGAATAAGGATCTTGGACTCAATGATCTCTAACGTCCCTTTCCGATATCAGGTTTAATAGTTTCTATAAAGACTGAAATTAGCCTTAAGAAGAATTGGTGCTTCTGAAGGGTGTTCATTTCTGTCAAAGACAGAAACAAAGTTCCAATAAAGATAAAAATGTTCGTGCCAGTACTTTTTGTCATAACAATGAATTGGAAGTAAGGTGGTTCCCCATCAACTAGGCAATGTCTAAACAAAGTGGAGAAAATGAATGCATTTTAATGCAAATTAATGTGTAGTTAAGAACTGACCAATGGATGGAATTCAGAGAAATGAGAAGATTTGTGGAGAAAATGAATGCATTTTAATGCAAATTAATGTGTAGTTAAGAACTGACCAATGGATGGAATTCAGAGAAATGAGAAGATTTGTATCAACTAGCACAGAATAAAATGAGAAGAAATGGGAGAAAAATATAGGCAATTGACTACAACAATGAAAATGAAAAAATCACCAGAAAAAGACTAACTCTTTTTTTTTTGGTGTGGGTTGTTTTTTTTTTTCTTTTTTGGAGCGGGGAGGGCAGGGCAATTGGGGTTAAGGTCACACGGCTAGTACGTGTTAAGTGTCTGAGGTCACATTTGAACTCAGGTCCTCCTGACTCCAGGGTGGTACTCTATTCACTGCGCCACCTAGCCACACCAAAAGATGAACTCTTGAGTGAACAGAAAACCAATAATTGTCTTGAAGAATACATAATGAAATACTTCCCTTTCCTCAAAGAAATGGGAAGATAGGAAGGTAGAATGTTGCATCCATTGTCAAATACAATTCATTTTGTTTTATTATGAGAAAAGATTCAATTGGGGTCGGGGGGAAGAGAAGTGATGGGATGAGAGGGTGTGTATGTCTAGAAATTATGATGGGGTAAAAACAAAAAACATCAATAAAATTTATTTTCTTTAGAAGAAAGGATGTAAGCTCCATAATTATAGGTAGAGCTGCTTTGTTTTTGCCTTTGTATCCCTAGAACCTTGCACAATGCCTTAATCACATTAGGTTCTTAATGTTTATTGAATAAAATTGAATTTCTTGAATAGGGTTGGATAATCTACAGAAAGTAAGCCAGGTAAATTGTCATGATTGCAGAATCCCCAAGGGTGGCAGGCCACCATTGTTCCCTTGCCTGATTTCTAAAAGTAGAAAAGGTGTATATTGGCCTCAAAGATGCTGTACAAATGCTTGATGGAGAGCCAGGAGGGGTCAGAGCTGAAAAGCCTGCTGCTCTTCTTATCTGCATCCCTGTCCAAATTGCACAATCCTCCCAGTTAAATTGCTATTTAAAAAAAATTGCTCCATCTATGGCTGACCACTTAAGCATGAGAAATCAACTCTTTTAGCTCCAAACAAAACCTGCACTTTGGGTTACATTTTTGGAAGTTATAAACCTCAGAGCATGAATCTATAAAGTGCCCAGAAAATGAAAATGAAATCTATGTAAATTTTAGATTTAAAATAAATCCAGCAGGTGAGAAAAAAAAACATCCAATTATAAGTTCTTTATTTTGCTTGGTAGTTTGTAAATGGCTCAATCATCTTTTATTAAAATGATCTACTGTGATAGAAAATCAGGAGATCCATTAGCCTGAAAAAAACCAAAACACTAACTCTCCTTTCTCCTGACAATGTTTCTAGTACACTACACTAGGAGGGAAGACAAGCTGGATCTGCTTCCCCTTTAGGGGACAGATTATATATATTCTAAGACTTTAACTAAGTCACTAATTACTTTGTCTGAGCCACATCTGTAAGACAGAAATATACGACCTTACCTGAGAGGCTGGACCAAATCCAGCTCTAAGATGTCTGATTCTATGATTATTTGGGTGGGACAGGGTCAATGCTATAAGGATACGTTCCTTTTACTAGTCATCATCCTGGGGAAAGTATTCTAGCTGTCACTGGGGTCGGTATCAAGGCTGTGATAGCAACAGGAAGGATTTTCAATGTTCACAACCTAAAGCAGTACCATAGGGAAATGCTAATGTGGGTCCTATTTTTCAGCTTCCATTACTCCTCTTATTTACCCAATAAAAAAATTATTGCTGGTTCCAAAAACACTCAAAGCAACAGAAGCAACCAAACAAGCCAATGAAGGGCAAGAAAGAAAAGCTGCTGACGTTAATTAAAATTTCAGGGAATGATACCTTCTTTAGCTACAACTTACACTCAGGGTCAAGTGTGATGAAGCAGAGCATCCTTGGAGAAGAAAGTAGAAAATCAAGATTTAAGTGCTAGCTAGGGCAAATCCATTCTGCCTAACTAGCCTCACCCATAGCCACCACCATGGGGCTCCTCTCTGGTGAGGTACTCTTGCCCTTTCCCTCTTTCCAGCTCTGGGAATAGTAATCACATGGATATTACTGTTCCTAGAAAATACATGCCAATCAATTGCTTTCCAACTGTACATAATAGCCCTGCAGGTGACATCGCAGATTATATAACCATCCTCCCTTGTCACCACCCCTCTGTTGTCCTCTGTTAGAATGTAAGCTTCTCATGGACAGAGACTGTTTTATTTTTATTATCTGCATCCCCAGCCCCATATATGGCATATAGTAGGCACTTAATATAGAGCAGCTAGGTGTCACAGTGGATAGAGAGCCAAGCCTGGAGTCAGGAAGACTCATCTTCCTGAGTTCAAATTTGGCCTCAGACACTCACTAGCTGTGTGACCCTACGCAAGTCATTTAACCCTGTTTCCCTTAGTTTCTTCATCTGTAAAAGGAGCTGGAGAAGGAAATGGCAAACCACTGCAGTATCTTTACTAAGAAAATGCCAAATGGGGTCACAGAAAATTGGATAGGACCGAAATGATTGAACAAGAGGCACTTAATAAACACACCTTTTCATTCAACTGGATAAACTCTCTGTACTATAGGTTTTATCTGTAAAAAGGAAATGATAAAACTTTTATTCTGTTTATCTCTGTTATGAGGAAAAAATGTTACATCAGGGTGAATCAATATTCACTTTGCATAATGACTACAGAGAACCATCCACAGAGCCAAGAAGACCTGGGCTCAAGTCCTGCCTGACCCTTACTGACTATGTGATCCAGAGCATCATTCAGCTCCTCTTGGCCCCAGGCAGCTCTCTGAAACAAGGCCTGAAGTGACTGAAGATACTTCCTCACCCGGTGGGGAGTAGGGTGGGGTCCTTTTACCAATAAAATCACAGGTCTATACACTAACATCCTCCCTCCTCCTCCCATTTTAAAAAAAAATGACATATTTGATACAGGAAATGTCTTTAGAAATATATTTAGAAATAGACCACAACAACTTAATGCTTTCCATTCATTATTTAAGTTTTAGGTTGTACCATGAGCCTGCACATAAGTCTCAAGCAACAAATGTCTTGGAGTTGTATTGCAATGAATCAAACCTACCTGCTTCCTTTGTGGTAAAGTTTTTGCCACTCCATTCACTCCATTTCCAAAAGTGGTAGGCTGTGCAGCAGCGTACTCGAACTGAATGTTCTGTATAAGGTTGCAATCCACTTAAAGTGAATTCAGAGTTGGAAGTGTTGTACTGGTCAATCAAAAAAGAAATGATACACAGAGTTTATGTGAGTATGCATTTTCCTAAGCTAAAGCCAGGTCTGGAGCCAAACTGAAGGCAGGATAACTGGGGTCTTGGCCTAGGATATGGAATTTAGAGGATCTTGACAGCACTTGTGGTCCTTCAGTATCACTGAAACTATAGAACTTAACATCCAGTTAGCAATTATAACTATTAAAAATAGAAAATTGCCAGGTGTCATCCTGGCGTGAGGTTCCCCCTCACCTTGTCCTAACAAAGTGCCTTTCTCTCAGTGTCCCAAGATCTCAGTCTTCCCCCCATAGATCAATGTTTTGCCCTTCTCACCTCCAAAGAAATGAGGTGCCTTTTATTCCCTTTGCCCTACGGGCATTTTCTGATCCGTGACCCTCAGACAAAAGTTCCCAGTTGCAACTCTGGCCAGACCTATCCTGATTTGGATTGAAATCTCTCAACAATGAGAAATTAATTGCAGAGACTTTTCAGTACAGATCCTGCCACACCATATGTCCTTTGATACCAGAGGTCAAGAAGAAAAATCTAAATAACTTTCAAAAGTTCAATTCCATGAACCAAGGACGATTTCTTACCTCTGTTCCTTTTCCATCATGGTAGACTTCAATCTGACACAAGAAAATGAGCTTTTTTTGACTGGGAATAATTTGCCATGTCAATGTTGCCTCTGTGGCACTTACATTTTCAATAGATATTTCACCATTGAACTTCGGTTGAACTGTCAAGAGAGTAAAAAACATGAATATAGATCTAAAATGTGTTCTTCATGTAGGAAAGCCAAATTCCTACTACACTTTATACAGGTAAATAAATACTCACTTGACATAGGACTAGAAAGCCATCTTAAGAAAAATGAGAAGGAAAGGGGTCTAGCAGCACCAGACCAAGCTATAATACAAAGCCATAATCATCCAAACAATCTGGTATTGGGTGAGAAAAAGAGGCATTGATCAATGGAACAGATCAAGCACACAATTTTTCAGAAGCAAATAAATTAGCCAAGTAAGCTAATGTTTGATAAACTCAAAGATTTCAGCTATTGAGGCAAGAACTCTCCATTCAATAAAAAGTGTTGAGAAAACTAGAAAGTAATATGACAGAAACTAGGTAGAAACCAACATCTCACATTGTTTACCAAAATAAGCTAAAAATGGGTATGTGATTTAGACATAAAAGATATCATAAGCAAATTAGAGAAACATGGAAGAAATTACCTGTCAGATCTATGGATAGGGGAAGAATTCAAGACCAGACAAGAGCTAGAATGTTCACAGGAGGCAAAATGGATAATTTTGATTAAATAAAATTAAAAGGATTTTTTACAAACAAAACCAATGCAACTAAAATTAGAAGAAAAGCAGGAAACTGGGGGAAAAAACCTTTGCAACAAGTTTCTCTGATAAAGGTTTTACTTCTAAGGTAGATAAAGAATTGAATCAAATTTATAAGGAAAAGAGTCATTCTCTAATTGAATAAATGACCAAAGGATGTAAACAGGAAATTTTTGGAGGAATAAATTCAATAATAGCCATATTTTTAAAAATGCTTTAAATCACTAATAATAGCACATAGTATTTAACAAATGCTTCTTGACTTGACCTAACTTTTGGTATCTTAACTTAAAAGTTAGTCAAACATCTCCTTTTAAATAAGAAAATGACAATAGGTATGTGTTATCTTCTTTTTGGAAAACATCTTTCCTTCTCCCCTCCTCACCCCTCCCCCCAAAAAGGATTTATGCAACAACTATGGCATGATTAAGACACAATGCATATAGTGGAATTGTTTGCCAACTCAAAATAACATGACAACTGACCAAGAAGAGAAGATTATGAATAGGGGAAGGATTGCTGCTTATACCTCTCCAGTGAGAGGAAAAGGTGATTAAGAAATGGAGGACTGATAACATTCAAACTTGACTTAAGAGAAACCTGATCCTAGGATCATTCATAGCACTAGAGCTGGAAGATACCTCAAAGCCCTAGATCTGCTTCAACCCCCTTTCTCATTTTATAGATGAGAGAATGAACAGGAGCCCAGAGAAGTTAAATGATTTATCTAAGGTCACATAAGTAATAAACACAACAGCCCAGATGGAAATATAGGTCCTCTCATGCTGGCATCTATGCCCTTTTCATAGTACCTTGTGACAGGAGAAATTAATGTATTTATATATGCATATACATATACGTGTGTATGTTTATATATGTGTGTGTGTATATGTATTTGTGTGTGTGTGTGTGTGTGTGTGTGTGTGTAGAGATAGAAAGAGATGGAAAGAGATAGATACTGAGAGAGAGAGAGAGAGAGAGATGGAAAGATAGAAAGGGAAAGAAAGAGGGAGAGGGGAAGAGACGGAGAGGGGGAGAGAGAGCACATTACATGGTGGTTAAAGATCTGGAGAGAACATAATACAGTTTACTTTGCTATCCACATTTTCACCTTGTTGGGTCACATTAAAGAAAATGCTCGTTCTTCTCTTTCTTAGTTTATTTTCGGCCGTCAGGGTAAAGTTATATGTGTCCTGAATGTCTGGAGCTAGTTGCCAGGCACACCAGTTTCTGTGAACACAATCAATGTTTTTCTGGGAAAACCTTTAAAACAAACAAACAAACAAACAAATAATTACAAAATTACAATTTTGGTAAAAACAGACCTGTTCCTGCCTAGGGAGCCTATCCAGAATGTTCCATGTTATATTGCTGGGAACAGTAGCAGATGTCCACTTACTCCCCCGCTGAAAACTGTGGACAATAAAAATAGAATACAAACAATCTGGTTTTTGTAAATTTTACATTTTTACAGAGGTAATGAGGTGGTGCAATGGATAAAGCACTGGGCCTGGAGTCAGGAAGAACTGAATTCAAATCCTACACCAGACACTAGCTCCATGACCCTTTTAACCTCTGTCTGCCTCAGTTTCCTCATCTGTAAAATAAAGATAATAATAGCACTGGGTTGTTGTAAGGATCAAATGAAATAATTGTAAAGCATCTGGTAAAGCTTAAAGTACTACATAAGTCAGCAGTTCTCAACCTGTGAGTTGCAACCCCTTTGGAGGTCAAATGACCCTTTCACAGGGGTCGCCTAAGACCATAGGAAAACATATTTCCGATGGCCTTAGGAATCGAGACACCACTCCTTTATCTGTCTTCAGGCAGGTCTGCCCACATGCAGATATGCCTACATAGGACTATTAAAGGGTCATGGCATTAGTAAGGTTGAGAACCACTGATATAAGTGCTAGTTATTTTATAATAAGGTACCTCCTGTTCCTTCCTCATGGATTGTTAGAATTTCACTTAATTTCTATTGGCCAAAGACCTTTGTAACTTTCTCAAAGATAACCAGAATTAGAGCAAGAAGATCTGGATTTGAGTCCCAGTTCTCACAATTGTGACCTTGGGAAAATGACTCAATGTCTATAATTATCAGTTTTGTCATCAGCAAATTGGAGATGTCTATGGTACCAATGAGACAATAGATACAAAGTACTTTATAGATTTTAGAGTTATAGAATTAATCATAAGCATTATGCCACCATAAAAAAGTAGGAAATTAGGTAGACCTAAATCATGAATTAGATTGGGTTCTCACTTGGATCTGCAATTTTTCCCTCTACTCATTAGATTTAGCAAAACTTTGGTCAGAGCCAGGGCAAAGCAGTAACCCGTTAGAGGCTGACAATGTGGCATATTTGTTTCCACCTCCTGTAACACCCCAGGGTTTACATCCTGCACAGGGAGGGCTGAAGTACTACCAAGCTTCAACCAGAAGACATGACTTGCCATTCAAATAAACTGTAGTTGTTTGAAAGCTGCTCCAGCAATGTGTCTCTTCCTGGATCCCAGGTACAGTTCAAGGTCTGTAAGTCCCGAGTTTGACAAGCAAAATCCTTGGGCTCTTCAAGTACTCCTATGAACACAAACAAAAGCTGTTGGCAAAACTAAGGCTGAAGCCTTTAAACACAGGGGACATGAACGTTGTGTTAGTAATGATACTTATGGTGGACAGACCTAGACACTAAGTTTCCCTGAAGTTGAACAAGAACAGATCAGCCTCCTGGAATGCAGGGTGATCCCATTAGTCATCAATGCATTAATGACCATAGGTAGTAATTACATGTTGCCTGCCACTCCAGGTCCAAATTCTACCATATTCCGAGGGCAACTCTCTAGGTAGAAAATATGGGTGACTACCCATCCTAAGCTGTGAACAGAAGCAGTATAGTAACAGTGGAAAGTCACTAGACCTGAAATCAGACCTGGCTTAGAGTCCCAGCTCTGCGCCCTCCTAGCTGCATGACCCTGGGTATATCATTTGTCCTCTCAAGGCCTCAGTTTCCCCATCTGTAATACCACCTGTCTTATATACCTCACAGAGTTGTTATGAGGATCAAATGAGACCATACAGGTATCGCTTTTGGTTAAGTGTGAATTACTGTACAACTATCTTTTTCCTTCCTTTCATTCTTTGCCGTGGCCAAGGAATTCATCCCTAAGTAGCCAGTCCACTAAAGACAGGCTTCTCCATGTTTGGTTAGACCGGTCCTCAGAGAGCATGTATATTATGTTGTCTGAACCATCCTTTAAATTTTTCTAGTAACCTTTCACCTAACCTTGGTGAACTCCCAAGACAGCTCAAGTCACCTCCATTCACAGTGAGGCTTTGCAGGAGGACTTCATTATTCTTCAGTAATTTAATATAACCCATGTTAAGAATCTAGGATTGGGGTAGGAAATCTGTGACCTCAAGGTCACATGTGGCCTTCTAGGTCCTCAAGTGCAACCCTTACGTCAAAGAGGTAATGTCAGTGAGGAACTGAGGGAAGGGCAAGTTTGGACTTTACCTCATCTTAGATCTCCTGGGAAATTAGGTTTTTCAGTTGTGATTGTGAGGCAAAAGAATAGCTTTTCCTATTCCAGGAAACATGCAGCCCCAGGTTAATGAAAGTCTTTTGGAGATGAGGAAGTGAGAAGAGTTATAAATGTAGTATGTAGCTCAGCAACCCAAGATAAAACCACATGTGGGTCCTAGGAGATAAGGGCCTTCTAGTGAGGAACAGTAGAATGAAAAGACGGAGACAGAATGAGACACATAAGTGTAGCCCTGAGCAAGAAATGTTAATGTTGGATTGGTAATGTGGCTGTAAAGCCAAGCATAGAATTTATTAACATATCTATTAGAAAAGAAACAAATATGAGCTTCAGAGTGAAAATTTACATGTAACCTTGTCCAAAATGATGTCATAATGTAGTTCATCTCCCATAGTGTTTTAAAATAAGAATATTGGAGTATAGAGGGGTGGGCCTAGGAAGTAGGTGCTGAGAGGAAGGGTGAGGGAAGAAGAATTTCAGTCACGGGAGTAGAAGAAGCAACTATAGCAAAGCATGTCAGACCCTCAAAGCAGGGCAACCAGGGATAGACTCTTCTGAGCTTCCCATATACCCCTAGGTATCCTGAGGGGTCTAACTTTGTCCACCCAACATGAGTTGATCCTATGTATCTTCCAGTACCTTCCCTCCTTTACAAGGGGGATTCCCAGGGAATTCAGTTTATCTTCCTGTCAATGCTTTTGAGCTGGGACAGCAGCTGGGGTACCCACGCCACTTAGTTCCTGGCCCTGATGTACTTTCTACAAATTCCTTTACCCCAGGAGTAGAGGATCCAGGTATAGTGAAGGATGAGAAGCTGAGAAAGAAGATAAAGGAAGCTCATAAGAAAATGTATAAACAGAACAAGTATAACAAGCATTCTTTTTTCTCTTCCTCCTCCTCCTCCTCTACCTCTTTCTTCTCTTCTTCCTCCTCCTCCTCCTCTACCTCTTTCTTCTCTTCTTCCTCCTCCTCTTCCTCTTCCTCTTCCAGCAATGACTCTGACTAAATTCTGGGCCCTCTTCCAAAGTCATACTACTTCAGCCATTCCATATCATATGGTGCTGGAGGAAGATAGCCCTGAAAACCCAACCTCAGCCCCAATCCCTTTGCCCAAGTTGGCTAGTGAAGGTGAAGAAAGGATCTCTACTGGTCTGAGAAAGAAGGACATGGAAGGTGGTGTAGCACCAATGCAATATTTACAGCACCCGTGATAACAATAAAGACTGTGACTATAAATATTGCATGACGTTCAATCACAAAATATGCCAAACTCTCCAGATAGAGGATAGACCTGAAGCATTTATTTAGACACCAGGAAACCAAATCCCAAAACCAATAAGCTGATTCCATCATAGTACCAAAGATATTCAGAAGCCATAATAGCACTGAGAGTCACAGCATCCTTTAGCCTTCCCACAAACCATACAAGATCAATATTTACTCACAAACCTCTCTATCTCCTTAATGAGCATCCTTTCTCTCCCCCAGTGTCTTGCTAGTTCTGACCAGCTTCCTGTGGGCTCTGCTTCCCTTCAGCAAAATTCTTCCCACCACAGGCTCCATGTGATTACATTCAGCCTATTAGGGGGCAGAGTTTACTTTCAAAGCAGGGGAGGTCTTCAAACTCCCTCCTAGGTCTATCAAGGGGCAGAGAAAATCTTCAAATTCCCATTTCCATTACATTTGGCTGCAAGATCTTTCATCCCTTACATAGCAAAAATACCTTAACAATAAATGAGAAGTTAGGGATAACTGGTGGAAAAACTGGTGTCAACAGAACTTTGCAACAATATAACAGAGATAATATAAAAAACTTTGCATATAAAACAATAGCTTAGGGTGGGGGCTTGGGCACAAGTACCCAATCTTTCCCCCCTCGAATAAAGGGGGCCCAAAATCTTGGGGTAAGGGGCGAAGGTCTTTTCTCCAAAGCTGCTTCAAGCTGAAATTGGACATAGAGCTGTCCCTGCCCCAAGAGGTCCCATTTGAGAAATCAGTTCTTAGGCTGTCATCTGGAACTTGGTTGATGCCAGGTCCAGAAATGGCACATCACAGTCATGGACAGGGAATGACATCTGGCTTAAGTAATCAGGCATCTGCAGGTGGAAGTTACCAATTCTGCAGAAAACAAATCTCACTAAACAAGTTTAACAGACAAAAAGCCAAAAAGAGACAAATATAGGGTCAGCCATGCCTCTGAAATCTATGAACTCACTATCATAACCTCATTCGCAGGAGAATATATGACACCGTCCTCCTCTCTCTATTCCAATGACTTGGTACACTGCCACAAGTTCAGCACATTGACCACTTCCACCTATCCCAGCACTTTCCTTAATCTGAGTTCCCCTGAAGGTGTGACAAACTTGGATGCAATGATTCAGAAACATCTGTAGGGGGCAGTTCTCACTTCTCTATTCTGTCTAACATCAAGCCCATTTTCTTGATACATTTTGTATAGTTCATTAGTTGGAATACCATAAATTTTTCTAAAATCAACCCCTGCTCTCAATAGAGCAATAAACAGTTTTTTCTTGGCAATATATTCTGAATTTGAATCTACCAGCCACTTACTCTTCTCTCACAAGGAAATTTATAATTTTCCCATTCTCCTAAGTCACTTAACTGTGAAATCTTATCCAGCACTTCTGAAAGAGGGTACCCTATTTCACCAATTAATGGAGTTAGAAGTAGGTGCTTATAAGCAGGAGGAGCTGTCTTCACCATGATATTTCTATGAGGAACTGCTAAGGGGATTTCATGATATGTATCTGCATCTCCAACCATGGTACCAGTTTTCATTACTTCTTCTTTCAACTTTCTTATACAGTCTCTAAGTGAATACCAGGGTCTGTCTCCACTAGACCACATAGAATCAGTGGGACACCTTCTATTGCATCCAGCAGCAGCTAAAGCTAACAGATTGGTCATTTTGTCACCTCTTGCCAAATGCAAATCTCTAAAAGCTTGCTGGACAAAAGGATTCTGGCAAATACTTATAAATTTCAAGCAGTCCACTTTATCTACTACTATCCCAGCAGCTCCTTTGTCACTGATTCTTACCATCCAAGAAACTAAGGATCCTCCCATCCTTTGGCTGAATCTGCTCAAAATATCAGTAATCTCCTGTTGGGTGAAATCCTCAAATATCTCCTTAAACACTGCTTGTCCTCCCTGACTCTCCTGCCTTCTTCTCAGTATGGGGAGAGCTTCATGGCTTCACCATGAAACAATGCAACACCTGATAACATTGCATCACCATTCCGTACAACACATGGACTTCCTTTTTTTTTTCTTTTAAATGACTTGTTTATTTACTTTTAATTTACAAGATTCGGTTCCACATTCACCTGAGTTTCAGATTTTCTCCTCTCCCTTCCCTCCACTCCCTTCCCCCCCCCCCCCCCCCGTGGTGGCGCGCAATCATG
>CM053580.1:298866531-298907056 GCA_028627135.1 Pseudochirops cupreus | reverse complement strand
ACCACCTAAGGTGCCCCAACTAAGAACTTAAAAAAAAAAATTGGAGGCAATGAGGGTTAAGTGACTTGCCCAGGGTCACACAGCTAGTATTTGAGGTCACATTTGAATTCAGATTCTCCTGAGTCTAGGGCCAGTGCTCTATTCACTGTACCACCTAGCTGCCCCTGACTAAGCATTTCTTAGGATTAAGTTCACTTAGTGTATTTTCCACAGGTTTCTGTATGAGTATTAATGTATTTGCCAGCTAAAGAGAAACACTAAAAATTGAAACATTGTGCCTCTGGAATCTATAACATTGTGATTTTACCTTTAGAAGTTGGGGAGGGATAGACATACTAGCCAGCCCAGCTATGAGTGATTTCTTCACATGGATGATAAACATCCTAACTATTGAAGGAAGGATAAAGATACTCTTCATCTTAAGATTCCATGTCCCTCTTCAGCTGCATTTCTGAGCCTTGACTTTACTTCTGAGTAAGTAGAAATAAAGGGGAATTATCATAGGAACCAGGTGGGGTTGACCAATAGCAGTACCTGTAGTTTTTTTGTTTCTATAGTGTTGGTTTTTAAAGCATCAAAATGACCTTGGGGTAACTTTGATGTATCACTCTAAGAAATGTTTCTAAAAATCTTCTAGAAGCCAGTCTCTTAGTGAGGAACATTATGGCATATCAAGGCTATCCATGGATATATATCTATATCTACATAGATATAGATATATATAGATAGATATGTGTGTATACACATACACACACACACATATATATATATACACACAAACACATATATGGATATAGATATAGATAGATATAGATATTTTCTCTTTCAAAAAATGGATATAATAAATATATTTCACTGAACAGGAGAAAAAAAAGAAACATAATTAAATTTCAAGTCCTTACCTGCTACATATAGGACCACACCTTTGGGGTGTTTTAAGGTGTTCACCTTACAAAAGACATTCGACCCGGATTTCCTAACAAAACGAACATTATTCACTTCATACATTGTAGTACGGGAGCTCAGTTTGACTCCTTGCATAGTTCTGCCTTCATAAAAAAAATGTATCTTCTCATCATCTGTTCTGGAAATGCAACAAAAGGTGACACTGGAACCTTCTTCCACATATGTGGTATCAGTAGGGAAAATGTGAAATTGGCCTGAGGAGTCCTGCCCTACAAGAAACAGCAAAAAATCAACAAGTCAGAATCCCCTGCACATTATGTGATTACAATGAGAGCCCACACTTCTTCCTAGAACTCTATAAAACTGCAACACAAATGCTCTGTGGGATGAGGAATACAAATTATGGCCTCCATTTTCAGTACAAGATAACAGGCTCAGAGAAGAAAAGGAACTTGCCAGCCTCGCCAGCACTAAAATGTCAGAGGCAGAATTCAAACCCAGGTCCTTTGAGATTTCATTTCCAGTATTCTATGCTTCACTGGCCATGGAAATGGGAGGGCAACAGCACCAAGCATCCAACCATCATCATGTGGGATGCAGGCCAGGATCCCTGAAGGACGCTGGAGGAGTTGGTGCTCATTACTTTTTTTAAAATTTAATTGATTTGTTTATTTACTTTTAGTTTACAACATTCAGTTCCACAATCCCTTGAGTTTCAAATTTTCTCCTCCTCCCTCTCCCCCCCTCCCATCTCACGTGGATATAAGATCTACAAATATCTTCCCATTAATCATTTGTCTGGTTATAAAGGAGGATTATAACTGATGGAATGATCAGTGGGAGAGAGGAAACAAAACAAAACAAGAAAAAGAAACAGAGCAAGTAGTTTGTTTCAATCTGCATTCAGACTCCACAGCTCTCTCTCTGCACGTGGATATCTCTTTCGATCATGAGTCTTTTGGAGTTGTCTTCTAGCTTACATTGCTGAAAGGAGCCTAGTCTATTGAGGTTAGTCATCACACGTACATTGTGTCTATGATTGTGTACAAATTTCTCCTGGTTCTGCTCTTCTCGCTCAGCATCAGTTTATATGTCTCTCCAGTTTATATAAGTCTGTCTGCTCCTCATTTCTTATACTACAGTAGTATTCCATTACATTCATATGCCACAACTTGTTCAACCATTCCCCAATTGATGAGCATCGCCTTGATTTCCAATTCTTTGCCACCACAGAAAGAGCCGCTATAAATATTTTTGTACATACAGGTCCTTCTCCCACTTCTCTGATCTCTTTGGGATATAACCCTAGAAGTGGTATAGCTGGGTCAAAGGGTATGCATTTATTTATAGCTCTTTGGGCATAGTTCCAGATTGCTCTCCAGAATGGTTGGATCAGTTCACAATTCCATCAACAATGCATTAGTGTTCCAATTTTTCCACATCTTCTCTAGCATTTATCATTGTCCTGTTTTGTTATCTTAGCCAATCTGGCCGGTGAGATGTGGTACCTCAGAGTTGTTTTGATTTGCATTTCTGCAATCAATAGTGATTTAGAGCATTTTTCCATATGCTTATAGATAACTTTAATTTCATCTTCTGAGAACTGCCTCTTTATATCCTTTGGCCATTTATCAACTGGGGAGTGGCTTGTATTCTTATAGATTTGACTCAATTCTTTGTATATTTTAGCAATGATGCCCTTATCAGAGACACTGGTTATAAAAAATTCTTTCCCAATTTTCCACTTTCTTCTTAATCTTGGTAACATTGGCTTTATTTCTACAGAAGCTTTTCAATTTAATGTAATCAAAATTATCCATTTTGCATTTTATAATGTTCTCTAACTCTTGTTTCAGCATGAAGTCTTCCCCTCTCCATAGATCTGACAGGTAAACTATTCCTTGCTTTCCCAGATTGCTTACAGTATCAGCCTTTATACCTAGATCAGGTGCTCATTACTTTTAAAGGCACATCACAGAGGTGAGAAAAATTGGGCAAAAATAAATTGAAGCTGTAGCTGCAGGAACTTGTGATCAGAATCAGTAGTCTCCTCCTCCCCAACTCCTTCTTGTTAAACAAAGCTATTGATGCTTCTGTGACTGGGATTTATGGGTCCTATTTCTAGGTCTGCTGATCATTTTTTTAATGGTTCCCTTTTCAGGACAATAGAATAATTGCTTTATAAATTAAACATTTACCACTGTGGTGGCCAGTCTGTCAATTTTGAAAAGGGAGAATGGAGGAAAGTTCTAATCCACCAACATTATACTTCCATATAATAATAGTAATGATAAAAATATTTACCATAAAATTTATGACATTTTAAGATTTACAAAATGCTTTATAAATATTATCCCATTTGAACCTCACCCTGGAAGGTAGGTGCTATTATTATCCCCATCTTACAGATGGATAAACTGAGGCATAAGAAGTCAAGTAATTTGTCCAGGATTCCCACAGCTAGTAAGAGTCTGAGTCAGATTTGAATTCAGGTCCAGCATTCTATCTGCTGAGCTAGGCAGCTGTCTGCAAGTATCCCATCCCCAACAAGTCACATATGCATCATGAGCAACAGCTGTTAGCAGCTGTCTGGCAGCTACCTGCAATAATGGGCGTTTGGGAAATGATGTGCATTGATCCAATGGCCTGCAGTGGCCTGAGTTCTGGTGTGATAGACAAGGGGGTGATATCAGCAGAAGCAGACAGAATACTCAGGCTGGAGCCATGCAAACCTTCTTTGACAAAGCACTCAGCATGGTACTTAAGCTGGCCCCTAGAAAGTGCTTAATAAATATGGCTGATTAACTAAGCATTTCCTAGGGACATAAATAATATTGATGAGATGTGTTTTCTATGTCCTTCCAGGGGCATAGCAGTGCTAACTACATGTTTTAAAGCTTAGAAGAAGGGTCAAAAAAATTGAAACAATGAATTAATGATGATGTGATTTCCATAGGATAGACCTAAAAACTGAGGATGAAAGAGTATTCAAAACCAACCTTTTACAATGCATCTATTTAAACATAGCTGATGTCTTTACATTCTGATTTAAGCATGAATAAACTTCAAAACTCTATTCTAATCTTCCCAGATGGAAGCAGACACTCAAGAACTATAAGTTAATATTTTAACTATAAAAGCATTTTATATTCCTTGACATCTAAGGGAAACAATAAGACATTTAACCTACATTTCAGGAATTAGGGAAGGAGAGGGGTTGTCCGCCTGGGATGTCTCCAACATGATCAACTACAGATAGGACTCCCTCTTCACGCAGATTACCCACTTTTCTGTAACACATAGTCCTAGAGACTTGCCTGTGACACCAATGGATTAACTAATAACAGGTGCAATATGTTACACACCTTACGGTTTGCAAAGCACTCCACATATTTAATCTCGCTTATTCCTCACAACGACTTTAAGAGATGGGTGCTATCCACATCATTCCCATTTTAGAAATGAGAAAACTAAAGCAGAGAGGTTAAGTAAACTGACCAGGGTCACACAGCCAGAAAGTATTTGAGGCAGGATTTGAACTCAAGTTTTTCTCACTCCAAGGTCAATCTCATCTAGTTTCTGGTTAAATAACTTGACTCTGGTCAACATAGCCAATATATGTCAGAGACAGAGTCTTCCAAACTCCAAGGCTTCTTGACTCTGTCCTCTATTCTATGAGCATTTTTTTGGGGGGGGAGCTTAATAAATGTTTATTAAATTGGAGTGAAGAGAGATAAATAGGGAGAACAAAACAGTAAGTTGATGATGGTGGTATTGACAAAACAGTGTTTAGAATGAAGACGGGTGTGGTAGTTAGACAAATAGTGACGAAATTGTTCTAATGTACAGGCTGCCTCTACTACCCAACTGTTTGGAGTTCTGTTCTCTGCCTCCATTGGAGTCCTTTTATGATCTCCATTCAAGAAATGCCATCCTTGGGCGGCTAGGTGGCACAGTGAATAGAGCACCAGCCCTAGAGTCAGGAGGACCTGAGTTCAAATTTGACCTCAGACACTTAACACTTACTAGCCTTGTGACCTTGGGCAAGTCACTTAAGCCCAATTACCCTGCCTTCCCTCCTCCAAAAAGTAAAAAAAAATTTTAAAATGCTGTTCTGTCTAGAGTAGGGGTTCCTAACTTGGCGTTGGATCCAGGGACAGATTCCAAGAAATCTGTGAACTTCCATAGGAAATAAAAATTACATCTTTGGTTTCCATTGTAACCTTATGTGTTTTATTCTATGAATTTACAATAAGCTTCGCCAAACCACCAGACTGGCCCATGACACAGAAACAAGGTGAACAACCCCTGCTCTAGTTATATCACCTGCTGTGGCTTTAGGCCAAGTTCAAATGGCCCCAAAGACATGGAGTTTTAGCAATTAAAGCACAGAATTCGGACATTACAGAGAGCCAAACTATGAAACTCAAAGGATGGGAAAAGGGGAAAGAAGATAAAAAATAGTGGTAGATAAACTTAGAAAATAGGGAGAGTTAATAGTTGCAAGGGGGGGGGGGAAGAAGTTGTACAGAATCATTTCCAAATGTCCAGTTGTGCATATGATACCTCTGACACTATACCCCACCAACTCCTCCTTTACCCCATCTTTAATGATAAGGAGGCCCTTGTGTCAGCCAAGGCCAACCCCTCTCCACGGGCCATTGAGACCATCTCCTCCCATCTTCTGCAGAAGATTGCCCCAACCATCATCTCCACTATCTCTAATCTTCAATTTGTCCTTGTCTTCTGACTCCTTTCCTGTTGTCTCCAAACAAACCCAAGGTTGTCTGAATCACCCTTAATAAACCCATCACTGAATCTTAACCATATCTGCCAGACACCATCCTATATATCCCCTCTCCTTTTCACCCAAGTTCTTTGAAAAAACAAACAACTACAATTAGTGCCTCTGCTTCCTCTTTGTTCACTCTCTTCAAAATCCTCTGACCTCATCATTCAATTGAAACCACCTTTCCAAAGTTATTATGAGTTCTTCATTGTCAAAACTAGTGTCCGCTTCTTGATCTTCATCCTTCTTTACTCCTAGGCTGCCCCTGACATTGTTGATCATCTCTTATTCCTGGATATTCTCTCCCTTCTGGGGTTTTGGGACTTCTGGTTCTCTTTCTTCATATCTGACCACCTCTCAGTCTCTTCTGCATCTTCACCCATACCCATTACCAGTTGGGTGTACACCGAGGTTTTTTTCTGGGCTCTATTCTTTTGTCTTCCTATACTCCCTTACTTAATGATCTCATTTGCTCCTGTGGGTTCAATTGTTATCTCTATGCAGGTAATTTCCAGGTGTATATATATATATATATATATCCAACCTTAGTCTCTCTCCTGAGCTTCAGGCCTGAATCATCAATTGATGGACACTCTGAACTAGATGTTCCATGGGCATCTGAAACTCAATCTGTCCAAAACACTTTCCCCCAAACCTTCCCCTCTTCTGAACTTCCCTATTGTTGAAGGCACTACCATCTTTCCAGTTACCTAGGTTCTAAATATCAATGTCATACTCAAATCTGATACCAAACCTTCTAATTCCTTTTGTGGCAACATGTATCATACATGTCCATTACTTTCCACTCATGTAGCTGTCACTCTAATTCACGCTCTCACTGTTGTTGTTGAGTTGTTTTAGTCATGACCAGCTCTTCAGTGAGTCTTTTGGGGTTTTCCATTTCCTTCTCCAGCTCATTTTACAGATGAAGAAACTGAGGCAAACAGGGCTAAGTGATTTGTCCAGGATCACACAGCTAATAAATGTCTGAGGCCCGATTTGAATTCAGGAAGATGAGTCCTTCTGTCTCCAGACCAGACACTCTCTCCACTGAACCACCTGGCTGCCCAGCTCAGGCCCTCATCACCTTTCAAATGGACTACTGTAATAGCCTTGTAACTCATCTTCCTGCCTTCCATGTCTCCCCACTCCAATCCATTTTCCAACTAATTTTTCTAAAGATTTGGTCATATCAGTACCCTGTGACATAAACTCCAGTGGCTTCTTATCACCTCCAAAATCAAATACAGAACCCCTTGTTTGGTTTAAACCTCTTCACAGCCCAGCCCTCTTCTATCTCCCCAGTCTTCTTATATTCTACTCTTTTCCATGTGCTCTATGATTCAGTCACACTAACCTTCTTTCTCTTTCACATAAATGAGGCTCCACTTCCTGGTTCTGTGGCTTGGAACTGGCAACTCCCCATACCTAGAATGTTCTCTTCAACCATTCCTCAAAGAATCCATGGCTTGCTTTACTCATCTCAAGTCAGTGTGCCAGAATTCTTTCAGGAGCCCTTTCCTGGTTGCCTCTTGCCATCCCCAATAAGGCTACTTTCTGTCTACTCTGTGTTTATTTTATATGTTCTAATGAAAAATATACGTGTGTGTGTGTGTGTGTGCGCGCGCGTGCGTGCATGTGGGGAAAAGTATGGTGGATAAACTTATTAGAATATAAATTCCTTGAAGTGCAGGGACTTTTTTTGCTTTATAGTTAAATACCTGATGGTTATCACAGTGCCTAGAACATGCCAAGTAAATAAATGTCTACTGATTAAAATATTTTTTAAATGGTAGGTTGGTAAAATTTTTCAGTTAAAAAAAAAGGCAAATTCAGCTGCAATTGTGCTAGTGATAGCTTCATTACCAATTATGACAATCCCCAACTCTCTGATGATAAGAAGACTTAGATCAGCATTTTAATATAATACTTTTTAAGGAAGTCCTAGTATCACATGGCTTTAAATTATCAGCTTATTTGTGTCAAAGAAACTTGGCATAACTTTTAATAGATTTTTATTGTTATCTTTTGTTTCTATGTCACCTAGATTTCCCTCTGAATCCCTCCCCTTTTACCCCACCAAACATCTCCACCTTACAATAACGGATTTTGAGGGAAGACGGTAAGTCAGCAAAATTATTATTTGATATATAAAAAATGTGACATGTACTGTTCTATACCCACGAACACCACACATCTGCAAAGGAATGGAGGTTGGGGCTGACAACAAATGAAAACCATAACTTTTTAAAAAGATTTTGAAACTATATTGTCACTCTTCTCATTAACCAGATCCCTGAAATTCCTCAGAGGATGACATAGCAATCCTAAACCTATCATTGACTTTCTAGGCCAGCTGTTTCCTGTTTATAAGAAGCAAGTTACCCTTTACAGGAAAGAATATTGTTTATTTAAGCTATTAGAGGGGAAAAAACCCAGGAAAACCAGTAGGATGAATATATCCAAGTTATGAAAGTTATTACATATTTGGATAAATTATACTAGTGAGTTCAAGAGAGTTATTAAAATGACCCAAAGTCTCAGGTTTCTACTGTGGCTATGGGTACACAGCTGTCCAGGGCTGTGCCCTAAGAAAGTGTGAAGTAGATAAAGCATGCTTCTGGCTCCAGGTAACCAGCAACTGGTATATTCATGTTGCTCAAGCCCTCTACTCTGTCTGCTCCCCACTAGCTGACTTTCCTGTACTTCTCAGACAACGATTCTGTCTACCAGACTTTTCCCCAATACTCCAGCAACACTGCCCTATCAATAATGTATGTGGTTGGGGACAGCTAGGTGGCGCAGTGAATAGAGCACCAGCCCTAGAGTCAGGGAGGACCTGAGTTCAAATCTGACCTCAGACACTTAACATAAAAACACAAAAAACTAGCCATGTGACCTTGGGCAAGTCACTTAAATCCCAATTGCCCTACCTTACCCTCTCAAAAAAAGGAAAAAAAAAGTAATGTATGGACTGGATTCCTTCAAGGTCCTACTTTCTGAAGTGAGTTCACTTGATAAGCCAATGCTGTTAGGGTGTTAATGGGTTCATGCTTTGTTCTTCCCAGATAAAACTTAAATTTTAGTTCTCCTAAAGATAAAATGCCATAACACAAAGAAATGGTTTTAATGGTGGGTGAAAGACTTGGGCATAGGTATGCCTTTGGAGGCCCCTTAATAACAACACAAAAGAAACAGAATGATAACAGAAGCAGTTGAAATGAAAATGTCAAAGCTAACAAGTGCTTCAAAGTTTATAGAATGTTTTCCTAACAACTTCACGGTATAATTGAGGATTAGAAGGGTTAAGTGACTAATTCGGTTCATATTCTACTTCTGATGTTCCCTACCTGGGCGAACTTGAACAAATCACTCACTTTCTCTGGTCCTCAACTTCCTCATCTGTGAAACAAGGTCCTTCCTAGCTCTAGACTTATGATCCATTGAAAATTCTAATGATATCACTTTGAACACCCACCTGCCTATGAATCACTTAATATTAGGAGACCATGTTTTAAAAGCCTTTTTCTTCTTACCCTTTGATTCCACCACTCTGCTCCAGGGACTCCAGATCCTAGACTCTGGGTATCTTTCATCATCCACCATACTTCTGATTTTTACAAAATGAGAAGTACATTCTAAAGGAAGCACTGAATGCCAACACCACTGCAGAGTTTCTTTAGGCTTCAAAGTTGTGGTATAATTTTTCTGAAAAATAAAGAAACAGAGAATAAACATCAAAATCAGTATCCCTTCTGAACAAAAGCTAGGCTGGAATAACAAGATCTACACCAAATGATAAAATATCTTAACTGCCACAAAGTGGTGCTGGATTGAAAAAGAAACATAAAACCTGTTGCTATCATCTTAGCAAACAAGGGGCACTGACTGGCTCCCCTCCTGGTGGTGAGGATGAAAAATGTGGAGCTAAGAGAAATAAGGAGTCCAAGACTGGCACAAAGAGGTTGTTGCCAATACCAAGCTATAAGAACATTGTCACAGGTCAACAAAATAATTTAGGTTCTCTCATTCTAAATCTATTCTAATTTGTTGCCTGTCAGGATCCTGTGGTTGCTGATTGTCTTTCTATAACCTAGGCATACCTGAGAGTCTAAGGAAAGGTTCAGAAGGTTCTATCCAGGACATAGCTGTTTGCTGAATTTGTGAGAATTATCATCTCCCAGGTCTTAGGGTAACTCTGTGGAAAGTAAATTTGACAGCTTACAGAGTAGATCAAGGTCCTGCAAGTAATTCCCATAGGATACCTGACACAACCACCCACCTGACCCTCTGTTCTCTAAGAAGAAGTCCTGGCCTGGCTCTCTTGCTCCCCTTCTCAACTCTGTAGCCACAGTATAATGATCAGAAGGTAATTTGGACCTATCCCCACAACAACAAACTGCGCACACCCTTTGTCACAGGACAACCTCTACTAGGCTCCCATCACCTCTGGGATCAAATAAAAAAATCTTCTATTTAACATTCCAAGCACTTCATCACCTATTCCCTTAACACGCCTTTCCAGTCTTCTTACACCTTCCAGCTCCACCCTTATTCTCCATCCCCATGTACCCTGTGATCCAGTATCATTGGTCACCTGGATGTTCCTCAAATAAGACACTTCATCTCCTGACTCTGGGTGTTTTCACTGTCTGTGTCTCATACCTGGAATCTTCTCCCTCCTCATCTTCAAACTTCCCTGGCTCCCTTCCAAGTAACAATTCAACTAAAATCCCACCTTCAATAAGGGCCCCTTTTAGCCTTCCCTCTGCTGATTACTTGCAATTTTTCATATATATATATACACCTATATGTATATATGTATGTGTATATATATGAATGTATAGATATCCTGTGCATATATATGCATATGTGTATATATACATATATGTATATGCATATGGGTATCTATCTATCTATATCGCACATGTGTGTGTGTGTACACACACACACACACACACACACAGAATTTACACTGTTGTTTGCATGCTGTCTCCCTTGCTAGGCTGATAGCTCCTGAAGAACTGGGATTATCTTTTGTTTTTCTTTCTATTCTCAGAACTTACCAGTGCCCGGCACACAACAGACACTATGAAACTGTATATACCTTTTGACCCAGTGATACTGCTACTAAGAAAGAAGAGCAAGAACCATGTGCACTAAAACATTTATAACTGGGTTTTTTGTAGTGGCAAAGATCAGGAAACAAAAGGCGTGCTCATCTGTTGGGGAATGATGGTATGTAAGTGTAATAGAAAACTATGGGGCTGTAAGAAATGACAAAAGGAATGGCTCCAGAAATACCTGGGAGTGAAAAGATAAAAATTTATATTACCTCTGACTTTTACTATATTAATTTTATGACATAATTGATTTTATGCTGTATTACTGTATACTTGTTGATTTCTGCCTGGACTCACTTTGCTCAGATATGTGGTCTTTCCTGGTCTAAATTATTTTAAAGACATAGTTGAAAGGGAATGTTGTCATTGATCATGCAGTTAGACACTGGGACATCTGCTTGTTGTCTGTAAGCTCCAACCACCTGGTGTCACCCCTCCCCCACCAAAGACATGTCATCTGTCCTTGCCTGTCCTTGTACAAATAGGGAAGATCAAAGCTGGTAGTTCTGGTCTCCTAACAAAGATTACAAGAGGCAGATGATTCCCATAAAACAATGAACATTTATTAATTGTCAGAGAGGAATGTGATTAGCCACACCCAAATGCCAACCCACTTTTCCACCTATAACTGTAATGGTCTCCAACCACCCAGACCACACCCCATTCCTATGTGTTAATAAAAAAGGATTTCCCTGTTCTCACTGGGGCTGCTGGTCATAACGTGGTAGCCATTTTAATCCCCTTTGTTAACAGTTATAAGCATTACTGTTAATAAACTGATTTTGCTTGGAGAATGTACCTCAGTTTATCTTTATTGCATTTATTTGCCACAGAAGATTTGTATGAACCAATGCAAAATGAAGTCAGTAGAAGCAGGATAACAATTTATACCACAACAACAACGTGGTAAAGCCTTTGAAAGACTTAAGAACTCGAATCAATGCAACAACTAACAGCCATTTCAGAGAGCCAATGACAAGCAGGCTACCTGCTTTGGGAAAGACTGGTAATAGATTCAAGATTCAGAATGAGACATTCATTCGTGGACATGGACGGTGTGGGAAATGATTTTACTAGACTATGTCTATGTGTTACAGGGGCTTTGTTATTTTTTCTCAAACTGAAGGGGGGAGAGGGAAATATGAGAGGGAGAAAAAATAATTACGTGTTAAATGAAAAACAAAATTTTAAAAAATGAACAAACAAACAAAAAGGATCCCAGTACAGGTCTAGCCTCTTCCTGGTTTTATCTACTGTTCATGCATTGCTTCAGAGTAGAAGGGAACCCAATATCCCCATTAGGGTTATTTGTGGCAGTAGCTGCCTATCTGATTATCCCACAGTTCAAGAGCACTTCCTCTATAGGTAGGACCTCCTTGATCGCCTTAAAACTAATGATTTCATGTGGGTACTGCTTTTTAAAATTTTGGTTTACAATTAAGAGGATAACAAGGATAGGATATTTTAAAAAATAACCATGGGAATTTTTTGTGGTTGTTCTAAAATAAAGAGGGTTTTAGATACATTTCATTCAAATTAATGTCTTCAGATGAATCCAAGATTATCAGTGACAGGATCCAAGGGAGTCAGCCTTCTTATAAAAAAACAAACAAAAAGAAAACAAAACACAAAGGATCTGTGATTTTGAAAGAACAGAACTACCAGGGTGGAAATTCCCTCCACCAACACAGATCACAATTTATCTAAGTCATAGACAAGTACAGCGGGAACTTGTGGACTTGAGGACACATGTGACCCTCTAGGTCCTCAAGTGTGACCCTTTGACTGAATCTAAACTTCACAGAACAAATCTCCTTAATAAAAGGATTTGTTCTATAAAACTTGGACTTACTCAAAGGGATGCACTTGAGGACCTAAAGGGTCAGTGACCTGGAGGCCAGTTACCCACCCCTGACTTAGTAGGTAAGTCCTAAGGAGTTGCCTAAGTTAAGGTAATCGACCAGGGTCACAAAGCTAGTAAGTCCCAGAGTCTAGAATAGAGAGGAGAGAAGAGAGGGAGAGAGGAAGAAAGTGGAGGAGAGGGAGAAGGCGAAAAGGAGTGGGGGAGAGAGAGGGAGAGAGAGAGAGACACAGACAGAGACAGAGACAGAGACAGAGACAGAGAGAGAACTACTAAACAGAAGATAAATGACTAAAAAAAGTGCACACATACATACAAATGAAAGCTTATCAAAATTTTTAAATGAGCAAAGCAAAGAATTTAATACAATTTAAGATGCTGGGCAATTGAATCAGCTACAGAAGTGGAAAAAAATCTTTCATTATTATTTCATTGTATTTATTTTTTTAACTTCAAGACCATTTACTTGGTATTGCGATTTTTCTAAGCACTGGCAATTTATGACTAATTTCCCTCAAAATGATAAGAAAGTAATTCAAATAATGAAACAAAAATTCAAAAGTAATTTTCAAATTTTCAAAAAGAAAATGAGAAGAAAGAGAATATAAAAGAAAACTTCCTATCTAGCCTGACCAATCTCTGCAATGAGATCATAAACTTCTTGAAGGTAGGGACCATGTTTTACATTTTACAACAAATATTCTTGAGTATTTAATATTGGAGGTAGCTAGGTGGCTAAGTAGATAGAACGCCAGACCTGGAGTCAGGAAGACCCAAGTTCAAATCTGACCTCAGACACTAACTAGCTGTGTGACCCTGGGCAAGTCACTTAACTTCTGTTTGCCTTAACCCGTTGGAAAAAGAATAGCAAACCACTTAAGTATCTTTACCAGGAAAACCCCACAGGCAGCACTGGTGTCCATGGGGTCATAAAGAGTTGGATATGACTGAATAACAACAACGCTTACTATGTACGGGCACAGTTCTAGGAGAGGGAAATAAAAATGGTAATAAGGCAGAGTTTCCCACAAACTTAGTTAGAGATACAATATATGTGTGTGTGTCAGTGTCTCAAAACCGCATACTACAAAGGTTCTGTGACCTCTAGCCCAGGCGTGCCTGAGAGAGGCAGGATTTGAAGATCTTATGAGATAATGCCTGCCCCATAGACAATTATACTGTTTGCGTTTTGTTTTTTAAATGGAGGTAATAATATTCCATAATCCCTTTTCCAAGTCCCCTCCCTCAGTAATTTAGCTTGTATATTGGGAGAGAGGGGAACTAGCTAACACTGGCAAGGTCATAACCATCCTTTTTTCTGGTTCCCTGTTATTTATAGTGAGTGACCTATCTTGATTTCCATATTCCTTGTTGTTATTGTTCAGTCGTTTCACTTATATCTTGTTCTTTTTGACTCTGTGGATCTCTGTCCATGGGGTTTTCTTGGCAAAGATACTGGAGTGGTTTTCAATTTCCTTCTCCAGTAGCAAACACAGGCTAGGTGACTTGTCCAAGGCCACACAGCTAGGAAGTTTCTGAGGCTGGATTTGAACTCAGGTCTTCCTGACTTCAAGCACAGTGCTCTATCCACCGTGTCACTTAGCTGACCCATATTCCCTAACAGCATCTGTAATTACTAGTAGTAACCATAATAACAGTCTCTTCCTTCTTGTCCTTTTCTTAAAGGATTTGGGTGTACTAAAGATAGTTCTCGTTATTCCATTCAGGGTTCTCCAAAAGGGATGTGTGTGTGTGGGCAGACCATCAGCTCTTTAATCCCTTGTTTCTCGTTATAGATAGATCTCTGCCTGAGATAGGGACTTGGATTTTAAAGTCTTGTCTGCCAAGGGATTCTCCTCACCATTATTAGGAAGCACTCTTGGACTATTCTGCTTGTCACGAGGGGACTGTCTGCCAACAGCTTGTCTAATGGTTCCACTTAGGATACATGGGAGGGGTTACAGCCTTGCCCCTATGAACCAGGTTTAGAAAAAGCTCATTAACCCAAGCCCACACAATACAGGAATTGGGCTGCCTGAGCCATCACAAACCAAATACTACCCTTGAGGAGGCTACACTTCACCATCCTACAAACTACCAACCAGAGTAGTAAGTTATCTAGTCACTAAGTTACCATCTAGGTCAGAGGAATGAGTTCCTGCTGCACTTACTCTCATAGGTCTTCTTTAAGCTGTGACTAACCACTCATTGGTAGATAATCTTCCAGAGATGAAGCTCCCATTTCAATGCTAAACTGGAAGTAATATAATTTCAGGGCTCCCCATATACATAAGAGCTGCCTTTATTATAGTCCTGGTCCAGAATTCCTAACGCTGCTGAACTAGATGACTAGAGATGCCACACCCATAAAGTAAGTCTTGGCAAACATAGTATTTCCATTTCTTAATGGTTGAAAACTTCCCTCTGATCACCATCTGTGGGCTCCAGTACTCTCCTGCCACCCCAATAGTCCAATATATTGTGTTAGGCCCCAAGCTTGCCCCTTCTTACTGTACTCCAGGTGGTCATTTAGTAGCTTGGTCACATCAACCAAGGCTGCCACAACTGTAAGCCTAACCTTCTCTGCTAAATAGCCCTTCAAATTCTCACATGTCCATCTGAAAGAGTTCTGTCATTCCCCAAATGCCCCTCAACCCACAGAATTTGCCAATACAAGGAAACAACAAAGCATTTCCTCATTGTACTCCATTGTACCCCATTCCCCTTGTACCCCAAGAGTAGTTATAGATAAATCTTTTTCACCTTTTCCTCTTGAAATCCTTGATTTCTTTAAGAACCAGATCAAATTCTGCTTTCTGTATGAAGCCTTTCCAGGTGTTCTGAACGGCTAGTACCTTCCCCTGCAAGGTTTTCTTTTACTTGATTTACATATGTTTGGTATATATGTGTTTTCTACATACTTGTATGTATATGTGTTGTCTTCCCCCATTAGAATGAAAGTTCTTGAGGGCAGGGACTGTGTTACTTCTGCTTTTGTGTCCCTAGTGCCTAGCACAGTCACAGAGGTGACATATAGGTGTTTCATAAATGCCTGCTTCCTTGATAGTTCAAATCACCAGAACCTGCCACAAACTACTGAATCTCTAGCCAGGGCCTCCTCTCTTTTATCCAAGAAACTGTCCATTTCAGGGCCCTTTCTAACTTCCCTGTCCTAGAGGATGTTATTCTAGTGAGAATACTAAACACTAATACCACCCCAAATACTAAAAATGTCTCCACCTGGCAGACTATCAGCCCTTCCTGGCTTCATTTTTGTGCTTGTACCCATATATCTAGCGTAGTATCTCACACGATCTCAATAAGTGCTTGTTGAATTGATCTGCCTTTTAAAATTATGGTAGAAGTAATTTTTTTTTAATTGAAAACAACACAAGAAATAACGCAATAGGAAATTATTCCTTTCTGGGAAATCATGGGCCAGGGCAGTCAAACTTCCACTTATGAGTTAGTTCTCCTGTGACATACAAGGAATTCATAGGCACTCACAAGTCACTATTTGTTCCTTTTCCAATCATTCATTCAACAAACTCTCTATCAAGCTTCTGGTTCTTACCATCCAATCAAAGTTAGTAGCTAGAAATGGTCATATAGGGCAGCCCACCCTAAGGCACCCTCGTACCTCACAGTCACATGTGGGACATCTCACCAGGTTCTTTTGGGGCAACTTGCTTAATTTATACTATGAACTGAACTAGGAACATTGGGTTAAGTCTTCCTAAAATGAAGCTTTGTGCAGGTTACTGCTCCCTTGCTCAACAATGAATAGTCTACAAGGATAAAGCTCAAACTTCTTAGTTAGCCTTTGTAATTAGACCTTTCCAACCTTCTCTCTCATAACTTTCCTGTGAGTCCTCTCTAATCCAAGTCTCTGGTCTCCAGATATAACTAGCGTTTTCCCATCTCTACACCCATGTTTAAGTTGTTCCTCCTGCCTTTCCCTGCATTTCTACTCAAATTCCAACCAAATCTTCAAACTTGTTCAAAACTTGTTCAAACTTCAAAACCTTGTTCAAACCCTACCTCCTCCAGAAGGCTTTACTTGATTATTTCTCTTGCCCTTGAATTCCCCTTACCTATACAAATACACATACAGTAAACATTTATTGAGCTCTTGCAGTGTGTAGAGCATAATTGTACTAGTTGCTGAGAAAGACATAAAGTTTAATTAAGATAAGGTTGTTGTCCTCTAGGAGTTTACAACTTAGTGAAAACTGAGATAGCACTGCATTGAAGCATAATGTAGATTATAAAATATACTGCTTTGTAGAAGTATTATTTGCATACACGCTATCCTCTTTAACTAGACTAAGCTCCATGAAGGTCTATGTTTCATATTTCTCTGTATCTCTGGCAGCATATAGCCATAATACACAGCATGCATAATAGACACTCAAAAATCAGATTTAAAGCTGGAAGAGCCCTCAAAGATCATGCAGTCCAATCTTATCACTGTTTTTGTTGTTGTTGTTTTTGCTCTTTGCAGGGGGTAAGGCAGGGCAATTGGGATTAAGTGACTTGTCCAAGGTCACATGGCTAGTAAGTGTTAAGTGTCTGAGGCTGGATTTGAACTCAGGTCCTCCTGACTCTAGGGCCAGTGCAGTGCTCTATTCACTGCACCACCTGACCACCCTTAATCTCATCATTTTAAAGATAAAATTGAGACCCAGAGAAGTTAATAGTAAAAATTAAATAGCAGAGGCAGGATTTCAACCCAGGATCTCAGATCCAGTGCTTTCTCCACTATGCACCATTATAATTCCTTGTGAGTTCCCATTCTGTCCTGTGATACACTCCCCAGCTATGCAATAGCCAGGCACCTCCTTCCTTCTTCTTTCCTCACAGCCAGAAAAAGGAGACAATGAGCCAATTTCACACCAGAGCACAGCTCTTTCTACACTCAAATTTCTCAAATGTAAGGAGAGTCCTATGTAGATATACAGGGAAGCCAAGAAGTCACACCAAATATAGGATGCTCTTGGCCCCATATCCCCCTTTTCAGGCTGCTCTCAGACAGTAACATACAAATGCATGAATATTTTAGTGAAATCTTACCAATAAGCACTGACCACATCAGCACATACCTGCACCGATTCTTCCTTCTCCTCTTCCCCACATAGAGAAGTGGGACCTGTGATTGCTTTAACTTTGTTATATCATTTTATTCTTTGGGTTATGCTTTTTATGACCAGATATTCAAGTTATATGCCTTTCATCATGTAATAATAGCACATGGTTTCATTGTGCTCCAATACTATCTAAGCAAAATACATCACTAATGGTAACCACAAGTATAGTGTGTACCATAATGCAACGTAATTTGTGTTGCACTGATTTACAGTGACTTTTCTGTGGGCATTGAGCCTGTCCACTACTGATGACTAATGGAGCTTTCCTGCCTTTTGTGGACTTATGAATGGAGATCAGATGCCACCACAATCACGGTCTGATTTTTTTCTTAATGAGATGGGCTCCCAAGGCAGATCTTTTATTAAGTGAAGTATCAGTTTGAATTAGGACCTTCTAGTGATGAGGTAAGTGACTCTCGACAAACTGGTACACAGACTCTTGACATTTATTAAATGTTTACGGAAACACTCTACTGGACACTAAAGCAAAAGCTTTACTCTGAAGACTAAATCGGACTATGTATCAGCTTTTAAGCATAATAAGACTATTTATTAACCCATAATTCATCACTGATGTTCTCCAATGGAGCTGCACAGGAGTAGGAAGATGATACATATGGCAGCAGCCGAGTGGGACTCTGGGTATGGATCCCCATAAAGATGAGACAACTGTAGTGGTGAGAGTCAAGTGACACATAACCCTAGATAGGAATCCAACAGCACTAGGCTCCCTGTTATCCCTTACACACAAAACTTTCTCTCCTATCTCTCTGCCTTTTCGCATGGGAAGTTAGCGATTCTCCATTCTGAGGATGCTCTTTCTTCTTATTTCTGCCTCTTCCTTCAAGTTCCTTCAAGTCTCAGCTAAAATCTCACCTTTTCAAAGAAGACAATCCTGATCCTCCTCAATTCAAGTGCCTTTCCTCTGAGGTTATCTCCAATTTACCCTGTATTTTTTAAGTATATAGCTGCTTACACATTGACTCACCCCTTAGAATGTGAACTCCTTGAAAGCAGTAACTGGTCTTTTTTTTCCTTTTCTTTATATCCTTGGCATATAGTGCAGTACCTGGCACACAGTAGGTACTTAATAAATGCTTATTGACTTGACTCATTTCAACCAGTTTTGAGTCAACCTAACTGAAATATCACTGAGCCTACATCTCTCCTCATTCCCAGTAATAGTATACAAGTCTCTCTTGTATTTTCTTGAATTTTAGGTAAATTATACCTAGAGCATCCCTCAATTCTTCCAGTTAGTTATGATATCAAAAAAAGCAAAGGAAGTCAGTCCATCACAACTTGTTATTGGTGCTGACAGGCTAGGTCTGTTTTTCTTAGTTGATTGACTAGCTATGCCTTCTCATTATTCCTCTGTGCATTCTATAACTTTGAGCCTTCTAGAACTTTGCCAGAACAGAAGTCAAGCTCACAGGTTCATAGCTTATAAACTCCACGCTCTCTCTTCTTGGGAAAATCAAGACAGTGTCTGCCCTACCATCTTTTCCTCTTCTCTGTGCTTTCCCAAAGATCTTCTCCCTTCCCCGGGAAACCGTCTCTTATCAATGCACATGTTGACTTTGTCTGAAGCATTTTTCTAAGTTCTTAATGCAATTTCTCTATCTCTTCATTATCTGCAACAGATGTTCATACTTAAATTGCAATTCTCTTCTTGTTAGGTTTTTTTTTTAAACAAGTGCTGGTGATGAACACCACAAGGACAGATAATCAAGCATTCCATGAGATACTTCTTGTTGCCTTCAAGTGCAGATAAGATAAAATCAGCCAACTCTTTCACTTTTCCCCTGTCAGGAAAACCCATGAGTTTAGCTGAAACTTCCTTCATTCCATGGTTTCATTTATATGAAAATATTAACATGAATGTGAGCTGTTCAAAACATGCCAGAGTGCTTTTTGTCCCCCAATGACAGTAAAAAAAAATACAATTTAAAAATACTTACATTCTCAACAATATTGTTTTGTGTAGTTCTGCTGATGTCTATTTGGAAAATCATTTTTAAATTCAATGTATAAGCATGTAGGTGAACAGCCCATTGTATATCCAAGCACTTTTCTTCAGAATGGATGGAAACATTAATAGATTCAGCAGGAAATACTAAATATTCAAATGATCCTGAAAGACAGAAGTGAGTTATGGAAAAATCATTAGTCAAGAATGTATAAGTAGTTGTGCAAATTAAATTGACCATATCTTGCACTGGCAAGTTTAAACCATTCACCTCAGTTACTCTTTTTTTTCTAAGAAATAACTGCTCAGTTCTTAAAACGGAAACACAGTGGAACTGCACAAAAGGATCATCGTGGGGCAATTCCAGTTGATTTGGAAATTTGTAGCAAGAAAGACCAATAATTAGGAAAGTGCAACTGTTAATACTATTTCATGTTTCTGGGAGGAAAAAATGGAAATCCTTAATTTTTTTTGGTTAGAAGTTAGCACTTTACAGGTTTTAAGGCGATATAAAATTAGGACATATCCCAAGGTCGTGCAGTTTGGTGGAAAGAGCAAGGGATTTGCAGTCTAAGGGACTAGATTTGAATCTCAGTTCTGCTACTAACTTCTTTAGACACTTCTCCCACCACTTCCCTAAGCCTCAGTTTCCTTATCTATAAACTAAAGGGTTTGAACAAGATAATTAATGAGGTTCCTTCCAGTTATAATAGTCCTAGCAGCTTCTAAGTGTCAAGACACAGGTCCATGCACCAGACTTAACACCTCTATCAATTAAAAAGTTACTAATCATCTCCTAAGTATCTGGCACCCACCTAGACATTGTGGAAGATATCAAATAAAGATATCTGGGGAAATGAAAGTAATGCACATAAAATTACTAGAGAATCATAAAAGACTGGAAGATCAAGTGGTATGCTACAACTAGAAATGCTACAGGCAATCATAGGACCTAGGTGGAATGGATCTTGGAAATGATTAATCCAGTTCCCTTCTTTTAGTTGAGGAAATTGAGGCCCAACAAGCTATGCAATTTACTTAAGGTCACGTAGGGAGAAAATGTTAAAAATGGAATTGAAGTTGTTTTCTTCTCATCCATGTAGTGGGACTGAAGAGTGGGAGTCAGACACTGGAAAACAACCTAGTCTTTGCCATGCTGACTCTAGATCCAGTCCTCTCTCCACTGTGCCATATCCTAGAAATAAAATTGATAAGAATAGGAAAGGTGAGGGAGAGAGAAGGGACAAGTGTGAACCTGAACTAGGAAAAGAGAGTTGTCTTCAACATGGGGAAATTTGGTGGCAGCTGTAGGGGGAAAAGATTATTTCAGAAATGTTGAATTTCAAATGCTGACAGAACACTTAGGTTAAAAAAAATCCGAGAGGCTTTTGGTGCTATGAGATTGGAATTCTGGCAAGAAACCAGGGATTGATAAATAGATTTAAGATTCACGTACATAGAAATGAAAACAGAAGCTGATGAGGTATGAGAGAAGAACCTTACAGAACACCCAAGCAAAAAGAGTAGGAAATAGATGGTGATCCAGCAAAGGGTATTGAGAAGGAGTGGTCAGACAAGTAGGAAAAGAATCAGGAGAGAACAGTGTCACACAAGCCAAGAAAAGAAGATTCAACAGTAAGAACTAATCAACAATGAAGGCACTACATAGTCATCCACTTTCATAATTTTTCAAGGGAGGTTCCTAGACTGTTCCCTCACTCCCAGGTCAATATCCATCCAGTTCACATATTCTCCACTCTCTACAATATTCCTTACACCTTCCGTCCTGGATTGTCTCTTGTGTGTTGTACTATCAAAAGGCCAATGTGGAAGTTTTCTGTCCATCCATTAATGGCAATCTCATTGAGCAGCCACAGGATCACAGCCTTTTAGTTCTAGAAGAGACCTCAGTGGCCATATAGTCCAAGTATACCTGCATAGGAATCCCCTCTACAACAATACCAATAAGTGAGTATCCAGCTCTAGCCTGAAGATATAGAGTGAAGGAGAGCTCACTATCCCTCAAGACAGACTACTTTTGTATAATCTGTTCATTTGTTTTCCTTACATCAAACACAAAGTTGCTTCATTGCTACATTCATTCATTGTTCCTAACTCTTTGCTTAGGGACCAAGCAGATCCAGCTCAATACCTCTTTCCCCAAGACAAATCTTGAAATACTTGAAGTTCTTGGACCCACCTTCATTAGCAGCCTTTATCAGACCCTATATCCCAATTTTTAGTTCAGAAGTATAGTCACTAAACTTATATTGGATCACAAGAGCAACAGAGTGGGCACTCTTTCAATAGTTTGGCAATGGATAAGTCAATCAGTCAGTTAATAAATATTTTTTAAGCATCTACTATGTGCCAGACACAGTGCAGAGAGCTGAAACACAAAAAAAAGAAAGATAGTCCCTGCCCTTAAGGAGCTTACAATCTAATGGAGGAAGACAACACATGAAAGGAAATTGAAAAGGGGAACCACTTGATTGATAGTACAATAAACTTGAACTGAGCCTGCTGAGTCTAGCCTACTTAGAGTATGCTGTGTTAAATCTCATTCACAAAAGTTGTTTAAAATATTTTAACTCACTGATTTTCTATTTTTAGAAATTTAGTGGACTATGCTTACAGCTTATAGCTACCAAGGAAAAGATGCCTTGAAACTCTCAAAAAAGGAACAAAGCAATCAGATTTATTTGAAGGCATGTGTCCAACACCAAGGGACACAAAAATAAAACCCTAAGGAGCAGCTTTTTCTTATAAAATAACATGATCAAGAATATTCCATTAAGACCTTGCAGCTCCATCAGTCAAGATGCCCAAGATGGGTTAAGGATTTGAATAAAAGCAACCTGGGCAAACTTCAATGATCTAATCATAAATACCAACCTACTGTTTGTTGTTTTTTCCAGGAAAGCGTTTTATCATATAAAATGCTCCTTCAGATGACTAGTTGTAAATCCTCAGACTTGTGACCGGAGCTGAAGAAAGAGACTGGTTAATACAAAGGAAGGCTGTCACTGGGAAGGAAGTCTTTCTAATTTTTTGGCTAAGCCCAAAGTCATCCTCTCACGAAATCCAGGCATTATTCCAAATAAATTAAAATTCAACCAGTGGCATCTCTAGGAAACAAAGAAACTCTTTCCTTTTGCAGTATTGGAGAACAACATTTTTTTCCCCCATGAAACAGCATGGTCTGCATGAACAGTGAGAACAAGGCACAGGATATTATGTTACTCAGGTTTTTCCTAAAGCTCTTTAGAGCCTAGTAGACAAGTATCTTCAAGCCTATAGAACAGACTAATTTCCTGGCAAGAAGAGGGCTGAACATGTGGTGTCTCAGGAACTATGGGAAATGAAGGTTCAGCTCCATACTTGTCTTTCATTCTCCATAGTGTCTTTCATTCAGCAAGCATTAATTAAGGAGGATATGTTAAGCAAGAAGTTATTCTTGGATAAGCACATTTCATCATTTGGTTCTGAGAAAATGGCAGTTTTAGATCCTAATGGGAGGAAGACATAATGAAAACAAGAAGATAATAAAAATAGTTGGGTTATCTTATTGGTTTCCTACCTTGGATCCCACAGATTAGGAGGTATCAAAATATGACTGAGGCTGGAAGTTCCCATTAGGGAGAAAGAGGGGAAAGGGTGGTATTTCTGGAAAACAGGCAGGTGAGGGAAGGGGCATGTCTAGACCAAAGACGGATAAGTTAGGCCTAGAAAACAAGACTTTTTTTTTATTACCATAATTTTTGATTGATTTGTACAGGTCAATGAGTAGTAAACTATAAAAAGCTAAGTACTACTTACTAAGAAAGAAATGTAAGTTAGGTGGTAAGAGTTTGAGAAAGGGAACATTCTTTTCACCAACTCTGCCCCTCACACATGGAGTATTCATTTTCCCAATCGATAATGACATTATTATACAGATACCCAAGCTGGACTCTGGATTAGATTCCTGTGCTCACAGCTGATTATGACATATATGTCCAAGACAGTGCTGTACATGGATGTTAACTGCTGATAATTAGCATTTAGCATTTGTCTATTATGTGATCCTCTCAGAAGTTCCAAGTATCAAAAACCTGGCAAGAAATTTCTTATGTGGACTTCTCAGCTACATTTGGGAATTGGAAACTGAGTAGAGGTAACTCCAGTAAAACTACAGATGATCACAATTGTGGTTTGGGTGCTATCACAGTCCAAAACAGTGTGGTTTCCTGGACCCAACCTTTCTTTTGACAAGCTCTCTTTATTTTACTCACCCCCCCACACCTTTCATCAGTCTGACCCTTTCTCTCTCCCCTATCCCCAATCTCCCTCCTTTTGTTCAGAATCTTCTGTATTGCAAACCTCTAGACTTGATAATTGACTCTTCCAAGCCTATGTGATCAGAGGTAGGAAACCAATTCAACAATCTTGCCAGAGACCCCATCTATTCCTAGACCCTTTCCCCAAATGTCTCTTTACCATTTTTCAGCACAGTTCTGTTGTATGGAACATGTGTGTCTTCACAAAAGCAGGAGGTGGGACAACAGCCTGGCACAACCCGGTACAACTCTCTTAGGAGAGTTGTCAGACTTTAAATCATCCATCCTGTTCTGCCTGCCGGGGCTTCTAAGGAACATCTTACTTGAGGCCCAGGCCTCTTCTCCTCATCCCTACTTGTAATTCAGTCACAACTTCTGCTGGCTAGGTTACAAATGTGTCTTGTCCTTCTAGAGAACTGAATGTATCTTTGTCTCTCTTGGGGATGTGACTCAGATGTGGCCTTGGCTCCCCAGTCCTCTTATCTCACAAACCTCCCATCATGTGAGCTAAAAAACACCAAGCTAAGGCTCAAGCTTTTAGCATCACTGGCCCGTTTGCTCCTCCTGTAGAAATCTTAGTCCTCAAAAAAAAGTAGCTGCAATAGATACGGAGGGGTGTATTTTAGGTGTCAGGGTATGGGATATTCATAATGCAACTTAGAAATTCCATCTCCTGTTCCCAGACACAAACTGCCCCAAAAGCTTCTAGTGCAACCATTAGCACCAAGAAGCCAAGAAGAGTAAAATTCTCATGTGACCAGGGTATATTTTCGAGAAATCTATCCAGGAAAAGGAAAATCAGGAGGGGTATTTAAATGGTGTTTTAATCAAAGCTACATCTTTCAGTGACATTTGCATAGGCTTCTGGAAGGATATCCTGAGCCCCCTTTACCCCACAAAACACTTATTTTTGTCTCCTTTGTCTAATCATATGAGAAATAATAGAGTAGACTAAACACAAAAAAGAGAGCTGGAACCAGCGAGCCTGAGAACAAGGCAAACTTGATGAATTTATATAAATTACCAAGTCCAAACACAAATCTGTACAAGGTCAATGAAAATGCCTTCCACATTTTATATAATATTTGGGTGCCATTCATTTTTTTTTATCCATTTGCAAGGTTTTTCAAAGAAAATCATTGCTTGAGAAAGACAGGGGAAGAGGCAAATACTTCCATCCGTTGTCATTTTCAGCACTTTAAAATGAAATAGTAGAAAGCTGAACTGGTATAATTTGAAGTAGAAAATAGATTTGTGGCTACTCAGAAACATAGCTTTTCTTCACCCAGAAAAATGGATAATGATAGTTGATGCTATCTGACATGCAATATGGCTTAGTAGAATGAATTCTGCATTTTGAAATCCAGACTTGAGCTGGAGTTTCTGTATCATATAAGCTATATGGTTATTTTACTTCCATAATTCTTAGTTTCCTCATCTATAAAATGGGTATGAGGAAAGAATGTAAGCTTAGACAAGTTACCACACACCTCATTGGCCCTAGTTTTGCCCCCTGCAAAATTATATTGTAAAAAATGAGGGAAAAGATGATTTCAAAAGGATGTGGAAAGACCTGTATGAACAAAGTGAAGAGTGCAGCAAAGTGAAGAGAGCAGAACCAGAAGAATGATTTATAATTGTCAATATTATACAAATGAGCAATTCTGAGGTTTTAAATATATGAATAAAGAATGAAGCAAGTAGAATTAGATCAACATCTGTGATGACAACACTACAAAAGTACAACTTTGAAAGCTGTAAGAATTCTGTTCAATACACTACCCATTCATGATTCTAGAGGACCAATAATGAAACATACTACTCATTATATAAAGGTGTTAGATTTAGGGTGCAGAATGAAACACACACCTGTGTGTATATATATGTATAGTCACTGAGAGAATCTGTTTTGTTTGAATATACATTTTTTCTTTTTTAAAAAATTTACTTATTTTTGTTTTTAATTTTCAACATTCACTTCCATCAGTTTTAAATTTTCTCCCCCTCCTCTCCAATACGGCATGCACTCAGATATGGGTTCTACATATACATTCCTATTAAACTTTTTCTATTTTCACATTAGTCATGCTGTATAGGAGAATTATAACGAGTGGGAGAAACCGTGAGAAAGAAATAAAAACAAATCAAAACAAAAAGAAAATTGACGATACACATTTGTTATATGATTCTTTCTTCTTCAGTGGCGTAAGGATGGGAGGAGGTGAAAACAGATTAATGTTAATTTTTTTAAATAGAAAAGTTGGGGAGTGCTACAAATTTGAAATGTTCCATATGCTTTCAAATGACGTAATTTTTTATTAGTGTTAGTTATCAGTTTTATTTCATTACGAGAGAGCTCCCAGAAAGTGTGAGCAATCTGTAAACATCATGTAAAAAAATAAAACATCAACAAAACTGGAAGTGCAACAACGAAAAAAGGAAAACAAAGAGGTTGGGAAAATGAAATAAAAAGAAAGGATGGGACTAAATAACTCTGAGGTCTCTCCCAGCTCTAAAGCTGGCTTCCTTTGATGCTATTTGCACTGCCTACCTTACCTGGTGAGGGCCAAATATGATGATGCGTAAGACAAGTCTCTGTAAAAACATACAGCTCTTTACAATCATCAGCTCTAAGGGCAATAGCATGTGTATTGACAAGAATGAATGAGCAGAAGATATGAAAAAAGTTACAACTCATTAGAATTAAATCATCAAAAAGAAAAAGTTATGAAGCTGATGGATTCAAGTCAAAGCAAGCCCAGCGGTAGGATCTGCCCATTCACATGAAGGAATTTTCTAAATGAACCATAAAGATCTAGAACTCTCCTAAAGCCAACAAAAATAATGACATAAGTGAAAAAAATGAACAATAAGCAATCTGTAATAGGCACCAAATTTCCCACATTTGCCTTTTGTTCTCAGTGTATCATTCCTGTTCTTTTAAGCTAAATCTTCATTCAATTTCCTTACCTTTACTTATTCTGCATGTGCTAAAATGCATCAGTGTCAACAGAAATACTGTCTGAAGGGTCAGGAAGAGAGCCATTGGTTATTTTTATACCTGAAAAAGACAAATTTTGAGAAAAAAGAAAAACTGTCATTTTAGTAGTAAGCATAAAAGTAGAAGCATATTTATAGGATCATGTATCTAGAAAGGACCTTACAGACCATCTGGTCCAACCCCTCTTTTCACAGTTAAAAAAAACTGGAGGCTAAAGATGTTGTGACCTGCCCCAAATGACAAAGGTACTAAGTAGGAGAAGTGTGATTTGAAGCCCAGTGCTCTGACTTCAGAAACAGTAGTCTTTCTGCATGCTACACTGCCTCCCATTGACCTTTTTACCCTAAAAGAGCAAAAGCTGGTGAAGGGAAATAATTTAAAAAGAGACGAAAGAAACATTTTAGAATTTGAAACTCCAGTGGCTTCCTAACACTTTCAGGATGGAATATAAAATCCTGTTTGGCATTCAAAGTTCTTCATGAACTGGTCCTTTCCTACCTTTGAGGGCTTTTTAAAAAAAAATCAATTTTAGTTCATTTTTCAGTTCCAAATTCTTTCCCATCTTCTTTCCCTTCTCCTAGAGAAGGCAAGAAAAACAAAGCCTATTACATACACACGCACTCATTCAAAACAAATTCTTGCATTACCCAAGGAGAAAGAGAGAGAGAAAGAGAGAGAGAGAGAGGGAGGGAGGAAGGGAGGGAAGGAGGAAGGAGGAAGGAGGAAGGAGGAGGAAGAGGAGGAGGAGGAAGAAGAAGGAAGGAAAGAAGGAAGAAAAGGAGGGGAGAGGAGAGGAGAAAGAGAAAGAGGAGGGGAGAGGAAGGGAGAGGAGAGGAGGGGAGAGGTGGGGAGAGGAGAGGAGGGGAGAGGTGGGGAGAGGAGGGGAAAAAAGGGGAGAGGAGGGGAGAGGAGGGGAGAGTGCTTCAATCTGCACTCAGTTCATCACTTCACTATCTGGTGGTGGATAGCCATGTTTCATCACAAGTCCTTTAGAACTGTGGTTGATCATTTTGTTCATCAGAATTCCTAAGTCTTTCAAAGTTGATTGTCTTCACAATATTATTGTTATTGAATAAACTCTCCTCCTGGTTCTGCTCACTTCACTCTGTATTAGTTCATAGAAGTCTTCCCCAGTTTTTCTAAAACCATCACCTTCATCCTTTCTTACAGCACAACAGTATTCCATCAAATTTATAACTTGTTCAGCCATCCCTCAATTGACAGGCATCCTCTCAATTTCCAATTCTTTGCTACCACAGAAAGAGCTCTTGACAGTCTTCTTCCACCTTTCTTCCCCTGCTCCTTCCACCCCCACCCCCACATGTTCTTTGATCCAGTGACACTGACTACCTTCCTGTTCCTCAAACAAGACACTTCACCTCTAAGGCTGTAAGGTGAATTTTAGTGTAGTAAGGTGAATTTTAGTTTGTGTAAAGTGAATTTTTGTTACTATTTCTTAGAATTCAGTTTCCCAGGATCCATAGCCATAACAATCTCTTGTTCCCAGGTATTAGATATATCCCACATATCCTACAGTTATGGTTCAAAATATCTCTACCATGCTTGCGCAGCATTATATAGTGATAAGTAATATAAACATCCACTGCAATTGTTCAGTGAGATACAGGAATGGGGTGATGTAAACTTGTGAGGCTATAGGTGGCAATATGCCTTCTTTGTCTGTTGCCCCTATGAAACAGGTGGTCATGGTTAGTGAATGGGGAGCCTTAGGGTTGAATGTATGAATGCTGTGCGTGCCTTGGTCAGCCCCCATTAAGGCTTGGGGAGAATCTGTGTTTGCTTCAACTGGCCCCATTGAGGCTTGAGGAGATTTAGGGGATGCACAAGTTGTGCCTGTCTCAACCCACCCCATCGAGACATAGGGGTAATTGCCCCCCCTTCTTGCCAGCCCCTGCGAGAAGGGTGATTATGGAATGCTGTAGGAGTTTGTCTTCCTATCATCAGCAACCTTTCTGAGAAACTAGATTAGAAGAAAGTCAGATTATTAACCACTTCTTAGTGTCTTTCCTGTCTGACCAGATCAAGAGTGAACCTGTGCTAGCAGCCCTCTTGTGTGCTGTGTTTATTTGTCTTACAAAGGCGTTTTCACTAATCTCTGCCTCCCTAACATCCTTCCAGTCCCAGGAACAATCCTACCTTCTACGAAAACCTTTTTCTGATCCCCTTTAATGCTAGTGCTATCCTACTGTTGATTATCTCCAGTTTAGCCTGTACATAGCTTCTTTATACATAGTTGTCTGGATTTTCTCTCCTCCATTAGGATGTGAACTCCTTGAGAGCAGAGATCGTCTGTTGCTTTTCTTGGTGTTTTGCTTTTTCTTTTGCACTTGGCACAGTGTCTAGCATATAATAGGTGCTTAATAAGATCTTATTGACTGACTTTTTTTGACTGACTAACTTTTAAAAGGCTAAATTTCATCTTCTTGTTCTCCACACCCTAGAATATCATCTACAACAAATGGGCATTGTTTACTGAAAGACAAGGGTTTCCAATCTTTAACTCCACTTTCTATATTTTAGACAGATGACATGAAATGTCTGAACTAGAAGGCACCTTGTAGGTCATCAAATTCAAACCTTTCATTCGACAGTCAAGAGACTGAAATCCTGAGAGGTAAAGAACTAGTATGTGGTAGAACAAATATTCAAAGCCAGGTCTCCTGGTCCATTGTTGTTTCTACCATGCTGTGTTATTCTTAGTTCCTTGTCTTTTAAGTTGTGGGGGGTGGGGGGAGGAAGTATTTTATAGCCAAGGCTTGACTGAATCATTAAATGTCACCCACCTCTGACCTCTGAACAGCAGGAGTGTGCAGTGACTAAAGTTGAACTCACTGGTTTTAGTTTGTTCTTTATCCTGCAATATGTTTCCGGTCACTATCACTTTCATAGATCACTTCTACTTCCAGTTGGCACCAGGAGGGAATTGGAATTTGTTCAAAGTGGATTTGCAGTCATTACTTGTCTAGATCCTTGTAAATCCTTTAAAAAAAACAACAATGAGAAGTCTGTGGAGATTCACACTCTGTTAAAGCAAAATTTATCCATTAAAAAAAAATAACTTTAAATGACTGAGATGTTCAGAGTTCTCATGGCAAATCGTATAAATGCAGCTGGGATTAAGGAGGGGATGTGCATGACTGTCCTTACTGAGTAAGGTGGCCAGAATGTGTACCTGCTAATATAATGCTTCAGTACAGTGGGCATAGTTAAGGAAGCTAGGTGGACCTCAGGAACTTACCAGCTGTGTGACCTGGGTAAGTCACTTAACCATGTTTGCATCAGTTTCCTCATCTATAAAACAAGCTGGAGAAGGAAATGGCAAACGACTCCAGTGCCTTTGCCCAGAAAACCCCAAATAGAGTCAAGAAGGCTCAAACATCACTGAAATGACTGAACGACAACAGTAAAACACACACATACATCTATATATACACATACATATGCTCTGTAACCATTTTAAAATATTTTATTGGTCTCATATATATGTCAATATATGTATATATTTATACACATGTATTTTATATATACCTATAACATATAAAAGACCATCAATAAAACATTTTATATAGTCACAAAGCCTTTATATATTACATATATAAGACCTATGTAAATGAAAGATCACATATTTGTATATAAACATACATATATAGATATAGATATAGAAACACTAATAGGATTTGAATTCAAGCATGTATGTGTGTGTGTGTGTGTGTGTGTATAGAATATACCCTCCCTTCTTCCCCAAAGCCCATCAATATGCCTGAAATTTCCCCACTAGAGAGTTATTCCTTTGAAGGAAGTCATTGTACTCATGTAAATTAGAAGGAAGTCATTGTACTCACATAAAAGAATTTCTCAGGAACTAGGGAGAAGTTAATAAAAAAAAATCACACCATGTTATCAGACATTAACATAATGTAAAGGTTCTGGCCTTTATATAGCACAAGTACTTCAAACTTTGAAAAGGGTTTGCATGCATTATCTTATCTGAAGTCCACAATAATAGCCTTTGTAAGGTAGACACTATAGAATATTGTTATCATCATCTTACAAATGAGGAAAGAGAATAATGGAAGCATAGATTTAGAGCTGGAAGGAACTTTAAATGTCATCAATTCCAACCCCCTCGTGTTACAGACCAGGTAACTTGGGCCCAGAAAGATTAAATGACCTGCCCAGGACAATACAGCCAGTACATGCTTGAAGTAAGATCTGAATGCAGGTCTTTCTGACTCTAGGTCCGGTACTCTTTCCAGCTGGAGGAGGGTCACCTCCACCTCTGGAGACGCTAAGCTCTCTTCAAGGGTCAGCTCAAGCACCTTCTCTATTAAGAGGCCTTTCCTAATTTTTCCCAGTTGTTAGTTCCTTTTTCCCAATTGCTTTGTATTTATTTGGCATAGATCCCGTATTTATCAGTGTAAGGGGAGTTGATGAAGGGAGCTGCTGATTAATTTGATAACTTCCCTTGATGAGATTATACATCATGGACTTTTGTCAGATTGGCATTTTGTTGAAAAAAATGCAGAGAACTCAACTGATGAGTTCCATGCAGGAGTGTCCTGGTAAACGTTGAACAGCCAACTCTCCAGAAAACACATATGCCTGATACACTTTTAAGTCTGACATGCATTATTAACATGTTCTGTATCACTCTCTTAAGTCTAGACAATCAATAAAACAATAAATCAAGTCCTAATTCATAGCTGGCCAATTTCTGAATCGTAAATGCTCCTAATGAAAATTTAATGATTGTGTCTTGTGATCTGGATCTAGCTAGCACCAAGACATCCCTGGTTCCATGTGATGGGCAGAGAGATGAATGGCAGCTGAGAATAAGAGGGTATTTACCCTTGTTAGAAGAGCCATTCTTTTCTAATGGGCTATAAAAACAAGTTTAATGCTTTCTTCATGTATTCTACCTCCATTGGACTTTTAGGGGAGAGTGTAGAAAAGGGTGAGAAAGGGGAGATTTCTCCCTTCTTGTTAACCCCAGAGCAGTCATGTGATTTGTGGTAGAGGCACATAGTGAGCCTAAGAGAGGGAGCCCTTCACCTCTAGCTGCTAGTTGCCCATTCTGTCTCCCCCCTGCCCCCAACTCACATTTCCAGGCATAGATCAGAAACTAGAAATTCTGAGATTTTTATGTCTTCATGTGCATCTCCTCATATAATCTAAGTCTCGATAAGGAATCCGCAGGAAGGAAAGGAGGTACCTTTCACAACCATAAATAGGGGGAGGATTCTTAACTAAACAGGGGGTAGAAATAATTATAGATTAAATGGATAATTCCAATTATGTAAAATTTTGAAATGCTTTTGTATGATTAAAATCAATGCAGTTAGAAGAGGAGTAGTTATTGGGAAAAAAATCTTCACACCAAATATCTCTGATAAAGGTCTAATATTCAAAATATATAGGCAAGTACTATAAATATATAGGAAGAGGAGCCATCCCAATAGGTAAATTGTCAAAAGATACAAACAATTTTCAAATAAAGATGTGATGATTGAGGCTAGTCCTTGAAGCATGAGAAATATGCCCTGTCGGCTTCCTGCTTAGTGAACCTACTTCCATGCATTTGTAATAGACAGTCCCTTCTCCCAACTTCAGGGCATGTACAAGTATCACATGTGGGAAAGTAAAGTCTTTCAACTGGGAGCTCAGACAGAACTTACTGTGCATAAAAAAGATTCAAGCTACGCTCTTATTTTCTTCCCTAGTGAATTTCCAGTGAGGAAAATTGTTGGAAGCTTCTAAGTAAGGGAGGAGCAAGGCTGCCTTATCTCCCACCTGGCTACCATGTGTCCCTGACTATATGCGTCCCTATTTCTTTCATTTTGTTCTTGTTCATCCTTAATTATAAAAGAGGACCAATGACATCACGGGGTGATGTCTAAACTCTAGGGGTGCACAAAGTTATCGGCTGCACTTTCTCTTCCAGTCATCAAGTCAAGGTCAAAAGTCAAGACTGTTGAGGTCAGAGTCAGGAGAGCGGTTTGGGTGTGAAAGAATTCACTTAGACAACATTCTCTTTTAGCCATTGGGAGCTTTATTTAATGTGAAAGCACACAGAACTTTACTATAGCTACAGGGCTGAGTAAAAGGTACTGACGTTGGGGGGACTAGGCTTATATAGACAAAATACTGACGGAGCTATATAGCCTATAAATTTCAGGATTTTATGGTCAGTTGAAGAAGGGGGGACACAGGACAATGGAGACAAAAGCAATTCTCTTGGTACAAGTTAAAAAGAAGTTTTATGGTTTTCCAAGATAAGAGGAAAAGGCCTTTAGAATGCTCTCAAGGTAGAGAATGAGCTACAAAATGACATTCTTCTCCTTTGCCCCCAGGAGAGGCCTCACAAAGTACTGGAAAAGCAACCCTCAATATTCTCCTTAACTCCTAGGGTACCATTTATATCTACATGAAAGATGACTGTTTATGGACTAGGATGTAGTAGATGACCTTGGTGTCTTCAATGTTGGACCAAGCTCTAAGCACTCCTCAGTGCCTGTTTCAACTGCCTTCCTGGCCATTGGAGCAAATTGTTCTCCTCTGCTCATTCCCACACGCTTGGGGTAGACACGACCTAAGTTAGCCTGTCTGATAGGAAAGTTTTACTGGGGTGGCCACTGGATGTACTACAGCTTCTTGAAGCCAGAGGTGAGAGATAGATGGCAGGTAGATGTTTGAGCAGCTCAGAGAAGGACTGGGAAGCCTTCACACCAGAGATGCTAGTCCTCCCTAAGAATAACTATCCAGAAATGGAGTGGGCTAGGTTATGGCCTCATAAGCTCTGAAAGATTGGAAGAGCCACCAGAGGTCCCCTCAGCAGGTAAAGTCTATAGCAGAGACCAGCAGAGCTGCAAGGAGTCAGCCCTAAAGCGTAACCTGCTTGATCCAGCCCAGCAGTGGACTGACACCTCAGCTGGGTTCTGCAAAGAACTAGCCTAGCCAAGCAAGAGAAAAATGCAGCCACTGCCAATACCTCATACAAGAGTGAATTTGGTGAGGTCTCTTAGAACAGAGAAAGGGTGTCTAAGGCAAAGGGTTGTGAAATACTTTCAGTTCCATAGGTTCCCTATATGTATGCCTCAGTATCTGTGGACTTCAAGTTGAGACCACTCTCCCCAGAGACTCTGTGTGTGTGTGTGTGTGTGTTTGTGTGTGTGTGTGCACGTGCGCTGAGGGGGGGAAGGTGCGTGCAGGAGGGAGAATGAATCCCAAATTAAACTGAGAATGTTTTGTACTTTAGGCTTGAGCCCACTCTCCACAGAGAAGAGTGAGGCTCCCCCTCCCCAAGTTTGGAAGATTTTATAATTCTGTTCTTGCTTTACCTTCTTAGTTAACATCCCTTTGTAAAAGTTAATTGACATTAACAACAATATATTGGGTGGGGGGGGGGAACCCAGGATGGATGACTAAGAGTGACAGTATTAAAATATCCCAGCCCTTAGGGCTATAAGATGAAAGAATTGGGAGGGGAAAAGTAGCCAATTGTCCTGGCTGGACTGGAGGTTGCCACTCCCAGTATGATTTTAGATTGTGTACCTAGAGGACTTACTATGAAGAAATGCAATCTATCAACTATTTGAAAGAATTCTCCAAATCATTAATAATACTAAAAATGAAAATTAAAGCAATTCTAATTTTCCAACTCATACCCACCAGACTGGCAAATATGAACATAGCAATTATCGGAGGAGATGTGGGAGGGAAAGGATACTAATGTACGGTTGGAAGAGCTCGGAAATGGTCCAAACATGTGGAAAACTCAAAAAGTTGCTAAATTGTATGTATGTTCTGAAGCAATGATACCACTAGATAGCATATACTCCAAAGTAGTATTAGAGAGAGGGAAAGTGGACATATCTAATACGTGTAGTGTGGCATAGTGACCAATTATGTCACCAGAAGGCAGATAACAAATCATCTTCCCCACTTTCTGGAAGAGGTGATGGACAAGAGGTATAGAATGAGACCTTAATTTTTAAACATAGCCAATATGTGGATTTGTTTTGCTTGATTATATTTGTTTCTTAAACTTGAGAGTTTTGGGCAGAGGAGGAGGGAGTGGATAGTGAGCAATGATAAAGATACCCAAAAAAAAAAAATCAAAAGTGCATTAAAAATGAAGACATACATAAAAAACCAAAAAGTGCAGAAGATATTAAATTAAATAAACTTTAAAAGAACTATATATACATGTATGTGTGTGTATGGAGAGAGATAGAGACAGAGAGACTGGGAAGGAGGGAAGGAGTGGGGGGAAGAGAGAGAGAGAGATACTGACTGACTTCATGGTTGTATTTATAATCCTTTCTTTTTTAACAATGTAAAGTTATTGTTTGTAAATGATTTTTAAGTTCAAAAGAAAAATAAAATAGAAAAAAATAAAATGGAGGGGGACAAGAATAGATCATGTCTAGTTTCCCTTCCAGCTCTAAATGCTAAGAATCTGCAAACAAACCACCACAAACACAAAGAAGCTCTAGGCATAATTTATAGAGCAAGTACCATAAAGCAATAAATTTTTTAATGTCTTTTTCTAAATCCCCATTATTCCCAGTTCACCAGTGCTGACAGATTTGTTCTTTCCCAATTCCCCTACCCATTCTCATGAGAAATGCAAGGATGATAATCATTTAATTCCAAGGAACTTGGGTGTAGTATGAAATTATTCAAAACCAGTTGGATGACCCAACACAGATACACAAAATCCCACCACTGCAAAGAGAAGTGCTGTTCTCTAGGGATACATGCGTTTGATTTGGCCTTTCTTTGTTCAACTCATTCCTGATGAATGCATTCACCTTGAAGCCTCACTTTCTCTCTCGCCCTCTCCTTCCTTCTTCCTCCCTTCCTTCTGTTCTCCTTCCCTCCTCTCTCACCCTTTACCTTCTCCCTATCTCATCTTTTCCTCTCACCCCATCTCACCTCTTAACTTCCCTGTTTGTGTCAGCAGTACCGCCATCCTGCCATCCACCCAGGTTGGCAAGATGCCAATTTGACATTCCTGAACACTGACCTGATCAGGTCACTCATTCTCAAACTCATTCTCAAGAAGCTTCAGTGGCTCTCTGTTCCTCTTAAAACAAAACACAACCTCCTCTGACACTTCAGAAACTGTCTAGACTATCTTCACATATGTTATGACTCATGGCAGGAGTTCATCTCGTAGAATACTGAGCTCCTCCAAAATACAACTCAGGTGCCTGGAGGAGCCTGTTCCTGATCCTCTTTGTGGACAGGGACCGTTCCATTTTTTTTTTTATCTCCAGTGCCTGACACAGAGCCAGTCATAAAGAAGGCATTCAACAAATACATGTTGAGTTTAACTGAATTGATTTAATGATTCTATGCTCACCCTCATCACAACCACCTATATTCAATTATTTGCCAAATCTTGTCAATTTTACCTCAACATCTTTTGCATCTTTCTTTCCTCCACCTCACACAACAACAATCCTAGTTCAGGCCTTTATCAATAAATCACCTGGACTACTATAATAGTCTCCCAACTAGTCTTCCTGAATCCACCAGGGATGCTTCTAGCCCAGCCCCTACTGCTATTATGGAGGGGAGAATCCTTGTGGAGGAAAGGTCCATGTTTCCCATCACCACCAGCAATGACTGCTGATCAATTGCCATCAACAGGGAGATAGACAGAGAAAACTTGGGAGTGTCAGTACCCCAATCCCAGACTACCAGCCCTGCTTCCAAGGCAGCCTTCATAGCCGTCATCCAGAGAGGAAACTCCTATAGAACAGGGGCCAGCCATCCCTACCAACTACCACTTACAGAAAAAACAAGGCAGTTTAGCTGAAGCAGCATGGCACTAGAGATATCAACAGGTGATCAAACCACTTGATCCATCAACCAAGATCTGAAAGGTAATTTCTCTCATGTTCCACTGATTTGTTTACGGTACCACTTTTTATTTCTAAATCACATACTCATTTTCAGCTTATCTGATTTACATTGTGAGATGCTAGTCTGTGTCAAGTTTCTGCCAGACTACTTTCCAGTCTTCCAAACAGCTTATGTCAAATAGTGATTTCTTGCCCCAATCTCTGGGATCTCTACTTTATCAACACAGATTACTGTGTTGATTTGCTTCTGAAAAATTATGTGCCTAATCTGTTCCACCTATCAGCCTCTCTTTCTTAACTAGTACTAAGTCGTTTTGACAATACAGTTTTGTAGCATGTTTTGAATTCTGCTACTTGCTAGTGCACTTTCCTTCCCATTAAGAAAAATTAATTCCCTTGGTAATCTTGATATTTTATTTCTCTAAATGAATTCTGTATAGTTTTTCCAGTTATATAGAGGAATTCTTTGGTAGTTTAATGGTACAACATTGAGAAAGTAAATTACTGTAGGCAGTATTATAATGTTTATTATATCAGCATGGTCTCATGAGGTATTAATATGTCTCATGTTATTTAGAAATATCTCGATCTGTGTGAAGTGTTTTGTAATTATGTCCATACAGGTCCTGTGTGTGTCTTGGCAGGTAGATTCTCAAATATTTTCTAATGTCTTTATTTATTTTAATGTCTTCTAATGTCTAATTTCTTTAAATGGAATTTTCTTTCTCTTCCTGCTGAGTTTTGTTGGTAATAATATATATAGAAATTCTGCCCCTATAAAATTGGCATTCATCAATTGATAACTTCAGATCAGTTCCCTCTAATCAGGCTAAAGTTTCCTTTAGTCTTTCCTCAGGTTGTTCTAATGTTTTGTGTTTTCCTCTCCAAAACAGTGTGATATCATCCAGAAAACCAACACTTCCAGGTAGTCCTTACACTGTTAGCTGTTGATACGTGGAAATTGCTCCAGGAATGCCTTGAGACATAACCACTAACTAAAAATACCCTGGTGGACTTACGAATGTTTTCTTTTTATCTTCTTTGGCCAATGGAATTCAATAGTAGTAGCATCTGTGTAAGTCCAACATGGAGAAGCAGTGGCTGCTCAGAAAACTGTTCAAGGCATTTTAAATTCTTCACATGGTATATTGATAGACTTTGATACTTCTGTTTAAAGTTTTGTGGTCCTCATACATTTGTATCTTTTCGGCCTTTTTCAGAGTCAGGCGTGGCAGAAAGATTTTTGGATTTTGTGATGATATATAATTGATGGACAAAAAATGTTTAAGGAAGTATTTGAGATCTTCAGTTATAGATAGAGGAATTTTCTGTGACTTGCTTTTGAAGAGTCTATGTCTGTAAGCTGACGGTTCTTTGGGTACATCCCATGTCCCACTCCCACAGTTAGAACATTTTTCTCCTCCCTATTGAGCTGCTCCTTCAGGTGCTAGGAAGTCATCAGAGTCAAATATTTTCCGGATCTATGCTTGATTGATGAAATCTGGAGAAAACAGTGCTCAGATGGTTCTCTCTGCTACCACTTGTTTCTATATTATATGCTTCTACAAAAGCTGATGATCAAGCTATTCATGGCTAAGTCCCAACTTGCAGCTTACAGAATATGGATTGAATCTTGAATAAACTGGAATCAATTCCAGATAAGGCTGATATATCAGAGATGTTCTCAGGATCTGTCTATACTAATGCTAAAGTATCTGCTTCTTAATCAACACCAACTACTTCTTTAGTGAACTTCAGATTCATTTTAATGTAGCCTAAGTAGGAATTGCCTTTCTCACTCAATCCATCAAGTCTTAACTCTTTCATAGGTTGCACTGGAGTTTCCCTGAAATGTCATTTGTAAAGGGACTGGAACACAGTGGTTACTCGAAAAGCACTTTTCTAAGATAGTGATACACTTTATCTTCCTAGTTTTCACTCTCATTTAGGTATGGAGTCTTTATTGTCCAAGTGCAATGGACCCACACACCATAGGTACTGATATTAACTTGATCATACTCATAGTTTGTAGCATCCTTCATCTTTGGTCCCATTTACATTTACCTTCTGACACATCAAAATGATATTCCTCTTTTCTTTGTGCTCATTATTTCTATGTGCATCCAAGCCACAGTTACCAAAAAAGAAAAAAATATATACTCTCCTACTTTTTCTTTTGTACAGGGTTGGTGGGAACCTTCCATCAGAAGACCCAGATCTTTGGCCCTTTGCTCCCTGATTACCATCCATTGAATACTCTTGTCTGTTGTTCAATCTCTCATCAAAATTTTGATAGGTTCTTCTAGAACAGTGTTCTAGAACAGTGGTTTTCAACCTTCCTAATGCCATGACCCTTTAACACTTGTACATGGGCATATCTGCATATGGGTGGACCTGCCTGGAGACAGATAGAGGAGCGGTGTCTCAGTTCCTAAGACCATCGGAAATGTGTTTTCCAATGGTCTTAGGCGACCCCTGTGACCCCTGTGAAAGGGTCGTTTGACCCCCAAAGGAGTCATGACCCACAGGTTGAGAACCACTGCACTAGAATATAAGTAGCCATGGTCTCCTGTTTGATTACTAGAGTCCACATATGGTTTGATGAAACTGGACAGAGTTGAATTTTTACAAGTTAATTTATTTTTTGTCATCCAGAAATAACATTCTAAATGATTTATTATTTTTAACAACTCACTAAAATTTGGCAACTTTTGTTCAAATCAAGACCCAAGTAGATATTTTAGGACAATTAGGTGGCTTGGTGGATAGAGTGCTGGACCTGAAGTTAGGAAGATTCATTTTCACGAGTTCAAATCCAGCCTCAGACACTTGGTAGCTGTGTGACCCTGGGCAAGTCATTCGACCTTGTTTGCTTCAATTCCTCATAAGTAAAATGAAGTGGAGAATGAAATGGCAATAGCACTCCAGTATCTTTTGCCAAGAAAATCCCAAATGGGGTCACAAAGAGTCAGACGTGACTGAATGATAAACAACAGATATTCCTTTAGCTCTTGGGAGGATACCAAGCCTGTCCAGTCAAACTGTGTGCTCCTAACTTAGTTTTTACTGCTCTTCTCTATCAGTCTTTCAATGTGACTCTCCATTAACTACAAACTTCAAGGGCCTCTCTCCCTTTTATCGAACAGCTATGAATGAAATTGGCTTATGCTTATAACAATATTAATAATAGGGGGCATTTATATAGCACTTTAATGCTTACAAAGTGTTTTACATCTATTATCTTATTTGATCTTTACAACAACCCTGTAAGGTAGGTACTATTATTATCCCTGTTTTACTGGTGAGGAAACGGAGACTTGGAGAGGTCAGGTGACTTGTCCAGGGTCACACACAGCTAGGAAGCATCTGAGGAAGAATTTGAATTCAGGCATTCTCACACACTTCTGTAAAGGGACAGGGTAGAGAATAGAACAAGGAGGGGGCGGGATAGGAAGGAGGGACATATAAGCAGTCTCTCACAATATGCCCACTGTGGAGATGTTCTGCATAATTACAC
>CM053580.1:298841344-298866431 GCA_028627135.1 Pseudochirops cupreus | reverse complement strand
GGGTGACGAGGGAGGAAGGGAAAGAATCTAGAATTTAAAGTTCTATAATCAAATGTTAAAAATATATATGCATATGTGTATGCACATATACATATATTTATATATATAATTATTATTATTAACTACATGCAACTGGGAATTAAGATATACAGGCACTGTGGTAGGGAGATCCATCCTGCCCTACCAGAAAGTCAGAGGGGAGAGGGGCAGGACACAGGACAGAGCAGATTGGGGGAGGGGTTATACAGTGGGATGGCTGTTTTGACATGCTGGGTAGGGGAAAGATGGGAAGAAAATTTGTAACTCAAAATCTCGTGGAAATGAATGATGTAAACAAGAAAACAAATAAATAAATTTATTAAAATGGAAAAAAAAGAATTCAGGCATTCTTAATGCTATATCTAACCCTAAGCAATGTACCACCTTGGCTGATTCCAAGCGCTATACTTTAAGACTTCCTAACAATCCAGAACTTTTCTCCATCTCAGTCACTACCATTGTTGTAAGGCTTCATTGCATTCATACATTTCTTCCCCAGGGAAATATGAGAACTTCCCTGAGAAAAATCCTGACTTGGACCTGTGGTTCTACTGTGATGTAATGTTATACTCTAAGGTTCAGAGAAGCCTATTAACATTTGTAGCTGTTCTTGCATTTCTTAGGGCTTTTTTCTTCTAATAATTTATCTGCAAATAGTTTCTCTTTAATTATCATCATTCAACTCTATTAAGTATTCCCTTGTCTTCTGTGAGAGGTTTGGCAATCAGATTTCAGTCACTTTCTGAAGCCCTGACGTACAAGGAATTTCTGAAGGGCTCATATCCTTAGCTAAATTGCAGAATGCAGGGAGGATATTAGCTTTTTTTCCTTATGTCTCTTAATGGCAGCAATAATTAGGAAATTCATTTTGAAAGACAAAAATGTAGTGCACAGTATATTTATGTCTTTATTTTATCTAGAGTGTAATAATGAAGAATTATCTAGATCGAGCTGTCTTTTACGTGTGAAGTCATGTTCTAATGAATTACTGAGAATGGGCTATGGAGACCCCTACCAGGAATGCAGAAGGACACCCAAGCTGAGCAGAGTGAGCTGATTGTTGGGGAGGGGTTGGGTGGTTACGAACCAAAAGGAGAAAGGCTAGGGGCCAAAATGGAGAAAGACCCCACTTCTCCTGAGACCGTGATAGTAAACTATAGTGATCAGTCAAAGCCTGAGAAATAAATGAGAACACAGAAAATAATACTAAGACTAGCTAGCTTTTATGCAGCATTTTAGGTTTGTAAAACACTTTACAAATATTATCTCATTTTAGCCTTATAACAACCCTGGGAAGTAAGTGCTATTATTATCTCTTTTTTCCATATGAGGAAACTGAGATAAAGAGAGGTTGTGACTTGCCCAGGGTCACAAAGCTAGATCACCAGCCTCTGTCTGACACCACATTCGAATTCAGGTTTTACCGACTACTGTCCCAGTGCTCTATCCATTGTACTACCTAGGTGCTTAACTGGGGTCACCTGAAAAGAAACCTTTAATGCTTTATGTCTATACTACACTAATAGTACCACGAAGCTTCCCAGGATTTACCTGACCTAAGTATTATATGCACCCCAAATGTAATGATTGTTCTAAAATGGCTATCAAACTATGTGAACGCCTACTTGCACTGGCCAGACTGAGTTCCCAGAACAAGGCTGCAACATCCACTCAGGACTCTAAGGATGGTCTTCTTTAATGCTATTGGCTTGACCCTCTATCCTTGTATGTTTTCCATCAAGACTATGGGTGGATTATCAATTAATGTTCCAGACTCAATTAGTTTTTTTGGGGGGTTGAATTAACTAACACAGGCATCATAACAGTTAATATAAGACACTCCCCCCCCCCACAAAGTCTATGACTCACTCTACTACAAGTACATGCAGAATCCAGAGAAAAAGGGAGCTCAGAATTAGAGAGGCCATGTGGCATAAAGGTAAGTCAGTGCTCTGAGGTTATGGGAAGTCCTTTTCTCCCTTTCTTGGGGTGCCCAAGAAGTTTCCTTTAGCTTCCTGGTGTAGCTTCTTTACAGGACTCCTTAGAGAGCTGTAAATGGTCTGTCCTTGGTGTCTGTGCTAGACACTGCCCTCAACTGACCCATTGGAACAGACTAGGACACTGAGGAGAAGAGAGAAAGCCCAAAGTTCACTGGACCTTTTCAAGTTTACAGATCTTCCTCCAAACAAAGTGGGGCAAGAGGAAAGAGGCCAAAGCCAAGACTCTCTTCTCCCTTCCTTTCCTCACCTCAAATGGCTTCTTTTCAGAGGTTTTGCTGGAGTGGCACACTCACTCCAATAATTTTGGAATTATTTTGATTACGAACTACCTTTCCATCTTACAGTGGTACATCAAACTCAAATAGAAAGGGAGTCCTCCATATTGACTTAGAAATCATAAATTAACATTATCTATGTTGTATTGTATTTTTATTTTATTAAATACTTCCCGATTACATTTTAACCTGTGAGTTTGACACCGCTGTAGAAGACCCCTATGACATGACCCAATTTCCTCAAACTACTTAAACAGGATGCCTGTGTAATATCACTCCAGTTTCAGGACTTTTTTTTTTTTTACCAAGTCTAGTGCCTATTACTTACTGACTGATTGATTGAAACTATATCAATAATGACTGAAACTGAAGTTAAGGTAACAAGGCATCTTGTCACTTTAAGTGGTATGGGGCAGCTTTCTTGACTTATTCCATCAACCCCACTCTTATTAATTGAAAAGATATGAAAAGAGCAACTACCTAGGAAGTGGAAAAGAAAGCGAATTCTCTCTTCCTCATCACTAGGTTGTGACAATGGAACATTCAGCCAAAATGGCTGTGTAGGAACAAAGGTTCCCCAGATGGGTGATACTGGCCCCTAGGAAGCACTGGAATGATCCAAGAAGAGGCAGTAGTAGACTCTGGTGCAATTGGGGGGCACTGAATAAAAATCAGGGCTCCATGGAAGCATAAAGACATGTTTCATCTATTGTGTAACAGAGTTAAAGTCACAGTGATTATTTTTATTTTACAAATAAACACACAAAATGCATTTTTTTGAAGGGGGGAAGGCAAGGCAGTTGGGGTTAAGTGACTCACCCAAGGTCACACAGTAAGTGTGTCAAGTGTCTGAGTTCACATTTGAACTCAGGTCCTCCTGACTTCAGGGTTGATGCTCTATTATTCACCTAGCTACCCCACAAAATGCAATTTATAACTGATGAGTGGTCAAGGCAGCAGGTCTTAACAAGCAAGTGCTGGCAGGGCATTGTGCGGGAAGTCATGCATCAGCAAGAATATGTGCGCATAATGCCTTGTTTACAATATGATACTATGACATTATAATAATGCAATATTGTATCATCAAAATTTTAATGCAGGAAAAAAACCTGCATTTTTTTGCAAATGCAAAAAATTTACAATAAATTACTAAGTAAGTATAAGATGTCACTAAAATTTTGTATTTTTTTGAAATGATTCAAATTTTAAAAAAACCATTAAAGGGTTAAAGAAAGTAGACTTTGGGGGGGCACTGAGTAATTTTTTTTTTAAAGGATGCAGTAGGCCAAATAAGTTTTGGAACCTCTGAGCTAATACTAGTGAATGACAAGGAAACTTGTCACTGGATGATACTTGTTCCTATGGAATGACTTGGAGCAGGCTTCCAGTTTTAATACACATTTCCCCCATGATAAAGGGTTTTAATACTAGGAAGGGCTTCCTCTCACTGGGAAGAGATAAGCCCTGGCTTACAGTTCCTGTAAATGAGGGAGAAGGCAAGAGCCTGTACTTCCTTCTCTTGGAGCCAAGACTGCCCCTGCCCTGTTTTCACACTTTCTCTTCTCAAATCAAAGTGTCCCTAAGGTCCCTTGTAAAACAATCATGATCTTTTCTTTTTCTTTTCTTTTTTTTCATTTTCTCCCTTCTCCATGAAAAGAAAATCACTGGAAAAACACAGAAGCCTGGCGACACACTGTCAATAACGACACAGGAAACAAAGAAAAAGAATTACAGGTGACATTCAAATAGTGCTTTAAATTTTACAAAGTGCTTTACATACATCATAAGGTAGGCATTCTATATCCCCATTTTAGAGATAGGAAAGCAGGGACAGAAAGACTGAATTGTCTATGTTCACACAGCTGGCAAGAGTCCTAGGTAGAATTCAAACACCTTTGGTCGTCTCTGACTTGACCAGAGATTAATTCTGCTGGAGAATCAGCAGGAAACATCAGAGATCCACCGGTTTTGAAATGGTAGCCCTAGAAGCAGGTGAACTCCCTTGCCCTTCTGCTGCCTTTCCCCTAAAACTGACTGACTCTGCAGCTGGCATTTTTTAAAAGGAGTACAGAGCACTGCCAGATAAGGGGGCAGATGGAGAGACTAAAAATAAGGAGAATACGCTGACATTTATCACCAGTGGTCATATGCCCAAGATTCATCATAAGCTCTGTTAAAGCTGGAAGAGACCTTAGAAATCATTGAATCTATAGAGACACAGAAAAGCCAAGTGATGTGCCCAAGATCCAACAGCCAGTTAAAAACAATGCTGAGACTCAAATCCAGGTCTCCTAGACTCTAGTCCAATGGTCATTCTCCTCACGGCAGCATTCTTAAAGATGGGAGGAACTTTTTGAGATCACTGAAGTCAAACTCCTTCACATACGTTATAAAATGACAAGCCTAAAGTTCCTTAGGCCATTAGAGGCCTAAGAGAAAAGAAGGAAACAATTCCAGGCCGCCATGAGCCTATGTTCCACGTGGGTAAAACAGCATGACTACTAAGAAGTAAATACAAAATATTTACAGAGTAATTTAGGCGGGTGGGCAGAGTTAGAAGGCACTAACCACCAAGATCAAGAAGTTAAAGCAATGTCAAACTGTGTAAGGAGGGTGGGGGAGGGTCTGTTTCAACAGTAGAGGCAGATGGAAGTGGCAGAGAGGCCTTTTATTAGCTAGCATAGAGGCCATTTAATCCTACTTTCTACCCAGGAATCCTATCTATTACATCCTTTACAGGGTCAAGAGCTGTCATTCAGTCCCTTCTTGAACATTCCTAATGATGGGGAGCTCACTACTCAGTGAGGTATTGGTAGATGGCTCTAGTTTTCATAAAATGTAGATTTAATAGAAAGTTCAATTCCAACAGAACAGATCAAGAATTTCAACTAGATTTTCCTTGGATCCTGGCGCTCTGAATCTAAATCTGGTACTCCTTCTACTGCAGCCACATTGCTTCCTTGGTCTCATACTTTCTCCAGCACTATGACTGACCTCATAGTAGTCTGTCCAGATGAGGCAGCCTGGTGTCATGGAAAGAATACAGGATTGAGGAATCCTGTGCTCTAGTTCCACTATGAACTATCTGAGACTTTAGATTAGGCCTTCTAACTTCTCCATGCCTCAGTTTCTTCAACTGTAAAGTGAGAATAATGATAAATAAATAAATTTTATCAATAAATGAATTTTAAGTAAATAAATAAATTGGCAAACATTATATAGCAGGCTGTGATTCATTGAGTATTATTAATTATTATCATCATTATCGTGACTTAAAAAAGTAATGGGGAAAATGCTATTAGTGCAGATTAGACTTTAAAGTGCATCATGTAGACATTTTTCCCCAGGAGAGTCAGTTGTTAAACATTTACCAGTGCATTGCTGTATGTAAGTTATTTATTTTTTAATTATACAGAAGATATCACTGGTCAACTGCTGGAAGGGGCCACTGAGACCATCCCAGGGGAGAGGTCTTCGAGGCCACATGTGGCTTCTAGGTCCTTTTGACTGGGTCCAAGTTTTACAGAACAAATCCTTTTATTCAGGGGATTTGTTCTATGAAGTTTGGATTCAATCAAAGGGCCACACTTGAGGACCTAGAGGACCACATGTGGCCTTGAGGCCACAGGTGCCCCACCCCTGATTCCAGTCTAACATTCTCATTTTACACTGAAGCTGAAGGAAGCTAAGTGATTTGACCAGGGTCACACAGTAAGCAAAAAAATTAGGATTTGAATCCAGGCCCTCTGGTTTGATTCTACTGTATCACACAGTATCACTAACCTCTCTGCCACTTCCATCTGCCTCTACTGTTGAAACAGACCCTCCCCCACCCTTCTTACATAGTTTGACATTGCTTTAACTTCTTGATCTTGGTGGTTAGTGCCTTCTAACCCTGCCCACCCACCTAAATTACTCTGTAAATATTTTGTATTTACTTATTAGTAGTCATGCTGTTTTACCCAAGTGGAACATAGGCTCATGGTGGCCTGGGTTTCCTTCTCTTCTCTCTTTCACTGTCCCCTCCCTTCATCTCCTCAAGCCTGGACTATTGCAATAACCTTCTGGCTATTTTGACCGTGCTATAAATCTCCTCTCACTCCAGTCTAGTCCATCCTGAAGTCAGCCACCAAAGTGATTTTTCTAAAGCACAGGTCTGACCATCATTTCCCTCCCCCAGATTACCTCAGGTGGCTCCCTAAGACCTCTAGGATCAAATATAAAAATCCTGTTTGGCAATAAAAGCCCTTCAAAGATAGTCCCATCTACCTTTTCAGCATTTTATATCCTACGGTTAATCTACAGACACTGGCCTCCAAGCAATTCCACAGACTTGACCATTTATCTTTTAGCTCTGGGCATTTTCTCGGTCTGTACCCCTGCCAGTAATGTCTCCCTCCTCATCTCTGCCTCCCAGCTTCCTTCCAGCCCCATTAAAAACCCACCTTTTAATTAGGAAGCCTTTCCCAATCTCCCTTAATTCTAGCGCCTTCCTTCCATTAATTATTTCCTATTAATCTTGTATATAGCTTGCTAGTATATATTTGTTTCCATGTCGTCTCTCCCTTTAAACTGTGAGCTCCTTGAGGGCAGGGATGGCCTTTAGCCTTTCTTTATATTCCCAGAGCTTAGCCCGGTGTCTATCTCAGAGTAAGCTAAATGCTTATTGGCTGACTGACTTCTACTAGGACAACCTCGGACACGTGGTAGACACTTAATAATGCTTGTTCAATTAAATTAATTTGAATTGATTTTGATGATCTCTAGGAAGAAGAACAAAGTAGGTAGAAGTAGATCAAACTAACAACCCAACTTGCCAAATAAAAGTATTTTTAGTTAGTCTTACTATGCTCCGTTTTTCCTCAAAACAAAACAAAGTTTCCTTCAGAGAATAGCAACCTTGAATGCTGGGCCCATCAACTTTATATTCACACCTTGTCCAAGAGAGAAAAAGATAAGGTGATTTTACAGGTGGAGCCCCTTAAAATTAGGGAGATAAATAAGATTGCCTAGCCTAAGACTTACCTAGGTCAGCATTTCCCAAACTAATGTAGCCACATAATACTTTCAGGGTTAGAAATGTAATGATTGAGTCTCTAAAGGCTGCTCCAGGGTCTGGGAATTTGGAATTCACCAGGAAGAGGGGTAAGGGAGAGTTGGTGAAATTTGGGAAGGAAATTGAGAAAATGTAACCTGTTTTGATCCCAAAATATTGCTACATATAAGAAATTTTGGTACACACAATTCATATTTAATGCTTTACAGAGAAATATTGCTAGCATAGACAGCCTTTGTACAATGCCCAAGCAAGGTGTGGGTCTCCTTGGAACACACATGATAAAGATCTCTCTCCAGAAAGACACTGAAACACTCAGCATGAAAAAAACTAATATGTTTGCAATACAATATGTAGGCATGACAGTAGCATTTTAATTGATAGTTTCCTCGTCTAGAAATGAGGGGGTTTTAAATATAACCCCCTTCTTCCATTCCCAATGATTTAGGATTCTATTCTGGTTTATCACGGAGAGCAAGGGGAAGGATGGATGGAGAATGCATAGATTGAAGGTGGGGTGTAGTTTCTGATAGCTGAACTTTACAGGGTTATATCTTTGCCAAGAAAACCCTAAATGAAGTCACAAGGAGTAGGACAAGACAAAAACGACAACACGAAAATCATTTTGACACCTTCCCACCAAAAAAGGCCCACAAGGGGAAGGACTAAGCAGAAAGATACAATGAAAAGATTGTTGGATTCGGAGTCAAGTCCCAATTCTCTTTATTACCTTTGTAACCCCTAGGCCAACCACTGAACCTTAGTGAACCTCAGCTTCCCCGTCTGTAAAGTGAGAGAGTTGGATCTAGATGAACTCTCAGGTCCCTCCCAGCTCTAAATCCTGTGATAATCACGTCAAACTGGGAACAGTGAGGTCGGAGAAGGTTCCAAAATGAAAGCGTAAATTATAACAGCGAATTCTTCCTGCCACTCTCATTCAGCTGACGCACAACCAGACGCCGGGGTTAGATGGCTCCGTGTCAGGTATGTTTAGCAAGGATTCATACTCAAGTACGGACCTGACCTCTGAGGTCTCTCCCAACTCTGAGGAGCCCCGCGGTTAAAACTGCTTCTAATCTGAGACTCTCCAACTTTGGAAGAGACAAATAAGGCCCCAGAAACAAGCACCTGGAAGGCTCGCCACGGTGTGTTCTCTTTAGTACCAGTCATACTCGAAGTGCCAAGTGTAGGAAAAGTTCTCATCTGCCCAATTTGAGCGCCCGATTGTGGGTGCGCCGCGGGCCCCAACCTGGGGAAGGAAGGCGACTCGCTGCCAGGCGAGGCGGAGATGCCCTACTGAGATTAAGGGAAGGAAAGGGTGAAGGAGGAGGAGGAGGAAGACTTGCTTTCCCAGGACCAGGAAGCAATACCAGCTGTAGAACTTACGTCTCGGTCCTGGAGCTCGGCTACTAACAGGGGCCGAGATGCGAAGACGCCGCTGCACCGGAGCAAGGAGACTCGCTCGTCGTCCCCCGGAGGAAGCCGGCGGAGCGGGCCGTGGAAGGAGCCGAGGGAGCGCGGCCAGAGGCTCGCTCTGTGAAGCTTCCCCGGCCCCCACCGCTTGAAGTCTGGGCTATGAATCAGCCACAGGCTTAGCGCCGGGGCGGGGGCAGGAGTTACTGGAAAAGTCGAAGAGGTGAGGGGGGTGGTAAGGGGAGGGAGTAGGAAGAGGAGACAGGCGAGAGGGCTTTTGCAATTTCCCGTCTCGCACCGGACACTTGGTACTCTTGGAGACCCAAAGGAATTCAATCACTTTTACTCTTTCAGGGAACAGCTGGGAGAATGGCCCAGACGCAGAAGAAGGCGCATCTAAGCCCTCGGATTTTCCATTCCGGCTAGGAATGGTGGGAAAACAGAAATTGGCAAAGAGAGAAAGGGAGGAGAAAGTGGGTGATGTGCGCGTTGGGGGGCGGGGGAAGAGAAAAGTTAAAACCTGAGACTTCTAGGCCCCTATGAGCTGCTTTCACAGCTTTGGACAACAGTGGCCTCCCTCCCTGTGGGTACCTGTTCCTAAGTCCTTCCATATCACCTTTGCCTACCCCTAGCCCCTTCCCCAGAACTCTAAAGACCGGGGATGACCAAAAAAAGATACAGAATAAGGACCTCCTGGACCTCTTCTGGCTGTCCCAGTACAAGATGACTCCTCACCACGATTTGGAAACTGAAACCCAAACTTGAGAAATCCCTAATCAGAATTCAAACAGAAACGTGGATCCATGGAAAAGCCTACTCTCTTCCGAGGAGTAAGAGGAGAAGGGAGGGGAAGAAGGCGAGAGGCAGGCTTTTAGAATTCCGAGCCAATATCCTCAGTCGCTAGGGAAGCCCACTACAAGGACTTCTTGCCCTAAGTTGGGAGTGTGAAAATGTGTTTGAATTAATTGCTAGAAATAGCCCACAAGCACACAACTTAACTGCCCTGTGTCGGTAGAGAGCGCTTTGCTCAGCTACATGGAATTTCAAGAACAGTAACGTCCAATTTCCTTCCAGACCTAAAGTGGTATTTTAGGGACATTCCTCTAAAAGGTTCAGTGGTGTGAAGAATGTTAGTAGAGTTCATCTAGTACAACTCCCTCAAGTTATTTAGGAGGAAACCGAGCCTCAGAGTGTTTTAATGGCATCCTCATAGCAAAGTAAGCAAGTCGGGGAGGGCTGGGAACAGATTACAGCTCCTGTAGCTCCTGGTCTCAGTTGGTTCAATTGATCATTCTGCCAATTATACCTAAATGATGATCGGGATTCTCACCTGATTTAATTACCTTTGTTGATTGTGTAAGCCTCCCATAGAGGGAGCAAGAAAGGCTTGGGCCTGTATGGACTTCTGGAATTTGTAGTGTGCCCCCTCCCCAGGCCTCAAAGGGGCTCTGTGTACTCTCTTCTCAGAGTGTTCTCCCCTCTCCTTTTCTGGGATCTTTTTCAGTCCCACCCTCCCATCCACCTCCAATCCCCAACCATGCCATACTTCCATGCCTCTGGGGATGAGCAAAAATTCCAAATTAAAGCAGTCTAAGAGAGTAGAGGACTTAGATTAACATCAGACTTAAAGGTCTTACAAAAAATAAAAGTAGGAAGAATCTCTCTAAATTCATTACTACTACTACTACTATTACTACTATTGATGATGATAATACCAGTGTGTGTGAAGATGTAGCAAACACTTCTCAAGACAATCCTGGGTGAATGACCAACTTAAGGTATGTCACCTTCATGAGGATAACATGTGATTTTTATGTATGTTCACATTACTGTCATCTCAGAAATCATCTTAGAGGACCTCTTTAAGGCACGGCACTTTACTAAGTGCTCCCTAAATATTTAATAATGATTCTATCCAAATAAAACTTCCCTATGTATTATATTTAAAAGTGTTTGAATTTTCTATTTTGAAGCTTCTATGAAACAAACATCCTCTTGTTTTTATGCCTCAGACATTTCAAACATCTCAGAACCTGATTTAGAAGGGACTCCAGTTGGATTCAACAGTACCTGAACAGGAATCTCCTCTCAAGTAAAGACAATGATCCTTGGGGCATATTGTCAAGGGGATTTCTATTGATATATGGCTTGTCAGGTCAATTTTCTACTCTGAAATTCTGTGATCCCTAAAAGAGACTTGGCTGAAATCATCCCTCTAGTAGATAGACTGCTAGACCTGGAGTCAAGAACACCTGAGTTCAAATCCTGCCTGATACTTAGTTGTATGCTTGAGTCACTTTAGCACTGACTCTCAGTTTTCTCATCCTTCAAATTAGTATCATAATGGTACCTATTCCAAAATATTTGTAGCAGCTCTTTTTGTGATGGCAAAGAACTGGAAATTGAAGGGATGCCCATCAAGTGGGAAATAGCTGAACAGGGTGTGGTATAGGATTGTGATGGAATACTATTGTGCTGTAAGAAATGACAAGCAGACTGATTTCAGAAAAAACCTGGAAAGACTTACATGAACTTATGTAAAGTGAAGTGAGCAGAACCAGGAGAACATTGTATACACTAACAGCAATATTGCACCATGATCAACTGTGAATAACTTAGCTACTCTGACAAAGACAATGATCCAGGACAATTCCAAAGGACTCACGATGAAAATGCTATCCACCTCTAGAGAAAGAACTGATGGCATTGGAATGGACATCTAAACATACTATTTTTCACTTTACTTTTGTCATGTTTTTTTTTCCCCTCTTGCTCTGTTTCTTTTTCACATGACTAATGTAGAAAATGACTAATATGGAAATATATTTTTCACAATCATGCATGTGTTCATGCACACGTGCACACACGCGCGTGCGCGCGCGCGCACACACACACACAAAACGTTGGTACCTACTTCCCAAGGTTGCTGTGAGGATAAGATGAAATAATATTTATAAAGCACTTAGCAAGGATAGATTTGAATTCAAATCTTCCTGACTCCAGGCCCAGCACTTTATCCACTGCCCCACCTAGCTGCCTCTAAACTAAATATAAGACTTCAGAAATGTTTTACCCAAAGCAGTTTTACCCAAAGTCTTTACCAAAAGACTATCAACACTTTGGTCCTGAAAACTATTCCTCTCTTAACACATTTTTATATTAGCTTTTTTGGCTGCCATATCACACTGTGATATGAGCTTTGGAGTTGACCAAAACTCCCCAGCCTTTTTCAAATGAACTGTCATGTTCAACCTCTTTCATCTTATACTTAAGCAGTTGATTGTTTGAACCAAAGTATGGGTATCCATATTAAGTGTGAGATCTCAGTTATCTTCTCTCCTCTCTCTATTGGGATATATTTTGCCTCAATTTTTACCTAGACCTTAGTCACTTAATGAGCATTGCCTCAGATAAACTGAGACTTAGGAAAACCCTGATTTAGAAAGGCCAAGGTCACCCATTGCATCCTGGGGTCATCACCAGTTGTCTTGACTTTTGTCTTGCCACTGGACTTCAGTGACTCTGCAAAAATAAGGCTGATGACTGTTCAAAGCTCTGCCTCACTTAAATACAATTCGCAAGCATGTCAAGACATCACCTTTGTGATGTCATTGGTCCTCTTCCAGAAGGAAGGATAAACGAGAACAGCACTGTGTCCCTTAGCAATCTCTTCTATTCCCACTGCCTCCCCACCCCTACCCTCATCACATGAGTCCAAATCTAAATCTCCAATCCCAATCCTTTGGCTAATCTCTAGCCCTACACTTCCAGCTGTCTACCTGACATCTCTCTTCCAAAACTTGCTGCTCAAAAAAAAGAAAAAGAAAAGAAAAACCAACCCATAAAAAAAATGCAAAAACAGACAAAAAAGCCCTTGCTTTTCCTCATTTCCAAATTTCTGTTATTTGTACCATCATACTCTGAATTACCCATACTTACAACCTACAATCATTTTTGGCCCCATTCCCTTATCCCCTTCTCCACATCCATTCAGTTGCAATTTCTGTTAATCTAGTCATTGTAATGTCTATCATATCTGCTTTTGCCATTCCTTTTGCCATTCCTTTAGCTCACATTCCCATTTCCTCTCACCTGCACTATTGCAATAGCCTCTTAAGCAATCACCCCACCTTCAGTTTCTCACCACCCTAATATATCTCTGACATTGCTGGCAGATTAATTTTCCTCTGATTATGTAACTGCCTTGCTTAAAACCCTCCAACAGCTCCCTAGTTCTCTACTTCCCTCTTAATAAAGCACAAATACCTGACTGGCATTTAGATATCCACAAATTGTTACCAATATGTCAAACTTGCCTCATATTGCTGCTTCCTTTTCCTTACTCTGTGCTCTAATCAAATTGGACTACTGTCCATCCTTCATCATAGTTTGTCATCTCTGTTGCCATTCCTCTGGTCATGCCATCTTTCTCCTATATACAACTGCTCTTCTATTTATAACATTAAGGAGTTGCCTGGGGGCACCAAAAGTTAAGTCATCTGCATTAGGTCCCAGATTTGTGTCAGAGGCAGCACCTGAGTCTAGGTGTCCCTGACTCTGAGACCAGCTTCCAACCCTGTGATCCAGACTGCTTTCTGGAAAAATACATTCCAAAACATTTTGCAACTATGGAAATTTCTAATATTCTTGTTTTCCTGATAATCTACAAAAAAAACTAGAGATACGTTGTACTAGGAAAAGAATCAGCACATAATTTTTTGTACTTCCCACATTACTACAATTATTATTTGTTTCAAGACATTTCCTCTTAATGGCATCTCTACAAATTATCACAGTAATTCTTGAGCAGGAGAAGAAGCTATTATATAAAGCTATTATATATAATATATAGTATATGAATATATTATATAAACTATATAATATATTATAATAAATATATATTAAATATATAAATAATATATATTATATAAAGCTATTATAAAACCCAATTTTTCATAGCACTAGGAGGAGGCTGTAATGAAATTGTTTTTCGGGACACGTCTGGTACCTATGTGATATCTGACAATAACCAACAAGTTAAAGAATGCTCTGGTGTTGTTCATTCTTCCCCCAGCTTAATGATTGAATTACTTAACAAAATCCTTATAATTTGTTAGCACCAAGAAGCTGTATTGGCCTCCAGACAAAAGGTAAGACCTTTGGGGGAAGCAGGAATCATCACTCTATACTTTCTTATTTTAAAACTATTGTAAATGCTCAATGAATACTTGCTGATGAATTGTCAAACCTGACAAAGAAGTGTATTATGTATGTGTTGGGGGGGGGGTTGGAGGGAATATTCCTGACAATAGCAGGAATAAGATGGTCAGAATAAGATGGTACTATAGCTCCCTCAAATTCTGTAAATAAATATCTATAGTGATTTAATTCGTCTTGTTGGCACTTGGAGTTTTCTTAAGCAATACACTTTGATGTATCTGTGATGTCAATGATGCATATACTCTCTCCCATGTGATCTTTGACCAGAATACAACCCATGGATGCTTTCTGATCTAGGGCAATTCTTGTTCATGTTCTTCGATTTGTAGTATACTTCAAAGACAAACTGCGCAATGTGCTGGGTCACATTGGTCCTTCTGGGTCAGGGATCTTTAAACTCTTTTGTGTCATGGTTGCCTTTGGAAATCTGGTGAAACTATGGACCCCTTCATAGAAAAATGTTTTGTTGCCTTTATTCATAATTGAAAGACATGCTAAATTGAAGTTAGATGTTAGTGAAAATAAAGATCTAGCTTTTTCCCCCATCCAAGTGCATAGATAGCATGTTAAGAACCCCTGTTAGGGTTTGTTTGGGTTTTTTTTAAAAAGCGTTTTGTGGCTACTGAGATTAGACAATTGCTGTCTCTTTGTTATCCCAAGTGCTCACTACATGAATGGACCATCTCCTTTGTAACTACACACATCCTTGATGATGTCTGCCATACCACTCGTCATCATTGGTAATATGCTAGTATCCATCTGTGTTTTCATGCTCTTTGTCTGCCCCTTAGTTGGAGTCTTCTGTAATTGTGGTATTCTCTGACTCACAGATATACAACAGCACTAGAGAATACTGGTGTTGAAAAGATGAGCTTTCTTAGCAGGGAATAGTATGGGATCATTGCTGATGCACCATTTTCCAAATGAGACCCACATGACCTCCTCATTTTCAATTCTGGCCTCCAGGTGATTGTCAGTCTTCAGTGCTTAGTCCAGAATAAGTAACTAGTGTCATAATCTGGGGCACTGTGCCTTTTTTCTTGACTTAATTTTTCCTGTTTGGATTGCTTAGGCCAATAACTTTTTAAAAAATTATTTTTATTTATTTCACTAGATATTTCCTAATTACATGTAAATAATCTTAACAATCATTTTTTTAAAAATTGAGTTCCAAATTCTCTCCCTCCTGCCACTCCCCTGCCACCCTGAGAATGTAAGCAGTTTGATTTAGATTATGCATGTGAAGTCATGCAAAACATATTTTTATATTAGCCACATTGTGAAAGAACCCTTCCCAAATAAAATAATAAAAATAAAGAAAGTTTAAAAAAGTATGCTTCAGTCTGCATTCAGAGTTCATCAACTCTCTCTCTGGAGGTGGATAGCATTTTTCATCATGGGTCCTTTGAAATTGTCTTGGATCACTGTCTTGATCAGAGAAGCTAAGTCTTACCCAGGTTATCATCCTTAAAATATTGTTGTTACTGTGTACAATGTTCTGGTTTGGTTCACTGCACTTTGCATGAGTTTATATCTTTCCAGGTTTTTCAGAAACCGTCCTGGCATTTCTCATAGCACAATAGTATTCCACTCCAATTTTATACCACACGTTGTTCAGCGATTCCCCAATTGATGGGATCCCCTCAATTTCCAGTTCTTTGCTACCACAAAAAGAGCTGCTACAAATATTTTGGAATAGGTACCATTATGATACTAATTTGAAGGATGAGAAAACTGAGAGTCAGTGCTAAAGTGATTCAAGCATACAACTAATAACAACTTGTTCAACTATTCCAATTCTTTGCTACCACAAAAATTGCTGCTGTATTTTTGTACAAATAGGTCCTTTTCCCATTTTTATGATCTCTATGAGATACAGACCTAATAGTGGTATTGCTGGTCAAAGGGTATGCACAGTACAGTTTGATTGCCCTTGGGACATAGTTCCAAATTGTTCTCCAGAATGGTTGAACTAGTTCACAACTCTATCAAGGATGAACTTGTGTTCCAATTTTTCCACATCCCCTCCAACATTTATTGGTTTTCCTTTCTGTTATATCTGATAGGTGTGAGGTGGTACCTTAGAGTTGTTTTGATTTGCATTTCTCTAATCAATACTGATTTAGAGCATTTTTTCATATGGCTCTAGATACCTTGATTTCTTTGTTTGAAGACTGCATGTTCATATCCTTTGACCATTTATCAGTTGGAGAATGACTTGTATTCTTATAATTTTGACTCAGTTCTCTACATGTTTGAGAGATGAGGCCTTGGCTGCATTAGTTTTGTTTGTTCAAAACCTTTTTAACTTGATGTAATCAAAACTACCCATATTATATCCTATAATACTCTCTGTCTCTTCTTTGGTCATAAATTCTCTGAATATAAATAAAATCCATAGATAACTTTCTGTGCATCATCGATTCAGTGACTGGTAGCAGTACTTAGTCAATGAACTTTCGGATGAGTTTATCACCCTCCCCTTGAGGGCTCTAGGGGTTACACACCTAATGGGTTGGGACTCCCTTCTATACTGCTATTGTTTCAAGCCCCCATATCAGTATGTTTTTCCTATTGTTAACCACCATGTAAACAATTAACATCGATTAGCTTTTATTTTGAAGATATAGCAATAAAAAGACAAACATTTCCCTCCCTTTCTTCAGTACCTTGGAGGCATACATTCTCCACTCTACTTGGGCTCTGGGGGGAGTGAGTTCTAATTTAACACAGTTTCCGCATAGCATTGGTCTCACCAGGTTCGTGTATAAATGTGGTATTCCTGCTAGGTGAGATGGGAAGGAACTATTTATTCTATTCATCCTCATTTCCCACATTTCCAGGGTTCCATTGGCAAGGTCTCCCCATGGAGGGACTACTCCTGATTAATCTGGTCTATGCTCAGCAAGTGTACCCTAGTGAAGTCCTGTTTCCAGAGCATAGTCCACACAAAGAATCTTTCACTTCTCCTGTAATGGCAATGTAGGAAGTGTGATTGTAAATGGGCAAATTCTAATGTTTAGGATTATCACTAACCAGACCCACTTTCACTAAGGACAGGGATATCCCACTCACCTCCCTTGTGGTGAGTGGGAACATTACACACAATCAACAGTTGTCTTCAGTGACTGGGGCCACTTCCCACAATAATCTCAAATAGGCAGTTGAGAGCCAGCCTTCATCTTCTGATGATGGATGCTCCACAGGTGGGCTCTGGGTGAGTAAGGAGTGGCAAGAAGGGCTGGTTAAGGTTGTTACTGGGCCTGGAAGAGGCGGGGGAGGTGGTCAGACCACAGGCTCATGTGGATGAAAAGTCAGAGAGTTCCTGGCATCAGCATTGGCAACCTTATCGCACGTGAATATGTGAGCAGCATAGAAAAAAATTTAGATAAATCAGGGGGTGAAGATATAGAAATAGGGGTGTGTGTGTGTGTGTGTGTGTGTGTGTGTGTGTGTGTATCTGAAGGGGGAAGATAAAGACCCCTGCCAGCTGGTCAGATTTAAAGCTGTGGTTTGTTTCTCAACATTGGCTGCATAGTTGCTATGTTAGAAGCTGAATCCTCTTCTTATCATAGGGATGGTGAGAACTCTGAGTCAGTTTCTTTCCCATCTCTTATCACTCTTATCACAGTCCCTGATTTTGGTCCTAAATTACACCCATGGCATTCCTATATATTTTATCCATTACTTCTTGGGATACCCTTTCAATATATTTGTTGGTAGAGACTTCCAAAGGCAGAGACCGGGAAATATTGTATGTAACAGCAGAACAAAATTAATTCAATAACTATTATTAACATCATGAGGAACAGAGTTTTCAAAACTTACTTAATCAAACCTGACCCTGGCAACTAACCCCATATGTCCCACTGAGATATTCCCTCATGTTTACTGTATTCTAATTCTGATCCTAGGGCAGCTTGGTGGTGCAGTGAATAGAGTCAGGAAGACCAAAGTTCAAATCTGACCTCAGACACTTACTAGCTGTATGACCCTAGACAAGTCGTTTAACCCTATTTGCCTTTCTTTCCTTATCTATAAAACGAGCTAGAGAAGGAGGTGGCAAATCACTCCAGTGTCTTTGCCAAGAAAACTCCAAATAGGGTCACAAAGAGTCGGATACAATTGCAAAACAAAAAATTCTGATCTTAACTTTTCAGTTCAGTTCAGAGGCTAGGTAATATTGGGAGTCTGATCAGATATAAAGGTGCAGTAAAAGGGCAGATATAAAGCCCCTCTGAAGGTTTAGACACCTCCTTGGGTGGCTAGTAAATAATTGAGGCCATGTGATTCATTAGCAATGTTAACTGTCTAACTTTAGTCAGTTCTGTTAGTAATGATTCAGTATTGCTGATAGGTTCATTCCTGACTCTCAATAAAGATCAGTAAGCCAAAGGATCAGTAAGCTAAATGAGGTCATGAAGGATAGGCCACCACTAAAATGACTGAACAACAAGAGGCATCTGGTAGCTCGGTGGATAGAGCGCTAAGTTTGGAGTCAGGAAGACCTGACTTCAAATTTGACATCAGATACTTCTTAGCTATGTGTGACTTTAGGCAAGTCACTTAACCCTATTTATCTCAATTTCCTCATCTGTAAAATGAACTAGAGAAGGAAATGGCAAACCACTCTAGTATCTTTGCCAGGGAAATCCCAAATGGGGTCAGAAAGGGTTAGATGTGATTGAAACAAGTGAACAACAAGTCGAAAGATGTCAGTCTTGCCTCATAATGAGGGAAGAACTCCTTTGAGGTAAGATTCTGGATAATTTAACTGAGTGTCAGGAGTTCTTCCATTCCAGATTGGTCCCAGTAGAGGGGAAATGTGTGAATGCTGGGTGTGATTATTCCCCAGATAGCAGAGTCCACCCACAGAGAGGTAAGGTAAGTCATTGCCCTATGTTCACATGCCAAGAACATAAGTTGCATAATCTTTCTGGAAGAGCGGTCAGGTTAGAGAATGGGAGGGGATTATTTATTCTATTCATCCCAATTTCCCACGGTATTTCTAGGGTTCCATTGGCAAAGGCCTCCCCATGCAGGGACTACTCTTGATTAATCTGGTCTATACTCAGCAAGTGTACCCTAGTGAAGTCCTATTTCCAGAGCATAGTCCACACAAAGAACCTTTCACTTCTCCTGTAATGGCAATACAAGAAGTGTGATTATAAATGGGCAAATTCCAATGCTTAGGATTATCACTAGCCAGCCCCCCTATTATTAAGGATAGGGCTATAATAGGGCTTCCTCTTTCATCATGAGGAACATCATAAACAATCAACAGTCGTCTTCAGTGACTGGGGCCACTTCCCGCAATAATCTCAAATAGGCATTTGAGAGCCAGCCTTCACCTTCTGATGACAGAAGCTCCGAAGGTGGGCTCTGGGTAAGTAAGGGGTGGGAAGAAGTACGGGTTAAGGTTGTTTCTAGGACCAGAAGAGATGAGTGGGGGTGTTCTGGGAGGGGTTTGCATAAACTATCATTGCTGGAATGCCCTGTGATTGCTAGACTATAGGAACATCAGCAAATGAGGAAAAAGGCAATAATTTCAGGTGAATCAAACAAAGGGAAGGGCACTTTCTTAAACCTTGACTTTAGAATCTTATAATCCAATATGATTATACTTCTCCAGATTCTGCCAGTGCAATGACAATGGTTACTGGCTGTCCAACAAACAGAAGAGGCTCTCCCCAAACCGCCACTCAGAAAGAAGAAAAGGGGAAAAGACTCAATCAATATCAGATCAGGGCTTGGTTTACCTGAGGAAGCTTAAGTTTTATGCCAGCTAAAGGTCAGGCCTTGCACTTGTCTGCTTTGGGTCACCATTTTCCATAGGTGGATGTACATGTATTGCTCCTTTGAAGTCCAAAGTCATCTACTTTTAGAGGTCCTTGTTCTGCTTTAAGGGCCTCAGAATCCTTACCTCCTTTAGAAGGTTGTTTCTTAATCACTCAGCATTATCATAAACCTTTACAATTTATGTAGAAGCCAAAGACCTTTCTAGTAGTTGGATGATGCCAGAAGTAGTGGGGTTGTGGCCATTCAGGATTATGCAGAAGCAACAATGAGCCATTTCTGAGTCATAGCTAAGTTTAGGAGTTTATTCTTCCAATTTATTAAATTTAGGTAAAAAAGGGAGTACATTGTAAATGAGAAATCACTCCTCTACCTGCCAGAGTTACCAGGACTTCATGAAGGTGAGCTTGACCATCAGTATGCCCAGTAAAATTTTTACCCTGAAGCATGTAAGAAGCAGGAAATTGGTGAGGTGGGCACATAGTCTGGTATTGGGGGTGGTTACATAGGAAGAAATGGTTGATCTATTGCTGGAAGGTTGAGCAAGGATGTAGGAACAGAAGAAGACTGCAATGGAGAGGGTAGAAAGTTATAAAAAGCTGGGGGAAGAATCAGAGTCAGGAAGAGTAGGAACTTCCAGAACAACAGGAAGAAGATAGTTAATAAAATGGGAAAGACCTCATAAGGAGATGGTTTCTTTTTGTCCTTACTGCCTATGAATGTGTCACTGTAATTTGCTACTAAAGCCAATTTTCAGGTAGTCTTTTCAGCAAATTTAGGGTATTTTTTTTTTCTGGATTTGCCCAAATGGGCCAGTAAATCATTTGATAAGGTTACTGATCCCTAGTAGCCAACCTAAGCATGCACAAAATTTCAAAACCAATAGATCATTCCCAGAGTTAAAGATGTTTAGTTTGAGAAGTTAACTGTGTCTAGATATTTTCACAAAGATGTTGAAACTGGTTTTTAGACAGACTAAGTTCTTTGAAAGGAATTTTCTTTCAATTAACCAAGAGATAACTCAAAGGGTTGTGCCTCAGAGGGTTAGACTAACTAGATCCCATAATGGGCATAAATTTAACCAGGAATAATTGAGCTCTCTAATCTACAGGCAATTGCCTCGAACTAGAGTTATCAGAATTTAACCAAACCTGAGGGATTCCATGATGATCCCTTGCCACTCGAGTCAGTATTGAAGGTTTTGTCAGGTTTATATCATTAGTGATAGGGATGTTTTCTGACCACTTGAGAATTATGTCAGATCAGACCAGACCAGACCTAAACAGGAAGGATAGCCAAGACAGTACAGTAATTATGAATAACAATCAGACGAATGTGCAAAACACTACCCTGACTCTAATATTTATAGATAGGACTGCAACTCTACCAGTCAGTTGATTTTTCATGCCCATAAATCTCCCCACAGAAAATCTATCTTGCGCAGTGTAGAGGGTTATTGAGCTAGAAAACTGATTCTGATCCAACTTTATTGGTCCCATCTTTGAGTGCCAATATTTGTAAGTAAACTCATCCAAGGGTCTATTGATTAGGTACTGCTGCCCATCATTGAATCAATGATGCATAGGTCCACAGATTTTATTTATACATAAATCAAAGGCTTATCTGGATGAAAAATTAGAGAGTCTCTAGCATCAGCAGCAGTGACATTATATAGTATTTGAATATGAAAGCAGCATAGAGAAATGGAATTTTGCAGAAATCAAGAGGGAAAGATAAAGGCACATGTGTCTGAAGGGAGGAGATAAGGACTCCTTCCAGATGATCAGAACTAGAGCTGTGGTTTGTTTTTTGATATTGGTTGCGTAGTTGGTGTGACAGAAGCAGATCTCTTGTTATCATAGTGGTGGCATGTGCCCTGAGCCAGAGCTGCTTTCCATTATGAACTTTCTTGTCACAGGAGATACAGCTATGCTTGTCCTGGAAGTGTGAGGCCAGAGTACTTGTTATAAAAAAGAAGAAAAAACAATAACCTGAGAACTGAAATAAAACTATTGACAAAAATGAAAAATAGAGAAAAGGAAATATTTGAATTCTTCTTCCGCTGCCCCCACCTCAAGCGGTGGGCTCCAATAGTGAATGGAATGCTGGACAAAGAATCTAAGGAAGATTTGAGTTTCAGCCCTGCCTCAGATACTGACTATATGACCTTGGTCAAAATACTTAACCACTCTGACCATCAGTGACCTCATCTGTAAAATTAGGAGGTTGGTAGGAATTGATGACTTCGAAGGTCCCTTCCATCCCTAATCTATGATCTTATGAAAAAACAGACTGTCAGAATATGTACCACTCTCCCAGTAGGGATTAGGGACATAGAGTTGACTGAAAGTCTCCATGTCACCCTTAGGTGAGAAATTAGATGAAACTTCCTGTAGGAACAACACTTGGGACACCAGAAATTGCATGGTGTATTGATCTTCTCTAGTACTTTTGTTTAAAGTTTAGGAGTTCATACACATTTGGATCTTTCTAGTCCTTTTTATGAGTTACTTCAAAAGTGAGCCATAGGGCCTTATGCATTTAGCCCAAGTTTATCCATAGTAAACAGAGGAACTTTTTATGACTGTTTTTGAAAGATCTAGAGTCGGTGAGGTGATTTCTGTGAGTGTTTTTGTTGTTTTGCTCACAGTCTGTGTGTGGGGCTCAAAAAAGGGGATTAAACACATAAGCTTCATTAGAATTATCCCCTTAGATCTTGGATGAAGAACTGAAATGTAAAAATACAAACTATTCCCCAGACTCAGGGAGGCGGGGGCACTTAGCCTCTTCTCCACCATAATATGGCTCTGAAGCCGTACATGCAGGCTAGGTTCTTTCCTAGGGCAACAAGCATGCTAAGAGAGTACTTAGGTTCTTTCTCCTACTCTTTGGTTCTTTATACCCCCACACTGGCACCTTAGGGAAAATTACGTTAAATTCAGATTTGACTCATGTCTAAGGCCTCTCTAAAAGGGAGATGAGAAGAGTACTCTTTGTAAATCAGGTATTGGACAGCTATTTATTTCACACATACAATCAAAATGAGTAACAGAAGAGTCACAAGTATATACTGGCAAAACAAAAACAAAATTTGAAAACTTAAACAAGTAGAAATAATGCAACTACTGTTATACTCTCCTGGGAGGTTTAGATTTAAATATTAGAACATGAAGAAGTTGGAGAATTGATGGATAGGCACTTTACATTTCATCTCAGTTCTGCACTGTCCAAACCAGGGGTGGAAAACCTGTGGCCTTGAGGCTACATGTAGTTCTCTAGATTTTCAAATGCAGCCCTTTGACTGAATCCAAACATCATAGAATAAATCCCCTTAATAAAAGGATTTATTCTGTAAAACCTGGACTTAGTTGAAAGGCTACACCCAAGCACCTAGAAGGTCACAAGTGGTGCAGTTTACTCACCCCTGGTCCAAACAATTCTCTCTTAGGTTCATGTCTTCTTTAAATAGTAAGACAGGTCAAGGTTTGAGCTCCTCCCCATGGTGGTGATCATCCTCTCAGTACAGAAACTGCCCCTACTGTTTTCAGTCAGCTCTGAGAAGCCCAGTATCTCCAGAACTCTCAAACTCACAAGATTACTTCCAAGGCTGGACACATGCATGTTGGAATCAATAGTCAATAAACATTTATTAAGTGCCTACTATGTTCCAGACATTCTTAAGAGCTGGAGATAGAAATAAAAACAAAGAGTCCTTCCCCTCAAGGAGTTTATAATCTAATGGGGAAGACAACACACAAAAGGAAGCTGAGAAGTGGAGGTGGGAGAGAGGGGAGAGAAAGAGAAGTTATCCAACAAAGGGGCATGATGGAGAGTTCCAAAAAAGGGACCCAAGCTTAGCACTCCAGGGGACCATGACTCAAAGGGCAAATTTTATGGAACTCACTCCTCTTATGTGGAGACTGATTATTGACTCAACCCTTTAAACTTGCATGGGGAATAGACACAGTTGGTGAGAGCTAGAGAGAAGAGATATCTGTGCTCTTCTGTCTTCCAACATTGAGGGAAAAGATATGATTCCAACCTCTCCTCATATCCATGAAGAGAGAAAGATTCTGGAAAAAGTCAATACTTAGAAGAGCTGACAGTCTCTATCATGTCCCTATCCCCAGTCTGCTACATTAGAGACTTCAGGAATTTCCCCTTGGGTGAGATCTGAGGCACTTTTTTGGTTGAGCTGTTATCTTGCTCCAAAAAGGAGAGCTCATTTACTCTGTATTTTCTGCTATATGGTCTCATGTGTGTACTTGCTCTGATTTCTGTTTGCTATCTGTTCGGATAAATGGATTTATTTGCTATTTGGTAGGTGTGTTCATTGTGGAACTGGCATCTTGTAGGAAGAGAGTCAAACCTTGGATACGAAGCTTGGTACACTCCTTTCAAGCTAATGTATAGCAATCAGAGCATAGCTTTACCCTGGAAGCTACTCTTAGACTAATAATATTTAAGTGAGCAGATAAATATGATTTTAGCCAGGTAGTCCTTCTCTGAGGAAAGCAGAGTGATTAGCAAGCCTCTGGTCCCAATCTCCTGCTTCCCCTCCTTGCAGGAACCAAAGTCTCCCTTGGTGAAGGATAGGGGAAGGAGACAATAAAGATGTCTATTCCTCCCTCCCTGGGAGCTACCTCTAGACATACCCATGTGGACATACATAACTTACATGGGCAACACAGCAACCCACATAATACCACACACACACATATTCTCCTGGCTCTTCTTTGCACCATCCTTATTTCCATCTTTTGCACATGTTCTAGTGTGTCTAGTGTGGTGACCACAGTTTAACCCACGACTCCTGATGGGGCCTAACCAGGGCAGAGTACAGAGGAAGTGTTGCTTCTCTTACTCACTTTGGACACTAAACTTCTATTGATAAAGCCACACTAGTGCAGATATATAGATCTGCTTGCAATTTGAGTGTTCAGAAATAAGAGAGGAAGACTATGACTCAGTGGATAGACCACTAAGCCTAGAATCAGAAAGATCTAGATCCAAATACGGCCTGTTTCTTTATCTTCCCCATGACCACAGCCAAGTCTCCCCCTTTCTGAGCCTCAGTTTCCTCATCTGGAAAATGAAGGGGTTGGACTTAACTTCTCAGTCCTCTTTCAGCCAGAGATGTATGACCCTATGATGAGCACACTTTTGTTGGCCTAGGGATCATTGTATAGACTAGAGATAGTCTTAATATGGAATTAGCATGAGGGCATGTTACTCAATATAAGAAGCCCTTTAGGGACTGAGCAAATACCATTGCAACAAGCGATCTG
>CM053580.1:298831052-298841244 GCA_028627135.1 Pseudochirops cupreus | reverse complement strand
TATCTATCTATCTATCTATCTATCTATGCAATTATTATTATTATTATTGACTACATCCAACTGGAACTTGAGATACACAGGCACTGCAGTTGGGAGATCCATCCTGCCCTACCAAAAAGTGACATAGGAGAGAATAGACTGGGGGAGGGGAGATGCACCGGGATGGCTGTTTTGGGGTGGTGGGTGGGGGAGGGATGGGGAGAAAATATGTAACTCAAAATCTTGTGGAAATGAATGATGCAAACTATAATAAAATTTTTTTAAAAATTAAAAAAAAAACAAAAAACAAGCGATCTGTATTTGCCAGTGTTTCCCTCATGGACCCTTCTTTCAGTGAAATTAAAAAAAGAGTGCTCAATGCATCAAGGGAGGGATGTCAAGTTTCCTCTATCCTGATCTTTTGACTCAGAAATGTGTGAGATGCTTCATTTGAACAGGCTTGTTATGCACCCCAGGGTTTAGCAAACTGGTGCCTCAGGGGGATGTCTGAGTGATACCTATATATTCTTTAATCTATCTCCACTAAATGATTCAACTCTAATGGTTTTTGTTGTTGCTGAGTCCTTTCAGTCACTTCCAACTCTTCATAGCCCCATTTGGGTTTTTCTTGGCAAAGATAATAGACTGGCTTGCCATTTCCTTCTCCAGCTCATTTTACATATTAGGAAACTGAGGCAAAAAGGGCTAAATGACTTTCCCAGGGTCACATAGCTAGTAAGTATCTGAGGCCAGATTTGGACTTCAAGTAGTTCCTTTATCCGAATTCCCCCCAAAACTGGTCTCATATATAGACCAATATAATAAATGGCATACTTAAGAGTACTCAGAACTGTTCATGTCAAAAATGAGGCAAGTCTCTCATTGAGACTGTTCTTATCTCATTTCCCCCTACCCCACGTTGACTTTAATCAATGACTTGGACAAAGGTATAGATGATAAAGTTAACAAATTTGTGAATGACATAAAGCTGGGAGGCAGAGCATCACATTAATTTACCAAATCAAGATCTCAGAAAATCCTGACGTGTTTGAACAGTGGACTAACGATAACAAGGTAGATTTTTAATGGTAATAATAATAATAATAATAATTTTCATAAATGTAAATATCTGTACTGAGATTAAAACAATAAACCACCCACATACAACATGGAGGGAGCTATGGCTCCAAAGTCCTTGTGGGGCTTTAGTGAGCTGCAGGCTCGCTGTGAATTCTCAGTGTGAAGTGGTAATCCAAACAACCCAGAGTCATCTTAGACTTGCTCAGCGCAAGTCCAGCATCCAGAGGGAGAGACAGTGATTAGGATGGAGCAGAGATTTAAGACTATGCCATAGAAAGATCAATGGAAGGAATAGGAACTATTTCATCTCAGTAGGAGAAGCCTTAGTGGAATTCATGAGGGTCTGTACTTTCCTTGGGCAATTGTTGACTGGCCGATCTTAGAGATGCAAGATATTAAGATGTTCTAATATGTAAATTTCTGGACAAAAGTCCCCAAGTGAATATCCACCTGCTTACTGCACCTATAGCATGCTTTGGAGTCTGGTGACTGGCTCAGAAGAATAGAGTCACATTGGAGATTTGGGCCATGATCCAATTTTGTCACCTTTGTTCTTTGAGTAAGCCCATGATCATCATATGGAAGAGAATGTTTCATAAGCCTAGCCAAGGTCATGAAGAGCTATCTCCTGCCTTGGTAGGGATAGACCCAAAGTTAACCATGGGATAATTCAGGTGGCCCAATGGATAGAGCTCCAGGTCTGGAGTTAGAAAGATCCAAGTTCAAATCTGGCCTCCAACACTTACTAGCTGTGTCGTTCTTGTGTCTGCTTCCATTTTCTCTATAAAATGGTGATAATAATAGTGCCTACCTCCTGTTGTTGTGAAGATCAAATGAGATAATAATGTAAAGTGCTTAGCACAGTTCCTGGCATAAAATAAACAGTATATAGATATTAGTTATTACTCATATTACTATTATGATGATTATCAAGGTGGAAGCTTTGACTGCTCTATTTCCAATAAGGGCCAGTTCACTCGCCACCACTTCTGGGGTCTCACTACCTTATTGGTGCCAGTGTAGACACTTGATCAATTTTAAACCTCCTACCACATCTCTGAACAAACTCAGAACCAAACTCAAATGATACACCAGCCTCAGCTCTTATAGCAAGGATTACAGGTACGTATCGCTATGTCCAGCTTAAACATAATGTTTAAAACAAACGTTACCAGTAGTTATAATAACCTGAGAATGTAATCAAATCAAGACTAGAAATATCAGGATTTAATCTGAATGTCCTCTTACCTTTGGGTCAAATGCTGGGGTCTAACTTTAATATTAGAGGAAGACACTATGTTTTCCTTTTATCTTTTTGAGCCCAGCTACACTTGAATGCATTTCATCCATGGTGAAATTCAGACATCCCAAAATCACTCACATTTTTGTTCTTGGTTTCCACATTCTTAAATGTATCCTGTATCTTCTGCTCATGTTAGAACATCAATTATTTTTTTCCATTACTGAAAATTATTACAAAACCCTTAATGCCTTAAGTAGAAAGACCAGGTAATTTCCATACTCCTGAGGCACACAACAGGGAATGGAGCCAGTGGCAAGTGTTTATTCATACTCTGAAACACAAAACATGTACCTTCACATACACTAAGAGAAAAGATGAGGAAACATCCAAGAGGGAGGAGGACTTTGTTTGTCTAATGGAAGCTTTTGTGTTTTTTAATGCCACAGACATTATCCCATATACCTCCCATCCCCAACTTTGCTATGTAACCCTGTGACTACGATCAGTTAACCAAACATAACAACTCTGTCTTGACACTAGATGCAACATAGTCCTCCTCCCTCTGATCACCTTCTTCTCTCCTCCCTCACCACCTCCATTCCCATACCCCCACCCCGAAAGGAAAGAAATGTGCTTCATCATTTGTTCTTTGGACTCAGAATTGGTCAGTGCCTTTTAACTGAGTTTAGCAGCCTTTTGGAGCTGTAGCAGTTTGTAACAATTGCACGTATTGTTTTCCTGTTTCTATTTTCTTAACTCTGCATCAGTTCATACAAGTTTTTCCATGTTTCTCTGAATTCTTCGTTTTTGTCATTTCTGACAGGAAAGTAAGTTTTCCTTTATCAGGAAGACTCATCTTCATGAGTTCAAATCCAACCTCAGAGTCTTGCTGGCTGTATGACCCTGGGCAAGTCACTTAATCCTGTTTGCCTCAATTTCCTCATCTGTAAAACGAACTGGAGAAGGAAATGACAAACCACTCCAGAATCTTGGCCAAGAAAACCCAAAGTGGAATCATGAAGAGTTAGATACAACTGAACAACAACAACTACGAGGATGACGACAACATTCCTTTATTATAATTTGTTCAGCTACTACAACTAGCTCTGGAGGAGAGCATGAAACTTTGCACAACTCTGCCTCACTTAAACCCAATTTAGTTGGTGCAGGAATTGAGTCACCTTCCTGATGTCCCTTGTCCTCTTTGAGAATAAAGGATGAACAACAATTCAGCTGATGCTCAATTAATACACATTTTGCTTTGTTTCCAGTACCTTGCTACCATTAAAAAAAAGTGTTGCTATGCTTATCTTGGTATATTTGGGACATTTCTTTTTATCTTTGCCCTCCTTGGGGTACATGGTCAGTAGCAGGATTGCTGAGTCAAAGGCTATCGAAGACCATGCTGTTTTGTGTCTACCTTAAAAATTGATGCTGTATTGTCCTCAAAGTTGTGTCTCCTCCAGCACAGATCTCCTTTGTGTGAACTTGGCTAAGTCCAGCTGTTTTTACCATCCTTGCTTCCTTCAGTGTCATTTCCACTTCCTGCATCAGCATTTCCAGGACTGTAATACTGCAGTCCTAATGTAGCAGCTTCGCTATCCTTACTGGTAAAAAAAGTTTATGATAAAAATTGTTACCTATTTTTTTCATTTCCATCCATAATCCTTCTAGTTTCATCTTAAAAACTCTTGGAATGATTTTACTTAGTTTGGTCTCTTGCCAAAGTTGTAAAAAAATAATATTTCCTTTCACCACTTTTCATTCTTTTATGAGGTAATACAGTTTATAATCTTTCACCATCTGGAGTGATCCACTCAAAGTACTTGGAGAAAATTTAAGGATGGAGAGAACACTTTCAGTTGGGATGTCATGCAAAATTTATGGAAGAAATGTCACCTGTGCTGGTCCTTAAAGGAAGAAGAAAGATTTTTAAAAGTGGAGAGGAGAAGAGAGTATATTCCAGGTATAAGGCATGAACTAGGCTAATGCACAGAAATGGTCCCAAATGATACCATTTTAGTGCAGAATGAGATCAGTGAATAACTAACAGTTCACTTTGAATGGAATATAAAGTTATAAAGGGAATTAGAGGGGCATAAATCTGGAAAACTGAGTTGGGGTCAGATTGTAGAGGACCTCACAATTGTAGAGGACCCTGACTGTCAGACTAGGAAATTTGTATTTTATCTTAAACCAGAAGAGTGCCAGTAAATGCTTTAATAACCAGCTCTCAAGAAAAAGGAAAAAAAAAATAATGTACACACAGTACACTTTTAAGTTTAATTTGCACTGTTAATATTTTCTCCATCAATTTCTCAAGTCTGGACAATCAATGAAGCAATAAATTAAGCCCTAATCTTTAGTGTTTTCTGATTTTTTTTTTTTTTTTGGTGGAGGGAGGATGAGAGAGTAAATGCTCACAGTGAAAATTTAACATTTGGTCATCATGAGCTGAAAGCTTATTCAAGTCGGCTCTACCACACCCCTGGTTATAGGCAATAAGGAATAATTGAAAGTTCTAGAGCAGTGAATTACATGACAGACCTGAACATTAGGGCAGCTATTTTGGAGGATGTATAAATGATGATTTGGGGAGAGAGAAGACTGGAGGAAGAGTTTCTGGTTAAAAAGCTATTACACAAACTTTTGAAAAGATACTTAGTAATATAAAGCAATATACTGCTTATATAATACAAAACACATAAACTTAATCACCTTTTCTTCACCTTTGCTTCCTCAACTTCTATTTAAGCTATTAAAATTTAATATTGCTTAATTTAATATTGTTTAATTAAGGCTTAAAGCTTCACCAAGACTTTTGGGACACCCTGTGTATGTGCTAAACTCTGTAAATAAATGGTATATAGGATTTTAGAAGCAGGAGAAGGCAAAGGATCATAAATTTCAGGATAGAAAGAATCTTAAGTCATCTAGTGCAACTGACTCCTCTTGCAGATGAGGATATTGAGACCCAGAGAAGTAATGTATCTTGCCTAAGGTCACTTCTAGTGACAAAGCAATAATTCAAATCGAGGTTCATTACTTCCAAATCCAGCACTCTTACCAATGTACCATCCCCCCACCTTGGAAGGTCAGAAAAAGTTTGTAGAAAAAAAGACTCCAGTATTTGAAACATGAAATGAAGGGATAGAGTATGGGACAACTACCCGCCTTGTGCCTCTGATTAGAATAAGGTTGTACCAATCACCTAATTCAATTACCTTTTCTCCACCTTTGCTTCCTCAGCTTCTCTGTAATCTCTTATCATTACCTGTTCTTTAAACTTTCTTTCCTCAGTTTCCCTAGAAATACACTATCTGATTCTCCTACCTCTCAGATTCTTCTTTCTCTTTCTCATTTTCTGGTTCCTTTACCACCCTCCATACCTAAAAGTGGGAATTCTCTTAAGTGCTATCTTTGGTTCTGTTCTCATCTATCCCTATATTCAGTCTCCCTTCTAGATCTCATCAATTGTGTATCTTCTATTTTCCCTTTTATGTAAATGAGTCATACATCTACATCTTCTCCAGCTCTGATCTCTTCCTTAAAAGTCATTCCCACATCTCCAACTCCCTGCTAGACAGCTCCACCTGGAATTCTCTCAACAGCTGAAACTCATGGTGTCCATGACCAAACTCCACAGTTCCTTCTTGAAATCAGCTCCTGTCCTGACTCCTCTGTTTCTGTTCATGGCCTCAGTTCTTCAAGGACCAGCTCAATCCTACCCTCGGCATACAGTCTTCTCTGAACTCCTGAATGTAAAGATGAAGTTTCCTTCTTTATAACACTTTATATATTTCTTATGGCACTTACCATATTCTCCTTGCATTAGAGGTGTGTATGTTGTCATTTGGTACATATCTTACCCCCACCCCTGCCACCTCATCCCCACCCCTGCTAGATGATAAGCTTTTTGAGGGGCAGTACCACATCTTGTTTGTCTTTTTGCATGGCAATGGCCTACCTAGTCCAGTGCCTACATATAGTAGGCATTTTTAAAATGTTGAATTAGGATGGGCAAAACTAGAACTCACACAAATTTAGAGTAGTTAAGTGATTACTAGAACTAGAAGATGGCATTACTTATTTTACATAAAATTTGATTGATGTTTTTTGTTTTACTATTCCCTATATTTCCCAATTTGTCCCTCTGTCTCTTCCTCTGAGGGCTATCTCATGTAATAAAGACTAGAAAAGAGAAGAAAAAAATGTTCAGCAAAATTAACCAATATGTTAAAAAAAAGTTCATTGTTATGTGCAGTATTTCGAATCTACATGTCTATGGAATAATGTGGGGAGGGAAGAGGGAGATGCCTAGAAGACCTCGTTTCAGAACTATTCCTTTGTCTCAGTTTCCAATACTATGTCAGGAAGGATGGAACTTGTAAACATCAGGTTGTGTCTAGCCAACTTCATAGTGAAGAAAGATTTCTTTTTAATTCCTCCTCATTTTTCCCCACTCTGAGCCAGCAAGAGGGAGTGAGGAACCAGGTGACCTAAAGAACAAAAGGACCCCTGCAAAAGGAATCGGAGATAGTTGTAGGGTCAAAGAAGATGAGTAGTACTCATCTTATTTGTAAAACTTTCCCCACATAGAATGGGGAACCACGTAGCACAGTTTGGATTGGTCACAGAAGTTACAAGTATGATCATGTGGAAAACTTCGAAAGAGATTCTCAGAACCAATACCAAGGATGACTTCTAAAGAGGAAGAAATTTAGGTAGCAAAAGAGAGGTGAAGAGGAGGAGCTTTGTGACATGGTAGGATATATTTCATTAGATCAGGAGTTCTTAACTGTTTCTGAGTTATGGACCCCCCCTTTGGCAGGCTAGTAAGGCCTCTGGATGTCTTCTCAGAATAATGCTTTTAAATCATTAGTGGAAATGTTAAGGTTCAGTTCAGTCTTTCCTGTTCCTAGTTCCTGGACTCCGTGAAATCTATCCACGGATCTTAGGTTAAGAACCCCTAGATTAGATAACTTTAGCAGCAAATCCAATATTCAATGCCATTGCTTGGATCATGTTTTTTAAGTACAGAGTTTCTGACTTTGAGTTTTTACCCAGTGTAACAGGTATAATCAGAGGACGTCTTCCCTCCCCTCTTTCCCACATTGATTTTGGGTAGAGTGTACCCCATGGTTAAAGCCTGGAACTCACTTGCAGCTGGACCCTTTCTGGTGCCACATGGCATCATATATGCTGCCTTGGAGCTTGGCCCTTTTGTTGAACAGATTTGCCCTGGCCCTTTCTTAGGTCATGTGGGCCATGTGTAGGGGCCTTAACAGAGGTCCTGAGGTCTGGAGCTGTCAGGAGTGGCTACTTTGGGATCTTCAAGGTACCTCAGTCAGTGTTTGCTACAGTATAGGAGACAGCGGCCACTACAGTATTTCTTAGAGAAGAAGATGACCCCCTAAAGGTGGATGAGACCAACTCCTGGACTGGCCAGAAGACAAGGGCCTGGAGAGAACTATTCTGACAGTGAAATGTCTATTCAATAGGCATACTAATGGCTTCATGTTTTTAATATTTTGTTTCAACTCCATGGGAAAGAAAAAAAAGTTACGAGTCACTGTATCATCCTTTAAGTTTTTATGATCAATATTTATGAAGCTTTTTTGTTTGAAGCATGTGTGTGTGGCCCTGCCCTCCTAGGTGCACAGTGGTTCTATATGGTACACCAGAAAAATTAAAGATATTTCTTCCTTGTCCTCTTAGTCAAACTGAAATTTGTGTGGATTCTCTCTATGGAAAATGACACTTAGATTTTTCTCCTTTTCTTATGTTCTAAGATCATTTGTCTGGTTATTGGTTAGTTATAACTTACGTTTTCAGGTGACCTGACTTGACATTTAAGGAATGTAAGTAAAGCCATTTAAAAAAAAAACCAAAACATTTCCTGAAAAAGAAAAAAAGAAATTCAGAGAGGTCTATTACAAGAAAAATTCTTAAATCATGGGATTGGGAGGGCAACTTCTCAGCTACAGATAACTACACTATGACCCCCTACCGCCCATCCCCCAATCATGAGGTCAATACCCTGTGGAACAGATGCCCAAGAATGAGAAGATGACAGCCTTTAGAAATCTCACAAATCTGATAACAAAGGGGGGAAAACACAAACACAGGGTGGTCTCATCCTGGCACAGGCTTGCCTAAAAGGCCATGAGTTCATGGCTTATGGCTCAGTCAGAGTGGTAGAAGGGGGAAAGCATCTTCCTACAATCCTCTGGAGCTCAGAGTCATCTTTACACTTCAAGGCAAGCAGGAAGAAGATATCTGAAGGTCAAAGATCACCTGTTTACTATATGCATGGAGTTACAGATCATTTTCAGTTATGTACTGACAAGCACATATCTGTGCCAACTCTGAAGTGTGAGCATGTAGGGGCAGGGGGCAGGGAACAGGGAGGCCTAGGAAAAGTCCCTCCATAACAAGGCACTACCACCCCCAGGCAGGAGTTCTTGCATTTATTGTCTTCATCTATTAATTGCCAAATCACTTACTCATCTTTCTCAGTGACTTAAGTAGCTGGTTAAGTAGCCTTCTTCTTCTGTCTCTGTCCTTCTTTGCTCAGAAATGTCAATAGTTATGTTAACATGAATCTGACTTCTTAATTCCTCATACATATCAACTCCCATGGCTCTTTCTCACACCCTTCCCTAAAACCCAGATTTTGCCCTTTGCCACCTTGGTTCCACCTTAAATAGCTACTTCATGCACAAAATTGCTCCACCTCTAAGTTTTAGAACTTGGAAATTAAATTCTCCCATCACAACTTTCTATCCTTTTACCTCTCCCATTCCCCGATTCATTTCTGTGGTCTCAAGGCATCTCTGCCACTCTGATTTCACTTACTTCCATTCCCAGCCTTGATTTCGTGGTCAATCACTTTAATGTATCCCCACCCAACAGCTTTTAAATAGCACTTTAAATATTTTATCTAAATTGATTCTCACAATGATTCTGTGATCTAGGTGTTATTGTTCTCTGCATTTAACAGATGAGGAAACTGAAGCTGAGAAAGTTTCAGTCACTTGCTCAAGATCGTACAGACAGTCAGGTGTCTGAGTCAGCTTCCCAGATCACATCTTCTTGACTCTTAAGTTCACTATCCTATCATGCCACCTCACTGCCTCCCCATTTCACTTATGACAGCATCTATGCCAGGTGTTTTCTCCTGTCATCTTCCCTCTGATTTGATTCCCAATCCCCACACTTATATGATGATCTAGCCTCCTGATTTATTAAGTAAACTGAGGCCATCTTATCTGAGCTCCCTCAGCACCTCTCCTTCAATCACCACAGATTTTTAGTATCATTATCCAACCTATCTTTCTTGCCTCTTAGCCCAGAAGAGACATCCCTTCCCCACAATAAAACTAACCTCTCTACTGGCACCCTTAATCCAATTTCCTCCTGTCTTTTCTAAAATTTTGGTCTAGCAGGCATCTCTGCTTTCCCATGCATTTAGAGCCTCTCCTTCTTTGTCTATTTCTGCTTATAATCATGCTTAGGTTTCTCTAATTTAAAAAAAAATCTTCTCAGTTAAGCTTCTTTTAAAAAGTAATATTTTAAAAGGCAATCAATAAAACAAGAACTCAATCCCTGATTTATAGTGTTTGCCAGTTTCTGAGGTATAAATGCTTATATTGAAAACTTAATAATCAACTACAGATTGGAACTGGTATCAGCAAACTCCTGACACCAGCATCAGGAAGACTGAAAGAGCAGTTCAGTTTTGGGTATGCTGAGTTTGAGATGTCTCCAGAAATCCAGCATGAAATATCTAATCAGCAATTAGTGGAACAGGGTTGAAGCTCAGTGGAGAGATCCAAACTCGATATATATATATATATATATATATATATATATATCTGGGGATCATTG
>CM053580.1:298815027-298830552 GCA_028627135.1 Pseudochirops cupreus | reverse complement strand
TTTCTCTAATTTAAAAAAAAAATCTTCTCAGTTAAGCTTCTTTTAAAAAGTAATATTTTAAAAGGCAATCAATAAAACAAGAACTCAATCCCTGATTTATAGTGTTTGCCAGTTTCTGAGGTATAAATGCTTATATTGAAAACTTAATAATCAACTACAGATTGGAACTGGTATCAGCAAACTCCTGACACCAGCATCAAGAAGACTGAAAGAGCAGTTCAGTTTTGGGTATGCTGAGTTTGAGATGTCTCCAGAAATCCAGCATGAAATATCTAATCAGCAATTAGTGGAACAGGGTTGAAGCTCAGTGGAGAGATCCAAACTCGATATATATATATATATATATATATATATATATATCTGGGGATCATTGGAATAGAAATGATAAATGAAATCTATGTTAGCTGTTGAGATCACCAAGGAGAGATTGTAGAGAAAGAAGATTAGAGAGTCTAGGACAGAGTCTTGGGGAACTCTCATAATTAAAGGACATGATCTGGATCATGAGCCAGCAAAGGAGACTGAGGAGTGAGCATAAAGGCAGGAGGAGAACCAGGTAGTATTGTGAAAGCTCAGAGAGGAAAGAATATCCCTGGAGGAGAGAGTGGTCAGGAAGGGTGAGGACTGAGAAGATAGATCAGAATTAGAAATTAAGAGATCATTTAAAACCTAGGAACAATGGCCTAAAAGTGCAGAGAAGATTTTAGTTCAATGGAAGGAAAAATAATTAGAGCTCTTTGTCAGTGTAATGAGCTACATTAGGAGGCAGTGAATTTCTGATCCCTGGAGAGCTTTGAGTAAAGGCTAGATCAACACTTCCCCTAGGGAATCCTGTTCATTGATAGTTTGAACTAGCAGAATACAGAGGTCCCTACTAGCTCTAAGATTCTATGATTCTGCCATTTCAAACTCCCTAAAGATGTCTTTGCTGTACATAAAAGACCCATCAGCACCTCAAAATTAAACATTAAACATTATTATTAAATTATTGAGTTAAACATTAAACAAAATTAAACATGTACAAAAAAGAGCTTATTTTCTTTCATCCTAAACCTGTTCATCTTACCTTCTTTCTGTTTGTGACATGACCTTTTCACCATTTCTTCCACATTTATAGCCTTGGGGTTTTATCTTTGAGTTACCCTTCTTCCTCTCTTTTGAAATCTAATCAATTACCCAAATCCTATCATTTCTGCCTTCACAATCTCTCTTGTAGTCATCCCATACTTTTTGTTCCCAGTGACACCCCCAGAGTATAAACTCTTAGCACCCACTTGGACCACTGCAGTATCTTTCTTATCTTTCCATATCTGTTTATTCCCTGGTTCAATCTGTTCCTTAGCATATCACCCCATTTTAAAAAATCATGTGTTTCCCTACAGAAAAACTACTGAATCATCTTCAAACTTTTATTTATGTAATAGGGGCCATCTCATGGAGCATGCACCAAATTGCCTAGATCAACCAAATGCTTCATTTCTGCAGCTAAACTCTTCTCAGATGCTACCCATTTAGAGTAAGAAGTTTTAACCTAGAGTCCACAGAGTTCTCACCTACGGTCTACTGGTAGAGAAGCATGCTTAGATTTCAAAGGATCCCTGAAATTGGATGAAAATACCTAAATGGTTTCTTTTGCAATCTTTTCTTCATTTTAGTATAATTGGTTTCCTTTGTAGTTCTATGTATTTTGCTTTATGCACTTCAAAGTATAATTCTGAGAAGAGGTTCCTATGCCTCAAAAGACTGCCCCAAAGGTCCATGACACAAAAAAGTTCAAGAACTCTTGATTTAGAGGTTACTCTTTTAGCAAACTGCCAAGAACTCTTGAAATTTGGAATTAGCATCAATGTGAGCTTGAAAGGACCTCACAAGTCAGCTCCATTTTCTCAATTGCAAAACTCTTTTATTCTTCCATGCAACTGAATGTTAGGAAGGAGAGAAAGTCCCTGGAAAAAAGCTCAGCTCAGTCTTTCCCCTGCCTAACTGCATTCCTGGCCTTTTACATGAGTATATGGGAAACATTTCCAAGGTTTGTGCTGGTCCTATGCTGTGATTCTAGTCTAAGAATCTTAGAAGCATAAAGGTTCCATATCCTCCTTTAGCTGCCCCGTAACTATTTATCTTAGAATCACATAATATTCATACTATAAGGGAATTTAAGTCATCTATTCCAATCTCCTTATGGGAAAACCGAGACTCAAAGAGAAGTCATTTGTCTAAGGACATGCACGGGGAGTTAGGGTAGATATCTAACTTGAACCCAGGTCTCTTGGGTCCAGCTCTTTTTGCAAGGTAGCCATAGCAGCTAGGTGGCCCAGTGGATAGAACACTGGGATTGGTATCAGGAAGACTTATCTTCATGAGTTCAAATCCAGCCTCAGACACTTACTAGCTGTGTGACCCTGGTCAAGTCACTTAACCCTGTTTGCCTCAGTTCCTCAGAAGAAAACGTCAAACCACTTCAGTATCTTTGTCTAGATAATCCCAAATGGAGTCACAAAAAGTCAAACACAACTGAAATGTCTGAACAACAGTAACACCCACTGCCTGGTAAAGGAGCATCATACCTCTTGTGGTAGATAACATATTTCATCCTAATTTTCAATGAAGTTCCATGAAGTTAAGAGGAATTGGTATTGGATAATTTCTGAATATTTCTTATTGTGACAAACTAGTGCCAACCATAGTTCAGGTCCCTTTTCCCTTTTGCTTGATCACTATAGTAGGTACCCAAATGATAAATTAGTTCAGGTAATTTCTAGCTTTTAATGTAGCAAATTTTAAAAAAACCCTAATTCATGAGAGTTGCTAGGCCTGTCTACCATAAAATTATTTGGAACAGGACTATGGAAAAACAGGAACATTAGTGCTTTGTTGGCAAAACTCTGAATTGTTGCAATCGTTTTGGAAAACAATATGGCATTATCTAATAAGAGCTACAAAACTCTTCCTACTTTTTGACCTGGAGTTCCCAGTGGATGTTATTGACAGGAAAAAAATTGTACAAAGGTCATCTAGAAACATTATTTATAATAGAAAAAAATGGAGAAAGCTTGTGGATTGAAGTAATTAAGGAATAACTGAATAAATTGTGGCACATCCGTGCAATAGAATGTCATTAAATCATAAAAATATAACCAATAGACAGAAGACAAAGAAATATAGACACATACATGTAGTGAAGAAAGTAGAATAAAAAGAATACTATCCATCCATGTAAATAACATTAACAACAAAACACTGGAGAAATATGTGGAAAAGGAGAGAAAGTTCAGAAGAGAACATGAAAATATATAGCGTAACTTTTAAGGGCTTTATGAAAGTAAATTTATACATTTTAAAAGGAGAAATTTAAGTATAATCATTTTTTTGTGTTTTAATATCTGTGATTTTTAACACTAAAATGACAAGAATTTAAGAATATCTGTTTTTTTATTCCCTAAGGAAAATAAAATGAGATATATAGAATGAAAGTTTTATTTCAAAGTAAAATTATAGTATATGCTTAAAATTAAAATTTAAAATGAGCAAATATAAAAATATTTGCACAAAATAGGATAATCAATTATAGTAAAATTACAAAAAAATTATTATGTCAATTGGTGCAGTTGCCATGGCTGACAATAAAACAAAAAAAAAAATAAAGTTTATCAAAAGATTTTTTTTAAAGAAGCCAGTATGAATTTGAATATGTAATACTCTATATGCATAATTCACCCCTTCTCTAGCAAGAGGAGTCAGTTGTGATTGTAAAATTAGTACTTTAGAACCAAGATTGGTAATTATCTTTTATCTGAATTCTGATTTTTGCACTGTTTTTATTTCCAATATTAGTCCTCTGTGGATGTTTGACTAAATGCCAAAAGATTTATCAGAGTAGATAAACAAAGACAGTACAACCCCAACTGGCCTTTTGAGGCTGCCCAGCTTGGCTAACATGGACCCCCTGTGTCCCTTACCATCTGGGTGGGGGTAGCCTCTTTGATTGTCTGCCTGTGTCTTTCTGACAGCTTTTTGGCCGTGCCTTTTCAGCTATGCCTGTTGGCTGTGCCCAAGTGGACACCATGAACTGAATAGGTGAAAGAAGAAGAACTTGCCTTACTCTGTTTACCTCTCTTGTGCCCCAGTTCCAAGATATGTCTGGGAGTGTTTGTTTCTGTTCTATGTAGACTGTCCTCAGTTTCAGGTGTGGGGGGTTAAATTCTCAAGGGCTGGGAGTTTGAGCCTTGGTAAGCTTGGTGCCAGGAATGCAGGCAGGGCCAGGCATGGAAGCCCCGAGGAACCAGAGTGTCTGGAACTTGAGTCCAAGTGGAGTTTAGGATTCAGAACAGGGATTATGCTCTATGGGACCCAAGCTAACCTATGAATCTAATGCCCTTCTCCTACCCAGAGGCTGAGGTGATACAATCTGGGAAGGCCTTACACCTCCCATGTGCTGGAGGTGGGAAGGGGGGTGTATGTTCGTGTATTTGTGATTACTGTATATATTTGGAAGCAAATATTCCCTTTGTAAAAACTCCACTAGGTTACAATAGTAATTTACATGAAAGCATTTGAAAAAATTCCCTAAATGTTCTGAAACACAAGTAGAACTGACCACTGCTTTTACTATAAACCCACATTTGAAGTCATTTGAAGTCCCTCCTCACTAGAGGGCAGCTTTCTACTTTAATGCTTGTTTTTTTTTCAAGCAGCAGGAATGGCAGTTAAATTCGGTATCCTTTTATTACTAAATCTGAGGATATAGACTCATACAATCTGGAGAAGCCTCCTAATCTGACTCTCACATTTTACACATGAGCAAACTATTTTACTTTTTGCTTTTTAAAATATGTGTGTTTTTAGATAGAATAAAATACTGTACCACCTAGATTCTTTAAATGGCAGGAATTGGACCATGGGAAAGCGATTATTGAAAGCAGAAAGAGCAGCAGCAGTGGCTGTATTTGTTGGGACTTGAACAAATCAAAAAAAAAAAACAAAAACGTGGATCTTGACCTTAAGAAGATTGTAATCTAAGGCCAAATCGCAAACAGTCCCTCAAAACAAACTCTCACAAGTAAAGGGTGTGCTGAGCTAGCAATAGCATAAACATGTTTTGTGTAGAAGACAGTAGCGTGGAAATTCAAATGGAAAAAGCTTACAATAATAATTCACATTCATATAGCTCCTTAAGATTTACAAAGCACTTTCCTCTCAACAAACCTGGTAGGTGGGTGGTACAATTAGGCTTATGCCTATCTTAAAAGCTTATAAAACTGAGAACAAATGACTTGCCTGTGGTCACATAGCTTTTAGCAAGATTTTGACCCAGAACTCTTAACTGTAGAATTAGAATATTTTCCATTACATTAAGACTATTCTCTTTTAAAATTCAAAAAGTTTAAAAAATAAAGTTTTTAGGGAGTGGAAGGAGTTAGTTCCTGATCAACTGATTTTCATCTTGCTCCGCCATACCCAACCAATGATGAAATAGAAAGGGACAAGTAACAGATGAGATGTCAGTGGGTTACCCCATAATCCCTTTATGAAGTGTGAAAATATTTTCCTGATAGAATTGGAAAATAGTGAATAGATGCTCTAGAATTGTCCGTACAACTAGTGACCTTCAAAAAGTTGTGCCTGCCAAGCCAGGAAGGAGTCAAGGCAAAGATGAGGCAGGAAGCAGCTTTTATGTAGTGTGTGAACCTTGAACCTTTGCCAGAAGGCAGCCAGGAAGAGAGGATTTCACACACACACACACACACACACACACACACACACACACACACGTTTACAGACATTAACCAAATAACACAGTAGAACAGTATTAAGAGCAAAAATCAGTCATGCAACCTTTGTGCTGTGTATTCCTAAGCTAGTCACTTTTCTTGACTTTATTTTTCTTATCTGTAAAATGGGGATAATAGCAGCTACCTCATGGCATTGTTGTGAGGATCAAAGGAAATCACATATAAAGTGGTTTGCAAACCTCAAAGCAAAATATAAATACTAGCCATTAATAATAACTAATAATAATAATAAAGATATTTAGAATGGAAATACAGGCTTTTATAGGTAGCACCAAATGGGCTAAGTGACAACCAAAGAATCCCCAAATCAGGACATAGTGATTTTTGCTCGAGTACAAATACTAGTGTATCAAGATTTCATTACATTTACAAAGGTTCCTCCTACCAAGTCACTTAGGACCTTTTTATATACTAAGAAGAGAAATGTGTTTTCCTTAAACTTGTTATTCTACAATCTGCTGTCACTGTCACTTCATAATGCAGGAAATTTATCCTCTTTTAATGTTCTTTTTTGACTCTAAAATGTAAAAAATTGTTCCAATGTAAGAGATCATTCCACTTTTCAGTTTATGGATCTGAGAGGTTGATATTATTGGGCATATTTCCAAATTTCCTTTCTGTAAATGTAAAGCATCTCCTCTGTGATTCTCAAAAGACTATCAGAACAACTTTGGCCAATTAGGTAAGTTATTTGACCAAAATATGAAGATGTTCCGTAAAACAAAAGCAAGGGGAAAAAAACCTCCATGATGACAGAAGATAGGAGAATTCAGGACAGCAGGAAAACACCTAGAAGTCAAAGGAGACCAGAAATATTGTTGTTTTTCAATATGACTGGGATATATGACAGAAGTATTATATATAAGGGCGAAAAAAAAAATCCTCCTTTAGAACCAACCTAGGTTTTACTGCAATAAATCATCCAATTTGTGTGTGTGTGTGTGTGGGGGGAATGGGAGACAAATAAAACCAACCATAACATGCTAACAATGCAAGGGCTGAGAACTCAAGTCACTAGACTCCTGTGGTTATTTCCTTCACTCGGTATCTCTCTTTCTTTCCCACCAGAGTTCATAATCTATTTTTTCTATCTTCACTTCTCCTATTCTCAGAATCACAGACTGATAGAACTCATCTGGTTCCCCCACATGACAGATGTATGAAGACAAAGTAAAACAGCTCTTTGGGGGATGAACAAGCTTTCTGATGACAACAGAATCTAGTGTTCTCTAGAGGGTGGTTTTCAGTCTACTTGACCTACCCTTGGTTACATACCCATTGAGTTACCCTTCTTTCTCGGTTGCCTGCCTCTCTTTCCACACTGTCCTGCCACCCTTTCAACTACCTACTTGTGACAGGGGGAATATCTAGTAAGCTCCCTGCCATGTAGACTAGGCTAGGTTTTCCTTAAAAATGATAATTCCATCCTTAAGACTCCATAGGTCCAGGGGACTAGGACCAGTCACCCAAGACATAAAAAGCCCTGCTTATGAGTAGTCTGAACTCCTTGGATTTGAATTTCCTGCTGGTGTGAGAATTAACATTCCTTCCTCACTAGACATTTCTCTAAGAAGAGCTATGTCTACCTGAACCAATGCTGCATCCTTGCCAAATATACTTTCTGGGGTATTGCTAAGTAAACTTCTTTTCATTAAACATTAGACAACATACAAGCGTTTTCATTTTGTTTTAACTCCCAGGTCTGAACAATCAGACCTAAGTCAGGCCTAGCCTAGAACAGTAATCTTTATCAGTTCTTTTCCATGGGATTTGGCCATGTGGCATTGACAGGAATAAAAGCAACTTCCTGCTATCAAAAGTTGGATTGTGTCCAACAGTATGAAAATTGCAAAGCAGAAGGGAAGTAGAATGAAGCTGCAGGGATGGCCTGGCAGAGCCATTGGGGGTGGGGGGCGGGGAGTCCTTGAAGCAGGAGTAACCTTATCACATTGGTTGGAGAGTATGATGCTAATCTCCTTGGTGGGAGTGCCTGGAGAAAGAACAGCATTTCAGGGCAAGTCCTCTGCCCATGTATTAACCAACATTAGCACAATAAAACTAAAGAGAATATAAAAACATTGGGATTATTTTCTGTAGAGGAGAGAAGGTTGAAGGGCATCTCAATGGTTGGCTTGGTTAAGCATGCAAAGTTGGTGTCAAAAGAGAGGTCCTCTGCAATCCAGCCCCAAGCTACCTTTCTGGCTTCATTACCATAATTTCCCAGAATATATCCACTACTTGTATCAAACCAGCTTTCCCCTCCCTGGAAATATATACCATTCTTTCCTACCACCATGCCTTTGTTAACCCTGAATGATAACTCACATTTCTGTGTAACTTTAAAGCTTACAAAGCATTTTCATCACAACAACCCTGTGAGGTAGGTAGTTCCTTTCTGATTTTATAAGCAGGGAAACTAAGGTTCAGAAAAGTGAATTGACCTGTCCAAGGTCACACAGGTAATAAGTGTTTCAGCTGATATAGGATTCCATACTTCTTGACTCTACAGGCAAGGCTCCTCCTGTTACTCTACAGCACACCATTCCCCCAATCTGCAAAATCCTTCTTCCTCTCTTCCCTCTCTTCACATTCTACCCAGCAGCCAAAGCATAGGCCTACACTTCCCTCCACCTTCAACCTTTTCTTTTCACCCTGACCTGCTGATTATTTGAATGATTAGTCCCATGAACACATATTTCATCTGCCTCATTAGACTATGGGCTGCCCTCCGGCTCCATTTTATTCTCTGCGACTTCTTAGCCCATAGCACTTCCAGGTACTGGAAAGAGTACAGGAGTGAGTGCAAATCCAAGGTTCAAATCTTGTCTCTGGTGCTTCCTGTTATTTATCCTGCCTGGACTGAAGGGGTAGGACATAGGGCCCTGGACCTAGGAAGTCTTGAGGATGGATTGACTTCTTTTTAAAGGAAGACCTAGCCTAGTCTACATGGCTGAGAGCTTGCTAGATGTGTTCCCCACTCCACCTGTCACAAGTAGGAAGTTTGAAAGGGTAGGCAGAATGTGTGGAAAGGAGAAGAGAGGAGAGGAAAGGAGGGAAGGGGATAGTAGGGGAAGGGAGAGGAGAGGAGGGGAGAGGAGAGGAGAAGAAAGAAAAAAAGAAAAGAGGGTCCTAGAAACACTTTTTTTAATGCACAAAAGAGAATAGAAGGAAGTTTAGAAGGAAATATAGACAAGCAGGTTGGCTTGGAAAGTAACATGGCGAAAATACATATATTGTGTAGAGATATATATATATATATGTAAATTCACATATATACACACATACATATATTTATGTGTAGAAACATGATGCACACAATAGATCTGTGGTTTAACATGTAACCTTTTCCCACATTCTACTTTGTATCTAGAAGTGTTCTCTTTTTGGTGTTTGTTAAAATATGAATAAAAATAATTAGAAATTAGGGAATAGGATTTGAATTCCTCTTAAGTCCCTTCAACTTCTAAATCTATTGAAATGGTCTTAGATTGTAAACTCTAGGAATTCAGCAACCACATTTAGTCTCCTCCAGAGCCCAACACATAGTCCTCTGAACACATAGAGGCTAAATCAGTGATTGTTGTATTGCTTGGAATAGGTGCTGTTCAAAGAATATGTGCTGATTTATTATCAGGAGAATGATAACCAGCTCTTGTCAGTCTCCACTCAGGTTATAAAAAATGGGAAAGCACTTTAAGGGCATGAGAAGTCAGTCAGGGAGAGGGAAGACCTTTACTGGATTAAATATCCTCCAGTAGGGGTTCTGAAATGCTTTGTGTCATGGACCTCTTTGATAGTCTGGTGAAGTCTCTGATCCCTTTCTCAGAATCATGTTTTAGATACAAAAAATAAAACACATAGGAATAGTAAGGAAAGTGGTACTTTGGTTTATTCTGAAATACAGCTCTCTCTCTTCTCTCTCTCTCCTCCTTCTCCTCTTCCTCCTCCTCCTTCTTCTCTCTCTCTCTCTCTCTCTCTCTCCCTCTCTCTCTCTTTCTCTCTCTCCTTCTCCCTCTCTCTCTCCCTCCCTCCTTTTCTCTCTCTCTCTCTCCTTCCCTCCCTCCCTCTCTCTCTCTTTCTCTTTCTCCCTCTTTCTCTTTCTCTGTCTACACATACACACACACACACACACACACACATACACACATAGACATATACATACATATGCACACACATATACACATAGATATATATACACAAACATACATACATATACACATACATACACACAGACATATATATATGTGTGTGTATATATATATATATATATATATATATACACACACATATTAAAAGTTAATGCCCCTCAGGTCTAGAATCCCTAGGGCTTTATTAATGTTTTCCAGCTGTAGGATTTTAGCTGTAAATTAGCACACTGGTTATAATCACAAGCACACTGAACTGGTTTGACCTGTCATCCTTAACTCCTAGAAAGGTAACTTCATGCCTTCCCTCTCCTATCCCCTTCCATCTACTCTGTATATATCTTGTAAGTACCTAGTTCTTTACTTTTTGTTTTCCCCAGGACAATGTGAGCTCCTTGAGGTCAGAGACTGTATATTTTTGCCTTTCTTTGACTCCCTAGTACTCAGCACAGTGCCTAGCACATTAGGTTCTTAACTTGTTGACTGAAAAAAAGAAAAAGGAATACAGTTTCATAGTTAGATTCTCTTCTTGAAAAAGGAAAGCAAAACCTGTCTGAGTCCTGACATTTACTACCATGAAAACCCAATAAAGATCATCTCTGCTGCCATTTAAAAAGGAATAAAAACCATCATAAAGCCTGTAAAGGGCTTTTATGATAACATCGCCAGGTTCTAAATCACTTGGCCTCTGCAATATTTTACTGAATGTTATCTAATTTTGAATATTACCCTTTGCAGCAGAGGGGTAGAGAAAGGACCAAACTAAGAAAAGCCTGTAGTCTGTGTCTCCCTCCCAGCAGTCCAAGGCTCTGAATGTCTACTTTTCTAGACACTAAATAGGCATAACAAGTGGAAACCTGAAACTCACTTGGAAAATGTGGATTTGGAAAAAATGTCACACAGACATAGCTTAAGTTAAACAATCTCCTGTTGAAATTTTTTTGCTTTCGTATTTTCCTTAGCAGTATCATTTTACTTCCCTCATAGTTATCAGATTATTACAGCCTCTGACTCACAAAGAAAAGCAGGCATGGACACTGTTTCTCTCCTAAATTACCTGGAATGTCCTCCAAGCAGGCATTTGGCTCCAAGAGGTCAGACTCTTGTTCAACAAATTATGTCTAGAATGGAACAGTTGTCAGTGGGTAAAAGGTAAGAGTCAGTTGTGATACACTGGAAAAAGTCCTGGGTTAGGAGTCAGAGAACCCAGGTTCAAAATATACTTTCCTTGCTTACTACCTATGTGGCACAGGGCAAATCACTTTACCACTCTGAGCCTCAGTTTCCCCATATGCAAAATGAGGGGATTGGACCGAGTGACCTCTGAGATCCTTTCCAGCTCTAAATCTATGGTCCTATGGGCTCTTCGAAGGACCTCAAGCTATTGGATGTTTAGAAGATGCCAGGGAAGGGTACCCTGAACCTTTTTTTTGTTTGTTTAATTTTTATTTTTGGGGTACCCTTAACCTTGACTTTCAAGGGAAGTTACTTAACAACCTGAAAAATAAACCTCAGACCAATTCATAGCACAGAGATAATTTCATCTAATCCATCCCCTCCCCCCAAAACCCTGGAAGCCTCATTTTTTGCCTCATTTCTTATCTCTTAGTTTAGAACAAGCAAAATTTCTACTTCCTCCCCAATCATTAAAGCGAAAACTTAGGTGTCTTAGTACTTGTTGCAAATTGGTCCTTGTAATTATCAAGAAAACTTCTTGTTGTTCAGTCATTCAGTCTTGTCCAACTCGTTATGACCCCCTTCCATCCTCCACCATCTCTCAAAGTCTGTCCAAGTTCCCATTTCTTGTTCTGATGACATTATCCTCTTTCCTCTCCTTTTCTTTTTGCCTTCTATCTTTCCCAACATCAGGATATTTTCCAATGAGTTCTATCTTCTCACTACCTGGCCAAAGTATTTAAGCTTTAGCTTCAGTATTTGAACTTCTGGTGAATAGCCTGAATTAATTTCCTTAAGGATTGACTGATTTGACAAGAAAACTTAAAAATACACTAACCCCTCCTTCAAGATATTACATCTGCAGCTCATTTTTAACTGAAATAGTTTGTTCCTAGTTATTTTAAATAAATGCAGTTCAAAAGGTGCTTTCAGATCTACTCAACTGCTAGCTGATTCATTTCTATAATTTCTGAATGCTGTTTTCATATTTATTTTCCTTGGAGAGACAGCAGTAGATTAAAACAATGGATTCAGAGACTTGTATGGATTCCTATATGAACTTTGGCAGCATTGACTTCTCTAAGGATCAGGTTCCTCATCTGCAAAATGGAGACTAACCTATCTCAACTGATTGGCATGAGGATCAAATTACATAATATATATAAAGCCCTTTATAAATCGTAAAGTACTTTGTAAAGATCAATTGGTTCTGACACATGACTGCATTGGCAAGGGAAACTCCCAGCATGGAAACTCCCTCTACTTGGAGATTGCTAATTTATTTGGTGTGTTATAGTCTGAGAATTAGCTAAAGCAACTTTTAAGAGACTTAATTAAGCCTTAAGAAACAGGACTTGAATTCATTTCTTTCTGGGACTTCAGAAGTTCCACTATTGATTATATCTGCTTCACAAAGATGAATTTTTATTAATATTTTTAAAAATAAATTCATTCAGGAGCCTCTTATGCTCTCCTTAGCTTTCAACATGTCACAGTAACTTCTATTCCTACCCCTAAAACTTCTGAATGATCTTTTCTTTCTTTAATTCTTAAATTCTGAATTCCTTCAAGATTTCTGTTCAAGGACTGGTCTTCCTTTGAGCTTTAAAATCTATCCTCCCCAACCAACTTTCTCTCTTACTTGAACATTGAGTAGACTTTCCCAGTTACCTCATTAGTTATGGTTAGCACTTGTAGGAGTGCTGAGTTCCCCACCCTAGGCCAAAACACATAGACACACCTACAAAGCCACCTTTACCAAAACCAACAATGGCTCCATCAGCAAGTATGGTGGGTTGAAAAGAAATGTGCTCATTTTCTGGAAATATAAGCAGCAGTTGCCAGAGAAAAACGGATGCACCATTTATCACTGGCAACTGCTGGTCATGTCTGTCAATTGTGAAAATCAGTCTTTGCTGTTTATATTTTACCTGCCATATGAAACTTGTTTTCCAAGAGCTCCTCTTTCCTGTTTTCTTTTGGCCACAAACTGACCCTAAATAAAATTGGGAAGAGATCAAAAGTTTCTTTGCTGGTCTCCCACCTCCCCTTGCTTTCATCACTTAGAGGTGTCCGATACTAGGTGCTTCATAAAAGCATTTTGACTGGTTGATTACTACATCTCTTTCCCTACTTGGGTACCCCTTAACCCCTAATTACCTAGTGCTCATGTGACCCATCTTCACTGGCAAGTGCCTCTGAGCTATGCCTCTGTCTTCTTCTGGCAATAGAATGGAAACGTTCTGGAGGGTGGGAACTCTTTTCTTTTAGACTTTGTATCCTTTTAGCATGAGTTGATTTTTCCAGTGACCTTATTTGTAATATTTAAAACTTTTTTTTTTTTTGCTTTTTGGAGGGCAATTGGGGTTAAGTGACTTGCCCAAGGTCACATAGCTAGTAAGTGTTAAGTGTCTGAGGCTGGATTTGAACACAGGTCCTTCTGACTCCAGGGCTGGTGCTCTATTCACTGCTGCCCCCAATATTTAAAACTTTAAAAAAAAACCTATTCAAAAATTCTTTTTGTTATTCTGAACTTACCAAACATTTCCAAATCTGAACGTTTCCCCACATACAAAGAAGAAGAAGAAGAACAAAAAAGATTGTATTTGAAAACAAGAATATTCACTAAGTACAACTTTTTTCCTCCCTCAAGTATATAATATGTGGTATAGTGGAGAGAGTTTAAAATTTGGAGTCACAAAGACCTTAGTTTAAATGCTATCTCAATCATTTACTAGCTGTGTATGACTTTGGGCAAGTCACGTACCTTCTCTTAGTCTCAATTTTGACATCTATAAGAATGGTGTGTGTGGTGGGGAAGGGGGCAAGGAGTGTTGGGCTCAATGGTTTCTATGATCCCTTCAGCTTTTAATACATATAGCATGTTAGTTCCAGTCTCATCCTGCTTTTCTGTGTTTCCCTTTGAACTTCCTTCCATTCTGAATACTTGATTTATTGATATTCTTGTTCTTTATTTTGCTATCTTGTAATCTACTATGATTACCCCTCCTCCCTACTGGTCTTTCTTCCTAATTAAAAAAAAATATTGCTATCACTTTCCCCTGTAACCATTAAGCATAGCCAAGCAAAACAAATCCACACATTGGCGATGTCTAAAAATGTTGCCTTCACCCCTGGTCCATCACTGCTTTGTCAAGAGGTGGAAAGCATATTTCATCGAGTCTCTCAAGCTGGTTAGTCACTTCATTGATCAGAGTTCTTAAGTCTTTCAGAGTTAATACTTAAACTTCTAAGAATTCCTGATCTCTCTCCTCTCTCTCTCTCTCTCCTCCCTCCCTCTCTCTCCTCCATCCCTCTCTCTCTCTCTCCTCCCTCTCTCTCCCTCTCTCTGCCTCCCTCTCTTCTCTCTCTCTCACTCTCTCTCTCCCTGCCTCGCTCTCTCTCTCTCTTTTCTCTCTCCCTGCCTCCCTCTCTCTCCCTCTCTCTCCTCTTTCTCTCTCTCTCTCTCTCTCACACACACACATACACACACACACACACACACACACACACACACACACACACATACCATGATAACATAGTGCCTTGAACATTGTAGACATCTGATAAATGTTTGTTGAACTGAAATGAGTTGAATTGACTTCCACTCTCCCTTCCCTGACAAAGCTGACCTATTCTGTGTCCCATGCCTTCAGACTCTAAACTGACTACTTTCTGAAGGGTCAGCCACTCAACTGAATAATTATACCATGATATCAATTGAAGAAGCAATAGAGTACAGTGAAAAAGCACAGGACTTAGAGTCAGCTTGTGTCTGAGCTGAAATCCTGCCTCCACTCAGGCAGTCAACAAATGTTTATTAAGTGTTTACTCTATGCCAGATACTGGGGATGCAAAGAAAGGCAAAAAATTTAGTCCTTGTCCTTAAGAAGTTCATATTCTAATGGGACATACAAGGTGTATACAGTACGAGCAGAAGTAACATCAAAGGGAGGAGCTAGTCAGTAAGCATTTATTTGGCTCCCAGTATAAATTGGTTAAATTGGTGATAATTAACAGATGGAAGGTTCTAGCATAAAGGAAGATGCAAGAAAGGCTTCCTGTAGAAAGTAGAATTTGAGAAGGGACTTGAAGGAGGCTGGGGAAACCAGGAGGCAGAGATGAAGAGAGAGTGTTACAGGTAGGGGACAGCCAGTGACAATATGGAGTCTGGAGATAAAGTGTCTTATGTGAAGAACGGCTAGGAGGCCAGTGTCACTTGGGTTACAGAGTGCATGAGCAGGTGGAATAAGGTGGAAGAAGATTGGAAAGGTAGGAGGGGGCCAGGTTGTGATGGGTTTTGAATACCAATCAAAGGGAGGCCTCAACTGGGAATTGTGCTGAGCCTTGGAGAAGGGCAGGGAAGGTATGCATGGAAACAGCCAAGTGAAAAGGACAGGAACGTCTAGAAG
>CM053580.1:298799791-298814927 GCA_028627135.1 Pseudochirops cupreus | reverse complement strand
TATATATGGGAGATATTGTGAAAGTAAAATTGGCAAGATTTGGCAACAGAGTTGGATATGGGAAGCGAGTGATGGTAAGGAGTAAAGGATGCAACCTTAGCTTATTCATCTGTAAAATAAAGATAACAGTAGCACCTAGATCACAAGCTACAGTTGAGAATCAAATAAGGTCATTGATATCAAATACTTTGCAAACGAATGTTAGTTATTACCATTATTATTATTTCCCATAAGTGAAACCTGTTCAGACCTGTGTAGACCTAGAAGGACAGATGCCCCGACATGCACGCTCCTGATAACAAGGTGCTAAGATACAGAGATGGGGAGTAGAAAGGCTGTAGGCTGGAAGCAAAACCGATGCCTTGGGAAGTTGTCTGTTTAACCGGGGCCACCTTCAGGAGAGATGTGGCAACTCCCTCCTTTCCCTACGGGGAGCATTGAGTTCCTACTTTGCTTCAAGCATTGATCGGTCCTGGTGGTATGTGAATGAAAAAAGCCCTGAGTGAAAACACTGGGGACTTTTGGCTTAGACCTACAAGGAGCTTTGCTTCTGGGCTTTCACCCTGACTGATACTTAGGGGGACTGATGTGGGGATTCAAAGTCTTGTGGACTGGGAATGTATATACTTGTTGCATTGATATTGACATACTATGATTTATTCATAAAATTATGGCTACCACTACAAGTATTGAAATTTAATATATCACCAAGAAAATCTGTGCATCAATTGGCCACGGGGTTCTTTATACAATGTATGCTTGAAAGTATCATAGTTCTGAATCATAGATTTATAGCTGGAAGGGATCCCTCAGAGGCAATCTGGTCCTATTCTCCCATTTTACAGGTGAGGAAACTGAGGCCCAAAGAGGTAAATATCTTATCCAAGATCATTCACGTGATAAGTAGCACAGCTACTATTTGAGCCTAGGTCCTCTGGCTCCTAATTAAACATTCTTTTCTCTGCCTCACACTGCCTTCTAATGTAATGTAATGAATAGGGGTGACTAAGTAGGGGGTGGCAAACCTGCCAGGAATTTCACCAAAGATGCAAACCCACCACCGAGACTGATGAAAGAACCTGATAATCTGCATAAAGGGTCAGATCCAAGAGTTAACCAGCTCCAAAGTCTGAGAGGCAGAGGGGAGTTTGATAAACATTCCACAGTGCCCTCTGGTGTTGAGTATTGTGTATTACACAAGCTAGAGTTTGGGTTAATAGGTCCATTCTGGGTTATTTACTTTGATGGATCAAGAAAAGCTTAGGTAAGTTCAGAGAAGGTTGTTGACCAGCTGGACACCCAATGACGATTTTTTTTGTATAGTGGAAAGGGCATTGGATATGGGAGTCAGTATGATGGTGACAAAAAAAGTGATCTGAGAGGAAAGATCCTTAGATTCTAATCATTAGTCTGCCTCTAATACTCTTACCTAGCATCACAGACACATAGAATCAGAAGGCGAAGGAGCCTGAGAGGTCATCAGATCTAACACCCTCATTTTCACAGGTGCAGAAACTAAGATGAAGTGAATTGAAGGCATCTACTCGGGGTCGCACAATGAATGCTTTTCATAGGATTTGAACTTAAGAGGTTTTCTGTATTATAGAGTCCTCAGTTTCCTCTTCTCTAAAATTCCCCAATTGATAAATGGTCAAAGGATATGAAGAGACAGTTTTCCAATGAAGAAAGCAAAACACTTTATAGTCCTATGAAACAAATACTCCAAATGATTATTGATTAGAGAAGTGAACATTAAAACAAACTTGAGATATCTCAAGAGGCATTTTATACTTACCAGATTGGCTAAAATGAAAGAAGGGGAGAGCAACAAATGATGGAGGGGATGTGGAAAAATTGGGAAACTAATTCATTGTGGGTGGAATTGTGAACTGATCCAACCATTTTGGAGAGCAATCTGGAATCATGCCTAAAGAGTTCTTAAATTACACATATCATTTGACCCAGCAATACCACTACTAGGTCTATTTCCAAAGATGATTAGGGAAAAGGAAGAGAACTTATATGTTTTAAAATATTTATATCAGCTCTCTGTGTGGTAGCAAGGAACTGGAAATTTCAGAGATGCCTGTCATTTGGGGAATGGTTAAACAAGTTGTGGTATATGATAGTGATGGAATACTACTATGCTGTAAGAAATTATGAGCTGGTTGATTTAAAAAAAACCATGGAAGGACTTGCATGAAATAATGAAGAGCAAAATGAGCAGAGGACATTTGTATACAGTAACAGCAATATTGTTTGAAGAATAACTGTGAATGACTAAGTTATTCTGAGTGTTATAAATACCCCAATTAACTACAAAGGACATATGAAGAGAGATGCTATCTGCATCAGAGAAAGAACTGATAAATAGAAGTATGTATAGAATAATTATATATATATATATATATGTACATATATATTTTTGTCTAATGTTAGCCATCTATAGGGCAGGGGGAAAGGGAGGGAACTAAAAACATTTACATGATAATTTTCTTACATATTCAAAAGGAATAGCAAGTTGTACATAACAGATTTGCAGTTTCATCTACAATCATCTTTTTGTTGTATTATGTTGTGGAAATGCTTGTTTTATTCCATAAATTAAAAAATAAAATGAGGGGTTTGGACTGGATGACATTGAAAGTCCCTTGCAGCTCTCACATTCTATGATTCTTTTCCCTCTTTGGTTGTCTGGCTCCCTACTCTCTCCCTGAGGAGATCTCATCTGTTTCAGAATATAAGTGAATTGCCTATGTTGTACAGGGCACATTTCCCCATCTGTAATGGTAATGGGATTTGAAGATCTTCCATGCCCCTTGTATTTGTAAGCTAGCTGGTTCTCGGTGCTTGGTTTCAAGTTCATAATTGTGTCAAGTATTGAGACCTGGAACTTGTGAATCCTGCAGTGGGATGAATTTGCTGACATGGCAGGAAGAGGTGGAGCAAGGAAGAGATTTTGAGAACAGAGCTGGTGGTGGCAGCAGTATTTCTTCTGAGAGCCAACCAGAACTTCTGCTGAGGACTTCTGCTGAGTACTGCCGGGAGCGAGAACTGCTGGGAGCTAGAACGCTGGGAGCGAGCAGGATGGAGGCTGAGCAGCTACTGTGAGTGAGGAAAAGAGAATCTGTGCCTGAGGGAGCCTGTTTTGTTTTGAAGCCTTGGGAATGTGAGTGTTCACTGCATTAACTATGTGTACCAACTTCATGGCTACTGTAATGACTTTGACTTTCTGGTTTGGGAACTCGGCTTTCTGGTATTTGAACACATGTTTTGGCTCTGCCCTCCATGTGGAGAGCCTGTTACATTTTGTGATTCACAACTACACCAGCATATTTATAGTCACTGTGGGAGTTGTGAATATTGCATTGTTGTTACACCATCATGAGGTCAGATCTTATACGACATCAGGAATTCTGTCTTTATTGTCATAACAAGGGAAAGTAAATGGGATGTAGCAAGGGTGCTGCCTGCAAAAACAACAGGGAGACCTAGAACCTGGGATATCTCACCCTCTACCCCTCACCAAACCTCCAAAGTTGAATGAGATCCAAGCTCTTCATACAAGGCTGTACATTATATTCCTGTAGTAGGGGAAATAGGTGGAAGTTGCAGGGAGGCATATTTAGTTTTGGTTATTGGTAAAATTTGCTAATAATTAGAGCCAGGGATGTGCTGGTAAATGTTAACAAGTTGTTCTAAAAAAAAAAACCAACCCACTACACACTTATAAGTTTAACCTTCATTATTAAAATGTTCTCCATCACTTTCTTATATCTAGACAATCAACAAAATAAATCACACCCTGCTTCTGATTTCTTAGGTTTTGAATGTTCACACTGAAAATGTAACAAAGTGACTCCTGTGTGGGTATGAGCTGGCTCCAGCACACCATTGATGAGGGCTGTTCTGAAGTGGACGTGACTTTCTCAAGAAGTACAGAGCTTCCTGCTAGATGCCTCCAAGCAAAGGCACTTATGGATGGATGTTGTACAGAGGGCTTCTATTCAGGTGCAAGTTGAACTGGGCTCTCTGAGGTTGCTTCCAATGCTGAGATTCTCTGAGACATCCCTGCAGAGTCAGGGTTGTCTGTCCCAGGGTTGCGCTGGAGCCAGCTTTAACTAGTGTGTGTGAGAGATGATTGTTAACTTTTTAGTGTGAGCATTTACACCTTAGAAGTCAGTAATCACTACAAATCAGGGCTCAATTTGTTTGGTTGATGGTCTAGACTCAAGAATGTGTTAATGATACAGATTAAATTTAAAAGTGTGTGCACATAGTTTGGTTTTTTGGGGGAGGAGGGGAGATCCTAGTTGTAAAACATTGACTGGCACACCTCTGTATTGCTCTATTAACAATGTTTGAGCTCAGCAGGAGTGCAGGAGGAGGCTCAGGCAATGAAGTCGTTACCAGACAGGAGTCCTGGGAACTGTAGACCAATAAAAATAGGAATAGGAATAGGAGTAATAATAATTTAATAAGCATTTGTTAAGTGCCTCCTACATAGCAGGCACGGTGCTAAAGACTGGGAATACAAGTAAGAAAAAGAAAGACAGTCCCTGCCCTCAAGGAAATTACAATCTAATGGGGAAATACACAATGTACAAAAGGAGGCTGAAAAGGGGGATCCACCAAGGAGGACTAGGTACAGGGGCATGATGTTCCCTGGAGTCAAAATCAAGCAGAGCTGCTGTTGGGAAATAGAGAATTGACCTGAAAAATTCTGAGCTTTCTATAAAAGAGGGCTGCAGGAGGAGTTTATTCCTCCATCTGCCAGTGCTGCAATCAGAGGAGAGAGGCAACTGAGGATGCTGAGGAGGTGTTGAGTATCACAAGCTGGGTCAATCTGCATGATGATGAGATCTTAGGGGGTCAGCTTATCTTGGGGGAGGCTCAATGTCCCATGGAGCCTGAAGCAAGCAGAGTTGTTGATGAATAATAATTATGATGATGATGGTGACAATGATGAGATCAATGATGATGGTGGGGTGGTGTGGTGGTGGTGGTGGTGGTGGTGATGGTGATGATAATGGTGGTGATGATGGTGATAACTTCCATTTGGATAATACTTTAAGGTTTGCAAAGTGCTTTACAGTCATGATCTCAATTGAGCCTCACAGCATCCCTCGGCTCCTGCAGCAGTTTCTGAGACAAGGAACTCAAAAGAAAACTGGGTTCAGATCAGACCTTACCTTCAGCACCATGTCAAGGAAAAAATGTGGAGTCCACGGCTGCTGTCACATCCCCATTGCCAGGGATAACAGAAACCTGCCTTATTAGCTTTAGCCACTCACAGAAAATTACCTGGGTTCTGATTCTAGACTTGCCACTTACTGCCTGGCTGAACTTGATCAAGTTTCTTCATATTTTGGAGCTTTGTTGTTTCATTTCATTGTAAAATGGAGGCCTTGCAGATGAGAAGAGCAGGATATGATATATAACACATAGGCGAAAAAGAAGATGATCACTTATGTAGTGAGAGTGAGGGGTAACAGGTAGACAGATGTGCAATACCCTGGTATCAGAAAGAAGCCAGAGAGGCCCTCAGGACATTGGGTGAACCCTGAGTCAAAGAGAAAAGAATCTCAAAGGGTGGGCAAGAATGGATGGGTTGAAATTTGAATCATTGAAGGGAATATTCGTAACTATGAGATGACAGAACCATTGTAGTATTTAAGGAACACAACATCATTGCATCTATATGACTGAGAGCTATAATATTCTGTTGGCAGGCGGATGCTGTCCTTGACACTCACCTACAAAAAAATGTTAGGGGATCTTACTTTGGTGACAAGGAAGATCAAAACATACAACCAGAAGAAGACAACAAAGTCAAGCTACTACATCCAAAGCCTCTAAGAAAAATATGAATTGGTCTCAGGCTGTGGAAGAGCTCAAAAAAGGATTTTGAAAATCAGGTAAAAGAAGTAGAGGAAAAATTGGGAAGAGAAATGAAAGTGATGCAAGAAAATGAAAAAATGTTGGGGAGCTAGGGACACACTTTCTCCACAGATTCTGGTCCTTTCTCTCCTATCTTTCCCTGGTGAAATTCAGAACTAAAACCTGATGCTTCCACCTATGCAATATTTCTTAAATCTACATTCTCCTATTCATTTCTACTACTACTACTTGAGGTCCTTAACTTACTTCTTTTCTGGATGGTCTTTTCTTCCTCACCTCATTACATCCTATATAAACTGTTGCCTGATTGAGCTTCCAAAACAAATCACTTGTTCAAAAACCTTCAATGACTCCCCATGGCTTACTGAAGAAAGATCAAACTTCTCTGGCTTTTAAAGTCCTGTTAAAATCATTCTTAAAAGCTAAACTTCTTCTGTACTCTCTTCTCTTAACACTCTGACATTTGTCCAACACTATAGTCTGACTAGACTGATTTTTGTGTTTCAAACACACCTTTCACTCTCCTGCCTCCACCTCTATCCATTCTATTCCCTCTAAAAGACAATACCTTCCCCTTCTAACTTTGGCTATCTAAATTTTACCCATTTTAAAGCAATTAAAATGACACTCTTGGACAGAATGCTGGACTTGGAGTCAGATGTACTCAGTGCAAATCCTGTCTCTGCCACTTGCTACCTCTGTGACCTTGGGCAAGTTCATTTTTCTCTCTAGGTGTTGATTTCCTCATCTGGAAAAATGAGGAGGTTGGACCTGATGATCTCCAGTATCCCTATCAATTTTAGGCTTTTTATCATTCACTTCTACTAGTAAAAAATTACTGAGCAGCTCTGAAATGATCAAAAACAACAAAAATGGATATTTGTTTAATATACATTATATAAATATATTGTTATACTAACATATCATGCACATTTAAAACATACATGAAATAGAAATTAAAATTGTGCATAGTAAATATCACTACATAGAGAAATCTGACCTCTGTCTAAAAGCTTTTATGAGACAGTTGGTGGTACAATAGATAGAATATTGGACTGGGAGTCAGGAAGACCTGAGTTCAAATTCAGCCTCAGACACTCAATAGCTGTGGGATCCTGGGCAAGTCACATAAATGTTGTCTGCCTCAGTTTCCTCATTTGTAAAATAAAGATAATTATAACACCTACCTAAGATAAGATAAATATACAGTGAGATAAGATTAGAGAAGTAAAGAATATTTAAAATTCAAAGACATTTTATGAATTAATGACTTTAAAACTCTTTTTGCTTTTGAGAGTAATGTGGGTAATTACATTTCATTATTTTAGAAAAATGCCTGTATATGTCCTGGGAATTAGAGAAGATTTGTAAATAATAATTATTTGTTAGTAAGTTATTCAGTTAATTTGATCAATTTGGCAGCTGCACCAGTGATTTTTTTTAAAGTCACTTTTATTGAAAGCTATAAAATAATTAAGTAATAAGTAATAGGAGTCAATGAGCACAATAATATGGAACATTTATATAACCCTTTGCAAATATTACTTTATTTTATCATTGCATCAACCCCTAGGAGGTAGGTGCTATTATTAATCCTTTTTTCCAGATGAGGAAACTGAGGCCAACAAAGGTTATATGACTTGTCCAGGTTCCCACAGCTATTAAGTGTTTAAGGCTGGATTTGAATTCAAATCTTCCTGAATCCAGGTCCAGTGTTCTTTCCATTGTATCATGTTTACTGTTGTTTTTAATTCTTGTTCAACTCACCGTGACTCCATCTGGGTTTTTTTTTGTTTGTTTGTTTGTTTGGTTTTATTTTAGGTTTTTTGTTTGTTTGGTTTTTGGCAGAGATACTCGAATGCTTTGCCATTTTCTTCTCCAGCTGATTTTACAGATGAGGAACTGAGGCAAACAGGGTTAAATGACTTTCCCAGGGTCACACAGGTAGTCAGTGTCTCAGCATAAGTCTTCCTGATTCCAAGCCCAGTGTTCTATCTGCTATGTCATCTACTTGCACAGTAGACAAAGTGGCCAGCCTGAAGTCAGAAAGACTCATCCTCCTAAGTTCAAATCCGGCTTCAGACATTGACTAGCTGTTGACCCTGGGCAAGTCACTTTACCCTGTTTGCCTCAGTTTGATCATCTGTAAAATGAGCTGGAGAAGGAAATGGCAAACCACTCCAGTATCTTTGCTAAGAAAACCCCAAATGGGGTCATGAAGAGTCTGAAATGACTCAACAACATATCACCTAGCTGCCTCATCAGGAGTCACATTTCTCTGTGTACAGACATTTACCACGCACAATGTAAAAAGAATAACTAAAGTGTATTGTCTCTGATTTCAAAAGAGCAGAAAGTTTTCATTGTAAATCCACTTGTCTTTCTTTACATGCTTCTGCCTAATGGATGGTATCTTAATTCCCTATTCATCTTTATGTATTTTAGTTGTGTTTTGTTTTTTTTTTTGTTTTTTGTTTTGTATGAGTGTGAGAAACAGCAGGAAGACCAGTTTGGCTGAACTATAGAACGCAGGAAGGGTAATGTATAATAAGTCTAGAAAGTTAGCTTGGGGCCAAGATGTGAAGGGCTTTAAATGCCAGATAAGTTCATGTGATCCCAGAGGTCATCGGGAACCATTTAAGTTTATTGCGTAAAGGAATGTCATGGTCACACCAAAACTTTAGGGAAATCCCTTTGGGAGGCATATGGAAAAGCAATTGGAAGGACTTGAGGCAGGGAGGCTATGTAGGAAACTATTACAAGAGTCCAGCGGAGAGATAATGAGGACCTGGATTAGGGTGTGCAAGTGGGAAGAAAGGGCTGGGTTTGAGAGAAGTTGTGGAGACAGAAAAGATAAGATTTGGCAACTCTGGCTATGTGAGGTGAGTAACAGAGCTAAGTTAAGCATGACACAGAGCGGTTTTGATAGAAGGATGGTGGTACCCTTGGCAAAAATAGGTAAATTTAAAATGGGAAAGCTAATATAATGAAATCTACAATGTGAATTTAAACCCATCCATGCCTACTCATCCTGAACAAGTCGCTCTATCTAGTCAAAAGAAAGAAAAAGAGAGAGAAGGATAGGGAGAGGGAGACAGAAAGAGAGAGAAAGGGGGAGAGAGACAGAGAAAGATAGGAAGAAAGAAAAAGAACGAAAGAAAGAGAAAAAGAAAGAGGAGAGATAGGAAGAAAGAAAAAGAAAGAGAGAGAGAGAGAGAAAGAAAGAAAGAGAGAAAAGAAGAAAAAACTAAAGAGGTTGCAGGGTAAAAGAAGAAGATAATTTGGAACTCAAAATTAAAAAAAACAAATGTTAAAAATTGGTTTCACATGTAATTGGGGAAAAAAATAAAAGATTAATCATTTTGTAAAAAGGAAAAGGGGCAGGGGTCTTACTCACTGGTCATTGTCTCAGAGTGAATAGCCTACTCTCTAAGAGTCAAGGTTAGGTTATAACTGTCTTGAAAAACTGATCCCTGGGGCAGAAATTGGGTAGGTGGGTGGGGGAGAATTTGAGAGCTTGCACAGTGGTAAGATATGCATGGGCACAGTGTCAGACAGTAATGGGTGGCTGTGTTAGACACAAGCCCTGGAGTGGTTTTAGTGGGAAGCATGGGATGTGATCCATCTCTTCACCCTCTTCACCAGATCATTTACAAAGTGGGGTCATGCCATAGTTGCCCTGAGGTCATAGCCAGAGCCCCTACTTAGAGACGGCAGTTCTAAATCTATGATTCTGTGATCCTCTTTCTTGGATTTATTACTGTTTCATTGCACCACCCTTTCCCTGCTTGCCTCCATTCCCCATCAAATAGATGCTTCCATCCTTTGCACAAGCTTTCAGAAGTCTTCATCTACTGATGTAATGTTTATCCCATGCCTTCTACAGAAAATGATTCTCTCTCACTGGCATTACTCACCATGTTCCGAAAGGCTTCTGGTAATTTTTTACCAACACCCACCCTGCAGGAACAGACATTCACCAGCCACTCCCTAAAAATCAGTCTCTTAATACTGCTGCAGTTTGGGCTCCTGATAGGGAATTGACTCAAGGCAATAATGGATCAGATTCACTGGTAAGGTCCAGAAGTCTAGCCATAACACCAACATTCATCAGAAAATGGGGCCCTGTTTCTACTAGTTAATAGCACAGATCTCAGTTATGCTCATGTTATGCTTGGCAATAGTATTGACGCCATTGATATGATTCAGAACAGACTCTGCATAGGTATCTATTTGCCCAAAGGCAAAGTCAGTAAGCCACCAACAATGTATTTAGCTATTCCAACATGAATAGGAGCTTCTCATTGCTTCGGAGTAGGTAATGAAGGATTGATATGATCCTGGAAGTCCTTAAAGAGTTGGCAACCAAATAAGAGAAAGAAAATAAACAAGTATGAAATCTATGGCTAGATATAATTACATTTATTTCAAGAATTCATTGAGGGGAAAGGGTGAGTCAGAGGTTGTACTGACAAATTAGACAACGTTTATGGCAGAAACTGGAAGGAAAGAATTTTTTGTAGATATGAGAAGCAGCCACATGGTAGAGTGAAAAGAATGTTGGATTTGGAGTTCAAAGACCTGGGTTTGAATCCCAGTTCTACCACTTACAACCTATTGTTCAATCCAATTCAATAAACGTTTATTGAGTACCTACTATGTGTCAGGCACTTCGTTAAGTGCTGGGAATATAATTACTAAAAAGAAAAATGATTCCTGCCCTCAAGTATTTTATAGTCTAATGGGGGTCACAACACCCAAAAGGAAGCAGAAAAGTAGGAAGGGAAGAAATGAGGGTGTACCCAGAGCAGGTTCATCTTGTTCCATAGAGTTGAAACCAAGCAAGTCAGAAATGCACAGTGGAGGAGCCGAGAGTCTAGTCCAGCAATTCTCAACCTATGGGTCGTGACCCCTTTGGGGGTCGAACGACCCTTTCACAGGGGTTACAGGGGTTGCCTAAGACCATCAGAAAACACATATTTCTGATGGTCTTAGGAACCGAGACACTGCTCCTCTATATATCTTGAGGCAGATCTGCCCACATGAAGATACACCCACATACAAGTATTAAAGGGTCTTGGCATTAGAAAGGTTGAGAACCACTGCTTTAGTCTCTGCTGTCTATAAAGGAAGGTATTGGAAGGAGTTTGACACTCTTCCCTCTGGTCCTTCAATCAGAGGGGAAAAGAGGTTGAGAAAAGTGGCATCCCTCAATGATAGAGTTGGTGGCTTAGTGCTGAGAGTAGAAAAGAGGAGTTTATCTTGGGAGAGATGTCTCATTCCTTGCAATTGAAATCAGGCAGAGCAGAAGTCAGGCTTGCCACTATACCTCTATGGGTTTGAGTTTCCTCTTTTGTGAATTTAAGGGGTTAGATTAAATGGCCTCTAAAATCCTTGCCACTCTAATTCTTTGATATATGATCTTAAGTCAATCACTCAACACCATTTATTGGGAGGACTGTACCAAGTACAAGGGATTTCTTTAAATTTTTTTTATTGCTATCTTTCGTTTTTATTATAACCTACATTTGCCAACGTATCCATCCTCCTATCTCCTGCCAAAGAGTAATCCCTTGTAACAGAGAAGAAGAAAGAAGAAAAAAGCAACAGCTCAGCAAAACAAACCACTATGTTGACAAGAGACAAAGTCTGGCACCTCTGTTGTGTTCTACACCCATAGTTCCTCACTTTTTCAAAGAAGGGTGAGAGATGCCTTCTCCTCTCTTTTGGTAGGCTACAAAAGGTTTCACAAGAACAACTGAAACTAGTCAGTAGCATCATCTTTATACATAAAGAACAATGTTTAAAAAGAGTAGAATGTGGTTCTGTTCAAAAATCTAATTAGAAAGATGAACTAAGCAAAAAATAAGAACCTGTAATTCCAAAGATGAGAAATAAAAACATAAAAATTCACAACACACTATAGTAGTAGGGATTCCTAAGTGGTTATAGTGATAGAAGATAGAAGAGCTGAGTCTGGGATAGTTTCAGGAAGGAGTAGGATTAGTGTAATGTTGATGGAATCTGAAGATCTTCCATGCCCCTTTGTATTGGCAAGTAAGCAGGTACTTAGCACCTTGTTTCAAGTTAACACCTTGTTTAAGCTATTTAATTAACACAGAAGTAGTTAACACTTGGGAGGAAGTTGCTAATGTAACAGGAAGGGACAGAACAGGGAGGAGCTATGCCATATATAAAAAAGAGCACAAGCTGGACAATCAGAGAATTTCTCTCAGTGAGCACTTGGACGGTGGAGCTTCTGCTGAGACCTTTCTTCTGAGAACTTCTGCTGAGACCTCTCCTTTGGGAATTTCTGCTAAGAACTTCCAAGAACCAGGCTGAGGCTCACTCACTGTGAGTGAGAGAGGAGGATCCCTGTTTGAGGGATCCTGTTCTGTTGTGAAGGCTTGGAAATGTTCGTGGCTGGTGTAATGACTTTGGCTTCCTGGTTCTGGGACTCAATTTTATGGTATTTGAATAAAGGCTTTGGTTCTGCTCTCCATGTAGAGAGTCTGTTACATTTTGTGATTGACAACTATATCAGCATATTCATAACCATCGTGGATGTTGTGAATATTGCATTATTGTTACAATTAGAGAACTATAGGATGGATAGGGTCCATGTGATCACACAACAGGACTCAAGAATCTCCTTTATAACATTCCCCAATTTGAAAACTTCCAGGTATGGGCAGGCAGGTGATAAACATTTATTAAGCACCTACTATCTGCCAGGTATTGTAGAAAGGGCCAGGAATGCAAATCCAAGTAAAAAGAAAGCCAATCCCTCCCCTCAGGGAGCTTACATTCTAATGGGGGTGGAAGGGGAGCCAGCACACACAAGGGAACTGAAAAACTGCGGTCAAGGAGAGAAAATGGTACTCACAAGGGACGTGGTGATGAAGTTTGAAGAAAGTCAGAAGCACATCAGTGAGGGAGAAGAAATATCCCCCAATGGAGACCTCCTAGAAGCACCTCACCAATGGAGAAGTGAGCTGGTGTGATGGGAAGATGTTCCAGGATGAGAAAACCCTGGATCCTGAAGGAAATTCCAGAGTCAGAAGGCAGCTAAGTAAGGCATGATAGCAAACTCTGAAAAGAGGCAGAAGGCAAGAAGGCATCCCATTCCACGTTAACTCTAATGGTTAGGATTAAGACATTTTTTCCTTCTATTGGTCCAAGGTCTGCCTACCTGTAACTTTAATCCCCTGGTTCTGGATTCTGGAGACAAGAACAGTCAGTCAAATCCTTCTGGAATATGGCACCTCCTTACATATTTGATGGATGATTTTCTTGGAGATACCAAGATTTCTCTTCTCCAAGCGAAACATGTCCAATTCTTTCAAGCCATCTTCAAAGTCAATTCATTTCATTTCAATGCACTTTAGGCCAACAATCCCCACAACATTCTGGTCACCTATCTCCAGTCTTGCTCGAGTTTGTCAGCGCCCTCCCCAAAGTAGCACGGTGCCTCAGGTAGGTGCCTGACCAGGACAGATTAATAGATGGGCTCTCTCTTATATTTGTACACTATGTACCTATTACTACAAATATGATAGATAATGTATAATCTTTTTTTGGCTGCCATGTCACACTATTGTGAGGGATAATTTATAGTGGTTTCCCCGTTCTGAAAAATCAAATCTAGAATGGTTTCACTATTCACTAGGCCTAAGGTCAGGTCACCTGACCTTCAAGCAACCTGGGGCTTAGAGAAATGGAGACCCTCCCCCAGAACCAACACAGCAGAAGATATGCCAAATAAGGTTAAGACTGCTTTCATTGGACACCCACATGTTTCCAGGTCCTTTGTCTCAGAGAGATTTCTGTGCTTCGATTGTGGGACAGCCCCTCTACCAATAAGAGTTAAGGCCAGTTGGGGGGGGTTGGGTTTCTGCATTGGAAGATTATATAACCATAGGCTGGCTTCTACCTGTCACTCTCTCCCCGCAGATGCCATGTTGGGTGGCAGGAGTTGAGTCCTTTCTCATGAGAAAGTATAAAGACCTTTTCTGACCTTAGATTCAGACTCTGAACTCTTTCATCTCACACACTATTGACACATCCTGAGCTCACAGTCCATGAAAATTCCCAGAGACTTCTCACACAAATTGTTGTTTGACTATACTTTACCCATCTTGTACTTGGCAGCTGGATTTTAGAGTAGATTTTAGAAAGCTTCAAGACTTAGCCTTTTGGCCTATGGAATTTCATTTGATTATATTTGATCCCATCATTCCAGCCTGTCAAAATAATTTTAGGCCCATATCTGTCATTCTTTTTTTTTTTTAGCTAGCCCTCAGAGTTTTGTGCTATCTGCAAATTTGATAAATGTCCTATCTATGCTTTTAACAGAGCCATTGATGAAAATGTTGAACATAATTGCATGATAGAGTTAAATGCCACTCACTCTATAGGAGATCTCATTCCAGGTTGACAGTGACATTGGCCCTCTAATCAATATTCATTTGGTTTAGTTGTTCAATCAGTTCTGAACTGTATTTTCATCTAATTCATATATCTTCCGTTTGCCCATGATGATATCACAAGAGTGTAAAATGCCTTTCTGAAATTTGGGTGTACTATGCCCATGGCTTTCTCCTGATATTCCATGTCAAATAACCATGTCAAAAAAGGAAGTAAGTTTAGTCTAACATGTGTCAGAGTCCTTTGGGATTGCATGATCTCTGACGCAGTCTTGCCCTAGGACATAGGGAAGGACTCAACAGAAATTTTTGAGGACTCAGCTGCTGATTACCTTGGGATAGAATCATCATAATCCAGCCCTTGTGGGCTATATATCTAAGAGCTTTGGCAGTTTATAGCCCAGCCCAGTGCACAACTCTTTCCTGGACACACATGGACACACACACCCACACACCCACACATACACACACACACACACAAATAGTCCAGGAGAATCTTTCTTGCCTTCTAGACCCTGGAAAGATATTTAGAGCACAAGGAACTGATTCACAAAGAGGCAGGCAGAACAAAATTCTGAGATCCTGGCTCAGGAAAAGAGCTAACCCTTCCTTCTCTGTGACTAATAATGATTCTTTTTGTGAAAGGAACAAGGACCAGTACAATAGGATAACAATGTTTTTGTATTTTAATTTATCTTCTCATCCTCTCTTTTTCTCCATTTTTTTATTTCTTCCTGGGAAATGGCAGTGCCAGGGTTGCAGACAAGGGCGATCAGAGCATGCCCAGCAAGCACAACTGCAGATATTAG
>CM053580.1:298783736-298799291 GCA_028627135.1 Pseudochirops cupreus | reverse complement strand
CCCTGGAGTTAAGAGGACCTGAGTTCAAATTGGACCTCAGACACTTAACACTTACTCTCTGTAAGTGGGCAAGTCCCTTAACCCCAATTGCTTTGCCTTCCCCTCCCCCCCAGGCAAAAAAAAATCTCTTTTCTTCTCCTTTTTCAAAATAGGGATAACATTGATCTGCCTCCATCTTCTGGTATCTCTGTCACCCTCTATGATTTTTAAGGGTTACTAGCAGTTTAACAAACACATCCATGAATGTGGGATATAATAAGTCTGGGATAGGCATTTAGAATTCCCTAAGAGCAGCCAATTGCTTTCTTGCCATCTTCTCACTTGCCTTGGCATTTAAATGACCTCTTAACTATTTTTCTATTTTATTCTTCTTAATCCTTATTTCATCCTCCTTGGTAGAGAAACCAGAAGCAAAATAGCATTTGAGAAACTCCTTCTTCTCTCCATTGACCATTATCAGGATCCCATCACAACCAAGCTCAGGGCTGGGATTCTAGAATTTTTTTTTCCTACTATTGCCCCAGCATAGATTTTTTAAAAGGCCCCTTTTATTGTTAGTCTTAGCATCTGTCCTACAGGAGCAGAGAAACGTGGTTTGGCATGGAGCTGTAGTAAGAAAATCTGAGGTTTGGATAAGAATTCATATTTGGTCTGGCAGGATATGGTGGTTGTTATATTTCTCCAACAATATACAATGGACAATTCTGAGTCATCTCTTGAGGCTCTTGAAGGCAATTACTGTAGAAAGACCACCTGCTTACTCTAGACTTACCACAGATTGAATTGGAAATCTTCTTCTTCTAGTGAATTTTCATAGACTCATTAGACATGAACTTTTTAATAAGTCAGAGCATTGCTGCTAGTCCTTTGTTAAAGGAAATGCCTTATTGAGAAAGTATGGCTTTTGGCGGGTGCCTTATGATCACTATCCAATAGTTTAAGGAAACAACTCACTGTCTGCCCCCCCCCTTTTTTTTTCAGGAATATCCACCTGCAAACAGTCTTGGCAAAGACTGATGAACAAAGTCATAGCTAGGCAGAGGACCTAGGGCCTTGCCTCAGGGTGCTGAAATTCAGAAGACTGTAATAGCACCTGTACTCATTCAGTAGCACAGAAACAACGAGCCTGGCACTGAATTAGCAAGAACACTTTGTTAAAATCGGAAGTTACTAAATGGCACCACATCTTGGACAAACTCTACTCCATCCCCCAAGGCAGAGGGGTCTTTCTGTGTCCCAGGGTTTCTACCCCTATTCCCCCCAATTTCATTGCTCTGAAATGTTGATTTTCATGTAGCTTGTCTTCCTCATGCTTTCTGAAGTTTGACTTAGGAGGAAAAATGCTTGGAGCAGAAAATTTTACTCATAACTGAAAATGATATCTTTCTCTAGGCATCTTTTAAAATAATGGAACTGTATAAATGATTTATTAGTATTATGGAAAAAGTAATTACTAGATTCTCAGTTTGGCAAGGTAACTAGAGAGAGAGCTGGCCTTGGATCAGAGTCTCACCTGTGACACATCCTAGCTGTGTGACCACAGGACACTCTCTGAGGCTGTTAGTTGTACAGTAAGTGTCAGTCTTTACACACACACACACACACACACACACACACACACACACACACACACACACTGCAAAGGTCGAGGTGAGGGCCAATAGAGACAATGCCTGCTGAGGTGGGTTCACAGAGCAATCCACGCGAAATGCTTTAGTTGTGGTCAATAGCAATTTAATGCTTGCTGCCACATTCAGGTACTTGCGTTTTGTCCCTTCTTCTGAGGCAGATCACAACCTGTTCCACACCTGGACAGCTGTGCTTTGTGATTTTTCTGGGCTGAAAGAATCTATGGCCTGGCAGTCAACTTGTTAGAAGCCCAGGGGTTATAGAGGTCAAGCTGGAAGGCACATCCAAGTCTGTTAAGTCTAACCCACTCCCATTAGACAGGAGGAAACTGAGGACTGGGGAAATGAAGTGGCTTGTTCAAAGTCACACAAGTAATGGGTATCTCAGAGACAGGATTGGAACCCAAGGCTTCTAAAACTCTCTAAATTTAGCAAGGTTGGGGGCAGCTAGATGGCACAGTGAATAGAGCACCAGCCCTGGAGTCAGGAGGACCTGAGTTCAAATCTGCCCTCAGCTACTTAACACTTACCTAGCTGTATGACCTTGGGCTAGTCACTTAACCCCAATTGCCCTGCCTTCCCCCCTCCAAAAAGACCAAAAAAACCCCACCCCAGAATTATAAACATTAAAAATTTTTTTTAGCAAGGTTGTTTTTAGAACAACAGGTGCATGGTTCTTGCCATAGGCCCCAAGTCCTTCCAGTGTGGAAGAGAAGAAATGCGTTGATTAAATGCCTACTGCGTACCAGGGGCTAAGCTAAGCACTTTACAAATATTATCTCATTTGATCCTCACAACAACCTGGGAGAGAGGCGTTATTATTCCCATTTTACAGATGAGGAAACTGAGGCAAACAGAGCTTTAAGGGATCTTGCTGAAAGTCACAGAATTAGTGTCAGTTGGATTTGAACTCAGGTCTTCCTGACTCCAGGCCCAGTACTCTATCCACTGTATCACCTAGCTGTGTCTAGCAGGAAGGAGCTTTGGGGGCTTGTGTTTTCTTGGCATGGCATTTGAGATCCCAGAGTCTTACTGTATCACAATGAGGCACCACACTGGGACTTTAGTTGGAGAGGAGCAAAATACATTTGAAAATTTTGTCTTTTGATACACTTTGGAAATTAGAACTGTCAAGGAGGGGGAAAGGGAGGATGTGAGTGGGATACAGGAGGGGTGCACGATGGTGCTTGAAAATGCTTTTTCATGATGATAAACCTTGGGATTTCAGCAGATGAGTGGGTGGTAGATCAGCAGAGGTAATTTAGAACTTGGGGTAGGAGGAAAACAAAAACACAAAATATATGCATAGATGGCACAGTGGGGGCCTGGAGTCACAAAGACCTGAGTTCAAATCTGGCCTCAGACACTTACTAGTTGTGTGACCTTTGTCAAGTCACTTAACCTCTGCCTGCCTCAATTTACTCAACTGTAAAATTGGAATCATAATAGCCCTGTGACTCAGGCCTCTTGTGAGGATCAATTAAGATAACATTGGAAAAAAACTTCAGCGGGATGCAGCTAGGTAGCTCAGTGAATAGAGCACCAACCCTGGAGTCAGGAGGACCTGAGTTCAAATTCGGCCTCTGACACTTAATACTTACTAGCCTGTGACCTTGGGCAAGTTACTTAACCCCAATTGCCCTCCAAAAAGCAAAACAAACAAACCAACAAAAAAACTTTCCATGGTGCCTGGCATTTAATAAATGCTTGTTTCCTTTCCCCTTTAATTTTTTTTTCCTTTTTTTTTTTCAGAAGTTGAGCTCAGGGATGGAGACTAACAGGTGCTATTTTTTTTCTAACCTGATTTGCAGCCTATAGAGCATCCTCTTTCCCTGTGTAGTAGTGGGGCTTAGGTCCCTAAGATTCTTTGTAAAAGAAAAGGAGAATTGATGTTTTGGTTTTTTTTTTTTTTTGCCTTCTACACTTAGCAGCAAATCCTTCTTTATATCAGTGATTTTTGTGGCAAATCAGTTTGATGTCTAAGATTGGGAAGGAAAAAGGGAGCCCATGCACAAAATTTAGGTTGCCGAATTCAGTTTATTGAAATATCTTTTTGCTTTTGCGGGTTGGCGGGGCGTGAGGCGGCAGCACCATGAAGGCCTCGGGCACTCTGCGAGAGTATAAGGTAGTTGGGCGCTGCCTGCCCACTCCCAAGAGCCCGGTGCCGCCACTTTATCGCATGCGGATCTTTGCTCCTAATCATGTTGTAGCAAAGTCCCGATTCTGGTACTTCGTTTCCCAGCTGAAAAAGATGAAGAAGTCTTCTGGAGAAATCGTATACTGTGGACAGGTCTTTGAAAAGTCCCCTCTCAGAGTGAAAAACTTTGGCATCTGGCTACGCTACGATTCCAGTAGTGGGACCCACAACATGTACAGGGAGTACAGGGACCTGACCACTGCTGGTGCTGTCACTCAGTGCTACCGAGATATGGGAGCCCGTCACCGTGCCCGGGCCCACTCCATTCAGATCATGAAAGTGGAGGAAATTCCTGCCAGCAAATGCCGCCGGCACGCAGTCAAGCAGGTTCATGACTCCAAAATCAAGTTCCCTCTGTCCCACAGAGTTCTGCGTGGCCAGCACAAGCCACGCTTTACTACCAAGAGGCCCAAAACCTTCTCCTAAGTTTAGAGACAAGGAGGCACCTGTTCTGTTTGATCTGTTTAAATAAATTTCTCAGTTGGAAAAAAAATATATATCTTTTTTTAGAGCTGATGAAGTCAGGGAGGGAGGTTGGGGGTGACTTGAGATGGGAAATCTGTGCCGGTTTAATTTCTGGTGGTTGGCATGGGGAGTGGGGAAGGGAGAGGAGGGAAGAAGAGGGGAGGAGTGCCAGAGAAGGCTTTCCAGCTTTCCCTCTTTTCATATGCTAAGTTCATCTCTGACATGTGTCAATGCTGTATCAGCTTTCTGTGCTTCCCGAGGGTTCTAGGACAAAGATCAGTGGGGAAGAGAGGTCTGATATGTTATCTCCTCTCCCATATCAATGCTTTAGGATCTTTGAGCACCATAGTTACTTGGTCGAGAAAAGGAAGAAGGAAAGGAAAAAGTGAGAGAGTTTCATGTATTCCATGGCTGATTCTGTAAGTTTGTGGGGCCTCTTTGCAGAAAGATTAGGGTCTGCTCTCCTAGACTAGATTGGGAATTTATCTGCATGTTTCTCAGAGTCCAGAGGCCTATTCACTTTCCAAAGTAACTCAGAACTCTTGAAAGGTTTCATGACAAACAGAGATGCCATTGTTTCTGGCCTAAATATCTGACTTAACTCTTAATGATCCTGAAGTAATCTCCAGGCTCTAAAACATACTGGAGGTAGAATAAATGGGTCAACATTTACTCGGGATTTTTTTGATCAATGTTTCATATCTGGGGTATCATATCTATTGAAATGAGCAAATTCTAATGTGGGTATGCATTTGTTCAGTTTCCAAAAAGCCTTTCTTGTGCTTGATGAGACAATTAGTGTAGATGGAGGAATGGAACCTTATTTTCATCTTCAATTGCTTCTTTTCTTCAAGAAGTTTGTAAAATTCTTGTGGAAATAGACCCCCTCTCAGCCCACCCTCCCACACCCAAGGTGAAGACTATCTTCACTTCCTGTTGTCTGAAAATAGACTTTCCTTCCTCTCAGAGGGAACTCTGGGTCACCGCTAAGGCTGACCCAATTATTTGTAAAAGGGGCCCCTGCAGCTCTGAAGTGGGGAATGCCCATGGCATGATGGGAGCATAGGTTCTTTGGGCACACTGGCAGGCATGCTTATGCCTTCAGCAACTTGTGATCCTGTGGCATCTAAACCTAGGGAAATCCCATCCTCCTTCCTGGCTTAGCTAAGGCAGGACAGTTGCCTCAGGCCACTGAGATTTCAAAAGTGCTTAGCTCTTAACAGGTTGAAACCACTGAGTTTAACCTCTGGTTACCAAAAATAATTATTTAAAATTAAAATTATTTAAAATGAAGCCACCAAGTGGAATGTACCTCCTCTCCTTGTTTGCCTCCTTCAAGGGAGAGTGGCCAGTGGTCACATACCAGCTGACCTCTTCCTCAGGCTGACATCCTTCCCCCGCTTTTGCCCACCACCTCTTGCCAGATAGAACCCCCATCAAAGTGACTGAGGGCACACTAAGTGCCATTTCCTGTAAGTCATTTTGTGCTACTTGCTCAGGCATAAAAATGGCTCTAATGGAATCATTAAAGCACCAGCATTCGCTTTAATGACCTGGTGTGACCTTACAGATTTTGTAGGCTTATAGAGGGATTTGACCTCATTTGTTGCTCACAACAACTATCTCTGCTATTTTAAAGATGAGAATGATGAGGTTGAGTTGGGTTAAGTGATTTTCCTAGGTGGTAAAAGGTCATAAGTATCTGAGGCAGAATTCAAACTCAGAGCTTCTTTATCTTCTGGACAACTAAGCAGCCTCTGATACCTGACTTTGACTTCGCATCATCTGCACGATCCTGGCCACTGGCGGGATTCTGATCCCCGTTTTATTTGACTGGAAGACTGTCAGTGGCATCTCAGGGCTGTAGATTGGTAAATGAACAAGAAAGAAGGGAGAGGGAGAAAGTAGGGGAGGGAGGGGGAGCAGGAGGGAGGCAGAGGGAGGATGGAGTGTTACAGGGTAGGGAGAGAATGTTGTTCACCCCTCCGAGTATTTCAGCATCTAAATCCTGAGTCAGAAGTAAGCTCTTCCCACGTGAGTCTGCTAACTGAATAAGCCACAGATGTTACTAGAAAGACCAAAAGCAAAGAGCTAACCTCTTACTCCCAAAGCTTCTGATAGAGCTGACCTGAGGCCAAATTCTTCCATTAGCAGTGGGCTTGAAACTCCCCTCGACTTGAATAACTGTTTCCAGTCATGAACAACAAAGGTTTTGAGCCAGATTCCCTTTCCCAGAACTTTGTGAATGAAATGGAAACCCCCTTCTGCGTTACGATGGAAGGAAATCTCACATGGTTGTGCTAGGTGGCGCTGTAGGCTCGTACATCAGCCTGCCTCGCTGACTTCTTTCAAAGCGCTCGGTCTTCACCTCCGCGGGATTCATGGTTCCAAAGCATCAACCGCAGCAAATTCAAGGACTACATACACCCTTTGCTTCGGCAGGTCTACCGTAGAGATCTACATAGGCTGATTGGAGCCACGGGCAGTAGCCTAGATCTGTGGGCAAAAGAGCTGGTTTTCGTTTTGGAAACTGAGTTTCCTCCACCTTGTACCTTGAAAGGATTGGGTACCATGATTCCATCAGAGATAGTTCAGAGCTAACCCTAAAGGTAAAGATTGCTCTCTTTGGCTGTCTGTTTTATCATAGAGGGAAAGTCTTGGAGGGTTACAGGCATGTAGTCACAAGTGACAGATATTGGTGTTTGGGATGGAGTGGCAATTCTGCATCTGGTCCATGGTTCCAAATAATAGGTTTGATGGGGAAGCATCTGAAAGCATCTGTAGAGATCTGCCCTAGGAAAAACCGTCAAATAGGTGAGGTTTGTCTCTGGTCCTCTTCCTGTCTTCCCTTCTTCCTCTTGGTCAACAGCCCCTCCTCAGTGCCCTCATGCTTTTTTTTCTTGCTTCCCTGAGTCCATTCCATATTCTGGACTTGTTTTAACTTGTACTTCTTCTTGTCAAGAACTTATAACCATGGCTCGAGAAGGCTTTTCTTTCAACATAAGCCTGGTTTGGGGATGTCCCTTCGACTCCCCTAGTCCTAACGGGTGCTCAGGATAAATAGCCAAATTTGCATTCTGTAGAAGACATAACAACACATATTCCTATAGGCATTTTTAAGGCTTGCAAAGCAATTTCCTCTGTAACAACCTTATGGGGAAATAGGTAGATTGTTCCCATTTTAGAGATGAGAAAACTGAGATATGAGAAGATTAGTGACTTATCCAGGGTCCCACAGCTAGTAAGGATCAAAGCTAAGACTCCAAATTAGGCAGTTTGGTGTGGTGGAAAGCACTGGACGTGGAGACAGAACATCAGATTTGAATCCCAGTTCTGTAAAATGAGGGAGTAAAATTTGTCATCTTGTTCAAGGCCCTTCCAGCTCTGAATCCTATCATTTTAGGATTTAAAGACCTATGTTCTTTCCACCTTATTTTAGGACACAGGTACACCCAGGCTCATCCTAAAAACGGAGGGAAAGGTTGGCAAGTCTAAGTCTATCATAATTCCCCTTGTAACAGCTCACACTGGATGCTCCCCTGAGTAAGGGTGAGGTTAAAAAGAAGTTCTAGCTCTTGTGCTTCTTCATGAGAAACCTGCTCTTGCCCCTGTCTCCCAGAGGCTTATAAATACGTCATTGGCACTGTTTCCTTGGGATACTCTACACCTCTGCCAACCCAAAGAGGAGTCTAGAATAAGCAACCGATACAATTCTCTATCAAGATCCTTAAATTTCAGCAATGGTCATATTTAGAGCAGTCTCACCAACTTGCTATGAATTAAGAGATGCCGGAGGCTTCCCTGATTAAAATCATTTATTTCTCCAACTGAGATTTCCAGACTATTTGCTCCGCCGGGTAAAAGAATTGGTGACTTTTGTTAAAAATTGGATTAATGGATTATGAGAACTGAAAGGAACCTTGGAGCTCATCTAATCCAACCTTAAAATCCAACCTTATTTTACAGAGGAGGAAATAGATGCCTGCAGAGGGGAAGTGACTTGCCCACAGTCACACAGTCAGTGAGTGTCAGAGCTAAAAACTGAAATCAGGTTTTCTGAACTTCCATGATCTTTCTGTGTGAATGTTGTCAGAAAAATGGGCCATTGAACAGATAGCTTTTGATGAGAAGAAGTACAAGTTAAAACAAGTCCAGAATATGGAGTGGGCTCAGGGAAGCAAGAAAAAAAAGCATGAGGGCACTGAGAAGAAGGGGCTGTTGACCAAGAGGAAGAAGGGAAGACAGAAAGAGAAGAGGACCAGAGACAAACCTCACCTACTTGATGGTTTTTCCTAGGCAGATCTCTACAGTATTCACTGTTTTCCCATCGACTCTATCATTTGGAACCATGGACCAGATGCAGAATTGCCACTCCATCCCAAACACCAAGATTTTGCTCTGCCATGTACTAATCGTGTGAACCTGGTAAGTCATTTAACATTTCTGAGCCAAGACTAAAAATGGGACTCATAATACACTTCTTCAGTCTGAAGGTAAGCTTTTTATGAGCAAAGACTGTCTTGCTTGCTTGTCTTCATATCCCCAGAGTACTTGGTACATAGCAGGTTCTTAATGAATACTTACTCAGTATGACTCATAATGTTCCTGTGAGGATGAATTGAGGTAATGTAAACCTTAAATCCTCCTTATATATCAGCAATTATTATTTTTCTTGTTTCTAAGGTTATTCTCATTGAGATTCTTAGGTAGCCAGTGGCCTTGAGTTCTAAGCAGAGGAAGTATGGTGTACTGGAGAGGGTGCTGGGCCAAAAGTGAGTTCCCATCAGTACGAATAATGAATGACCTGAGGTGTCACATTATCCAAATTTCGCTGTGTATTTCCATTGGATTAGAATCAATTGTCATATTTTATATAACTCTAATTTCAAATAGTGCAGTTCAAATACATGTAGCTATTCGCACTAATTAGGACCTCTAAGACTCAGTTTTCTTATTTACAGAATGCCAAATTTACTATTAAGGAGGGACACAGGACTTCAGTTTTGTTGACATAAGAGAGCAGATATGCTTAGGGCAAGGCAGGGCAGGGGCTTGATTAAGAGAGCTTTTCATTCTCTTGATCCTTTTGACCAGTTCAGGATAATTGGTGAGCCTTTATTCAGAAGTTGTGATCATTTCCAGCAAGAGAACATTGGTGCTTGGTTGACAAGACTGAAGGTATCTAATTAGGTCTCAATGACTGGGGCTAATCCCAAAATGAGTTCATTGGTTGGGATTCTCTGTTGGGTACCTCTTGGATGATGAATTTCAACGATAGGTAGTATACCAAGAAGGACTGGTTAGATTCCTGGGAGGACAAACTCTTATGGGAGGAGTCATTCTTTTGCACCAACTTGTGTACGGGAATAAACATACCCCTGGCAGAACCTTTCTTCTGAAGAGAGCTTGAGAACACAGTTGGGTATGGGTACCTCTCTCACACCCCATCCCCCATCTAAAACAAGAGGCAATAGTGGTGACTTTGGAGAGACCCGTGGCAGAAGTAGCTGTGTTTACACTCATAGCCTGAGAGGGAAATACCAGGATAATGTCAAGCTTGAACCCTCCTAGTTGCAGGAGTGGAGACAAGGTGGGGAAGGATTTCCTAGGCAGATAGAGTCCAGACTCTATTCTTCCAGCTAGAGAAGGGGAATTTCCTGGATAGCACTAGGATCAAAGGTAGTAATCCCATGTAATCACATGTAATCCCCAAGTTTTAGAATGTGAGGATCTGATCTTCTATTCAGAAAATGGGAATTTCCTGAGAAATGTGCCTCAAGGAATGGGAAGAGGACTATTTGCATGGCTCCCGCCTCTGGGCAAAGCAACAACAATCAGAAGCCATAATCTGAAGGAGCAAGGGACTTGCACTCTGCATTTTCCTATACGTTACAATCAGTTGTTTGGATAGTACAAATCCAGTAAAAGGGGAATAAGTTGCCTGGCTAGCAAACAAATATGTTTCCCTTCCGGGTGAATCCAAGCCTTCGGAGGGTCGCTGTGGAGTGAGAAAGGAACTCACCAAATCTTAGGGTACTGCCTGTTTAGCAATCCCAAAGTCTATTTCCCTTCTGGAGGGAATCCAAGCCACAGAGGGATGCTATGAGGTTAGGGGTAACTACATGTGTCCTTGTGGGAAAGAGGGACTCACTGGAATGCCAAAGGAATGCTCATTGGCAACCTTAAGTTCAGGTTCCTAACAAAGGGAATCCAAACCACTCACTGGTGCTTGTGGAAAACTGGTATCTATTCAGGAGTGTGCTGGTAACAACTCCAGCTGACTTAGGAGTCAAATGTTAAATACTCAATGGGAACATTTACACCTTGGAAGCAGGCAAACTCTGCAAATCAGATCCTAATTTATTGTTTTGTTGATTGTCTGGCTGGAGTGGGGAACCTGTGACCTTGAGGCCACATATGGCCTTATAGGTCCTCAAGTACAACCCTTTGACTGAATCAAAACTTCACAGAAGCCCCTTAATAAAAGGATTTGTTCTATAAAACTTGGACTCAATCAAAAGGCCCTATCCAAAGACATAGAAGGCCACATGTCTTCATACCAGCGAGGCCCTGGACGCACTGAGAAGGGAAGAGAATTATGTTGATTGCTTATAGGCTATTGTAATTCTTTTATGTTTTTTCTTCATTATTTTACGTTGTTCTTGTTCTTGTGTCTCTTTGTGACCCCATGGACCATACTGTCCATGGGTTTTCTTGGCAAAGATGCTGGAATGGTTTGCCATTTCCTTCTCCATTGGATTAAGGCAAAGAGAGGTTAAGTGACTTGCCCAGGGTCATGTAGCTAGTAGGTGTCTGAGGTCAGATTTGAACTCAGGTCCTCCTGACTCCAGGCCCAGTGCTCTATCCACTGAGCCACCTAGCTGCCTTTTATAGTCTCCTAGTAGTACTTTACATTTTCTGTGTTATCTGTAGGATAAAGAAAAGGCTGTCCTTTACCTAGTAAATGCATTTGTTACTGTGAGTACTTGTATGATCATGCAGTAGTTCTCAACCTTCCTAATGCCACAACCCTTTAATACAGTTTCTCATGTTGTGGTGACCCCCAACCATAAAATTATTTTCATTGCTACTTCATAACTGTAATTTTGCTACTGTTATGAATCTATCTGATATGCATGATGTATTTTCATTGCTACAAATTGAACGTAACCCGCTTATTTAAAGAGCTGGGGACCTTGCTACTTAGACACAAGCTGCATTCTGAGATTTTCTGGAGTAATCTCTGGATGGATGTACAGAGAGTGCATAGATTTTGGGGTCGGTCTCCAATATTAAACTTGGTCAAAGTTTTGAGCCCTAGAGCCACAAGATTGTGAGGCTCAAATGAGATAAATAAATGTGTTTTTGTTTATCCATTTATATCTTTTGGGTTGATATCACCTCGGTTTTTAAGTACATTCTACCCCTCATCTCCCCAGTAAGCCATCTATTATAACACAGATTGAAAAGGAAAGAAAAAAAATTAGCAAAACCAAACAGAAACATCAACCATATGTGACAGGCTATGTCCCCACCATGTTCCCTCACCTCTCCAAAGAGGTGAACAGGATTCATTCCCTCCTGCCCGTCCCCACTCTTTACCAATGCCAAGCTTGGTTTTTATATAATTACATAGTATTCAGTTACATTAAAAAAATACATCTTTCCCTTGACATTATTGTAGTCATTGTGTATACTGTTTTCCTGGTTCTACTCCCTTTACCCTGCATCAGTTCATGAAAGTCTGCCATGTTACTCCGAATTCTCAATATTTGTTGTTTTTTATAGGAAAGAAGAAGGAAAGGAGCATTTCTTCAGCACTACTAAGCTCATAGCAATACTGCATTTATATTCATGTTTCACAATTTGTTTAGTTATTCCCCAATAGATGGCTATCTACCCACCCATACTTCATTTCCACAAAAAGAGCTGTTATGAACATTTGGTGTAATTATTAACTTTTCTTTTTCTCTTTGACCTATTTGAGATTTAAACTTTGCAGTAGGGATCTCTGTGGAACGGACATTTTAGTTACATTTTTAGTGCAATTCCAATTTGACTTCTAAGATAGTTTGACCAATTCGCAGTTCCACCAACAGTGTATTTGTATGCCTGGCCTCCTGCTGAATATTTTAATCTTTTGTCATCTTCGTCAATTTGTTGGGTGATGTGAAAGACCAGAGTTGTTTTATTAATCAAATGAGATAGTTTATGTAAAATGCTCTGCAGACTTTAAAGTCTTACAGAAATGATGGCTTTGATTATTAATGTATTATTGTTATTTATTATTATTAATTAACTAATAATAATTTAACAGAGGTGTATAACTTCAGCCGTTTTAAGGTGCAACAAAATCCATGACCATTATTTTAGGAAGGGGACAGAGAAAAGCATGCAATGGGTTAAGTAAAGGACTACTGAATGTTAGGTGAAAATCTTATAGCCTTGGGAAACTTGAACAGATTTCCCAAAAAATGCATGAGGATAAACAAATGGCTTGTCGGAATGAGAACTGAAAAGCTAAAGAATGAAGGGAGAGAGAGCCAAAGAGGGCATTGTTAACCAATAAAATGAATTGGGAACAAGAGGATAAAGGAAATGTCATCCTTTCATTAGATGAAAAGTGAAGGCAGATATGCCCAGAGATTTTTGTCTGCCTGTTTTTCTGCTGATGTGTCTAGAGATTGCTTCCCCATCATTGTTCTGAAGGTATTAATCTTAGCAATTACGGGAAACTCTTTGAATGCGCATGTTAATTTCTATACCTATTCCAATATTGCAGATGCCCCTAGAGGAATTTACCACTGTCGTTGAGATGATGCATCATTTGGCAGTAAACATTAGTAAACTTAAGTGCCATGAGTCATATTTTCAATTTTTAATTAAATTATGACCTGTCTAGGGCATGATTTATTTGGGCTTGAATTCATTTCAGACTCTGGTTTGAAATTTACATGATTTATATAGGGAGAGAATGAGTCTAGCATAACTCATTATTACCTGAATCTGGGGAAGGAATAAGCATTTATCACATACCTAACGTGTGCCAGGCACTGTAATAAGTGTTTTACAGCTTATTGTTATAATAAGTGTTTTACAACAGCCCTGTGAGATAGGTACTGTTATTATGAAGTAGAAGGTTAGTGACTTGCTCAGGGCCACACAGTTAGCATTTGAGGCTGGATTTGAACTCTAGTCTTCCCAACTTCAGGTCCAGCTTTCTAGCCACCACACCATGTCAGTGCAGAAGAAATTCTGCCCTTCCTCCTCCCTCTGACTCTTAAACTTAACAAGTACATAAAGCAAAAGCCAGAAAAAACACAAACCTCTAAGACTAGGGCTTGGTCCTCAGTCCTAAAGCCAATTCTATGAAGACTCTCCTACTGCATCCTTGAAAATTAATTTAAAGAGAACAACTTTCTCTATATATCACTTCATACGTGGCACAATAGCTAGATGACCAGTGTCCTCAGGCAACTCTAAGGACATAAATTACTGATCCAATTTGTGACCATTTTACATCTGCTGCCATTTTGCAAACTGCCAAATTGCATCCGTGGAGGGAGTTTCTACACTAGGAATCACCTCACAGTGATGAAAGCCCAGGTCCAGATTCTCCACCCCTACTGCATACACACACACACACACACACACACACACACACACACACACACACACACACACACACACACACACACACCCCTCTTCCTTCAATGAGTTTCATTGCTATAAAAAGGTCTAAGGAACAAATGGAACAGATGTTTATTTTTTCAGAATGGTTACAGATGGAAGCAAATCCCACACTCCAGGACAGACAAAATTACAAACATGCAAAGGGGCCCTATCTGTCCAGTTACATATAGTAAACACTGTGCTTAAATTGTCTCACTGTGATTCATTCTTATCCCTAGAATTCTGATAAAACAACAGGACAGCTAATTAATGTTCCTAAGATAGGGTCCCCATTTACAGGAAGAAGAAGGGAAAAAAAAAGACAGGGAAGGAGACAGGAAGAAAGGGTGGAGAACAAATAATATGATAGCCTGAAACAATAAAATAATTGGTCAAGAAATGCACTAAAAATCTATGTGCCAACAGCCTGGAGTTGATACCCCCAGAGAGCAATGAACTAGATCTCCAGGTTCATCTTGTGGTTTGCCCGGATTCTGATTGGCTCAGATGGGGAATAGGGAGGATGTGAGAGTGGGGTAGAGACCAAGAGCAGAGTATGGGGAAGGGTGGGAGATCATTGTAGTAGCACTAAAAAGGTCCTTGAGATTGCTCTGAATTTGCCATTACAGTTTCCCCATTGGTTAAAGGTATGACCAAATTGCTTTTCTGTTTAAAAATAGGTTTTATTGATGCCTCTTTTTCTTTGTGTCACTCAATTGATGAGTGTTTTTTTTTTAAGCATCTATCATATGCCAGCCACTGTGCTAGGCACTGAGGACACAAAGACAAAGAATGAAATAGTCCATACTCTTAAGTCAGTCATTTCCTATCCCCTCTAGATAGACCCCTTAAGTGTCACAAAGAACAATTAAGCAAAAATATCCAGATACATAGACCTGGTAATGTATGTGCTATTTTGTCCTGCCTGCACCCCACCTGCTCTACCTGTACCCCAGATATGTTTCATGATCTCTTCTCAAGGACTGTCATTGATTTTTCTGCTACACAGAGTTCAACTTCTTCTTCTCCTTCTTGTTCTTGTTCTTGTTCTTCTTCTGCTTTTTGGAGGGGGGAAGGCAGGGCAATTGGGGTTAAGTGACTTGCCCAAGGTCACACAGCTAGTTTTTGTGTTGTGTCTGAGGCTGGATTTGAACTCAGGTTCTCCTGACTCCAGGGCCAGCCACCCTTCAACTTCTTTTTAATGACTTTTTCACTTACATTATAACAACAACAACTAACAATTATATAGCATTTTAAAGTTTGCAAAGCACCTTACATATGTTATCATATTTAATCCTCCCAATAACCCTGGGAAGAGGGTGCTATTATTATGCCCCTTAGAGGAAACTGACTCCAAGTCTGGTCCTGTAGCCACTGTAGGTAGCTGCATGTTTTTACTGGGACACCTTATAATGTTTCTCTGTTGCGAACCATGTTAGCTCTTGGTTTAAAATACATGCATTTGATCACAATTAAAGAAGGGCCTATGACGCTTGTTGAGTTGTTAACATAAATGACTCCTCTATTTTGTCAAAGGGGTTTTCCTCCTCATCTAATGAAATAAGCATGTGGGATTTTTTCTTTGTTGTTTAT
>CM053580.1:298768736-298778736 GCA_028627135.1 Pseudochirops cupreus | reverse complement strand
GTTGATGGACAGAAAAAAGATCCTTACTTGTAGGACCCAGTGGGGCATCTCAGCTGTCAAGCTGATCAATGCTGGGCTGGGTCCCATAAGATGTTCTGTACATCAATGCTGGGCTCAGGGCATGGACTTTCACCACTGTACCTTTCATGCACTATACAAAGGAAAGGGCCTTTGACTTCTTGAAAGAAGAGAAACAACAGATACAGAAAAGCCACAGTGCTATGCTTATGATCACATGTTGGTGGCCTGAGTAAGAAGATAGGGTTAGAAACTTCTCTCCCTACCCAGAGGCTTAGAACAGCTTCATCTTCCTCCTTGGAACCCAGACAGCAAAAAGACTAAATAATCATGTTAATACCTTTTGTAAGAGCTCTCAGTTCAGGGTCAGAAGCTAAATGGAAGGTTCCTTTTCTCCACCACAAAATACATAGATAGGAAACAGTCACAGAATACCTGGACATGCTTGATTGTAGCAGGCAGAGTCCAGTGAGCACATTCTAAGAACACGGCTCCTATGTCCAGCCCCCTTGCAAACCTTAGAGCACCATATGAATGCCAATTATTGTTCTTGTTCTTAGTGTGTGTCATATGCTCTGAAACTGGGGAAAAGTATTGTGTTTGTTTAAATCTTGCATGACCCTCAATACTTACCCTAGGGCTTTGTGCGCAATAGAATGAATAAAAAGTATTTATTAAGCACTTACTATGGAGATATAAACAGAAAATTTGAGACAGTCCATATTCTCAAGGAGTTTCCATTCTAAAGGGGAGACCACACATATAGGAAGTTTATGTTGCCAAGCTGAAAAGTACCATGATCCTTAGGGTGAAGCAGCAAAACAGATGCATCTTCTTTGATGTCATTTCCCCTGATAAAACCATGTCTGTTTCTGGTGTTGAATCATTTGATAGTGCAAAGGACTTTGATGTAGAGAACTTTCTTTTCTGGGTTTTTGGTCACTGTGACTGCTGAGGCACTGTAGCATCTCAGAAGCATTTGCCAAGCCTCATCTTTATAGAGATTACTTCTCTGTTCCTAGGGCTTGATCAATATTTGTTGAATTGGATTGAATAAATGGATGAATGCCATCAAAATAAAAGGACTGTTCCATAAAATAATTCCAAGAGTGTGTTGGAAAAGAATGTAAGGAGGACAGGCTAGAGCAAGAGCAGAGTTAACTGAGGGCCCTTTAGTGAGTACTCCACAATTTGGCATTTTAGAATTTGTCTATAATGGGGCAGCTGGGGGAGGGGCTGGGTCTGGAGTCAGGAAGACTCATCTTCGTGAGTTCAAATCCAGCCTCAGACACTTACTAGTCATATGACCCTGGGCAAGTCATTTAACCGTGTTTGTCTCAGCTTCCTCATCTGTAAAATGAGCTGAAGAAATGAGGTCTTGAAGAGTTGGACATTCCTGAAAAATGACTGAACAACAAAAATAATTTTGTGAGTACAGTTAGACTGTAAAGTCCCTATGAGCAATGTGTAATACTCTATTTTTTATCCCCTCAAGCATCTAGCAGTAAGGTAGTTTATACAGTAAGTATTCAATGGATGATTTTCCATTGATTGGTCAATGGGGAAGAGGTGGGCAATGCTTCTGGCTCATTGTTCCTTCTAAGGTTGGTATGTTAGATTGGCTAGCAGAAACTTGGGATTTTAAGGAAGATTTGTAAGGAAGGACCCCATGGTACAATAAGGGTACATACACTGGAGAAAAGACTTAAGAAACCCAGGTAAAGAAGCAGCATATCTATCCACATAGAATTAGAAGAGTACAAATCCCTGCAACTTCCCAACAGATGTCTCTGGACTCCCACACATGTTCTAAAGATAGCCATGCCTCAAGGAATGCATGGACAGACAGTTCAAAACCTGTTGAAAGGAGTCATAGCTATGGTTCAGGATCATTGTTGGTTTGTTTTTAAATTTCTTAGTTGTTTAATGTTTGCAGAGTGTTCACATTATCCTAAGAACTGCTTGGGTGGGCATACAGGAAGACTTGGTTCTTTGGAAGCTAGAATTAGGAGGACTTTGGTATTTTGATAAGTCTTAAATTAGGCATGCAAAACAGTGTGCCTTTCCTGTATGTCATTCCCAGAAGACCTCCAAAAGTCATCTAAGACCAGATAATTTATGGTACTATGAATCAACCATATATTTGTTGTTGTTCAGACATTTCAGTAGTATCTGACTTTTTGTGACCATATTTGTTTTTTTTTTTCTTTTTTGAGGGGGAGAGGCAAGGCAATTGGGGTTAAGTGATTTGCCCAAGGTCACACAGCTAGTAAGTGTGTCAAATGTCTGAGATCGTATTTGAACTCAGGTCCTCCTGACTCCAGGGCCGGTGCTCTATTCACTGCACCACCTAGCTGCCTCTAATTTGGGGTTTTCTTGGCAAACATACCAGAGTAATTTGCCCATTTCTTCTCCAGCTCATTTTACAGATGAGGAAACTGAGGCAACCAGGGTTAAGTGACTCACCCAGTGGCACACAGCTAATAAGCATCTGAGACTGGATTTGAACTCATGAAGATGAGTCTTTTTGATTCCAGGCCCAGCTCCATATCCTCTGTGCCACCTAGATGCCCTTTTAGCAGATACTTTGGTATGTTTTCAGGAGCCCAGGAAGTCCCTTTTCCACCCTCCCCCATTCAAAACATCCTTTTACACTACCCCACTCCCCTATGCCCTAACTTGTTTCTGCTGACGCCTGAAACTGGTTTAATGGTGGCAAACCTTTGCATTCCACAACTAGAATCATGAGATTTTAGAATGAGATTGTTCCTGAGAGGTCAAAGAGGCCAGCAATCTTTTCAGAAAACTGAGATACGGAATATTTAAATGCTTTGCCTGAAGTCATAGAGCTAATCAGTAGCACATCTAAGACTCGAACCTGTTTCTTAACTCTTCCTCCAGTTTTGTTTTTCTGAAATGCCAAATTATCTCTCAAAGATAATAATGTTTGTATTTGTGTAGTTTTTTAATGTTTACAAAACTTCCCTCATAGCAAGTCTGTGAGGCGGTAGCACAAGAGTTATTATACTCATTTTACAGATCAGGAAACGGGGGCTGAGAAAGACACTTACCATGGTCACACATCTACTCAGCATCAGAGCTTTACACTACACCTCACAGTTTAGGATGAAAATTGTCAGGAGCTACTTAGTGTCCAGCACTAAGCATGATCAGAGACGTGAGAGAGAAGTGACCGGGCCACGTGGGTAGTTCAGGGAAGAAATCCATTTAATGATGTTTTAAGCAAGATTTTTAAACAGAAAGATGAAAGGATTCAAGTTTTGCTATCATTGTCTTAAGCCTGTTAGCTCCTGGAAGTAACTTTAGATAAAGTCAGGTTTTCTGGGCCCCAACAGGTCAATTAGCATTCTTAAAGGTATTAACAAAGAGGATACAAAAGAGATAAGACTTCAAAGTAACTTAGGTTTGCCTAAGTGTGATCACTGTCCTGAGCTCTGTTGTACTTTGCAATCAACATAGGATGGATAATCTAGTAAGGGACTTGTCTTTTAGGTATCTGAAGTTTTGGGGGCAAAAGGCTTTGTTGAAGTCAGGGTCTCAGACAAAAGTTCTTTTAAATGTATTTTCAGGGCACGAGCCTTTTCAAGCAGCAGACACCTGGAAAGGTACATCATTAAAATCTTTATCTGAGTCCTGACTTCGGCTTCTATGGCTTGCCTCAGAAAATACTATATAGGGGAGGGAACTCAAATTAAATGGACATTTAAAGGGTAAAGTACTTGCACAAGAGTCCTTTTCTTAGAGTAAGTTTTGGGAAAGGGCATGATGAGAGCAAAGCTGCGCATGTAAAGTTGATGGGGGATGGTGGTGGTGACAAAGGGAATAAGAGAGAGAGGAAAGAGGAGCTACTTATGAGGAGAAGTCAAAGAAAGGGGAGCTTGTGAGTTGAAGACATCTTTACCTACTTTATAACTGCATCTAGGACTGGCCCTGGGTGACTTCTTGGTTTGAATAGTCCATCAGTCAACAAGCTTTTATTAGCACCTACTACATGCTAGGCTCTGTGATACATACTAGGAATACAAAAACAAAAAATCATTCCCAGCCCTCAAGGAGCTTATATTCTATTGAATAAGATGAGAAGAGTGACCTTATGTTGAATGTGTTCACAAAAGAACTCATTGTGGAGAGGCCAGAGCCCCAGTTTAGCCAAGAGTCCCTGTAGCTCTAGCCACTGTAAGTTGTTCCCAATCTATCCTGTGAATCTATCCTGTTATTCAGATTTACTTGCATCATAGCTACTCCTGCTTGTTCCAAAACATCTTCAGTTGCTTGAGAGTCAACAGAAAATTAATCAGCAAGTGGAAAGTTGGAAGAAGATTAATGTCTAAAAGCACGGGTCATTAAAATAAAAGCAGATCTGGACAAGTGGCTAGGGTTTTCCCCCCTCATTGACTTTATGAGCTGATTATTCCAGGACTAAAATCCTGTGGAACAAAGGCTCCTTGGAAGAAATTGGACACTTTGTCCTTGGACCCCACCCCCTCTTTGGCTTGCCAGTCACCATTTAGATGGCCCTTCCATATTTCCCTTTCAAAAACCCCCTTGAAAACCCAGTAATTCAATGAGATGGTATGTTGAAAACTTCCGGACTCATCCCAACCTACATCTCAGGCTTATATTGTTTCACTGAGTCTTTCCACGGGAAGCTCCAGAGGGAAAAGAGCTCTGTTCCTTGTTTTGGACTGCTTTTATTTATTTTTATAAGCCTGGGTGGAGAACTTACTTCCTTGCTTATGGCACAGCCAATGTAGAAATGCAAAATAATAATAATATCAGGATGCACTAGGTGACACACAGCTCTGTCAGTCAGGTTACAACCTTTGCTTGGCTACTCCTGGTATGTTGGTGGGAAGCTTTCTTTATTTATTCAGTGAGTAAATTTGAACCCAAAGGCCCAGAATTTGAACACTAGGCATATAAAATACAGGCTAAACCTGTCAGCTCAAATCTGAATCCCATTCTCCATAACTTTGGATACTTCTGTTTGATTTCAAAAATTATCTTGCCACAAGGCAGAGCTAAGTAGGTGGGAAGAAATTCTAGGAACTATGCATTGTACTTGACTGTCATAGTCAGTCATGGCCAGATTCTAGTCATGTTAATTCCCATACAGTACTCCCTTCTGGAGATCTATAGGCAAATCCAATCCCAAAGAGTCATTCACTATTTTGAAAAGGGAATGGAATTTTTAGTCTGGAGTCTTGGGATGCAAGATTGGCTTTTCCATTGCCTTTGAATAGGTCACTTAGCTGTCTAAGGCCTCCATTTTTCTATAAGAAATATTAATCATAGCACCATAGCTGTAAGGACCTTGAAAGGTCATCTAGTCTGGTATCTTCATTTCACAGAAAAGCAAGCCAGTGTCTAGAGAGAGTCAGTGACTTGCTTCTTCACAGGAAGACTATGGGAATTAATTTTTAAATTTTATCAACAAAAAGACATTATCACCATCAAGAAAAGATTTGTTAAAAATCAGGGTACTCTAATCAGCAGATATAAATTCAGTGTGAAAATCGTTCTCTTTCAGGGCTACTTGAGTAGATAGAGTACTGTAGTGAATGCTAAAATATATATGTCTATGGTCTCCATTTGTGCCAATTAACTGAATAACAGATAACATTGTTGTATATATCTCCCATAAGGAAAGAAAGGCTTGTCTCGTTTACTTTTTAGATATATTCTCCCTTCTTCTGAAGATACGTGTTAATCGTTGTTGTTCAATCAGGTTTGACTCTTCAGTCATTTCTGACTTCATGACCACATGTGGGGTTTTCTTGACAAAGATACTAGGGTGGCTTGTTATTTCTTTCTCCAGTGGATTAAAGCAGAGGTTAAATGACTTACCCTGGGTCACACATAGAGTGAATATCTGAGGTCACATTTGAACCCAGGTCTTCCTGATTTCAAGTCCAACAATCTGTCTAGTAAGCCATCAAACTGCCTTGGAAACAAAAGTGCTTAAGTGTATTGTTATTTAAGACTTACGAATATAAAGAGAATAGGAAGAGAACATTCATTATTTTGGCGCAGGGGTTCTTAACTTGAGGTCCATGAACTTCTTTTTTTTAAAAAAAAATATTTTGAGAGTTCCATTTCAATTAATTGGTTTCTTTTGTCCTATGTTTATTTTAAAAACAGAATTCTAAGAAGGGGTCCATAGGTTTCAAATTACTGTCCAAGGGGTCCATGACACACAAAAAAAGATGCTAAGAACTCCTGTTCTAGGGAGATAAAACTCTGATCTGGGGCTGATCTGGGGCCTTGAAGCTATTTGGACAAAGTGAGAGTGGTTTTAGACTAAACATGCACGGCATATTAATTTAGTAATCAAATACTCCTAGAAATAAATTGTAAGTTGACAAAAGTAGAGGGCTTCAAGGTAAGGAAACATAGAGTAAGCTGGTTTTCGTTTTCAGAACAGCAGCCACCATTTTTGACAGACTGAATTTGAAAGGAAGGACACATGTCTGAGAGAAGAGAGAGTTTTAAAAAAAGTTATATTGATAATAGAGAATTTTCTTCTCCCCCAAATCACTGTCAGTTTAACCTGACTTGCTAGCTAGCACCATCTGCTTTCTACAAAGAGTATTTTTCAAAGGAGAGGGTTGTGAGAAGATCCAATCAGCCATGGGGATTAAGAAAGGCTGATGTGATGTAAGGAAGGGTCTTTGAAGGGACATTGAAGGAATCTAGAGATTCCAGGAGATGAAAATGAGGAAGGATTATATTCCAGCCATGAGGAGACAGTCTGTGCAAAGACATGGAAACCAGAGATAGAATCACATGTATAAGGGATGGAAAGTACATCAGGTTGGCTCCACCATAGTGAGTAGAAAGGGGAGTAATGAGTGAAACAGGACTTTGAAGAATGTCCAGATCACCTAAGACAGAGGAATGGACATGGGAGAGCCCAGGACCTGCATCTGAGTAGTGAGGTTCAGAGCCAAGATTCTGACCCAGTTCTTCCAATTATTAATCCAATGACATTTAAAGCATAATATTAGCTGGTTAGCCTATACAGTATAGCAATTGTATTAATCCTATTTCAGGGCTTTTATTAGAGATAAAATGGGATAACATTCATAAAATGCTTCAAGCACAATCTCAATGCCAGCTCTTATTATTATTTTAATTTGACTCAAATTTACAAAAAGCTATAATTTCCAAGGCAGTTTAGTGGCTCACTGGATAGATTGCTGGGCTTGAAGTCAGGAAGACCTGAGTTCAAATTTGACCTCAGATATTTGCTCTATCTATGACCCAGGGTAAGTCATTTAACCTTTGTTAAGAAGGAAATAGCTTAGCATTTTTGTTGGTCAATGGTTTTATAGCAAGTAAATCTGAAATGGAAACAACAGATCAAGAACAGACAGTCTAACACATCCAGCCAAATTTGAGGAGAAAAAGCTGCTTTGTTAGGAAGAAAAGGTCCCTGCAGTGGTCTGTCTCTTAAACCAGCTCTCAGTGGCCTCAGAGCAGAGGATCTTAGGCATTATCACTTCCATGACCACTGGATGGTGCAGGAGCTGTCCAGATTTTCTGATAACCTTTTTCCCATTGTATTTCCCAGCTCTCCAGTATCCTTCTCCTGTTTGCCCAACCCTTGAATCTCCTTTCCCCATAACTCCTTTAAAAAAAAAAAGAATTGAGGGGCAAGATTGGCAGTCAAGGTCAATCTCTTCCCAAGTCTCTCTTTCTCACAGGTAGGTTTCATTTATACTTTGCATACATTTTGCATCTACTTATATGAGTATTTGTTTGTTTGTTTTTTCCATAATGGAGCACGTGCTCTCTGAAGGGAGGACTGTTTCATTTTTTCTTTGTATCCCAAGCACCTAACACAATGCCTGGCACATAGAAGAGGTTTTAAAAAATGCTTGTTAATTCATTGATCTCCAAGATCCCACCTAGCCCTAAGTCCTATGTGATCCCATTCTATGTAGGGAGAAAGTGAACATAATGGTACATGAATCTAAATCTGATCCATGTAAAAATGGTGTTCTGATGAGTTTTAAACTCCTGTCCATTGCCTTAAACTATCTCCTCTTATAGTAAAACAGTCTGTTAAATACTGTAAGGGTCCTTTAAAAACAACCCTTAAATTAACTTTGCATTTGGGGAATAGTTTTCAACTTGCTGGTATTGACTGAAAAATGATTCCCCATCTTTCCACTGGGGTTATACATTAGCTTTTGATAATAATGAAATGTGGGTTGCCTTTGGCTCTTCCCCTTCCCACAAAACTCACTAAATCCTGTACATTTTTCCTTCATATTAGTTCTTGCTTTCTGGATGAAGTGGGAAGGGCACTTAATAAGAAGTCAAGGTTGTCTGGATTCTAGTTCCAGCCTCAGAAGAGTCAGCAAACCTCCTTGTGTCTCAGTTTCCCTGTGTGTAAAATGTAACATTATTATTGCCTCTGCTCAGAGGACCCTTGTGAAGATTCCAGCAGATGGTAGGCATGAAAATGCCTTGAAAACAGTTTATAAATTAATAAAGCGTTATGATTTCCCTCCCAGTCACTGAAAGCTTCTTAGATATTGTCAGTAGGCACTGAAAGGTCCTGGAGGTCAGGGACCTTGGTTTATTTATCTCCACATCTCTCCTGGTGCCTAGCTCAGTGCTTGGCACAAAGTAAACATTCAATAAATGAATTGAATTGAGCTGAACTGCACTGAACGAGTAAGAGAAGACTGAGGTGGGAGGAGTGGAGGTGAGATATTAGCTGTCTTCTATAATTTGATATTCTACCAAGAGAAATAGGGATTTGATTTGTTCTGCTTGGCCCCAGAGGATGAAACTAGGAAGGACAGACAAACTCCCTTCAGGGAGCCACTTCCTAACAAAAATAGAATGGATAGCCTTGGGAGGCAGGGGCTTCCTCCTCACGGGATGTCTCCAAGCCAAGGCTGGATGACCATTTGCTGGGTATATCGTAGAGGGGTTTCTGGTTCAGGTGGGGATTGGCCTAGATGTCCTCTGAGGCTCCTGCCATCACTGAGATGCTATCATTCTGTGAGTGCAAATCTCAGGTTGTGCCATTTTTCTACTTTGGCTAAACTATGGCTTGTTTTCTACCTGGGACAGTGATCGGCATATCTAATTAAATGCTTCTTTTGTTTTTGTAGCTCTCTGGTTCTTATATCATGGGGGTGGGGAGAGATATAATGTTGAATTTATATTTTATATGGGTTTTAGCTACTTAAGTGTGGGGCTTAGTATCTCTGATAACCTAGGGGCAGCCAGGTAGTTCAGTGAATAGAGTACGGAGTCTGGAGTGAGGAAGACATGAATTCAAATCTAGCCTCAGATACTCATTAGCTGTATGACTCTGGGCAAATCACTTAATGTCCATATGCCTCAGTTTCCTCATCTGCAAAATGGGGATCATAATAGCACCTCCTGTTAGGGTTGTTGTGAGGATCAAATGAAATAAAAATTGTAAAGAGCTTAATAAAGTGTATGACACACTTTGCTAAATAAATGCTAGATAAGTACTAACCATTATTATTAATCTTGACTATGGCTCCCTATTATAATAATTATAAGTATTTAGAGCTGGAAGACGGTTTAATCCAACTCCTTCAATCGTAAGCATTTAGAAGCTTGCAAAGTGTTTTGTTCAGTTTCCAGGTAAGTTACTTTGAGGGCCCTTCTTAATATCCTCATTTCACTGTAAGGAAGGGGAAGGTCAGCAAGGTGGTAGAACTTCCCCAGATCCCCATCACTAGTAAGTGTTTGTGAACCTGAGTCAACTGATGAAATTGGGTCAAGTTCAGAATTACATGGCAATGTTACAATGGAGGGGAAGAAGAGGAAGGCAAAAGGGCATGGGCCAACCTACTCTCATTGAATTTGGCTTAGAGAAGGAATGACATACACTCTAAATTGGGTATCTTGCCCCACAGGAGAGTAGGGGGGAAGGGGATGAGAGGGGGGATGATGGAGGGGAGGGCAG
>CM053580.1:298742071-298768636 GCA_028627135.1 Pseudochirops cupreus | reverse complement strand
AGACACTGGGGTAGGGGGATCCATCTTGCCCAACTGGAAAGTCAGAGGGGTGATGGGGGAGGATATAGGAGAGAGCAGATTGGGGGAGGGGGTACACAGTGGGATCGCTGTTTTGGGGTGGCGGGAAGGGGAAAGACGGGGAGAAAATTTGTAACTCAAAATCTCATGGAAATGAATGATATAAACTAAAAATAAACATAAAATTTAATTTAGAATTACATAGCAATGGGAAGAGCCTTGCCTTGGAAATCCAGTGACCTGGGTTTGAATCTGGCATTGTGCTGGCTTGGCCAGGTGACTTTACCACCATGATCCCTGGTTCCATCGTGTGTAAAATGAGAGTGTTGAATGAGATAGTCACCTGAGGAGCAGAAAGGAGGAGTTGGTGGATAGATTTCAGGGATGCAGAAAAACAATTACCTCTCTATTTTCACTAGAATTGGTTCCCCTTGTAATCCTATGTCTTTGTTATTGTTTAGTCATTTTTCAGTCATGTCTGATTCTTTGTGATCCCATTTGGGGTTTTCTTGACAAAGATAATGCAGTAGTTTGCCGTTTCTTTCTCTCGGTCATTTTACAGATGAGGAAGCTGAGGCAAACAGAGTTAAGTGACTTGCCCAGGGCCACACAGCTAGTAAGTGTGTGAGGCTGGATTTGAATTCACAAAGATGAGTCTTCCAGACCTGGGCCCAGCCCTCTATCCTCTGCACCAACTAAACACAATTCCTTAGGCTTTATTGGACTGCCACAGGTGTCTATGATGCATACACAAAAGGGTCAAGAGCCCTGGACTGGTTGATCTTCAGCTCTAAATTTGTGGTTCCATGACCCCGTTCAGCACTCCAATGATAATATAAAAACGAAAGCTTTGTGTTACTTTTGAAGAGAAAATTTTGATCCTGTAACCTCCATGAACCAAATCTTCTTGAAGGTCAGAGGAAATGGAGAAGAGGAAGGCAGCGACTTATAACATTTGTGGAATTCTTTTTCCTCTTGGAGTTTCACAGGGCATGTCTGCTGAAGTGCAGGAAACAAATGACCCGGTGGAGAAGGGGCCGCCTTCCAGGCTGCTGCTGGATGTATGGAGTTTACTCCCACACTGAGAAAGAAACTGGCGGCTTTCTGCAGCTTCTAGCCTTCCTAAAGGTTTCATGTTTATCTTTGCAAGGACAATTAAGTGGCAGGAATGTGTAATAAAGGGCTGGGCTGCCAAAATAAATAGCATTCTCAAAATGTAATGCAGAAATGGCCATTGTTGCTGTTGCTTCGCAGACTTCAGAAACCACTCTTTAATGACTTAATCTCATTTCTCTGCAGGCAGGCCTATCCTATAGCAGAAAAGAGACCATGTGGTCAGATGGTTAGAGAGAAATCCTGGAAACCAGAATAAACCCAACTTTTTACAACATAGCTGAGCAGCTGACTCACTCTGTAACCTGGGGTAAATCGCTTAACCTCTGGGGGCTCTTGTCAAGCCAGCTGGAAAATTTGGTAAGATGTAGGATTGAACTGAAGACCATGTGTCAGATAGCTGGGCTGCTTTTCCATAAGGCAGAAGATGCAAGGGGAAGAATCTGATGGGCAACCCAGACCATTCTGTTGACCTTTTATGAAGATGAGCCTTGAAAAACAACAGGTTGGTTGGAATTTCTAAATGGAGGTAGAATCTTCCTTATTGGAATTTTGGATGAATGTTTCTCTGCTGGATTGCTGGACAGGCTTCCTGAGTTGGAGGTCTGACAAGTGGCCTCATTTCCCTTTAAACCAGGGAGTTTGGATTGGCCCAAGAGCCCTTTCTTAGCATCTGTGTTGGGACTACACTTATCATATGATTCCCTATGTGGACAGAGGAAGAGGAGGGAGACAGGGGAGGGATGGAGGGAAGGAAGGAAGGAAAGAAGAAAGGAAGGAAGGAAGGAGCTGCATTGCCCAACTGGAACTGGCCACTTGGGTCCCCAGTCAGGCAGCTACTACTACTCACAGATCATATTTGTCCTTCATTCTCAAAGAGCACCATAACATCAGAAAGGTGTTGCTCTGGCCAAAGGAATATAAATTTTGATCTTTGATTACTGAAACCTCCCAAGATATCTTGTGGTTTTATGAACTAGATTTCTTTTTTAAGGATCATGCCTTAAATCCAATTCACTCTGGCTTCCATTGATTGACTAACAATAGGTCCCAGCCCAAGCCTCATTTTATCATCCTTTGGGCTCCAACCCTTCAGAGTGAGTGTGAATAGCAATTACTTCTGTTTTGGCTGGCAACCCCGAGGGTCTTCACCTCCCAGATTGATGTTTTTGGTTTTCCTTTTTTGGGTTTGTTTGTTGTTGCTGTTTTAACCAGGCGTAAGAGGCCATTTTTTGCCTCATTTCTTCCCTAGCCTTAATCATTGAATGGGCTTTGACTTAATCAAATTGAGACCTGGGAAAGACCTTAGCTTAAAGAGGCCAAGATCTCCCATTGCATCCAGGATCATCTCCAGTTGTCCTGATCCATATCTTGCCCCTGGACCCAGATGGCTCAGGAGGAGAGAATGAGACTGGTGTCTTTGCACAGCCCTCCCTCACTTAAATCCAATTCACTCTCAAGTCATGACATCACCTTCCTGATGGTGCTCTTCAAGAAAGAAGGATAAACGGCAAATTAATGAACACTTATAGTTACTACTAAGGTCCTGACTAGGGGGTCCCTCCATAGAGTCACCAAGATCTGTAAAGATATAATTACTATGGGATTTAGAGCAGGAAGAAGATTTCAGGATCACCTAGTACAGACGTTCTTGACCTTGTGAAGTCTCTGAATTGCTCCTCAGAATCATGTTTCTAAATGCTCATAATAAAATATTTAGTATTACAAAGGAAGCCAATCATATTGAAATGTAGTTATCAAAAGATAAAAAAGAAGCCTAATGAGTTTCTAGAATCCAGGGCAAGAACTTCTGATCTCACCCAACTTCCTCATTTTTACAGATGAGGAAACAGAGATCCTGAAGCAATTTGCTCAAGGTCACATAGACAGAAAGCTGCAGGGCCAAGATTCCCAGCCAGCTCTTGTTTTTATTTGCTTAAGAGAAAAAAAAAGTTCTAACTCGAAATACATTGCTCTCTACACTGTATTTCCCCAGCGCCAACTCCCAATGTGAGGGGAAAAATAATTAACTTCCTTTCCTCCCCTTTCTTCTCCTTTCCTCCATACCTCAAAAAATTATCTACATTCTCCCCATTCTTTCTTCCTTTGCTGAAGACCCTAAGAGTCACTCTTCTCTTTCCCAATGCCAACCACCTCTTCACTTATTCCTCCTCTCTTGTCTTCAATTTCTGCTGTTTGCTAGTTCCTAACCCATTACATAACAATGTTCCCAGCTTTCCCTCATCCTTAAAAACAAACCCAGACAGCCCCACAGGCTAAAAGAGGGAAGGTTTTCAAGGAAGTCTACCCAGGGTGATGTAAGCAACAATGGTTTGATCGCTACTAGTATGGCTGAAGGTAGAATTCAGAGAATTTAAATTTTTTAAGGCTAAATTTTTTTATTAGTTTTATTATTATTTTTAAAATTGTATTTGACTCTGAACTTAATAAATAAAACAAGCATTTCTATAACATAGTAGAATAGCCAAAGTAGATGGAGAATTTTCTGGAGAACATGGACAATCATTCTCCAAGCAGTCAGCTGGTCAGGTCAGGGGAAAGTGCTACAGAGGATGTTAGGGAATGTCTCTTTACACGAAGTAGGTGGGAGGGATTGGCAGACTCAGATGAAAACTCCTGTCCAGAAGTAAGAAAAGTCCAAGAACTTTTTCTTTCTCTTTCTTTCTTTCTTTCTTTTTTCTTTCTTTCTTTCTTCCTTCCTTCCTTTTCTTTCTTTCTTTCTCTTCCTTCCTTCCTTCCTTTTCTTTCTTTCTTTCTTTCTTTCTCTTTCTTTCTTTCTTCCTTCCTTCCTTCCTTCGTTCCTTTTCTTTCTTTCTCTTCCTTTCTTCCTTCCTTCCTTCCTTTTCTTTCTTTCTCTTTCTTTCTTCCTTCCTTCCTTTTTCTTCCTTCCTTCCTTCCTTCCTTCCTTCTTTTCTTCCTTCCTTCCTTCCTTCCTTCCTTCCTTCCTTCCTTCCTTCCTTCCTTCCTATCTCAAAGCTCAGGCAATTATTGTTGTTGTTTGACAGCTTCTAAGTGGGGAAAGAAGCAGAGTGGACTAGGAGGCTGCTGAGACCACACTCTAGGGACTTTGTCTTAAGGCACCCATTCACATGAAAAATTGAACTCTGGCTTAATTTCTTGCCTTATGTAAACCAGGTGATTGGAAAGAAGTTGAGGAAAAGAAATTCTAGGTGTGGTTTTGATATGTAACAGTCTTCCCCCCCCCCCCCATTATTGAGGAATAATTATGCTAATCTGTAAGTGAAAGATCGCAAACTTTTGACCACTTAAATAATGCCAATGGGCCATTGAAGCTGGAAGAGTTGTTAGCAATTTATTCTTCATTTTTTACAGAAGGAAACCAAGATCCAGAATGGTAGTGATTTATTTGTCCCAGTACATACAGCAAGTTAGGAGTACAACCAGGACTCCAGGTCTCCTTTTTATGTACTATAAGGTATTTTCTTTTTTTCCTTGAACAAATATTTATTTTTAAAATATCAAGCATTTATTTTGTTTTTTTCTTTTTGCCTCACGCTACTTATCAGGAGCTGACAGCTAGGTTGCACAGTGAACAGAGTGCCAGGCACTCTGTTTAGGAAGAGTTATCTTCCTGAATTCAAATCTTGCCTCAGACACTTACTAGCTATGTGGCCTTGGGCAAATTACTTAACCCTCTTTGCCTCAGTTTCCTCATCTTTAAATGATCTGGAGAAGGAAATTTAAAACCACTCTGATATCTTGACAAGATAACCCTAAATGGGGTCACAAAGAGTTGAACATGACTGAAACAACTAAATAACAACACTTACTAGGAATAGAGGAAGGAAAAAAGGGAGAGAAGGAGGAGAAAGGAGAAAAAGGAAGAAAGGAATAGGAAGAGTAGGTGAGGAGGAAGGAAAGAAGGGAAGGAAGGAAGTAGGAAGGAAGGAATGGAAGGAGGAAAGAATGAAAGAAGCAAAGAAGGATAGAATGAAGAAATGAAGAAGGAAGGAAGCAAATGAGGAAAGAAAAGAAGGAAGGAGCAAGGGAGGAAGAATAGAAGGAAAGAAGGAAAGAAGGAAGAGAAGAAGGCAGGAAGGAAAGGAGGCAGAGAGAGAGAGGGAGGGAGAATGGTAAGGATGAAAGAATGTAGGGAGAAATTAAGAGAGGAAAAGGAAGAGAGGGAAAGAAAAAAGCAAAGAAGGGGAGGAAGTGAGGGAGGAAGGAAGAATGAAAGGAAAAAAAGAAAGGAAGGAAAGAAAAGAGGAAAGATCTTCATATATAAACATAATTAAAACAAATTCCCACATTGGCTGTTCCCAAAAATGCATTTCATAGTTTGCATATTAGTCCACCATCTTCCTGTCATGAGGTAGACAGTCCTCTAGAATGACTATTGATAATTAAGTTGATCAGAGTCCTTAATTCTTTTAGAACTGTTTGCTTTCATAATGTTCCTGCACATCCCTCGCAATGCCTCTCACTCGTGTGGTTGAGGATGCACTTGTTATGAAATGACTCAAGATTTTCATCACAAGGTTCCACATGGGGACAAAAGCTCAGTTTTCTATTTCGGTAAATGTAGAGCGCATGTTCTTCAGTGTTATTAAACTCTTTTTTATTAGAACGAACTTAGCGGAAACAGAACTTAACTTGGAGTCAAGAAGCCTTGTTTTTGAGTCCCAGTGGTCACACAAGGTGAATGATCATTGTCAAATTCCTTCAACTTTCTGGGTCTCAGTTTACTCACCTGTAAAATATGGGGTTTGACCATATAACCTCCAAAGTTCCTTACGGTACCAATAGTCCATGAGCAAAAGAAAGAGTCTATGATCTGTAATCACTTTGTGCCCTGGTTCAGAATTGCCCTATGACTCTACTTACCTGTCTGTGACACACCTCCTTGGCTATCCATATCTCTATATCTGTAATCTTATTTATAGAGATTTGTGTCCCCAACACTGAACACCATATCCGGCACGTAGTAATTGCTATCAATGACTTTTAATTCATTTATCAATGACTAAATAACATTTACATAATATAATGTTTTTTAATATTTGGTTCTCATTACAACCTGTGAGGTAAATACTAGCAAATATTATAATCATCCCCATTTCAGAGATGAGGAAATTGAGACTCAGAGTGATTTCTCCATGGCCCCATATTGTTGAGTCATTTCAGCCATGTCCAGCTCTTTATGATTCCATTTGAGATTTTCTTGGCAAAGATACTGTAGTGGTTTTCCATTTCCTTCTCTATCTCATTTTGCAGATGAGGAAACTGAGGTAAACAGGTTTAAGTGACTAGCCTAGGGACACCCAGCTTGTAAGTGTCTGAGGCTAGGTTTGAGCTCATGAGGATGAGTCATCTTGATTCTAAGCCCAGTGCTCTGTTTTCTGTACCACCTAGCTGGTCCATAGCTGTTGTACAATGATGGAGAGGCAGAAGCCAGGTATCCTTCATGCCTAGGTCAGTGCTCTCTCCTATACCACACTGCTTCCTTGTGAAAATGGTCCTGAAATTATCCCAAGTAAATTCTAGTCATTAAAAATGAGAAGTGTAGTAAAGAAAAGGTCAGACTGAAAGGTTGCTTCAGGTCAGACTTACTTTGATGGGAGAAAATAAGGAAACAAACATTTATTAAGCATCTGCTAAATGCCAGGTACTGTGGAAGCACTTTATTATCTCTTTTGATCCTCATAACATCCCTAGCAGGTAGTTATTATGATGATGTCCATTTTACAGTTGAGGAAACTGAGGCAAACAAGGGCTAGGATCACACACTAGTAAGTGTCTGAGGCAGGATTTGTACTTGTGTTTTCCTGACTCCAGATCCAGCACTCTATCTACTACGCTGATTAGCTGCCTAGGTGGAATGTAAGCTCATTGAGGGCAGGAGCTATGTCAATTTTGTCTTTGTATCCCAGCACTTGGCACAGTTCTTGGTACATATTAGGCACACAATAAAAGCTTATTTTTGACTAGTTGATTATGTCACTGATCTGGTTGGGTTATGACAGTCTTATATGGTCCCATCAACTCTGGAGTCATCAAAAGTCAACTTTGTCATTTCACCTAGGGGTGATGAGGCTCTGGAGAGTTGATTCACACTAAACTATACTCACAGAAAATGGATTTAATAGCCATAATTCCAATTTATTTATTTACAATGAGAACTATAACTGCCAAATGGACCCAATATTCACTTTGGCCAGCCTGTACATTCTCAACTCCCTTAGGGAAACCCACTTAAGAAACTAAATGAAAATCAAAAGTTTACATGCTAAGTATGGAAACAGGGAAAAGGTTGTAAAATGGTCTAAGAAATATTTTCTCCTAGTTTTGACAGCCTACTGAGCTACTCTTTTCTACTGCTTCATTGACCAGATATCCATGTAGTATGGCTGGTGATGGGGAAACCGAGGCAAAACTTTATTGTCAGGCTCTCCATTTTTCCAGTCTCCTGCCCTTATCATTACAGAATCACAGAATCTCTGAGTTGGATGGGACCTCAGCAGTCATCTGATCCGAATGGTATCTAATAGAAGAATCCTTGGGCAATGTCCCCGACCTGGGATGGACTTGACTTAGGCCAGTCCCCTAATCATTTATCTTTAGTATCAGAATGAAATGAGACACTTGGAGGTCATTCAACATTAACAAAAGGAGATCTGCTTAGCTATAACAGAAAGATATTCCACAAAGGTATGCACTGAGGACACCCCAAGTATGGATTACAGTGAGCAAAGCTCCCTTGACTGGGTTGCCCATTATAGTCTGCCAACCAAGAATCTAGAAACTCAAATACTCAGTGGTGTTCTGGTAAATGTTTAACAACTAGCTGTCTGAAAATTTAAAAAAAAAACCTATCAGGCAGCTAGATGACACAATGAATAGAGTTACCAGCCTTGGAGTCAGGAGGACCTGAGTTCAAATCTGAACTCAGATACTTGACAGTTAACTAGCTGTGTGACCTTGGGCAAGTTGCTTAACCCTGATTGCCTCACCTTCCCCTTCCCAAAACAAACAAACAAAACCCATATACTTTAAAGTTTAATTTGCATTATTAATGCTTTTCCCAATCATTTTATTAAGTTGAAACAATCAACAAAACAATGAATTAAGTCCTGATCTGTGACCTTTGTTGATTTCTGAGGTATAAAGGCTCACACTGGAAATTTAACAACTGGCTTTTCCAAGTGGGCTCTAGCACATCCTTACCTCTACAGACTTCCAAGGTTTCATAAATTCTCTGATACTCTCCAATGTATCTGACAAGGTCAGAGAGCATCCAGAGCTTGTGGCTGCTTTCTACTCAGGAGACCAAGAAATGATGCCTGAGCCTTTAGTCTCTTGAACTAATCAAGTCTAATATGGTTTCAATGGCTTTTTAAGGAAGAATAAACCTAACTCCCATTAAGGCAGGGCTCTGGATACTGCTTCTACCACAAATAGTCTTCCAGTTGTTGCTAACAGATTATAAAGGCAGGGGTAAACAACTTGTTAAATCACCTCTTTTCATTTAGATAGCTGTAACTACTCTGGATTTTTTTTTTAGTGGTGGGGGTGCAGAAAAATTCCCATAGCCATGTTATCAGAAGTTCCAAGAGAGTGCAGTATGAACCTGCTAATCTGGGAATGTATCCTGTCAATAAGGTGTCACTGCCCAAGGTGCTGATCAGTTGATCAGTCTTTGAATGAAATGCCCAACCTTGGCTTTTTACTAGCACTGAGATCTAATCAAGTGAGCTAACTGATCACTTCCAGCAGCATCTAAATGATCGTCCTTTCTTTATGTTTCTGAGAAGATGCCCTGGGAAAGGGCATTGCACTTTTGTTATATCAGAAGACAAACTGGAGAACGTCCAGAGAAGAGCAATAAAGATGATTAAAGGAATAGAAGGAGTGATATATGAAGAAAGATTAAAGGAGTTAATATATATTATATAATCTGCCTTGTGACAGTAAAGGGCAGTTCCAGTAACAGAGTCTGGGCTTTCAATTTGTCTTTGGAGAAACTAGAAGCATCAGTGGCTGATTGAACCCAAGACCTGGCAAAAGGATGTAGCTTGGAAATGCTTGACATGAGACTAAGTTCAGTCTTGAAGATGCTTCTCCTGAAAGGAACCTGAAAACTCAAACACCCTCCATAGACCTCCACTGACTTCCAATACTTTCCAGCAGGTCTTTGCTTTTTCCATCCAAGGGGACAGACCTGGGAAGAGAGATCTCACCATCCAGGAAAGCCACAGGTTGAGGACTATGCATGGCATGGGGAAAGGGGGTCGGGGTGTGCTGAGCCCTGTGATTTGCCAATTGCACACTTTTCAGCATTGTCAGTAAGTCGATAAGCATTTATTTAGTGCTTCCCATGTGCTGAGTACTGGAGATATAATCAGAAACTAAAATATAGTCCCTGCTCTCATGGAGCTCATATTCTAATAGAGGAGACTGCATGCAAACAACTGTGTACGTAGATACAGAGTAAATGGACAGCATTCTCAGAAGGAAGGTAATAATGGGGGGAACTATGGATATGAAACACCATTTACTTATCACCCCAAATCCCACTGTGAAGGGGAACCATTCAGACCTCGACTTCCTGGATGCCTTCTTACCTTCTTTTTTTTTTTGGAGGGGGGGGCAGGGCAGTTGGGGTTAAGTGACTTGCCCAAGGTCACACAGCTAGGTAAGTGTTAAGTAACTGAGGGCAGATTTGAACTCAGGTCCTCCTGACTCCAGGGCTGGTGGTCTATTCACTGTGCCACCTAGTTGCACCCTTTCTTGCCTTCTTTGTGGGAAGCTCATCAAGAGAACAGGTGGACATCCCTTCTCTCCCTCACCCCTTACCCCCTGCCATTCTCCACTTCAACTGTGGAAGAAAAGAAAGGAAAAAAGCATTTATTAAGTACTTGGTATGTACCAAGCACTGTAGTAAGTGCGTTACAAATTTTATCTCATTTTATCCTCAAAGAAACCCTGGGAGTTAGATACTATTTTTACCATTTTTTTACACTTGAGGAAACTGAGGTAAAAAGAGGTAAAGGGACCTGGCCAGGGTCACACAGCTGGATGATCATAGATCTGAAGCTGGAAAGGTCCTCGGAGGTCATCTAGTCTTGATGGAGAAGCTGAGACCTGGAGACAGAAAGTGACTTTCCCCAGGTCATAGAGATAGTAAATAGCAGAGTTAGGATTCAAACTCAGGTCCTCTGACTCTAAAAGCCAGCATGATTTTTAATTCACACTGTCTTACAGAGCCACAGTCTCTTCCTACAGCACGTCCCTATTCCCAGTGTCTCTCTCTCCTTTTTTGTTAGGCCCAATATTTGCTAGAGAGCGAGGAAATATGTAAGTTATTTTGTGTATTCTCACTCTTGGTTTTCTTGTTTTCTCCACCATGTGGCATTATAAACAGACCCCCTTGGTGGAAAGGCAAGACCTGGAAAGAAGCAGAATGCTTTCTCTGAAGTCACCGGGGGAGGGAGGGAAGGCTCTGGGCCCAGAATGCCAGACTCTTGAGTCACTGGCTATAGCCCTACCTACCCCACCCTTAGCAGAGAAGGAAGGAGGGAGGGAAGAAGGAAGGAAAAGAGAAGTAAGTAGGGAGAGAAAGAGGAAAGGAAGTAGGGAGAGAAGGAGGGAAGAAAGGAAAGAAGGAATGAGGGGGAAAAGAAAAAGGGAGGGAGAAAAGAAGGAAGAAATGAAAGAAGGAATTTAGGAAGGAAGGAGAGAAGAAAGAAGAGAAGGAAGGAAAAATTTATTACAAGTATCTACTGTGTGTCAGGTTCTATGCCTACTAAGTGCTTTACAATTGTTATCTCATTTGATCCTCACAGCAATCCTGGAAGGTAGGTTCTATTTTTATTGCCATTTTACAGGAAGTAAACTGAGTCAAACAGAGGTTAAGTGACTTATCCACTAACACACAGTTAGTGAGTGTCTGAGGTTGGATTTGAGCTTTAAGTCTCCCTGACCCCAGGTCCAGCGCCCTAGGAAATCATTTCTGTCCTCTAGGTCATCTTTCTTTCAGTCTTTAACAGTGCAGGCTGTGAAAAAAATGCTTTAAAAATGAAAGAGGAAAACTTTTCTGTTCACAGCTTCAACTAAATGACCTTGAATGAAGGGTAAGAACAATCATGCTGGGTGACCATCACTTGGGCAGGATCCTTATTTCCATGCTCCCCTCAACAGGCATGCTCCCCAGGCAGAATATGAGCATCTTCCCATTCCCTTCCCCTTGACATGAATCATTGCTGCCTTCTAGGAAAGATATCTCCATCACTAAATAATGGTTTCTATAATGAAAATGTGGATGATTTATTTATCTTCCTAAGGTTCTCCAAACAGGAGAAATTTAATTGGACTTGCCTAAACACTGTCTGTCACCCATGCCCCTTTAGACAGTAGTCACTTTGTGTTAAGAACATAACTAAAATTAATGACATAGTAAAGATGCCTAAACTTTGGTCCCTGGTAGTTGGGGGCAGGGGAGAATAGTGAAAAATTGCAGGGTAGATTTACTGTTTGGACGGCTGTAAGTTTTAGCCACCAAGACTCTTTTGCCTCCTCCTTGGCTTTGGAACATTTAATCAATAGTCACAGGATTGCCTCAGAGATTTTTTTTCTCCTTTCCTCCTTTAGCTGGTGACTCAAGCTGGGGAGGACCAACCTATAAAATCCTCAATGCTAAAAAAAAAAAATCGGGGGTGGCTAGGTGGCACAGTGAATGGAGCACCAGCCCTGGAGTCAGGAGCACCTGAGTTCAAATGTGGCCTCAGACACCTTACACTTACTAGCCATGTAACCTTGGGCAAGTCAATTAACCCCAATTGCCCTGCACTCTCTCCTCAAAAAAAAAAAAAGAAAAAAAGAAAAATTCTTTGTAGTAGAAATCATTGGGGTAATTCTCTCATGAGGGGGTAAGGGTGGGATATGTGTGTGTGTGTGTGTGTGTGTGTGTGTGTGTGTGTGTGTGATTGGAGGGGAACAAAAAGGAAACTCTGGACTTTCTATGCTGTGGTAAGAAAAGATTTCTGTTGTAATAATGTTGGAGTGAGGGACGGAGGTTCCATGCCTACGATTTATTGGTATAGGGGAACTCTCTATTTCCCTCCATGCAGATTAAAGACACAGAGTAATATATTTTAATGTGTATATGTTGTGTCCCCCTATGGAATGGAAGCTTCTTGAAGGCAGACACTGCTTTGCTCTTGTCTTTGTTTCTCCAGCACCTAAGCCAGAGTCTGCCACATAGCAGGCATTCTGGATTAATTGATTGATGGCCACTTTATCATCCCAGAGAGTTGCCTGGAGCACTGAGAAGTTAAGTAACTTGGCCAAAGGAACCCAACTAACAAGTGGCAGTTACAACTTGAATGTGGGTCTTTCTGTTGTCCTCTGTTTACTCTATTGATAATGAGGAAGATGATGCCGATTTGGAGAATGCTCCAGTAGTAATCACTGGCACTTATGTAGTGCTTTCAGATTTGCAAAGCTCTTCACATACTTTATCTAGGGGCTCTAAATCTCTCTGATTCACTCTGACCCTCAATCTCCCTGAATCTTTGGCATAGTGAGTGCTTTGTCATAGGGATTTACTGTCATCTCAGTGGCAGTGGGTTGGAGTCAAGGCTGGATCATAAAGCTCAGTACTATATCCTCAAGCTGCTGCATTTTGGCTCTCCCAGGAGCTATCAAGCACCCTAGATTTCAGAGGGTTTTGACAAAAAGGAGCAGGTAGTCCATGGCTCCCTTAAAAGTGGAATTTCCCCCATTCTACTTCAGAAGTTTATGGCTATGACAATTCAGGCCTTCAGATGTCCCACTTGAGAAGCTGACAATAGCCTCCATCTCCCTAATCTCAACCTTAACCAGCTATGGCTTTAATGCAGTGAGAAGAACACTGGGCAAAGGGCCAGGGTTCTAGGTCTGGCTTTGGACTGAACTAGACTTGTCAAGTAACTGGACTTAGTCAAGTCAGTCACTTCGCCCTCTGAGTCTTGCTTTCTTCATTATAAATAAATGACGTGTGACCATTTCACTGTGTAGTTACAAGGACCAAAGGATAAAATTAATGCCAGAGGCACAATTAGTGCTGTTTGAAGGAAGTTTTGTCCCAGGGCACTGGGAGGTATGATGGGAATGCTTTCTTTGTATAATAACTGCCATCCCTGGCACCACCTTGTGGTCCTTCATTGGCTTGCACTGCCCATCGCCCAACAATCCTGTCCCCTCTCCCCATCCCATCATCATGGCCACCTTCTGCCAGGTCCCACCATCTCCCAAACCACTCAGAGAGGAGGGCCCTATTTCCAAGAGGCTGAGCTGCCTCTTCTCCCAGTGGGCCTATCCCTGTGGTTGGACTGTCCTTTGTACCACAGCCACTACTCCTATGGTCATCCCATGGTCAAATGTGCCTCAGGCACAATGATTCCTAGGATAGATACAAAAGTTTTCAAAATGGAAAGCAGAGCTAAAATAAGATGTTTAAGACCTGGGTTTACTTCTGCTATAGGCAGAAATCATTTAACTTTGTCAAAATCCCACCCTCTATAAAATGATAATTCCTTCCCCTACATGACTTTAAGGGAGATCTAGATAAATGAGATGTCTTTTCTTTTACTACATACATATTGCTCTCTTCAGAAGAAAGAGACTCCATATTCCAGGTGTGTGGATTGGCACACATCAGCGCTCCTCAAGACGGCAACGCTGGTTGTCAGATGGCCAGCAGGCTCTCACAAACTACATGATAATGGCCACCATTTATAGAGTGCCTACTATGTACCAGTGGCTAGGCGCTTTACAAATATTATCTCATTGGAGACTCACAAAATCCCTGGGAGGTAGGTGCTATTATTATCCACACTGTTTTACAGCTGAGGAAACTAAAGTAAACAGAGGTTAAGTGACTTGCCCAAGGTCACAAATCTAGTAAATATCTGAGACTGGGTTTGAAAACTCAAGTCCTCCTGACTCCAGACCCAACACTTTCTCCACTGCACCACCTAGCTGTACCTCTGTGTACAAAGATTCTGCTGCCACAACTTGGTGAAATCTGAGACTGCTCTGTTAACCTCAAAGTCTGTCTAATGCTTTTACTCAAAGAGATCCTGCCTCTACATCTATTCCCCATCTAGCCTAAGTGCATTCAATTTGACCTCAGGTTCAAAACTCTGCTCTGCCACTTAACTGCAAATAGGAATGCTGATAATTTAATTCAGGACCCCTGTTTCCTAATTTGTATAATAATGGAGTTGAATTAGATGGCCTTTAAGGTTCGCTCCATCTGTAAATCTATAATCACATATAGATACCTGATTCCAATCAAGTCTATTGAAGTCAGCTGAAAAGTTTTTTCATGACCCAGATTCATATGTCTCTCATGATGTTCATCTAGGTTTAGCAATAGAATTAGTAAACTCAGGTGAAGACTGCTTAGTCAAATGGTCATGAAAAACACCCTCTGTCTCCCCAGTCTGCCTGGTTAGATCATCTTGAAAGAAGAAACCCTCTTCATCTCCTACTGCTAAACTCTTTCCCTCTCCCTCTTTAGTAAAAGGAAAAGCTACTCTTGTCCTCCATACTTTACCCCCAGAGCAGTGGTCAGGGAACCTTGAAGGAACCTGAGGGGACTAAGGGAACATAGGGCAAAACCCTTAGGACTCACTCCTAAAGTCAACCAAAATAACAGTTTCTGTATTCACCATGATGGAATTTTCTTACAATGATGACATTTGTTCTGACGTACAGTATATACTCTTCATCTGCCATGGGCTTCTCCCAAGACGATCAAGTGCCTATGTACCCAATCATTATCCTGCCTCCAAAAAACTAGCTTGTCAAACTCCAAAACAACCAGGGGGTATGGTGGAGAGACTGCTGAACTTAGGATCCAGAACTCCTGAGTTCAAATACTTCCTTAAACACATCTTAACTGTATGACCCTGCGCAAGTCACTTAATTTCTGCTTGGCTCAGTTTCCTCACCTGCAATATGGGGATAATAATAGCACTTACTCCTGGGGTTTTTGCAAGGATGAAATGAAATATTTATGAAGTACAAGACTTAAATTGCTATCTAAATGCTAGCTATCATTAATAACAATAAGAATTAACTACCTGGGGAGATTAAAGACAGAAAGTCTGGAAGGCCACTGGAGTAAGGAACACATTCCAGAATAGGGATACATCCTCTGATGAACATTATTCCCACTGTATTTCAGCCTACCACCCAAGCAAATGTGTCTCTGCCTCCTTCAACACAGCTAGGTAAAGAACTTTCATTTTGGATCCTTAGAATCAGAGTAGTCCTAACTGTTAATGCTAAAGAAGAATCAGTTGTTAAACCTAAGGGGACGTTGGAGGGATGTCTTTTGAAGAAAAGTCTGCACAACGTTTAATATTTAAGCACGAGGGAATCAAAGTTTATAGCATCATAAACTACTGTAAATATTTAGAGTCGATAGGGATGATCCAAGATGTGGCACTTGACACATAGCAACTTGCAAAGAAAAAAAATACTTGAATGCAGGAAGTTTAAATTCATATCTTGTCCTAGTGGTTAAAATGAGGCCACAGCTATATGGCCCATCAGCCTAACCCTTGACAGGCCAATTGCCAGAAAGTTGTCTGGATCACTATGAAATCCAATTCACTCTTTAAGGAAGCCAGGATGATAACAACAGAATCAGACTGAATCCTGACAAGCTAACCTTTACATCACAATCAATCATAGACAACCTCCCATCCCCAATGGAATCAATTGTAGTTTAGTTGTTTCAGACAAATGTTGTGGGCATGGCTGTGAGGAATGGATCCTTTGAATGCTTCGACTCTGATAATTCCATAGAGTTAAGTATATATAAATGAATTTATTTAATTGCTGAATGTGTATGCATCATTCCAAGAGAGGAAGAATCATAGAATCAGAGGCTTAAGCTGGAAGGATGTTTGAGAGCATCTGCTCTAACTTTCATTCACTAGAGGAGGAAACTGAGGCTGAGAGAGGTAAAAGTGACTTGGGTAGCACCATGGGTCCCAGTATTGTTTCTACACATTTCTTCAGATGGTTAGGCAGTTGGTGTTTCAAAAAGGAACAGCTGGATGGTGTCAATCACACTGGCTGGCCAGTGTGTGCAGTGTGTGCTATTATATAGCACAAATGAAAGTGGATGTGTGCCTGCTATCCAGTTTTCATTATTTTAGACAGGCAAACCAGATAATTGGAGTCAAACCCACTTAGTAGGAGTAGCTGATACTCTTGTTTCCTTAGTCCCATGTGTATGTTCTGATCTCTCCCTCTCCCTCCTTCTGTCTCTCTCTCTCTCTCTCTCTGTCTCCCTTTCTCTTTCTCTCTGTCCCTATCTCTCTCTCCCCCTCCTTTCCTCTCTCCCTCTCCCTCCTCTCTCCTCCCTCCCTCCTCTCTCTTCTCTCCCTCCCTCCCTCTTTTCCTCCCTCCTTCTTTCACCCTCTCTCCTACTCTCCCCCCCCCCCCACTTCCATCCCTCAGGCCCTGCATTCCTCTCTCTTCTCCCCTCCCCGTAATGACACACCTCCTCTGCTTTGATCTTGCGGCAGTTCCCCTCCTAATCCTAGTCCTGGGCTTCCCCTAAGGTGTGTCTCCTATGGCTGCCAACTATCTGTACATTCAGATCTTCAGTGAGAATAATAAATATTTAATGTAAAACTGATAAGACTAATCATATACAGGCTGCTAGTCAAGGCTTGACAGCTTTGAAAAGAGCTCTCCCAAAGAGAAAGCAATTAAGGCTTGGGAACCCTGAGGGAAATATGAAATTCCTAGCAAACAGTGAGAGTCTCAGGACAGACTCAAAGAGCACAAAAGGAGAAGCCAGATTTAAACTTAGCAAAGTAAAAACACAAAATTGGATCGGGGCAGAGTTGATGATAGCTAAACTAAGAATTAGAAAGTGGGTTCAAAACTTCCTGTGGGAGCCCAGGCTTGGCTTGTCTTTGTGCTGCACAGACCGGCTGCCAGCAAATACATCTTTTTTTCATTTGTCAGCATTCTGTTTCTGGTTAGAGCCTGGGATTCCGGGCAGAGGGAGAGACCAGTGCTGCCTGCTGCAGACCCTGTCAGTTTCCATTACAGTCTCTATTCCAAGGTGCTTGAATGGAAGGGTTTTAGAGCTGAAAGAGATGAGACCCTTTCATTTTACAAATGAGGAAACAAGCCCAAAGACGAAAATTTTCTTGCCCAAAGGTACAAAGCTATTAAGTGGCAAAACTGGGGCTTGAATCCAGGGTTCCTCACTTCCAGCCCAGTATTTCCCCCACTATATTGTGGTGACAGCCTGGGAACTGGCAAATGTACAATCTAATAAATGATGGGGTCAACTAGGCAACAGTTCCCCAAACTAAGGCAGCTAGTGCAGGAAACTCACCTTGTGAATGGTCCCTGGGGGTATGACAGTCATAGACAGGGTTGACTGTACCAGTTTATGGATAAAGATTGTTGGTAGGTTCTTTCCATATCCCTTTTTTATCTTCCATCTGCATTATGGATATTTATTCAAACTCTATTCTTGCCATCCAATATTTCATTTGTCTAAAGTCTCCTGTGTGATGCCCTACCTAAATCTATTTTTCTCCTTACCCTTTCCCATCCTTACTTCTCAGAATCTTTGAGCTTTTCCGTCTGCTGATCAAAATTTTGCTGTCCTGGGTCCCTTTCTTCAAGGTCTTGCTAGGTGATTAGTTAGTTTCCCTAATAAACTAAAATGAAAGGATCGGAATAAATAAAATCAAAATCCTTTTAACAAATTGCATAGTGAAATAAAACAAATTACTGTATTGGCCAAAAAAGATGCCTTCTATATTCTGAGTCTATCACCTCTCTGTCAGGAGATGGGTACCATTCTTCATCATAGGTCCTCTGGAATCATGACAATCATTGCATTGATCAGAGTTCTTAAGCCTCTCAGAGTTATTCCTTTTTACAATGCTGTTATTATAGTATATAGATTGTTCTCTTGGTTCTGCTTACTTTACTTTTCATCAGTTCATACAAGCCTTCTAAAGTTTCTCCAGAACTATCTCTTCCATAATTTCTTAAGCTACAATGAACTCTGGAGGAGAGAGTGAGGCTGATGACTTTGTACAGTTCTGCCTCACTTAGATCCAGTTCACTCACAAGTCAAGACATCACCATCATGATGTCATTGGTCCTCTTCGGTAATGATGGACAAACAAGGTACAATAGAATTCCATTACATTCACATACCATAATTTGTCCAGTCACTCCCTAGTTGATGGACAACCCTTTAGTTTCCAGGGTATTTTTTGCCACTACAAAATTAACTTCTACAAATATTTTTTAGATATATGGGACCTCTCTCTCTTTCTTCGATCTTTTTGGGGTATAGGTCTACTGGTGGGAGCGCTGGGGCAAAGGATACGCACAGCATAGTAACTTTTGGGGTGTATAGTTCCAAAACAGATTTCCTAAATTGTTGGACCAGTTCATAATTCTACTAACAGTGCATCAATGTGTCTATTTTCCCACAGCTCTGCCTTTTCTTTCACAGTCATGTCTGCCCGATAGGTATTTCAAGCACTACTGCATGAAGTCTTTCCTGATTCCTCCAAATGCCAGCGCCCTCCCTCCCAAACTTCCTTGTATGTAACTACTTTGTACATATGTGTCTTTTTTTTTTCACTTTATATTTAGGCTGTCTGTATTTGTCTGGGTGCTCATACCCCCCATTACTTTACAAGTGGGAATTGTTTTGTTTTTTGAACTTGTAACTCGGATGCCTAGCACAGTGTCTGGCACATATTAGGTATTTAATAAATACTTGCTTATTGATGAATTGACTAATGATGTGATATCTCAGTGATCTCTCACAGGACCTCAATGATTACTTTTGTAACTTTATGAGCCCCTCAGTTGCTCATTTATAAAAGGAGGGGGTCGAACGGCTTCCAAGAGCTTTTCCAGGTCCTACTCTATGATTCTATGGTCTTTTTAGCACTAAATCATATTCTAAGTCATAGTACCTCTGAAGTACAGAGGAAAGCACAGACTTTAAAATAAAAGACCTGGGTTCAAGTCCCACCTCTGATGCTTACTACCTGTATGGCAAGTAGGAGGCACCATACTGTGTAGAACGCCAGGCCTGGAGTCAGGAAGATTAATCTTCCCGAGTTCAAATCTGGCCTCAGACACTTATTAGTTGTGTGACTCTGGGCTAGCCACTTAACTCTGGTTGCTTCAGTTTCCTTATCTGTAAAATGGGCTGGAGAAGGAAATGACCCACCACTCCAATATCTTTGCCAAGAAAAGGGTCTTGAAGGGTCAAACATGACAGCATGGGGTCATGAAGAGATGAACACGACTGGAAAACTACACAACAACAACTCCCAACTGTATATCTTTGGCAAGTTGCTTAACCTCCACAGGCCCCAGTTTGCTCATCTTTATTAAAGTGAGGCAGCTGGACTTGATGATCCCTTTCACCTCTAGGCTTTTGCTTCTAAAAGGAACAGAAGAAAAGGTTCAATTTCCTCAAACATAAAATGGTGATAATGATTTTTCTTTCACATGATTATCTAGTATTTAGAGTTAGAAGAGACTCTAAAGAAGTCGGATGTAATTTAACAGAGATAAAGGGGACCTCCCAGGGCAAAATTTTAAGCAATGAGTAGAAATTACATAGAGACAGGTTTACACTTGATGTAGTAGACGATTAGAGAGGTCCCAGCATGGAAAAGTTTGGCTCTAGAAATATTGTGCAGGTTCTCCACACAGAAGGCCTTCAAACAGTGATGGAATTATCAGCTGACCAATCAATAGATAAGCATTTAGTAAACTTCTACCCAGATCTTCTGGCTCCAAAGTCAGATCATGCCCAGCTCTAGAATCCTGTGATTCTATTTGCAAGGCTCAAATTCAACTCAACGAAGGCACCATAAGCTCTAGTGATTGGAGGCTTGATTTGTACTTTGAAGGAAACCAGGGATTCTAAGAGGCAGAGGTGAGGAAAGCATGTATTCCAGGCATGGGGGACAGCCTGTGAATAAGCAGGAATCCTTAAATGGAGTGTCACGTGTGAGAAACAAACAAGAAAGCCAGTCTGGCTGGACCTAGATTTTTGAAGGGGAGTAATGTATAGTAAAACTTGGAAGGGAGGTTGGAGTCCTTTTTGTGAAAGGCTTTATAAGCACTTAAGCGCCCAAAGCTGGGTAGTGGTGGGAATTTGATACCTAACACAGACCAGATGGAGAATTGTGCTATGCCCTAAAGGCAAATTTTTTTTTTTATGAAGAATTGAAACTTCTAACTTGTGTGCTCTCTCTCTCTCTTTCTGTCTCTTCTCTCTCTGCCTCTGTTTCTCTCTGTCTCTTTCTCTCTCTGTGTGTCTGTCTGTCTGTCTGTCTCTCTCTCACACACACACACACACACACACACACACACACACACACACACACCCCAACCCTAAGAAATGAAGCTTATTAATACCCACATTAGCTCAGCCCTATGGTAGGAAATTGGAGCTTCCAGATGTCTTTTCAATACTGCTGCTATCATCCCATATTTCTCTATCGAGCCTCCTGTGAGCATAGCGCTATTGATGATGGGCTGACTAGAACAGACTGGGTGCCTGACCTCTGGAATCCACCCTGGAGCTCAATCTCATATTTAAATACCTAGAAATGCTATTTTAAAAGTTTTATTGATGGTTTTGGTTTTTATATCTCAGTCATTTCCGATAAATCCTTCCCTTCCCCCTCCACCTCCTCTGTGAACCTTGCCTTGTTAAAAGAAGAAAAAACCCAACAGGTAAGCAAAACCACGTGACTCACTCTCAAACATGTCTAAGGGGGTGTGTAATAACCTGTAGTCCCCCTATCTTTCCCATGAAAAGAGTGGATGCAATAGAAAGTCTTTTTTTCTTCTGTAAAAATACTTCTTGCTCTACTTCCACCAACCTGGGTTATAATCTCTATCTGTGTAGGTTTTTTTTCCTTTTAAATTTATTTATTTTTAGTTTACAATCTTCAGTCCCACAAGTTTTGAGCTCCAAATTTTCTCTCCCTCCTTTTCTTCCCCCTGCCACCACCATTCTGTGTAGATTTTTGCCCAGACATCCTCAAGGGATGGCTCAAATTGGGGAATCACTCAGAATTCTGGGCTTTGGAGTGCTTTATTGCTGCAAATGGAATGACTGGTAAGATCCTCAGGGATAAAGGAGGTGCTAAAAAAGAACCTGGGGCTGATACATGGGTATGACTGGAAAGTTGGTTATTTGGCGCAGTTCATGGAAGCCATCATCATTACTCTATCGCTACATTTTGTACAGAGTTACTATACTAGGAGCTGACTGGCTGGCTACCCTCCCTTTTTCGACACACACCCTTCTAGCTGCAAGTGTCTCTTTTGTGGCATTTCAAGGTTTATTTCATATTATTTACTTTCATCCACTCTATATTACTGTCAAATTGCCCTTCTTAATGTTCTTTGAACTTAGCATTGAAAAAAAATTAATTTATTTATTTTTAGTTTTCAACATTCACTTCCATAAGCTTTTGAGTTTTAAATTTTCTCCCCCTCCCCAAGATGGCATGCAGTCTGATATAGGCTCTACATATACATTCATTTTAATATATTTTTTACATTAGTCATATTGTAAAGAAGAACTAGAGACAATGGGAGGAACCACAAGAAAGAAGAAACAAAACAAAACCATAACAACAACAAAAGAGAGCAACTAGTATGCTTTGATCTGCATTCAAACTCCAAAGTTCTTTCTCTGGATGTGGACAGCATTTTCCATCATGAATCTTTTGGAATTGCCTTATATCCTCGCATTGCTTAGAAGAGCCAAGTCTATGGAAGTTAGTCATTGTACGATGTGGCTGTTTCTGTGCACGATGCCTTCCTGGTTCTGCTCACTTCACTCAGCATCAGTTCATATATGTCTTTGCAGGTTTTTCTGAAATCCACCTGATCATTTCTTATAGCCCAATAGTATTCCATCGCATTCATATACCACAACTTGTTCAGCCATTCCCCAATTGACAGGCATCCCCTCAATTTCCAGTTCTTGGCCACCACAAAAAGAGCTGCTATAAATATTTTTGTACATGTGGGTCCTTTTCCCATTTTTATGAATTTAGTATTCTTTCTCTGTGTTTTTGCAAAGGAAGAAAGGGGGGAAGGAAAAAAGGAAAGAAGGAAGGAAAAAAGGAAAGAAAGAAAGAAAAAAGGAAAGAAGGAATGAAAAAAGGAAGGAAGGAAAAAAGAAGGAAGAAAACAAGCATTTATAAAAAAACCTACCATGTGTCAGGCACTGTGTGTTAAATGCTTTAAGAGCCTCACAACAACCCTGGGAAGTAGGTGCTCTTATTAACTCCATTTTACAGTTGAGGAAATTGAGACAGAGGTTTATAACTTGCCCAGGATCACATAACTAGTAAGCGTCTGAGTAAAGATTTGAACTCAGCTCTTCCTGGATCTAGGTTCAGGGCTCTATCCACTGCATCACTTAGCTGCACCACAAACAGTGCTTTGTGCCCTCAATACACTCTATTGTTATCTCTGCCCATTAAAATCCCCAAGCTTCCTTCAAGGCTCAAACCGAATGCTGTGTCTTACCTCTAGCTCGTTAGTGTTCTCTCTTCAAACTGTCCTAGATTTACTTGGCTATGAATCAACATTGTTACCATTAGAAGGTAAGTAAGCTCCTTGAGGGCAGGAACTGCTTCATTTTCCTGTGGCATCTCATGTCCTAGCACTGGGCCAGAAACATAATAACTCCTTTCTGAATTAAAATGAATCTCCTCCCATTTATTTCTCCTTTTAAAAGTCTATTGATATTCTTGATCATTTCTCTTTGATTATTTTCTACGTTAACATTCTATTAAGGGAAGGCAAAATTAGCAATCAGCTCACATTTTATAGCTCCATAAGGTTCACAAAACATTTTTTTTCATTATACCCTTGAGAGGTAGGTGGGAGAATTATTAATATCTCTAGTAAATGTGAGAACTGAGTCTGAATGAAGTGACTTAGGTAGGTGTTAAGAGTCAAGATTTGAACCCATGTATAACTATTCTAATCTCATATCCAAGGCTTATTTTACCATACCACATTACCTCTGAATGATCCCTGAAGATTTCACCTGAATAAAAATTCAGGGAGGGATAAGGAGGAGAGTCCCCAGGATGAGCTATCCTAGACTTTGAAATCACCTTATGGGTGGTCCTGGAGAGTAGTTAATTAGCTGAAATAATTGGCATTGGGAATTTAAAATCCAGCTCAGGAACTGACGGGCAGGGATGGGGACAAGAACAAGAATGAGTAGGCATTAGGTCTGGTTTTGAGAAAGCCTCACTTAGGGATCTGAGAAAGCAGCATGTGTATGTGTAGCTTAGCAACATTCTTGACTGCTGAAGTATCCACTTTCAGGTACTGTCGTGCTGCTGCACCAAATATGTTCCCAGACAAGGAGCATCCATCCATTGAGACTTCCTGAGCTGTGCTCATGAGTCCCAGGTTCACCCTCTTCCTTTTCAGGGTCTTCTTGGGTGGTTTTTGAGTCTCTTTGTCCATTCACTTTACACCAGGATCCCAATGGATTCCAGCTGAGATCCCAGGGCACTGGCTGTGGCACTTCCACATTTTATACTGTTTGTATACATGGCAATAGAACATAGAGAAAGGCAACTTCAAAGTCAGATTCTATATGGGAAGGATGGTTTCTGCCTTAATTAGGAAAGTCTCCAGAGCATTGGCTAACTGTCACATAGATGTGGCTTCAGAGATACTTGACTTCAGAGAAGAAGAAAGATGAGCCACCACTTTCCCTGGTGCTTTGTCAGCTTCACCCATTCCCTGGCCTAGAGTGACTCTAGTGGGCTGTGGATTATATAGCTTTGGCCAAACCATCCTCTACTTTGAAGTGCATTTTGCCCAAAAGCCATTTCCTCATGGTCCGATCCAGTGAAGGGGGGACCCCAAATTGAATTAGTGAGGTCATTGGAACTAGAGATGACAGCTTTCTCCATGACTGCCACAACCAGTATTATATCACCAGGTCTAGAAGTATTCTTCTGAAGATGGTGTCAGATAGAAATCCTAATTTACTAAAGATTCCACAGAAGCCAGTGATCTCCTTACTCTCACTAAAAGCAGGAGAACTGTCGCATGAGCAAGCTTGTCCTTTATAAAATATTTTCTAAAAGTCAAATTCAAAGAAAATACTACATAGTATTCTTACATTTAAGTAAGAATGAAGAAAGTTGTATGGAACAAAGACCAAGGAAACTTGGATCCTAGTTCTGGCTCCAACACTAAATATGCAATCCTGGCCAAGTAGTTTAATTGTTAACACCTTAATTTCCTTATCTCCAAAGTGGGGGAAATACTACAAGGATTACTCACCTCCTAGTGTTAGCTCAAAGACGATGATGTATGTGAAAACACTTTCTAAAGGATAAAACATCATCAACGTGCAAATTATCACTGATATTATCTAAAGGTAAAAAATGTGAAGTGTGATTGCCTGAAGCAGAGGATTGTAATGTTTTTGTGTGTGTCACAGACTCCTGTGGCAGTACGCTGAATCCCTTTTCAGAAAAAAAGTTTTGCATCAAATACAATATATAGAATTATGAAATAAACAATTTATACTGAAATAGTTATTAAAATAATTTTAAAAAAGAAAACAAGTTTATGGATCCCAGATTAAGAGCCCCTAACCTAAAGGCATAATTATCTTTCCACATCTGGGGGCTTAGGGATGTGGCACCCCCATGATCTGGAAAATCCATATAAAATTTTTTGGCCCCCTTCATACCAGAGAAGAAGTCTGAATTTTTAATGGGATGCTTACAGTAACTTATTGTGTAATTTGGGTTAAATATTTGGTAACAGGCTATATTATACAATACAATACATATATTTTACGCATTTCTGAATTTCTAAACTTTTTCTGTATTGTCTTCTGGCCTTCATGTGTCATCTGTACCTTATTAACAGAACTCTCAATAAATTTCCATTTAATTTCTTATGCTGACACCCAATATATCGAAACCATGAAGGGAAAAATCATGATGTGGAAGGGATAACTGTAAAAGTATGGCATAATTTTTTAATTTAGGAGGTTACATAAAATAGTCTTTCTACCAAATGCACAGTTTTATTTATTGTGCCCACCTCCTCTACTGTGAGACTTTCTCCTCAATGTGTTTCTGTGTGGTCAGAGGGAGGGAGGACCAGGAACGTGCCCTACCCAGCTACAGGACCACATACCCTCCTGCTATAGCACGGACCCATGCTCATGTGCAAACTCAGGCAGGTAACACTGGCAAGGGGTGTGGCTATCAAACCAAGCACATGGAAGTTAATGCCAAGGGCTGCCAGGAAAGATTGCACAGCTTCCAAGAAAAATTCAGATCCTTCTCAACTCAGAACAAAGCAATTTGAGTAGAGAGTACAGGAGGAGAGAAGAAGGAGTTTTGTCTGCTGTATGTACTAGAGCTCACCTTGCCTGAACTTTGCCAAGGGCAGAAAGGAGAGGCAGATTTACTAAGGCCTCTTGGCATGATGCTGGGCTGGGTTTGGCACTTGCTGCAATCATTGGCCTCAGATGGCAAATCTGTGACTGAATGAGAAATATTCGGTCTGAGAATGGATGACATTGTTCTGTTCCCATTAAAAATCATGTCATTATCAGTGTTTAGTAATATAGTTTTATGGCCACAGTGACTCATGCAGACTTTTTAAGGGAAAAAAAAATAAAAGACTACAAAAATGCAGAAATCTGTTGAAATGGACTTTTATGCAGGTTTTTGGCCTTTTGACTCTGAAGACATAACCAAGGATAGAAAGAATATATATTGTTATATTTAAGAAGGGAAAAATGATGTCTTTTTCTTTGTTTTCTTTTGAGGCAGTCGGGGTTAAGTGACTTGCCCAAGGTCACACAGCTAGTAAGTGTCTGAGACTAGACTGGACTTCAAATCCTCCTGCCTCCAGTGCTCTATCCACTGTACCACCTGGCAACTCCTAAAATATTTCTTTTTTTTTTTTAATTCTTGCATTTAATTACTATTCTTGATACTTACTTAGCACCACCTTTGTGTCTTCTACTGTGCTAGGCATCTTCACAGAATACAGAGAAATACATGACATGGCCCCTGGGAGCTGACATCCTGACAATATCATTGTAATTTATTTATTGGTAAATGACTTGCATTTTGCTAGAATGAAGAGTTCCAAGAACTGAATTCCTATGTCCTATTTCTTTTTATAGGAACGGCACCTCTCATTCACCTAAGAGAAAAGAAGATGTCTCTTCTAATTTACATGCAATTTAAAAACTATGAGGAGGAGAACTCTGGAACTAGACTTTTCTTCCAGTCTCTGCTCTGCAACTTACTGTTTTGTGACTTTGGGTAAGTCAATTCACCTTTTTTTTTT
>CM053580.1:298709066-298741571 GCA_028627135.1 Pseudochirops cupreus | reverse complement strand
GCAGGGTGAGGTGCCAGAAATTCCAGAGATGAAATAAAATACCACCTCTGCCCTCTAGGGGTTTTAAGCTAACAAAGGTGAAGGAGATATGCACATACATGTGAATAAGGTCAGCACAAAGGAGAGGTCTAAAGTGGTGTGAAGATTCACAAAAGGAAATGGCTCTTCCTTCATTGTCGAGGATAGGAGATGGGGGCAAGAAGCAGATGAGCAGAGGGGTGACACCTGTGCTGGCTGGCTGGAAGGGAGAGATTTCACTGTTACTGTTGTTGTTCAGTCGTGTCTAACTCTTTGTGACTCCATTTGGGGTTTTCTTGACAAAGCTACTGGACTGGTTTGTCATTTCCTATTTCGGCTCCTTTTACAGGAGGCAACCAAGGTTAAGTGACTTGCCCAGGGTCACACAGCTGGTGTCTGAGTGTCTGAGGCCAGATCTGAACTCAGGAAGGGGAGTCTTCCTGACTTCAGGCCCAGCAGTTTATTCACTTATTAGGGATGAAAAAGTCAGGAGTTCAGTATAATTAAAAGTATAGAGATGAAGAGGATAGGAAGGGATTGAGGAAAGGTGAGTTCTCCCATTTGGCTGGAGTATAGGGTGCCTGAAGGTGACATTAGAATGAGTCATGAGGTATCCAGATTGTGGAGAACGTGGAATGCTCAGCTCTGAGGCAATGGGGACCCACTACAAATCTTTGAGCAAAGGCTGGGTTTAACTAGGGAAGTGCATTGAGAAATTATGTGGGCATCATATTTTGCAAAAGATTGTGAGAAGACATATGAGGTCATAGACTCATAAATCTCAATCTAGAAGGGGCCTTTGAGTTTATCTAGTTCTTTCTGCAAGAGAAGATGCTTTTAAATCATCCCAGAGATCTGGGCAAGCATCCTACTTTTACAAATAACCATAGAAAAAGATCTTTCTATGTGGTTCTATGAACAGTATAACTTTGTATAAAGTTTTCAGAGACATGTAGCCATGGCAACTTCAAGTAAAGATTTATGGCTGGAAGGGATCTTAAAGGCATTACTCTAATCCATTTATTTTACTGATGAGGGACTAAGGTTCAGAGAGGCTATGGGACTTGCCCAAGCTGTCACAGATGGTAAGTGGCTGATCTGGGGTTTCAGCCCAGGTCTTTTTGACTTGAAAGGCAATACCCTCTCCAATGCATTCAACCTGAGTTGCAGAAATATTCACATCACTTCTAAAATGTAATGAAGTTCTGTCTTGACTGATAGCTGGGGCACTGATGTCTGGATTTTGTTTCTTTTTATTCAGCAAAAAAGCAACTAGCTAGGAAGACCTCTCCACTTTTCCACGTAGAGCATCAAGGTGGTGCAGTGGATAGAGGGCTAAGCTGGGAGTCAGGAAGACTCATCCTCCTGAGTTCAAATCCAACCTCAGACGTTTACTTGCTACATGGCCCTGGACAAATCACTTAACTCTGGTTGCTTCATCTATAAGATAAATTGGAGAAGGAAATGGCAAACCATTTCAGTATTTCTGCCAAGAAAACTCCAAAGAGGTCTCAAAGAGTTGGACATCACTGAACAACAACAGCCCCTCTCTCACCTAGAACTGGTGATGAAGGGCTATGCAGATGAAAATAAAGCCAAAAATTGAGAATTCAGAGGTACAGGCACTGGTATTTGTAGGCTACTGCCTTTTGAAGCTTTTCTCAAAATTTCCAAGTGTCTTTTGCTCCTAGCAGGACCACAAACTTGGACTACGGCGAGGTCATTGTCCTTATTATTTTCCAAAGTATATAGAGAGCCCAGCCTTGAGCTTGTAACTGCTTGGTATGCATTTGTCTCTTGGCAAATTGATTTAGATGCTTCCTCCAATGTCCTTTCCTCTTCCACTCTCTACACTCCTAGCTAAGTAACTCTACTCCTAAGCAATCTCAGACTGATGGAGATCTCTTTAACTCCTAAAAGATCCACATAGAAACAAGTTTCAGTCTTGGAGGCACAGAGACTGCTGCCCTACAAACAGAAGCCTATTCTTCCCATCTGACTGGAATCTCGCTTGTTGCAATTGAAGCTCCAGATATTTACTCTTTTATGAACTGGGAAAGCATTCGAAAACAGGTTTGTAATAAGAGTATCAGCATTTGTTGTTCAGTTGCATCCGATTCTTTGTGACCCCATTTGGGGTTTTCTTGGCAAAAATACTGGAGGAGTTTGCCATTTCCTTCTCCAGATCATTTTACAGATGAGGAAACTGAGGCAAACAGGATTAAAGGACTGGCCCAGGGTCACACAGCTGGTAAATGTCTGAGGCCAGGTTTGAACTCAGGAAGATGATTCTTCCTGACTCTAGGCCTAGTGCTCTGTGCACTATGGTGCCACCTAACTGATATATACCACATGTAGAGACAGCTATGTGGTGCCGTGGATAGAGTGCCAGGGCCTGGAGTCAGGAAGACCTGAATTCATTTTTCAGATCTGGGGATTCGGGAATAGGGAGGTGCACAGGCCTTTTGGTGCCTGGAGGAGGCTTCCCATGCCACACCCCTGCCTTCTTCTGTGGAAGAGCCTTTGACACTGACTAGCTATGGTGGTGGTGGTGATGATGATGATGGTGGTGGTGGTGATGATTTAAGGGTAGCTAGGTGGGGAAGTGGATAGAGCTCTGGCCTGAAGTCTAGAAGACTCATCTTTATGAGTTCAAATCTGGCCTCAGACACTTACAAGCTGTGTGACTCTGGGCAAGTCAAGTGACCCTATTTGCCTCAGTTTCCTCATCTGTAAAATAGAGAAGGACATGGCAAACCACTCTAATATCTTTGCCAAGAAAAGCCCAAATGGGGTCATGAAGAACTGGATGTGACTGAAACAACTCAACAACAGTAACAAGAAGTTAGAGCAATGGAGTAAGGAGACAGTGGCATAGTGCCCTGGTGTGGGGAGAGCTGCAATCACTGAGGCCTGGGGTCAAGGTCTGCTACTGAGTGACTCTGGGCCAGACTCTTGTCCTCTGGGTGCTCTGGATGATTCCTTAAGAGTAGAAGTGGGGACCAGAACTACAGGATTTTCATCAGTAGAGGGAGTTTCTCACCTGGAGGTTCCTACTCCAATGAATTCACAGATCTCAACAAAAAATAAGCAAACACATCATTAGGGAGAATTCCTAAATAGTAAAGAGCCCCAAATGATCTTAATAGCCTCTGGCTCCTTTTAAAAATAGAACTTCGGGGGAAAGGAGGCATTTCTCCCATGGAGGGTGGGAAGGTGACAAAGGCCATGAGCCTGGGATCCTTGTGTTCTGGGAGATATTTTAATATCCTTTGGGCAGCAGCCAAAGTCCTTGTAGTGGAAAATCCCAGAGTATTCCTCTGGCTGCCAATGTTGGGTTTATTCTGATTTTTTTTTGTCTTTTGAAACTTAGAATTGAAAATTACACAGGATCTTGGAGGTCATTGAGTCCAGCCCCCTCATTTTATAGCTGAAGGACACAGGAGGCCCATAGAGTTTAAGCCACTTGTCCAAGGCCAGGCAGCTCCTGAGTCACAAGGCCTGGGTTAGGGCCCAGCTGTCCCAATCTAATGCCCTTTCCAATAAACCAGGATATAGATGGAGACTGTATTCGTGCTTAACATTGGCAGCATATGATAAACAAAAGAGTATGATGCCTTGAATCAGCTGACTCCAATGCAGTCTCTTTTGTGGTTCAATGGATAGAATGCTGGGCCTGGAGTCAGTGAAGATTTGGGTTCAAATTCTCTGATGTTTATTTGTCATGTGACTCTGGGCAAGTCTCAGCATCGGTATTGCTTGTTTGTAAAAAGGAGCTAATAATAATAGTCATATATAACTCTCAGGGCTTTTGTGAGGCTCAAATGATATAATGTGCCTAAGGAGTATTGCAAATTTTAAAGTACTGTATATGTTATTGTCTAGTCCTTTTCTGAGTCTTTGTGACCCCATTTGGTTTTTTTTTTTTTTGCAAAAATACTGAAATGGTTTCCTATTTCTTTCTCCAACTCATTTTACAGATGAGGAAACTGAGGCCAACAGGGTTAAGTGACTTATCCAAGGTTACACAGCTAGTAAGTGTCTGAGGCTGGATTGGAACTCAGGAAGACACACATTCCTGACTCTTGGCCTGGCACTTTATCTATATAAACATATATGCCCAATATAACAACAGTAATACTATCTAATACTTATATAGTTCTGTAAGATTTTCAAAACACTTTTTATATGTAAACTCATTTGATCTTCACACCTCTTCTACAGATGAGCAAATTGAAGCACAGGATGATTAAGGGACTTGCCCACCGTCACACAGCTAGTAAGTGTCTGGGGATGGATTTGAACTAAACAAGATGAGTCTTCCTAATTCTAGGAATGATGCTCTATCTACTGGGCCATCTAGCTGCCCTGCACACATGCATAACATATGTAACACATAGGCACACATGTTTATGTAATATATATGTATATATGTGTATGTGCCACATATTTACATATGTAATATATTGCACAAATACAGGTATTCATGCATGTATTTTACTTATATATACACATACTTTTAATTCCAGAGAATTCTGCTCTCATATCTTATAGGTTTTCATTTAATAATAAGCCTAAACAAAAAGTTTTTGTTTTGCAATAAATCAAAGTAAAAGGTCTCCCGTTATGAAGTAATTCATCTTTTTCTAATCTTGATAGGGGTACACACATGCCTTGCCCAGGCTCTGCAGGCAGCCAAATTAAACCTTCAGTGTGGTCGCAGTATTCTAAATTTAGGGATGGGAGGAACCTTGATGGGCATCTGATTCAATCTCCTAATTTTACAGATGAGAAAGCCACATCTCAGAGAAGATGAATTAAGGCACATAGACAGTAAAAGCAGAGGAGGGATCTGAACCCAGGTGCTGCGGCCTCTGGAGCAGGCTCCTTCTCCTCTGTCACATTTGAGGCGTCCCCTTGAGCCATCCTGACCACTGTTTCCCTATTCCAGTTACTTGCATTATCATTTTCTATGTTAAGTACTTCTAAAACTCTATTAGGTCAAAACTAGTTCTTATTGTTATTGCTGGTGTTCAGTCACTTCAATTGTGTCCAAACTTCATGGCCCTATTTGGGGTTTTCTTGGTAGAGATACTGGAGTGCTTTGCCATTTCCTTCTCCCACTCATTTTATAGATGAGAAAAGTGAGGCCAACAGGGTTAAGTGACTTTCCCAAGGTCACACAATTAGTAAGTGTCTGAGGCCAGATTTGAACTCAAGTCTTCCTGACTCCAGGTCTGGAGTTCTATTTGCTGCACTGCCCTAGTTTTTATTATGCTGTGTCAGAAAAGGTAGAGACTGTCCAAATTTTCAAGATTTCAAGGCAGTTTTCGATTGGGATTTCTGCCAGTTTCCAAAATATTTATTTGGCCATAAGCCTTACATTGTGAAGAACATCTTTCTAAAGACTTCAGAGCCCCAGCCAATGCAATGAATGATCATAACCTCAGAGAGCTACAGGGAAGCCTGTCTCCCACCTCTCAGCAGAAAAGTAAGTGGTGGCCTATGGATGCGGAATGCAGTATTCATTTTCATCATCATGTGTCGATTCATTTTTCTTGACTGATCTTTCATCACAATGGCAAGTTTCATAGGGGGAGGGGAATGTCATTGGAAGTGACAGGGATATGTTGAGAAGAAAAGAGCCTGGAGAAAACATTTTAAAAGTTTTGTTTTTTTTTTTTTTAACTAAAATCAAGTCTCTGAGTAAAATTCTTTAGAATGATAACAAGAACATATGTTTAGAAAGCGAAAGGACTTTAGTAATCTCCTTTTTTAGATAAGGAAACAGACCCAGAAACTTGTCCAAAATAAATATGTATTATGTAAGCAGTGGCAAGGATCCAAACCTAGGTCCTCTGACTCAAAGGGCAGTGAGGTGGCACAGTGCATGGAGTGCTAGATCTGGGGTCAGGACATCTAATCTTCATGAGTCCAGATCTGGCCTCAGACACTTAGTAGCTGCATGGCCCTGGGCAACCCTGTCTGTCTCAGTTTCCTCACCTGTAAAATTAACCTAAGAAGAAAATGGCAAACTGGTCCAGTGTCTTTGCCAAGAAAACCCCAAATACAGTCAGATGCAACTAAACATCAACAAAATTGACCCAAAATCCAGCACTTTCCTTAAGGAAATATGACTGTTTTCACTTGTGCTTAACAGCTAACCCTAAATGATCTCTAGTTATAAAAGTGTGGATTACCTGAGAATGTGGGAGGTAAATACACAGTTAAGTCCTCAAGGAAGTGAGAGAGATCATTGCTTTTCTGGGAAATGAGTGTTTGATGCAGAAGCAATTAGAAGATGCTCATTTGCATAGGTCACAGGATTGGTTCACATCCAGGCACCCTGGAGGTCACTGATGGGAACTTAGTGACTAATGGCAATTCTGAATCATAAATGATTTCTTTTTATGATGTTATAAAAACCTGGTGAAATGCTGTTGATCCAGACTCTATGAATTAGGAATTTGTGATAATTTGAACAAAGACCAGGCTAAAGCTTCTCTGTACACTATGGGTAAAATGGTTTTGTGTGGGCAATTAACAATAACAAAAAACATTTCAGGGGAAACATTTAAACTACTTAAGGAAACCAGCTTTTCAAGTAGTAGGAGAAGTGGCATTTACACATAAATAAGTAATAAACCAAATGCAAAGTATTATCATTTCTTCATTAACATGGGTTCCTTCCTGAGATTTCTTCAGAGTAGACCAGTGTTAGTGTGGTTTGAGGGACTGTGTTGAAAAGTCACAAAGGTACATTTTGGACAATAGAATCCAAAGAATTTAGATCTGGAAATGACTTTAGACAGGAAATCGAGTCCAACCCTTTCATTTTACATGTGAGGAAACCAAGACAGAGAAGTGACTTGCCCAAGATCATATAATATGTTAACGGGGGACCCAGGACTAGAATCTTGTCTATTCATTTCTGGCCTGTTCATATTCTTCCACTGTACCATAAACCAGTTCATTAAGTACTTGCTTGAAATTTGAGAGGCAGTATGGTACAATGTCCAGAGGTCTGACCTCAGAATCAGGAGGACCTGAGTTCAAATTCTGACACAGACTGGCTGAGTGACCTTAGGAAAGGGGCTCTTAGCCCCAGCTTCTTCAGCTGTCAAATGGGGATATCAGCCAGGGTTGTAGTGAGGATGAAATGAGATAGTGTTTGTAAAGCACTTTACACTGTGCCTAGCACATAGTAGGCACATAGTAAGGTAGTGAGGATGTCTCCCCTCAGTTCTCCCAGGCGACTCTCCATGACATTGAGTTCCTGACAAAGAAATAGCTGGATGGATCTGGAGTGAGGCTGACCTGAGGCCTGGGCAAGTTACTCGCCCTCTCATGCTCAATCCTCATCTGTAAAATGGGCATAAAAATAGCCCCTACTTCATAGAGTTGTTGGTAAAGATCATATGAGATAATCTGTGCAAAGTGTTTTGCAAATCTTAAAGTGCTAATGTGGAATTTTGTATCATCATCATCATATAGTATTGGAAGTGCCTAATACCAATAAAGTAACAAATCTGGGGAGGGGAAAAAACCCAGTTACTAATAGTTTATCATTAGAACAGGCAGAAAACAGTTAAAGGCTTTTGATTTTTAGCACCAATTCAGGGACAGATTAATAATTTGCAAATTGAGTTTTCTACAATGGCATTTAACATTACTTAGATAAATGGCTAATGGAATAATTAAATATAATGGCTATTCCAAGATGGGGCCCACATTACATCAGTGTGTTGCAGGGACAGAATAGATCACAGTATATGGTGGTGGGATATACTGCCTTAGGAGCAAAGCAAGTGTGACCTCAAAAGAGGTCTTGGCTAATCAGGCTTGGCAGAGCTCCTGCTAAGTTACAGCATGAGTACAGTAGAAGGTAAACAGCTTAGGCCCCAGGAAAAATCATGAAAGTATAGAAGTTTATTTTGGGTTCTCAGCCTTCTCTTTCTGTAATCCTGCCCAGCTTTGCCCGTCTCTCCCTTGGTGGTAACCCCTCTGTCTCAGAACCAGCCTGTTCTCCAGCCTCCTCCTCCACATTCCTCCTCCTTCCCCCTACCCCCCAACTGGGAAGGAGAATATCGTCTGCCCTTGCTGATTGACACTGGAACAGAGTCCCTATTCACCTCTGCCAGCTATTTGCATTTTAAATACTTTATCTCCAATTGCAGAATGAAAAGCTTTGTCCTCCAAAGGGCATTTGAGAAATTAATAAGCAGGTGAGGAGATACTGGGGTTGGGCCAGGCAGAGAGGCTTTCCTCATTTGCCCCTGAAATCTCCCAATGGCTACTTTGATGTCTAGTAAACAAGTCAGATTTGGTCCTTTGAGGGGCTGGTCAGAAAAGCCTGCAAATCTCAATCAATAGCTTAGGTTCATCCCTTAAAGGATGGTTTCACTGATGGTCCCTTGTTCTTTTAAAAGGAAATAGACTGCCCTGGGCAGGAGTGGGAAACCTGTGACCTCAAGGTCACATGTAGTGCTCTTGGACCTCAAGCGTGGCCCTTTGACCCAATCCTAACTTAGTTGAAGGGGCACACTTGAGGACCTAGAAGGCCACGTGTGGTCTTGAGGCTGCAGGTTGCCCACGCCTGGCCCAGGGTCTGTAGAGGCTGCTGTAATTCTAGAGCTGCCCAGAGACTGAGGACTGGGCTTCACTTCAGCACCACCTCCTTCCTTCTAATTTTTAATCAAATTTTCTTTATTTGATTGTGAACTTAACAATCTTCCACAAACACAAGTGTTTCATTATATAAAGAACTAGAAAAAGGATTATATAAGAACTTCTGAACTTCTTTTGCTTAGTTTGTTTCTAGCAAGAGTATGTTTGTGTGACAATACACACATATGTGTATATATGCACATGCATGTAGATGTCGATGTGCATGTAGCTATGTAGAGAGAGTAATTTTCTTACTACCTTGCTAAATTATCTATGGATATACATACATTATATATGATTTATATACATGTACACACATATTTGTATAAATATGAATATATGTATGTGATTTAGCAAGGTAGTAAGACAACTGCTCTATTTGTGTCCTCTCCCTTTTGGTTTTCTTTTGTGCATTTAATAATATTTTATTGATATTATTAATATATTTTACTTATTTGTGCATATCTATTAATACCCACCAGCCTATTCTCCCACCCCCACCCTAAGCACTCCCTTGTAACAAATATGTTTAGTCCAGAAAAGCAGGACAATTCGCGTGATGACAATGACATTGTGCAGGTAAACAAACTTTGAAAAACGTCCCACTCTTGACTCCCATTCTTCTAGGCACAGAGATCCCTCCAAGTTGAGTTACTGGCCTTCCTCAAGCCCTTCTCTCTGCTGCCTGAATTTACAATGGACTACATCCCTTACTCCTGCCTTTAGGTGCTCAGATGCTAGGTCTTCCAATCCCATTTCCAGGGAACCCTCTCTCCTCTCCCTCTACAGTATAGATCATGCTGCCACTCCCTGTGCAGGCCATCTACCTTTGGGCCCAATGCTATCAGTCGCCTGTAGTGCTCTCGTACCCAGGATACCTTGGGACGGGGTGGGAAAAGAAGAAGAGCAGGGGGGCATTTGGAGAGCAGAGGAAAGGAGTCTTCAGTTGAAATGGCAGCACCTAAGGCTAAGTAGAAGGACCTCAGGATAACTTTGCCCTCTCAGGAATTATACCTAGGGCCCTTAATGTTCTATGCCAATGAATATGCTCCTGATACTCCTTTTGCCACACTTGGTATATATCTTTAAAATGTAACCCAATCAGGGCAATTGAGAATCAGGGCTGTACCACTATACCACTACAAAAGAAATGAGCAGTGGGGCCAAGATGCAGCAATGGGGTGGCTAATTAGCTTCCCTTAGATCTTAAAATCTGACTAAGGCTGTAATTTAAAGCGAAAGATGTCATATTACAAGGCACATTAAGGATTATGTACAGCATATAGATTATTGCATGGTCATTCATTGTCTCAGATCACTTGGAAATCAAGTGATTATAGAACTTACCATCATCCTCTCATCAAGCCCCCCAGTTATCTATTGGCCTCTAAATCACTCTTTTGTTGGTGAGTGACTCTCCTCACCACACGTCATCAATTTCCATGATCTCATCCTTACCTATCAGTGTATATGCATTCTCGTCTCTCCCTCTCCTTCTTTTGCTTTTTCTTGTGGCAGCACAAACTCAGAAAGCTGCGTACTAGCAAAGCCTGCCCCTCCTGGAGGTATGCTGTGGATTTAAGAAAAAAACCATGTCTCAGCAGAGGTCAGTTACTGCCTTGATCCACCAGAGAATTTATATGGTGTGCCTGGTCCCAACAAGGCCAGTCTGTGTGTGAGATGGTTTACACTTGGGGCTGAGCTGGCAGAGAGAAAGCACATGGCAGAGATGATTTAGGGCCTGCCGAGACGCTCTGTTTGCACCCAAGTACAAGAGGAGGCTGGAGAAGAGTATGTAGACAGCCTAGACACTGTGGCTTTTCTGTGGTTCTGTCTAGAAGGTGAAGAGAGGTACCATCACAGAGAATAAAAATAATGGTGTAGTTTCTGTTTGGAGGGTACAATAGCCAACTTGGTCTGCCCACAGGAACAAAATCTGGAGCCGCTGAGTGACATGAAGCACTTAGGGGACAACATGGATGGAGCACTAGGCTTGGAGTCAGAACAATGTGAGTTATAATCTTGACTCAGACGCAGACCCTGGGTAAACCATTTCACATCTCTCAGTTTCTTTATCTGGGAATGGGCACGAATGGGTGATAAAATGGGCATAATGAAGCACCTCTGCTGAGGATCAAATGAGCTAATATGTATAATATTTTTTTATCCAATTACATGTAAAAATATTCTTGACATTTGGTTTTGTTTTTAAATTTTGATGAGATAGGGTATATAAAGCTCTCTATAAATGGCGGCTCTTGTTTGGATCTGAGAATTTTGGAATGTGTCAATTGAGAGCTTAGAGAATATCCAAGGTAAAGGGTAACATTGATGAGCAAACACTCACTCCATGCGGTTCCCAAACTATCCTCTCTCATAACTCTAAGGATGGAAGATGCCACTTTGCTTTGCTCCCCTTCATGGGTTAGTTTATCATCTTAACAGTGTAAGAGACAACAAGACTCTTTAGTCTTGCACAATGTGCACAATTTATTTCCTCTGGCTTATAAGCCCAGGAATGAAAATTACACATTTGGATTTGATGTCGGGAAAAACAAAACCAAAATCTCCTGACAATCAAAAGCGCCTCAAAGTGAGATGGGCTGCCTCAGAGGGTACTAGGGTGCCCTGTCCTTGGAAGGTCTTCTAGCCATCTGGATGACTACTTATCTGATATGTTATAGTATATATTCCTCTTTTGGAATGGGTTGAACTGAGTGGCCAGTGAGCTCCAAAATTCTGTATTTCTGTAATCTAGGGAATAGTAGAGGCATGTTAAAGACTCACTCATCACATGGATATCATAAATTCAATTCCTGGACTGTACTGAGTCTCAGCATGGGACCTCTGGAACAGAGCTGAACCTTTTTTGTTTCTTTTCTGATCCATGAGCCGGGATTGCTGGCTGTCTTTTGAGTCAGACTCTGCTGGAGGGAAATGCTTCTCCCTAACTTGGCATTAGCAAGATGCAGCTGAGGGGAAAGGCCTCGGGCCATTCACTCTTAAATGTACTAGGCTCAGCTCCTTGTCTTTTTCTTCCTCCAGTCCATCCAGAGCTCCACTGTGGCCTCCTCATGCTCCCTCCTCTCTTTTCACACCTTTAATGTGTTGCAGAGTCTAGCCCCCCGGGCAGGTGCTACAGAGAGGCTGCTTATACACAATGACAGAACCCAAAGCTAGAAGCAACCCATCAGAGGGAAGTGAAAAGCCTAGGAGAGTCTGGATCATGGAAGCATTAGGTAATCAACCAATGAATAATTCAAGTATGGTTTTATAAAGATGAGTATTTAATTTCCATGACTTCCTGTTCCTTTAAAATGGCCCAGCACATTATAAAACTTGCCCCTGAGGATGGGGCTGACAATAGTCATATGAATTCTTTCTTGATTTTCTGTTCCAGTGGTAGGGCAGGCAGGGTAGATTCAGGGGCTGTTCAATGAAACAGTGTGTGTTGAGCCCCTGCTATATATGTGCCCAACCCAACCCATCCTTGGCCTTGTGGGTATGAATACGTCCCTGCTCCCAGATCCATGAAGGGACTAGAGCTACCATGGCCATTGGTAATAGGACCTATTCACAGATCCCCTTCATCTTAGATACATTCTATTTCAAACCTATGGTGATGAGAACTTCCTACCTCATCAGCCTACCTGACATCCTGGTGCTACTGTTGGGTTATAGACCAGGGGGAGTCCATGTCCATCCAACCAGAAGAGGTGTGATTAGCCATAGCTGCCAAATTCCCTCTTCAATTGTGTGCCTTTTGACTCCCAGGAAGACTCACCATGGTTGTGCCTTTCTTGGCTCTGACAATATCTCCTCTCACACTTCTAATCAGGACTGTGTGCCTCTTCTAGGGACCTACTCCTGTCACTGGCTATCACTGGAAGGAGGTGATAAACTCATTCACAGTGAAATTCAAGGACAAAAAAAGCTTTTTGCATCCCAGAGCATTGCTCGAACTTAAAGAACCAACCTCTAATAATTAGAATTTTGGGCTCTGCTGAATGGTTGGGTTGGGGAAGATATTTGTTGGGGTGAAGAGTAGTGAAGCAGGGAGGGACTTCCTCAGTCTTCTTCTATCACAATATCTCACATTTCTATACTACCTTAATGCTGTGCTTTTCTCACCAGAATCCTTGAGGACCTCACTCAAATCAAAGTCCACTGCAAGTCATGTCATCATTTCCCTGATGCTATGGTCCTCTTTGAAAATGAAGAACAAATAGAACCTGTGAGTAGACCGAGCTACCTGAATGGGGACCCAGCTAGTTGGGTAACTCAGGTCATCCTCACCCTCTCCATCTCCCTCTCCTTTTCCTCTCCAAAGGAAGATAAATTTTGATGACCAGAAGTTGCCTACTTAACTTGGGGTTTACTGGCTAGATTCCTTTCTTCCTTCCTTCCTTCTCTTCCTTCCTTCCTTCCTTCCTTCCTTCCTTCCTTCCTTCCTTCCTTCCTTCCTTCCTTCCAACTGCTTAATAAATGCTTATTTCCTTCCTTTCCTTCCCATCTTCCTTGACTGTGGTTCAGAGATCTCCCACACCCAATTTCTGATCCTTTTTCATCATTTTTTTTTTGTTGCTGCCGCAGTATCTTGGTGCTCGGTTTAACATTCTTTTTTTGTTTTGTTTTGTTTCTTTTTTTTGCTTTGGGGGTGGGGGAAGTTAAGGCAATTGGGGTTAAGTGATTTGCCCAAGGTCACATGGCTAGTAAGCATTAAGTGTCTGAGGTCAGATTTGAACTCAGGTCCTCCTGATTCCAGGTCTGGTGCTCTATTCATTGTGACATCTAGCTGCCCCTCAGCTTAATATTCTTGCCTTTTTTTCCACTCTTCCCTTGTTGCCAGACCACCTCTGTATTTTTTTTAGGTTTTATTCACAAGAAAAAACAATAACATAAAGGTAATACATTAGAGCAAAGATTATATCAGTTTTTGGTCTCTGTGTTCTCTGCATGGAGCAGCGTGTGGTTCATAATGGACATTAAATAAACATTTGTTGACTCAACAAATAGTCAACAATGAAAACATGTAATAAGTGCCTAGCGTGTGCCGGGCATTGTGATAAGTTCTAGACATACATAAAGAGATAAGAAACAGTCCCCACCTTCAGGGAGAGAAATATTAGGAATGGGGTTGTGGGGGCAGAATTGAGGGGAGGGAGTGAGACCTAAAGTTTTCACCTGACTCTCCAAATACACCCCCTCCACAACTACCCAGAAAATGCACCAAACCCAAATTCCGAGTGGAAAGGTCAAGAAAAAAGTCACAATAAGTTCTTTATCCAGCCCAGGGCAGCTTAAGAAGACAGAAAAGATGTCTGTAGACACTAGGATGGGAGCTGGTCAGGAACACAGCATTGCTGTTGTTCTTTGTGCTTTGTTCTTGAAGAGGACCAAGGACATCAAGAGGGTGATGTTTTGATTTACAAATAAATTGGAATTAAGTTAGACAGAGCTGTGCAAAGTCATCGGCCCTACTCTCTCCTCCAGGGTCATGTGAGTCCAATAGCAAGATGGAAGCAGCAGGCATCAGTGGCAGTGGCAGACAGCAGCCAGAGCATCCAAGGATAATAACGGGGCTGAATACCTGGGCAGAAATGGTCCTGGAGAACCTCAGTATGAGCACTGAGAGCTGCAGCTCTGTTACCTCTTATGCAGTTCTGGGTCACAGTCCCAGGGCTGAGAGGAACAATCCTGGTTGAGGTCTTTGGGTCTCAGTCCTACCTGTGTGAGGAGCAAAGAACAAATTTCAGAGAAACATAGCTATGTGGCTCTGAGCCCAAGGATAGAATGGAGGCTTATTTCTAACCTTTAGTTGCACAGGTAAGCCTGTGGTAGAATAAACCAAGTCAGGAATAAATCAAAACCAAGAGGAGCCAGTAGTTCAGTCACTGAACCTTAGAAACTCCCAGCAAGTTAACTGTGACTGAGTCTAGCAGCAGTCTATGGAAACTTGACCATAAACAAGTCAACAGATCCAAACTGGCTCAGGAATTTGAAGAGCAAAACAAGAGGGCAATGAATAGATCTCTCCCAAATTGCAACACTTTGGAAGCACTGAAAACTTATAGGCCCTCAGAATGAGCTGTGAAAATAGCAGAAAGACATAAAAGATAGAAGCTCAAGTGAATCATCTCCCCCAGAGATGAGCAAGACCCAAGAAAATGTAAAGTCCAAAGTTAGTAAATAGACTAGAAAAATGAACAAACAGTAAAAGAAAGACCCTGACCATAAAAAAATCAAAATGGTGACAGAATGGTGACACCAACACAGAAGAGGAGAATGACTTGAAAACATCTATAAGCAAAGTCCCAAATAAAAACACAACTTGGACACTAGTTCAATAAGACTTTTTAAAAAGTTAAAGAAAGAGATAAAAGAACAAACAATTGTTTTAAAAATCAAGTAGAGAAGTAGAGGATAAATTGGGAAAATAAATGAGAGATATGCAAGAAAACTGTGAAGAGAGAATAATTGACAGTTTGGTAAAAGAAGTACAAAAAATATTAAAGAAAATAACTCCTTAAAAATCAAAATTGACCAAATGGTAAAAGACACAAAACAGTACTGAGGAAAATAACTCCTGATAAAGTATAGTTGAATGCAGGCAGTATCTTCCTTCATAGGTCCTTTGTAGTTAAAATATAATGTAATAGGCAAAATGACTTAGTTGCTCAAGGTTGTTTTTAAAACAGAATTGCTTTACTGTATACAACATTCTCTTGGTTCTGCTCATTTCACTCTTCATTATTTTGTGCGAGTCTTTCCATGTTTTTCTAAGATCATTGAGCTCATCATTTCTTGTAGCACAATAGTACTCAATCATGATCACATACTATGACTTGTTCAGTCATTCCCCAACTGATGGGCATCCCTGCAATTTCCAGGTCCTTGCCATCACCAGGAGAGTTGCTAGAAATATTTTAGAACATTTAAGTTCTTTTCCTTTTAATCCTGATCATCTTTGGAAATTGACTGAATATTGGTATTGCTGGGTCAAAGGGTATAGGCAGTTTAATAACTCTTTGGGTATAATTCTAGATTGCTCTCTAAAATGATTAGATCAGTTCCCAGTTCTATCAACAGTGAATTAGTATCCCAATTTTTCCACAGTTGTACATAATAGATTGCAGTTTCATGTGCAATTTTTTTTCCTATTCTATATTGTAGAAATTCTCATTTTATTAAGTTCAGAATAAAATAAATAAAAATTTAAAAGGTAGAATAGGCAAATAGAAGCTAATGATTCCACAAGACATGAAGAAACAATAAAACAAAGTTTTAAAAAAAACTGAAAAAAAAGAAAAGAAAATGTAAAATATTTCATAGGGGAAAGAAATAACCTGACCTGGGAAATAGATTGAGAAGAGATAACTTAAGGATCATTGGACTACTTGAAAATTATAAATAAAAAAAAAACCTCAGACAACATGTCTCAAAAAAAAATTGTAAAGGAAAAGTGCTTAGAACCAGAAGGCAAAGTAGAAATTGAAAGGATCCACTGATCATCTCCTGAAAGAAATCCCATAATGAAAGATACCAGGAATATTATAGTCAATATCCAGAACTGCCAGTTTGAGGAGAAAATAGTAAAAGTAGACAAAACAAACAAAAAACAAACAATAATTCAGACACTGTGGAGCCACAGTAGAGATCACACAAGACTTAGAAGTTAGTACCATTCTGGAAAGCAATTTGGAGCTATGCCCCCAAAGCCATTAAATTGCAGATACTCTTTGATTCACCAATACTGTTACTAGGTCTGTATCTCAAAAGAGATGGAGGAAAAAGGAAAAGGACCCATATGTACAAAATATTTATAGAGGCTCTAGTTGTGGTGGCAAAGAAACTGAGGAGATGCCCTTGATTGGGGAATGGCTAAACAAGTTATGGTATATGAATGTGATGGAATGCTATTGTGCTATGAGAAGAGATTGCAAGAATGGTTTCAGAGACCTGGGAAGACTTTAATGCAAAACAAAGTGAGCAGAACTAGGAGAACTATCTGGACAGTAACAGCATTATTGTAAATATCATCAGCTGTGAAAGACACTCTGATCAACACAGATGATCCACCACAATTCCAAAGGACTCATGATGAAAAATTCTCTCCATCCTCAGATAGAGAACTGATGGAATCAGAGGGCAGACTGAAGTGTATTTTTCCCTTTTTTTCTTCAGAATATGCCTAATAGGGAATTTGTTTTCCATGACTTCATATTTGTAATGGGTTTTGTATTTCTTCCCTTCTTAATGGGTCGGTATGGGTGGGGGGAAAGACTCTGGAACTGAAAATAAAATCAGACTTAATTAAATTTTAAAAAGAATAGGGTTGCCAAGAAAGGAAAGTGGAAAAAAACGAAAACTACCCAGTCTGGGCTAAGGTGTAGCAGAATTGGTTAGGCTCTTCTCAGACCTAGTTCAGGCTCTGTAATAAATTGTCTAGGTCCAGAACCTCTAAGTTGGTGGGCCTACCCCAGAAGACCAGGATGTTGTTCCAGAACACCCTGCAGGTGATTCAGAATTTGCCTTCCTTGGACTCAGTTTGTATAGTCACGGTGGCTAGATAGAAAGTCTTGATTTCTGGTCACATCCTTTATCACTAAATGGTGAGCTATCTTTCTTCCTTGTGCTTAAAGATGAGAGGGGTCAGAGGGGTTCTGAAGGATAGCGGGGTCCATCACCTGGGAACTTGTTTTCCCACTAAAATTCATAAACAACATATCCCATTTTTCCTCCCTCTGACCAGGGGGAATTGTTAGCTTTTGCCCAACTAGTTTGCAAGACTCCCTGAATGCAGAGCTGAATACCTAAGGCACAGCTGCATCCAGATCATCTGGGAGCATCCGGGAAGGCCAGTGCACTCAGGCCTGCTTTGGGATTAAGGAGAGAACTCAGCAACTCTGGCCCAGAAGGGGAGGTAGAGCAGGACACTTTTCTGTTTTATGCAAAATGCAATTTGATAACCTCTAGCTATAGCCCTCCAGAGAACAACAGGAACTTTACTCCTGAATATTAAGAACTTTTAAATCCCCTGTAGTCAAAGAGCTGACTCTTAGCAGGACTGATGAATAATTCAAAGCACTGGATATCTAGTGAGGTTTGGGCCCAGTTTGGGGAAGGGAAAATCTGATGGGTTGCCATAGCAGCTGATGTCTCCGTGGAAAAGTTTTCTGCTCTTCTGTCCCTTGCCATCCTCCTGGCATGGGTTCCTCATGGCTGATGCACGAGGGAAGGGGCTATGTCACTCTTTAGCCAATGGGATGGTTGAAATCTTAGCCAAAGTGTATCGGGAGCAAGTTCTGAGCTGAGGAAAGAAGAAAAATGACTATAGACAGTTGACTCTGTGGTATTTGCATGGAAAGGGGAGGGGGGCTGGGAAACCAGGGTGATTGTTGTCAAAGGGAAAGGGACTGGTGCAGCTGGTTGTGCTGGCTGTGGATCCCTCAGACTAAATCTACCTTGACTTGGGAAGAGAAAAACACCTTCTAGGAGCCTGACCGTGGTGGCACCTGGTTTCTTAATAGGATTTTCAAATACACATTCTCTTCCCTAGAGGCAAAATATTCTAATTTTCTGTTCCCAAGTGTCCCTCTTCTTTGGAATACTCATATTGATTAATAGCATCAGATTTGTTCCATTCAAATCAACTCAGGGAACAAAATAAAAGTCTCTGCCCTCAAATAGTTTACATTCTACTGGAGGGATTCGATCTCTAATAAGCACAAAGGCTACACAAAGTAATTTAAAGAGAGAGAGAAACAGAAAAAAAGATTCTACATAGGAAGTAGCACCTGAGTTGGGCTTTGAAGGAAGTAAGCAATTCTCTGAGCAGATGTGAGTGGGAGGGTATTCCCAGAACGGGAGGGAGAATGTGTTCCAAGGCACCTGGAGAGGTGGGAGAGTTGTCCTGAGTGGGGAAACAGCTGTTAAGGTCATTTGACTGCAATAGAGAGCATGTAGGTGAAAAGGGGTGATAACTTCTGGATAAGATTACAGTTCAGTGCCACTTGAAATAGTCAAATCAGATCCTTTAGTTGTAGATGAACCTAAATGGCTATAATTGCATATCTGTTCAGTTAGAAAAGATATTTATTGAATACCGTTCAGATTTTGGTGTTTAAATCCAATTATTATTTGTGTTAATGGATTGTATCACATAGAGGAATAGTTATTAGAAAGCCCTGGAGTGTGTATGGTGCAATGTTTTTATTTATTTGCTTATTTTCAGTTTTTGACATTCATTGCCATAAGATTTTGAATTCCAAATTTTCTTCCCTTCCTTCCCATTCCCTTACACCAATACAGTGCGCAATCTGATAAAGGCTCTACACATACATTCATATTAAATATATTTTCACATTAGTTATGTTGTAAAGAAGAAGTAGAACCAATGGGAGGAACCCTGAGAAAGAAGAAACAAAACAAAAAAAAAGAGAGTGTGAATAGTGTACTTCAATCTGCATTCAGATTCCATAGTTCTTTTTCTGCATGTGGATAGCATTTTCCATCATGAGTCTTTTGGGATTGTCTCAGATCCTTGCATTGCTGAGAAAGAGGTAAGTCTATGAAAATTAGGTATTGCACAATATGGCGGGTACTGTGTACAATACTCTTCTGGTTCTGCTCACTTCACTCAGCATCAGTTCATAGAGGTCTTTCCAGTTTTTTCTGAAGTCTGCCTGCTCGTCATTTTTTTCTTTCTTTTTTTTTTTTTGCTTTTTGGAAAGGGGAGGGCAGGGCATTTGGGATTAAGTGACTTGCCCAAGGTCACAAAGCTAGTAAGTGTTAAGTGTCTGAGGCTGGATTTGCCCACCCCCCTGCTCGTCATTTCTGATGAAACAATAGTATTCCAATATACTCATATACTACAACTTGCTCAGTGATGGGCATTCTCTCAGTTTCCAATTCTTAGTGCAATGTTGTATAAGATCAACTTAATATCTCACAGAAGCTCTCGAAATAAAAAGGTCAATGCGAGGAGCCACCTTTTTGTCCTGAGTCTCAGTTTCCTCAGCTGTGAAATGAAAAAATTAGACTACACGTTTTCTATGGTCTCTTTAAGCTCTAGATCATGGGAATCTCTAAACCTTTATGTGCTAGTTTCTGTTCCACAATCATGCAAACAAATATTTATTGTGCCTGCTTCTGGCCTGGCACCACACAAGTTTCCACACGTTCTTTGCTCAGTAAAACATAGAAAAGGGTAAGGGGTGTGTGTGTGTGTGTGTGTGTGTGTGTGTGTGTGTGTGTGTGTGTGTGTGTGTGTGTGTGTATGTGTGTGTGTAGGGGAAGCGGGGGAACAGGGAGGGAGAGAAGGTTCTGAGGAAGGAGACAAATAAAACTGAATGCTGATGGGAATTCCAGAGAACATTTTATCTCTTCATGGGAAACTAAGCCAGCAGCCTTATAGAATTTAGCCCAGGCTTTCTCACACAAGGAAGAGAAGTGGCCAAATCCGAGCCTTGCTCAAGATGAGGGAGTGGGCGTTGATCTCAATATATCCCTCACTAATCCCCAGCAACATTCCCCCAAATTCAAGGCAGGCCAACAGCTGTGGATGTGTAAATCCCACTAATTGAGTCAACCCTTTCCAAGTGTTTTAGATTCATTCTCTGAGAGTGGGGGGCACTAACTTCCTGGCCACCAGGAAACCATGTGGGACGTTAATCAGAAAAAAAAAAGCCAGTATTGCTAAACTGTCCTGAGGGGTGGGAGTGAGCCTTTCCCAAACTTTTGGGTCTCCCCAAACCTTGATATACAGTGATAGATGTGGGATAAAGTGTATACCATTGAGAAAGCTTCTAGACTAAGGGAGAGGCTCAAAAGGGGCCTTGGGTAAGGGTTCCATCAACCTCCAGTCACAACTCACTCCCCATCTGAAATGTCTTCAAGTCCTTTATTAATTCATTCAATAACTATGTGAATATTTATCATATTTAATGCTCTGTGGTAGACAGTAGAGAGGCATAGAAAGAGGGAAGGGACTAGACTATAAGAACTAATTCAACTCCATTCAATCCTGTGTGTGTGTCTGTGTGTATACACTCTCTCTCTCTCTTTCTCTCTGCTGCGTTCAAATATTGTAGATACAAAGATTTTTAAAAAGTGATCTTTTCCATAGGGAGTTTATAGTCTAATGAGGGAAGACAGAGCACAAAGAAGCTTGCCACATGGTATAATGGGATAAGGACAACGGATGGTTTATACTGGGCGCTATGAGAAATATGTAGAGGGACAGGTCGTTTGCAGCTGGGGTAACCAAGGAAGGCTTCATGGAGTTGTATATGAGCTAGGGAAGTATACAGGCGACTAAGTTGTGCAGTGTATAGAGTGCTAGGCCTGGAATCAGGAAAACTCATCTTCCTGACTTCAAATCTGGCCTCAGACACTTATTGCCTGTGTGATTCTGGGCAAGTCACTTAACCCTGTTGGCTCTAGTTTCCTCATCTGTAAAATGAACTAGAGAAGGAAGTGGCAAACCACTGCAGCATCTTTGCCAAGAAAACCCCAAATGGGATCATGAAGAACCAGACATAACTGAACAACAACAGAGAGGTGTATAAATTACTTGAGACAAGCAACCATTTTGATGTGGCTTTATTTTGTGACAGCAATGATCACATGTGTATGCTTTTACTGACACAAGGAGAGGGGTCCTTAATTGAGTCTCAACTTTAAAAAATATTTAATAATTGTATAATATAATTGGTTTCCTTTGTAGAGCTATGATTTTGTTTTATGCTTTTAAAAGCATTATTCTTAGAAGGGTTACATAAGCTCCATTAGACTGCCAAAGGGACTCATGTCACAAAAACTTTGCTCTAGGGCAGTGGTTCTCAATCTGTGGGTTATGTTCAATTTGTAACAATGAAAATACATCCTGCATATCAGATATTTACATTACGATTCATAACAGTAGGAAAATTACAGTTATGAAGTAGCAACGAAAATAATTTTATGGTTGGGGGTCACCACAACATGAGGAACCGTATTAAAGGGTCGCAGCATTAGGAAGGTTGCGAACCACTGCTCTAGGGTGACCTGAAACATCTGGCCTTGACCAGATGAAACTGGATTGAGCTGGTTTCCCCACCTTTAAGAAATTTTCCATCATTTAAGGGTTGGATTTAGTGCCATACACATGTGTTTAATTGTTGTGGTTTCAGTTCTATTGTTTCCAAAAATTGGTTCCACTCCAATGAAATGGGCAGAAGTTACAGTAGCTCTTAAGGAGTCCATTTCAATGCATATTAGAGATGTTGTAGCAGCTGTGGGGAAATTAAACGTTTCAAAGATCATTTAAGCCTGCAATAAAACAGGATCAACAATCTTACTGAGCTACAAAAAACAAAAACAAAAACCATTGACAAGAATTGTCAATTTATTGATGCAAAATGGCCTAATTCCCAGAAAGAAAGCAAAGACATTCAGAGGCACCTAGATACAGGAGGGGTTATTATTGATTTCTAAGAATAACAGAACAGGGGGGGAAAGGGCTGCTAATAGTTGTCATGAAGGGAAAAAAAGTTTGTCATACACGAGACAATACAAAGAGTGGAATACTAAAGATTGGAAAAGGCATTTTTTTATTGATAGAACTCATTTTTTTTCATTTAAAGCGATCCAGAAGCCATTATCAGAAGTCCAAGTGAGCCTGTAAGATTTGCTCATCTTCATCAGACTGCAAAACATCCATCTCCAAAAATGTTTGAGATTTTCCAGCGTACCTAAAAGTTTTGAGGGAAAGATGGATATATTGATGTACTGAGAAATAAGTAGAATCGTTCTAGAATTACAGAAATAGACAAATGGGAATGGAATATGGCAACATAACCCTGTGTCATGTTGTATGTGTGATAAGAAGTTAATAAATGTTTTCTAAGATATGCTGAGAAACATATTTCAGTGGCCCAAGAATTCTCTTGAGTTAAATCTCATTGAAAACCTCTGAGCTGTAATCTAGGTTATATCTGGACGAATGAATTGTGTATCAAAGGTATACTTAATATCTAATGTGATTAAAAATGTGGTTTGATGATGAAAGATCCGGTCAACATTTTGTGAGTTCTTTGTTAGGTCTTGCAAAACAAGTGATTGCAGCAAAAGAGGACAATGCACATTAAAAGTTATTTGATGACATAAAAAGTGGTTAAGGTTTATTGTATATTGATTAATTACTTTGTCCCAAGCAATTCATACCCATCTGTAGATCTTGAGAGAGGGGATAGGTAGGCTTCTGGGAAGTAATGATGAGAGGGAGGTAAGTGTTGAATGAAGAGCCCCCAAGCCATAGTTTATCTCTGATCTTGAATAGCCCATTTTCACTTAAAACACAAGCTAAAACTGAATGTTTTTCTTACCTTCCCAGTTGTTTTGGATGGTGTCACCATCACCAACACCTGATATGGCCTTTGATTCCTTTTCTCTCCTTGTCTAATCACTTATCAAAGCCTATGAATTTTTCCTTTATAATGTCTTTTAGATTTATTTCTTCTTCCCCTTTCCTACTGCTACTACCCTTTGTTTCCCCATTTAGCTTCCCTGCCTAGTACCTTCTTTTGCCTTTCTGCTACATATCCTTTTACCACTACCAGATAATTTTCCTAAATCACTAATACCACTCAATCCTTAAGAATTTTTAAGATCTTGGGGCAGCTAGGTGGCACATTGGATAGAGCACTGACCCTGGAGTCAGGAGGACCTGAATTCAAATCCAGTCTCTGATACTTACCAACTGTGTGACCCTGGGCAAGTCACTTAACACTGTTTGCTTCAATTTCTTCAGCTGTAAAATAAGCTGGGGAAGGAGATGGCAAACCATTCTAGTATCTTTGCCAAGAAAACCCCAAATGGGATCACAAAGAGTTGGACATGACTGAAATGACTGAACAACAATGCATATGAGATAATGGAGGAACTTCGGAGAGTTCTAATTGTCCTAAACTTATCCAGGGTTGCACAATCAGTAAGGAGGCAGAAGTAGAACAAGAACCCAGATCTGCAATGATAAGTTTTGTGCTCTCTTAACTACACTCCCTCAGTTGCTAAACCTGCATGAACCTTGCCTCCCCAACTATAGTGCAATATTCTTAAGGGAAGTAATGATATGTTTTCATTCTTTTGTATCCCACCATAGTACCCAGTGTATTGCAGAGTACATAGTAATCTCTAATAAATGCTATCATTCAATTATTTGACTGGAGAGTTTACATTGAATGAATCGCATTCACTTCTATGAGCACTTATTGAGTAAGGAACACTGCTTTTCCTTCTCCTCTCCCACCACAAGGCTATACGCTCCTGACCTCTCCCCTCTCAAGTGTCAATGCATTGAGGAGACAATGTCACTCATCTGATGGCTGCCACAGGGAATTGCCTAATCCAATGTCTCTTCTTGGCCATCTTCTTTCTTTCCTATCAGGAGCATGTAGGATCAGAGGAGTAATTATCATTGTTTTTTGTCCTTCATTTTCAACGAGGACCAATGATGTCACAGGTGATGTCTTGACTTGTATGCAAATTGGATTTAAGTGAGGTAGAGTTGCACAAAGTCGTCAGCCTCATTCTCCCTTCCAGAGTCATTGAAGTCCAGTCAAGATGACCGGCAATGACCTGGGATGTAGTGGATGACCTTGGTGTCTGATGTTTAACCAAACTCTAAGGACTTCACAGCACCTGCTTTAGTTGACTTCATGACCATTGGAACAAATTGTTCTCATCTACTTATTCCAGCAGGGGAGGTGCTTGGGGTAGACATCTCTTATGAGAGGATAGAAAACTTGTAAGAACTATAGAAATTATGGTCTAAAACCTTTATTTTATAGGTAAGGAAATTGAAACCCACAAGGTATATATCTCTTCTTTTTTAAGATAAGTTTGTAATGATTCCTTTTTACAACACCTACATTTCCCTCTCCCTTCTATTCCCTATAAGAGCAATCTAGAGGAAGCAATTATAGGGAAGACTAAAAAAGAGAGGAAAAACAGTTAAGCAAATCTAAGCAATATATCAGAAAAGTCTGATATTACATACAGTGTTCCAGAGCCATAGTCCTCTACCTCTTTCAAGAAGTTAAGGATGGGTAGGTGGCTTCACACTATCTCTTCTTTGAGTCCTCTTTCTTTTACTGCGCATAGAATAGCTAATTTCACCTCTTTTTGCACCTACACAAATTCTTATTAACCTCTTCTGTCTTTTTCAGCTCTTGCCAAATTATACTTAGTACAATTTTTCTTATTTATTTTTTCTATTTCTCTACTCTGAAGGGAAAAATACTCACAATGTATTGATGCTTTTTGTCTTTATATCATAATCATTTCTCTTTAAAAAACTAAGGTGGAACTCTTCCATTCTCCCCCATTTCTCACTCGCTTGAATCTTTTCCTTGTAACAAAGAAATGCTTTCCACTATATTTGTGAGCCAAAACATATTTCTAATTAGGTTGATAAGTATTAGGATAATCCACTTAAATCAGAAAAGAAAAGCCATACGTGTTTTGAAGTAAAATTAAAGAGCCAATGCTATTGTCTTTGAAAGCTTGAAAACACTCAAGAGAGCCTTCAAAATCGCCATTAAATTCTCCTTGATTTTTAATTAAATCTTTTTTTAATGAAGAATCAAGACCCCAGATAAAGTTTTTAAAAGCTCTTTCTTGTTCAGTATTATTGTGTTGTTGTTTTAGTTACTGATCTGCAATAATAGTGGCTAATAATATTCATTGTAAATAACCAGTGTTTTGGCTCCATTATGTGGCCTAGCCCCGGAACCTAACTATCATTTCTAATTATCTTCCATATTAATTCTAGGGGAAAATGTTTTCCAGGCGCTAAACAATTGACTTCCAAGCTTAGATAAGATCAGATGAACTTATGGTGGTATAGATACAGACCAACTAACCCAACAAATTACCTTTTGGAATATAGCCCATTTATAATTTGAGGCTGCTGTAATATTGAAGGGTTGTAAATTCGGGTACTTGGTAGGACTGATGTAGGCCAAAGCTGCTATTAATTAGAATGTAGTGGCCATTTATTTGTTTAACTTGACCCTGGGCCATCCTGCAGTTTCTGAACCCTTCAAACCATCTGGAACAACAATGCACAATGTTAAAATTCTCCCACTCTGTAATTAACATAGGAAGGATATACTTATTCTAGCCGCCCTGATTCAGACCCTCTGCTGTTGGAGAGAAGAGAGAGGGTGAAAGGCAACGCAGACATTATCCCAAAGCCCTAAAGAATGGAGTTGAAGGAAAAAGTGTTGCATGCAAAATCACAGCATTTCAGAAGACACTTCCTTGTAAGCTAACCTACACAGCATACTGTACTCTGGGTACACTATCTCAGAGCTAGACCACTGCATCTCTTCCATAAGTTTGCAGTGGGTACCCCGAGGGGTTTGGTGGTATCTCTTCTGGGGGTGTCATGGGCTTGAGTTTATGCTTCCTCCTGCTGTTAGTCACCAACGACTAGATCATAATTCCATTGAACAACTTAGCATCTATTAGCTTTTACAAAGATATATTTAATTTGATGATAGCAATAATAAAAGAACACAAAATTCTCCCAATCCCTTAGAGCACACTCTTTCCTTGTCCCATCTTGATCTCTGGAGAGACTGGGCTCAGATTTAGTTCAATTTCTATATAGAATTGATTCCACCAAGTTCACATCCAATTATCTTGTTACTATTATTGAAGAAGGACATCATAGGATAATGTCTGGACTCCCATATGAATCAGATTTAAGTGAGGCAGAGCTGCACAAAGTTGTCAGCCTTACTTCTTTTCCAAAGTCATTGAAGTCCAGTGGCAAGACAAAAGTCAGGACAACTGGCAACGGCCCAGGATGCAGTTGGTGACCTTGGTGTCTTCAGTGCCTGACCAAGCTCTAAACTCTCCACAGTACCTGCTTCAACCACCTTCATGGCCCACAGAACAAATTGTTCTCATCCACTCATATGTGTCTAGATTTGACATAACTGATGGATGAATTTTCATCTCATTTACCACTGGGCTGGGTCCCAAAGGTCATTCCTCAATCCTCAGGACGTCAATGCTGAGCTGACTCCAAAAACTAGACCCTGGGACCAGGACACCTGCAAGTTCTCTCTCCTGACCTTTTGAAATCCACACTGTCATAGTCTCCAGTCCTTTCATCTAAAATGGAAAAGAACAGATGCAGAGGCAGAGAGTGAGGACCTCTTAATCAGACCAAACGTCAGCCTCAGACAGGAGAAGGCTCAAGGCGTCTCTCCTAACATCGCCTCTTACTAAACTCTAACTAACCAACTTACTAACTCTAACTAAACTGAACTCTTACTAAACTCTAAACTAAACACTAAAATCAGTGGAGTCTTAAACAAGAAAAGGTAGCCTAAGAAGACAATGGCTGAAGTCTGTCTTGCTTTTGAAGGCATTTCCAGTTCTGACCATGGAACTAATCAAAAAATCTTCCTTTAACCAATTATAGCAGAACCAATTATAAAATGTCTATGCATGCCCTAAAGTCTTTCCCAGGCACTTTCATCACTTCATCACACCTCTTCCAGAAGCTGACAACCCAGGGTTCTCAATGTAGGAAGACATAACAGGGGAGCTCTTCAAGTATACTAGTCTTCCATTACTTTAAAATTCCAAACAGGGCCCGAGAAGCACACTATAGATGTGCATAACCAGCCCTTCCCATGGAAACAAGCAAACAAAGCCAACTTGGCTCCCAAGTCCTCACTGCCTGGAGTCTTTAGGGAGATGGGAGCTGCAGGAGACTAAAGTTAGATCAGAAGAAGCTTCTCCAAGGATTGATTCATCGCTTCATCTGGCAGCACATCTCCATGGTGCTGGAGCTTCATAGAAGAGCAAGCCCTTTGCTAATCTTTTTTTTTTTTTTTTTGGTCAGAGATGCTGATCAGGGAACAGAATTTTTACCTTTGAAAATGTTGTGTTGCCCAGAAGTGAATGAATTTGTGTGACGATAATAATGATCATAGCTTGGTATTGATCCAGCACCTTGCTGTTGTTTTTTTTTTCTCAAAAACATCATAATCCTCAACAAATATGAACATTTCAGTATTTTTGTTGTATCTGGCTCTTCATGACCCCATTTGGAGTTTTCTTGGCAAAGATACTGCAGTGGTTTGCCATTTCCTTCTCCAACTCATTTTACAGATGAGGAAACTGAGGCAAACAGGGTTAAGTGACCCTCTGACAAAAATAACTAAAAATAGACTCATGTTGTTGACTTCAAACCTGGCCTCAGACACTTCCTAGCTGTGTGATCCTGGGCGAGTCACTTACCCCTGTTTGTCTCATCTTCCTTATTTGTAAAATGAGCTGGAAAAAGAAATGGGAAACCACTCTAGTATCTTTGCCAAGAAAACCCTAAATGGGGTTGTCAAGAGTCAGATGTGACTGAAACGACCAAACGACAACAAAAATATTACAGTTTGTGTCCCCTTTTGAATTTTCTTCTGTGTATTTTTAAATACTTTAATGATGCTCCTTTCTTTCCTTTTTTCTTGCACGTTTATAATTACCTACTAATTAAGTGGTGCAGTGGATAGAGTCCTAGGTCTGGTGTAAGGAAGGCCAGGGTTCAAATCCAACCTCACTTAATAGCTGCATGACCTTAAGCAAGTCACTTAACCTCTGTTTCCCTCAGTTTCTTCATCTGTAAAATGGGGATAATAATAGCACCTACCTCCTAGGGTTGTTGTGAGGATCAAATGAGAGAATTGTAAAGCATTTAGCACAGGGCATGGCACATAGTAAGAACTATATAAATGTTAGCTGTTGTTATTATTAATGACTGAACATACCCTTATTAAAAGCTTTCCTTCATAAAAGTGTAGGGACAGCTAGGTGACACAGTGACTAAAGCCTTAGTCCTGGAATCAGGAGGACCTGAGTTCAAATCTGATCTCAGACACTTAACACTTAACTAGCTGTGTGACCTTGGGCAAGTTACTTAACACCAATTGCTTCCTCCCCCCTCCAAAAAAAAAAAGAGAAAAGTATAGTCAAGCAAAACAAATTGACACACTCATCACGTTTGAAAATGTCCATCTCATTCTGTACATTTCTAATCTGTCACCTCTCTTCCAAGAGATGGGAGGCAAGCATGAATTTTCTAAGCACTTGGTCGATACAAATGAGTCCTTGTACTGTCCCGTGGGACAGTCCAGTCACACCATCACCAGATTATGGATGAGAAATGGGGCACTCTAAAGGCTTCTGTAAGTAGTGGTGATACCAGGAGTCACAGTCTAAACTGAAGTTGTCACGAACTTGGGGTAGGGTTGGCGCTTTTGCATTAGGCCTAATTTAGGGAGAGGTTAAGTGTAGTAGAAAAATGCACTGGACTTAAGGACGTCAAATACCACCTCTGCTACTATTGAGAAAGTCCTCTAATCTCTTAGAGTCTTCAGCTTCCTCATCTGTGAAATGCATTTAATTATAACATTTACTACTTATCTCACGGGATGGGGAAAGCTGTTTGTAATCTGTAAAATGATCAATTGGAATTGTTGTTTCTGGGAAGCAGCATGGTACAGGTGGGGAAAATTCTAGCTTTGGAGTCAGAGAGCCTGGGTTCAGATCTCAAATCTGCCACTTTTTACTTTTATAACCTTGGGAAGTTCCATAACCTCTCTAGGCCTCTAAATAGCTAAATAGCTAAATTAACTAAATAGCAAAATGAAGATTTTTGATTGATGACCCACCTGATGAATTTTTGAGATGTAAGTTGGTTTTTTTTTTTTTATCTTTCTTTCAGATCCATATCCCATTAGGAGTATGGAGATGATAATTCTCTGTGATTAGAAATGTTGGATAGCCCCCAGGGAGAGAATCCTCCTTGGGACTCCTAATCCAGGAGAGTAAACAAGATTCTAATCAAGCCAGAATTCACAAGTTAACTAAACCCCCGAGTTAGATGAGTGTTAGGAGGAGATGGGAGCAATAGACTAAGGCCAGGATTATTAATATTGAGTATGTCAGGATAATGCATGACAGAAGGGAGCAGCAGTCATTGGGAAAATAAAGACCTGCAACTCCTCTGCACAATATAATATTATATTATGGCAGTCATGCGTTGATCCTATCTCCTGTTTTCTCTGCTGTTACTCTGGTCCTGAACAGTTACATAAAAGAAACAGTCTCTCTCTCTCTCTCTCTCTCTCTTTCCCCCGCCCCTTCTCTCTCTGTGCTTGGGGGCCATATGCAATGTCTCAGATATGGGAAAAGTATCCATTTCTTCAAAGAAATTGGAGACTGTGGGTAGGGAATACTGCATATAATGTCAGAGTTTTAGATATGTTGATTTATTTTGCTGAACTATTTTTCTACTCTTTCTTATCCTTTGTTATAAGGGACTACTCTTTGGAAGGGAGAGTAGGAAGAGATATATTGGGAAATGTAGGTGATGTGAAAACAGAAGATGTCAATAAAAATTTAATTTAAAAAAAGAATGAGGGAAATGATTTTCCTAATTTCTTTCCCAGTTACAGGATTCCTCTGCCTGCATTCTTGGGGATGTTGGCCCCACCTACACTGGGATCAGGAGATCTGGGCAAGAAGTTTCACGCTCTGTACTTGGCTATACTATGGAACAGTGCTGTGTAAGAACCTTATAACGCACAGGGGCATTGATAGATTTTGCTCACCTGTTTTGTTATTTTGTGAACTTTATTATAAAAATAGGGAAGAAGAGAGGAGCATATTTGGAAATGAGTGTAATTAAGAGCAAAATACATCAATAGAAGTTGAAGAGAAAGCAGATATGATCACCCAAAGCAGCTTGCCAGTGAGTTCAGCAGCCACGATGCCTGGTATTCATTGCAATGTTTAGAGAGTCAGGGCATTATAGCAGAAAGACACTGAAGTAAGAATCAAGGGGCAGCTAGGTGGCGCAGTGAACAGACCACTGGCCCTGGAGTTAGGAGGACCTAAGTTCAAATGCGGCCTCAGACACTTGACACATTTACTAGCTGTTTGACCTTGGGCAAGTCATTTAACCCCAATTGACTTGCCTTCCTCCCTCCAAAAAAAAAAAAGAATGATATGAAATAGGAATCAAAAGATCTGGTTCGAAGTTCCCACTACATACTTTGCAAGACATAAACAAACAACAGTGTGTGGGACGGGAACAGGACCTGTGATTTCATCAATATAGAGAACTCTTAGATGAGGAAATTCTCTTTACCAATGCAACTTGGAACCTTTTTTACAATTTAGTCTTAGAGACTTAATGTTGTTGTTTGTCTTTCATTTCTGAAAAGGGCCAGTGACATCACAGGGCATTGTGTTGACCTGTGAGTTAATTGGATTTAAATGAGATAGAGTTGTACAAAGTCATCAGCCTCACTCTCTCTTCCAGAGTCACTGAATCCAGTGGCAGGACAAAAGTCAAGATGACTGGAGATGGCCCGGGGTACAATGAATGTCTTCAGTGTTGACCAGGCTCCACACACTCCACAGCACCTTCTTCAGCTGCCTTCATGGCCTTTGGGACAAATTGTTCTCCTCCACCCATTCCACAGGAGGAAGTCTTCACATGCTTGGGGTCTACATCCCCTAACTCACTGACATGCTTAAGGCCTTTTGGTTTCTCTCAATCCAGTTTAGTCCATCTGTCAAGATGGTTTTACTGGGGTGTGGCCACTGCTCATGCTATAGCTTTTTGGAACCACAGGTGAGAGTTCAGTGACAGGTGGACACCAAAATGTTACTAAAGTTCACTGACTTAACCAGTATTATTTTGCGTCCTTTTTCACCCCTTTCTGAAGTTCCATATTTTCACTTGGGAAGTCCAAGCCAAAGAGATTGCCAGCTGGAAGATCCTTTTTTTTCATGAGCTGTAGCACACTGGTTCCTTTTTTCCATCAAGGAATGGGAAGTGGTCCCCCCAAGAGACCACTCGGGGTTGTCACAATCAGTCTAAAGCACCAGAATATCTTTTCAGCATTGGGACACCAGAAAAGCAGACAGGAGGACCAACATGGCCAAAGAGCCAAGCAATGAGTCACTTTGTCCTATGAGTCCTTGGAAGTTTCCAGGGGATGCTTTGGGGGGCATGCTCCTTGGGATAGTGTCTATAGGCTCATTCAGCCTTGCTACACTAATGCTGAGGGGAGGGGGAGGGAGAGAAAGAGAGGCAGAGAGAGAGAGGGAGAGAGAGAGGTGGGAGAAGGAAGAGGAGAGGAGGGAAAGAGAGAGAGAAGGAGAGAGGGAGAGAGAGAGAGAAAGGGGGAGGGGGAGAGAGAGAAGAGGAGGAGGAGGAAAGAGGAAGAGAGAGGGAGAGAGGGAGAGAAGGAGGGAAAGGGAGGAAAAAAAGAAGGAAGGAAGGAAGGAAAGAAAGAAGGAAGGAAGGAAAGAGGGAAGGAAGGGAAGGAAAAGAAAAGAAAGCAAGCAAAGAAGGAAGGAAGGAAGAAAGAAATAAAAAGAAAGAAAGGAAGAAAAAGAAAGGAAGGAAGGAAGGAAGATGGGTAGTCTGGCATACCCTGTTCTTGGCTTACTCTTTTTTTGTGGTTCACTGGTCATTCTTTAATAATATGTTCCAGCATTTTACCAAGCATGGCTTATTTTTCACTAAGGCTAACAGGTTCTGCTCTTCTCAGTTTTGAGAACATGTGCAAAGTAAATACCAGAAAAACAGTGATGGAAAATACTTCCAGAGTAAAAATCACTGCCTTGAAACACACCCCTCCCTTCTACCTCCTTGCATGTCTCTACTAGGAAAGTCAGACTGCAGACAAATATAGAGTTGGGTGATGACAGAGAAACTGGAGGACATTTCAGAAAGTTTTGTGGTTTCAC
>CM053580.1:298685114-298708566 GCA_028627135.1 Pseudochirops cupreus | reverse complement strand
AGGCTCCACGTGACCACATTCAGCCTATTAGGGAACAGAGTATACTTTCAAATATCCAAGGGTCCTCAGAGTCGCGTAGCCACTTTAGCAAAGGGCCTAGGGGCAGGGAAGATCTTCAGATTCCCATAACAGCTCTCTGTGCCAAAGATTCTCTTGCCTCACTCTAACCATAGAGAAAGAGATAAGGAGCCCATGCTCTCCTTCATAGTAACTGTAAGTCTTTAAAACATTCCTTTCCCAGGCTGCTCTGGGAGGAGGGTAGAAGGATGAGCAAGGAAGCTGTTTATTTAGAAGGATCCTCTTATACTGGATGTCCCCAAAGTCTTAGTGTGGCTTTTTAATTGCTTCAAAGTGAATTAATATTTGGGGGATACACTGTATTATTTCTATTATCTTACTATTTATTTCTGTCTTAAATAAATGTCTTATAGCTTCAATGCTTTTCCTTACTTGGGTCTGTTCAGGTGGTGAGCTAGCCAGAGTTAACTTCAGAAGTTTTTGGCTTTTGAACTATGTGGGATCTATGAAGCAAGATACTATTAGAAGTCTCAACAGTTCGAACTTATGGTTCCCAAGCAACAAAGACCATGCGTTACATGCAGTTGACCTCTTTCAGTAGCCCAGGAACCTGTGAGAGTTGATTTTCCTCCACAAATGTAGTGATAGATTGGATACCTGCGATACCAAGGGAACCCATCCTTCTAAGCTTCCTATGAACAGCATCTCTACAATTCCTCAACCACCCAACCACAAATCAACTGGAGGAGAGAAACTTTGCCTATATTGACTAATTAGGAGTCATACAAACAACTTCTTCTAACCAGTATAAAGACAACAGAAACAGTTCCACTGGGCCAGCCGGGACAAACGGGAAAATGTTGGGGGCTGTCTGAGACACACACATGCAACTTATGCCTGAGACAAGAATGCCAAGTCAGCATTACTGATTCCTCCAAATATTTTCCAGGGGGAGGAGGGGGCAGGAAGTTTGAAAGGACAAAATTTACCAAAATCTTCCCACAGGATCAAAGAAAATCACAGTGGGCTCCCATTTACCGCCAGTCCTTGTGATCACAACCTTACATATTTTACAGTTAGACTGTGAAATCAATGAGTGAAAAGAAACTTCCTAGAAGCAAGAATGAGCAGGGCTCACATTACCCTTCCTTTTTTCCTCCTCCTCCTCTTCTTCCTCCTCCATTTATTACCTTTCCTTCCTTCCTCCTCCTCCCCCTTCCCCTTCCTCTTCCCCTCTTTTCTCTCCCCCTCCTCCTCCCTTTCCTCCTCTTCCTCCTCTCCTTTCCTGTCCTGGCTCATTACACTCCCCCTTTAATCCTCCCAGTGCAAGAAGGGAGCTGGGGGGAAAGGGAATGTTGGGAAGAAGGTGGAGGTCTAAACTTGTAACCTTTTGTGTTAATTAACATTTTGGCTCCCCTCTACTGCCTGAGAGCCAGACAAAAGAGATAAATAAATTGGTAATGGGAATTCAAGGAGGACAGCTTCCAGGAGTCTGTAGGTTGTTGCGTACCCCACCCCCACCCCTACTTGAATCCTCCAGCCAATAATTACAACCTAATCTCACCTCAGAGGACAAGGGCTTGGCTCTGAGACATAACTCTCCTGAACAACATTAAGTCCAAACAAGAACAATTCAGTTCCTAGCGGATTATGTTCCACCTGCAAGAATGTGAAGCTCCAGAGTTTGCTAACACAGTCTAAAACCTTTAGGGAAAGATTTCATGAGCAGTCTTGTCTCACACCTTTGCTCAGTCATGGATCACAGATTTAGAGCCAGAAGGGCCCTCAGAGGCCAGTCTAACCCCTTCCCCTTAGAGAGGAGGAAAATGACACTCAGAGAAGTGAAGCCACTTGTTCAAAGACATACAGATAGTAAGGGGTAAAGCCAGGATGGGAAATTAGATCTCTTGAATCTGAACCACACCCTTTTTACAAAACACCGTCTCCAGCTTGTTCAGTCCAGTCTTTAATGCCCTCATACTTCTGTGTGTTCTATCCAAAGCCTACCTAATCTTGACACCCCAATCCACATCCCATCTCTGCACTGTGGGCCTTTGCTCAGGCTTTTCCTCTTGTGTGCAGTGCACTCATCTCACTTCAGACACAGTGGCTGTGTGACCCCAAACAAATTACTGAATTTCTGAATCTCTGTTTCCTTCTCTGTAAAAATAATAACAGTAATAGGGATAATAATAGTACTCTTTTCTAGGGTTGTTGTAAGAATTAGATAGAATACTGTAGATAAACGTTAATGCTCTTGTAAAAGTCAGATGCTGTTGTTGTGACTCTCTACCTTTGCCAAATTCTCCTAGTTGTTGAAGACCCAGTACGGAGTTTGGAATATATGTGGTACATTTGAGGTATGGGACAGAGACCAATGCAGGTAAAGCCTAGGGTTTGTAGGTGTGAGTAGTGGAGCAGTAAGATTGGAAAGACAGGAGGCGACTGGATGGTGCACAGTGTTGGAATTCAATTAACATTTGCTAAAAAGTATTTAAGTGTTTCTTGCCTCTATACCTTCATTCACATTTTGCCCTCGCCCCGAATATCTCCCTCCACATCTGTCTGCTCATCCTAACCCTGCTTCTGCCCCTCCTTCTAGGGCCAGCTTCAGCCATAAGCCTTTGCCAGTAACTCCAGTCTGCTTTCCTTCTGGCTTATATCACTGATTGTCTGTACAACTTACTATTTTTTCTAAATTAAAAAAATATGTTTGTCAATTTAACAACCATCAACAAACATAAACATTTCACTATACAAAGAAGAATAAGAAAGTGACTTGTATAAAAATAAACTGTGAACAACTTCTGTTGTATACAGTTTGTTTTTAAAAGGCAAACATACATATATGTGTGGTATATTATATATGAAATTTAACAAAATAGTAGTAATAAAACTGTTCCATGTACCCTTCCACATTTTTTTCTTTCCTTCTGCACATTTTAAAAAATGTTCTATTGATTTTTGTGTTTGTGTATCTACCATTACCCATAAGCTACCATCCCATCCCATCTAGGAGAAGTTCTCCCACATAATAAATACACAGTCCAGCAAAACATCTCAGTCCACTGGCCACGTCTAAGAACGATCTCATTCTGCATCTCAAGTCCATTCCCCTCTCTTAGGAAGGAGACGCTGTGTTTCACCATTAGTCTTTTGAAATCCCTATTGTTCAATGTCTTGATCCAAGCTGTAAGGTCTTCTGAAGACCTTTTCCTTCACATTATTGCTAATGTTATTTATAAATAGTCCTCCTGGCTTTGCTCATTTCCTTCTTCATCAGTTTGTTCAAGTCTTACCAAGATGTGCTTTAAAAATAATCCATCATATTTGTCATTTATTTTAGGGTAATAATATTTCATTGCATTCATATGCTGAAATTTGTCTTGCCGTCACTTCTCTCATCGGACTTACAGAATTACTGGACTGAGAAAAACAGTCACTAGGATTCCTTTTCAAGCAAGCCACTCTATACTCCTACCAACCCAGAGAACACTCTAGGAAGCCCTAAGCTGTGCAGGTGATACTTAAAAAGTTACCTTTCTAGAAATGTTTTTCCATCAGAGAGAGAGTCTGTTTCTGATTTCACTTTAGCTCCTGCCTCATCATCATCTTGGCTTCTTCAATCTTAACCCAGCTGTCATTTGCAAATGTCTGCACGATCATCCTCCCAGCTTTAGTCCTACCTATCATGTTCCCTGAACCTGACCACTTTGTTTATGGTGGTGGTGTGTTCAGAAGCCCAGACCACCACCATAGGCAAAGTGGTCAGGTTCATCCCACTCACCTTTGTTTTAGATTTTTTTAAATTAAATTTTATTTTTAATTAACAAAATATATTTTCTCTTCTTCCCACCTTTCCCCTCCCATTGAAAGCTAAAAAAAATTCTTGTAATAAATATTCATAGTCAAAATAAATTCTATTATTCATGTTCAAATATATAAGTAAATATATACATATATATATACATACATACACACATATACATATATGGATAGAGAAAGAGATAGCTAGAGATATGCTGAACTCTAAGTCAATAACCTTTCCTGCAGTAGGCAGGTAGCAAAATGTTCATTGTACTGATCAGAGTTTGTAAGTTTTTCAAAGTTGTCTTCTCAATGTTGTTTTTTAATAAATTGTTCTCCTGGTCCTGCTCACTTCACTCTCTATCTGTTCATATAAATCTTCCAAGCTTTCTCTGAAGTGCTCTATCCACTATGCTACCTAGTCCTTCTATGTTGCTATTGCTCAGTCATTTTCAGTCATGTCCACCTCTTCATGATCCCATTTGGGGTCTCCTTGGCAAAGATATTTGTTTTCCATTTCCTTCTCCAGCTCATTTTATAGATGAAGAAACTGAGGCAGAGTTAAGTGACTTGCCCAGGGTCACACAGCTATGAAGTGTCTGAGGCCAGATTTGAACTCAGGAAGATGAGTCTTTCTGACTCCAGACCCAGCACCCTATCTACTGTACCACCTAGATGAACTTGGACATATGCAAAACATGCAAATCCCCTTGGAGGACACTTGACAGGTAACTGTGAGTGGCTTGCAGTTTATCACAATTTTCAGTTTTTATAACTTACTAATACTTTGTGTTAAAATTGTACTTTTCTTGCTTATCTAAAGCCTAAAAAAATAACATTTTAATAGTGTTTGGAAGTTATCCACTCAGATGTTTCTAGGTAATTAGGCATTTTGTTGGAAAAGGATTTTTTTACACATTCTGAATCTCATAGAATCTCCAAATTAAAAAAAAATTTTTTTTAATTAAATTTGGATGTTTTTTCTTCTATTTCTTTTTTGATGGATCCACCCCATCCATCTCTACACTTCCCCCCACACACACACACTCCCTTCCATCCCCTCCCTCCCCCCTCCATAGAGTCAATAGTTAAACATTTACCAGCACATAGCTGCCTCCACCCCTTCTCTGTTGGTGAGCGCCTATCCAAGACCACCATTTCAGGAAGTACCCATGCCTTCGACACCCACTATTTCCTAGCTCCCCTCCTGACTTTCCACACTTTTCCACCTTGTTCCTAAGTACCTAAGTACCCTTCTTCCTCTTTATCTCAACTCTCCAGTTCTCTTTTGGGCGTTGTCTTCTCTGGTTAGAAAGTAAGCTCCTGGAAGACAGGTACTGTATTTTTTGTTTGTATTTGCATCATACAGTAAACACTTAGGAAATGAGCTTTCTCTCTTTGCCTCTCTGTTTTCCTCTGTGTCTCTTCCTCTCTCTCACCTCCTCTTTGTCTATCTGTCTCTGTCTCTCTCTGGGTCTCCTTTCCCCCCACCTCCCCGTGTCTCTCTGTCTCTCTGTCTCTCTCTGTCTCTCTCTGTCTCTCTCTCTCTCTCTGTCTCTCTGTCTCTCTCTCTGTCTCTCTCTCTGTCTCTTTCTGTCTCTGTCTCTCTGTCTCTCTGTCTCTCTCTCTGTCTCTCTGTCTCTCTGTCTCTGCCTCTCTCTCACTCTCCCTTAGGTCCCATAGACTACATAGAAAGGCAGCAAAAAGAAATCTGTACAAATGTTATTTATATCCAGTATGTGATTTCTTTTCTATTATAAGTATACAAGTCTGACATGCCATTTTTTAGTCTACAGCTTTTAAAAAATTCATCATCCATATGAAGACAAAGAGGAAACAGTCCCTTCTGTCAAGAAAGGATCTGTGCTGGAATTAGAAAAATGAGAGAAAAACTTGTACTTAAGCCTTTCTGCTCCTTGACTCCTTATCCATCCCGACTGCCTTTCTTTTTAATCACACATATTAAGACCTTCTTCATTTGATGTGCCTACTTAATCATGAGAACACTCTCAGAATGTAGTCACACATCTGTCACTTTTCCACTTACTTTTCAGAAGTGGAAATTGAAACCTGGAGGGAGTCAAGTGGTTTGCCCAGAGCCATTTGGAGAAAGTGCTCCCTATCAAAGCTAGATCTCCCATCTCCCATCAATTCAGTTGTATTGTCTCTCTGCAAAGCTCCTTCTCCTGATGCAAGTCAGTGAGAATCAGGATGCCTTTACATTGTTCCCTTCACCAGTATTGCTGTGAAATGACGCACTGTACCGTCTCTGTCATGCTTCCATTTGCCGTAAATTTCCTTTAAAAAAAAAAAAACACAGCCACTTACAATCATGTTCAATGGCTCTTGCATTAAAAATGAGAAAAATATGGAAACATGCATTAAAATATTCTGAAATAAATGGCTTTTTTATTACATAAAAGCTCTCGTGTGTCTCAAAGGTACTGAGAATAGAATAATTTATGGTAAATGAGATTATTATTGCTGGGAAAAGGTCTATTTTAATGCCAGTTTTCTCAGGGATAAACCAAACCCGAACAGTCCACTGGGGGTGTTCACAAATGTGGAAGACAAATCCTTAAAAGCTTTAAGGGGATGATAAGTGGGAAAGATGTGCTGAGGCAGCATTGCTCTGATGTACTGAGGAGGGAAGCATTCTGTTTATTCTTATCTCGGGCTATAGTGTCCAGAAAGAAATTAAAATAATGACTTGTCTGCAAGCAAGATGAAGAAGCTTTGTGTTCCAAGGGGTTGAATTTCAGAGCTGAGAACTCAGAGTCCCAGCACAGGGTGTCCTGAGGCAGCTGCATCAGTCAATGTTCAGTGTCAGAGTCACACCAGGTCAAATGGACATTGGTTTTTATTGTGGGGACAGAGTTCCCACCAAAATTAAAGGGGCTTCCCCAGGTAGCAGGTTGCAGGAGTTCAGGGAAGACTCTTCACCACCTGGATCTCTCTGGCCTTTTTTCCCTTCTTCTTATACCTTACTGCCCTCCACAAGCATTGAAGGTCTATTCATGCACTTGCTGTTTTCTCACAGGTGATACTTCATTTCTCCCTCCAAACTTCCCTTTGTACTTACCCATTACCTTCATGCCTGGAAGACTCTCTTTCCTTGCCTCTGCTTATTAGAATCCTTAACTTCCTTTAAGGAAGGAAGGAAACAAACATTCATTAAGTGCCAGATCCCAGTGGATAGTGTTTTGTCGATTGTTTAGATTTAAGAAAGGAACGGAGAAGATTTAATAATGTAGAGTATTAATACTATATGTTTATGTGTTGTTTTGTAGATATTTAGACTTAGGAAAGTGATGGAGAAAATGTAATAATATAGATTATTAATACTATATGTTGTTAATTGTTGACTTAAGAAAGTGATGGAGCAGCTAGGTCAGCGGTTCTCAACCTGTGGGTCACGACCCCTTTGGGGCCAAACGACCCTTTCACAGGGGTCGCCTAAGACCATCAGAAAACACATATTTCTGATGGTCTTAGGAACTGAGACACCACTTCTCTATCATCTCCAGGTGGGTCTGCCCACATGCAGATATGCCCACATACAAGTATTAAAGGGTCAGGGCATTAGGAAGGTTGAGAACCACTGCTTTAGAGTTTATACAACACCTCCCGCTGTACAGTGCAGTGAGATAGAGTGTACAAGTATGAAGGTCTTCATTTTGCAGATGATGATAGGCTGGAGAGGTTAAGTGACTTGTCCAAGGTCACACGGTCAAGAAACAGAGAAGCCGAGACTTCAGAGGCAGCTGGTCAGTGCATTGGATAGAACACTGGACCCGGAGTCAGGAAGACCTGAATTCAAATTTGATCTCAGACATTTAATAACTGTGCAAGCCTGGGTAAGACACTCAACTGCTCTGCCTCAGTTTCCTTCTCTGTAGAATGGGGATAACAATAGCACCTACCTCCCCGGTAATGATTCAAGGATGATTAAAAGAGGATTAAAGTTGTTAAATAAAAGAAGATTAAATTTGAATAATTAGCACTGTGCCTGGAACATAGCAGGTGCTTGATAAATGTTTATTTCTTTCCTTTTGTTGAATCCTTTCACTCTTGTCTGACTATCCTGACCCTGTTTGGGCTTTTTTTGGCAAAAATTCTAGGGTGGTTTTTCATTTCCTTCTCCAGACCATTTTACAGATGAGAAAACTGAGGCAAACAGGGTTAAGTAATTTGCCCAGGATCACACAATTAGGAGGTATCTAAAGTCAGATTTGAACTTGTGAAAATGGCTCTTCCTGCTTCCAAGCCCCACGGTATATCCACTGCATCATTAGCTGCCCTTAATTAATTTGACTTGAAATTATGCCACTGATGTAACCTCCAGGCAGGGAGGCTAGGTTACTATTTGCTGCATTTACAGATGATTTTTATTATGAATTTTTCTACCATTGAATTAGCTCTTCTATTTCCATTCTCAGACACACCCTCTGTCCCCTTTTCCTGATCTACCCTTGAAGTCTGAGCCTTGGTCAAGATGCCAGACAGAGGTAGGTCACTATCACTACAAAGAAAAGCTAGTAAAATGGTTTTTCCATTAAAGATAAAAAAACATTGAGGGGAAGAGGGAGGCAGGATTAATAAGCTGCAGTATTAACATTTTAGCCATAGCTTTCTTAAGTCTAAACAATTAAAGCGACATCCTTTCTGGGCACCAGTATCTTCACATGTGAAAATGAGGCTAATAATGTTTATGCTACCTACCTCGCAAAGCTGTTGGAAAGAAAATGGAACAGAGACCTGATGACCAGTATAGTGTATAGCAGAAATAACACAGAATTTGAAGTCAGAAGACCGAATTTAAAGTCTTTCACCATTACTTACTCTTAGCAAGTAGGGACAAACAAGTTAATTTGGGAGGAGGGGTGCAAAAAGTTGGGCAAACGTTAAATTTTCTGAGTCTCAGTTTTATTATCTGTGAAATGAGGCAGTTGGACTAGGCAACTTTTTAAAATTTAATTTTTTTGTTACATTTTAATTTCAAATTATGTCCCTACTTCTCTCCCCACCCCGCACTGGAGAAGGGCTGCATCAGGCACAGATATGGGTGTCTATGTATGTATGTATGTATGTATGTATGTATGTATGTATATGGATAGATGGATATATGTATGTGTGTAGATTGTGTGTACATGTATGTATATACATGTAAAACCATACTTTGCATATTTCTATTTATCATTTCTCTCTCTGGAGGTAGATACCATGTTCCTTCATAGATCCTTTGTAATTTATTTGAGTTGTTATAATACTCAGAATAAGTCATTCACGGTAATTCTTCGAACAATATTGCTGTTACTATATGCAACATCCTCTTGGTTCTGCTCATTTCACTCTTCAGTATTTTGTGCAAGTCTTTCCATGTCTTTCTAAAACCAACCTTCTCATCATTTCTTACAGCACAGTTGTATTCCATCACAATCAGGTACCACAGCTTATTCAGCCATTCCTGAATTGATGGGCATCCCCTCAATTTCCAGTTCTTTGCCATCACAAAGAAAGCTGCTATAAATATTTTTGTACATGGGTCCTTTTCTTTTTTCCCTGAGCATCTTTGGAAACAGACCTAGTAGTGGCATTGCTGGGTCAAAGGGTATACACAGTTTAATATCTCTTTGGGCATAATTCCTGATTGTTCAACAACTAGGTAACCTTTAAAGTTTCTTCCAGCTCTAAATCCTACAGCTCACAGGGGTGTGCTGAAACCAGCTCAATCCAGATTGTGGGAACTAAGTATTAAATTTGTAGCATGAACATTTACACCTCTGAAATCACCAACGACAAATCAGAGTGTGATTTATTGTTTTGTTGGTTGTTTAGACTTAAAGTAATAGAGAAAATGTAATAATGTAGGTTGTTTGTACTACACGTTTATATGTCATTTCATTGATTATTTAGACTTAGGAAAGTGGAGGGGCAGTGAGGTGATTCAGCGGACAGATCCCTGAATCTGCAGTCAGAAAGATTTGTCTTACTGAATTCAATTCCAGTCTTAGACATTTACTAGCTGTGTGACCCCGGGCAAGTCACTTAACCCTGTTTGCCTCAGTTTCCTCATCTGTAAAATGAGTTGGAAAAGAAAGTGGCAAACCACTCCATTATCTTTGCCAAGAAAACCCCAAATGGGGTCATAAAGAGTCAGACACAACTGAAAAATGACTGAACAACAAGAAAGTGATGGAGAAATTTTAATAATGAAAGTTATTGATACTACATGTTTAGGTATTGTTTTGTTGATTTTTAGAATTAAGAAAGCAATGGTGAAAAATGTTAATGATGCAGATTATTATCATTATTTTTAAAAACAGCCATGTTTATGTGTCTTATCTGCCCTTTACATTTAGACTAGGAGCCCTTCGTAGGTAAGAAATTACGATTTTCACAGAACGTTTACCCACATCAAGCTTACAAAGGTTTGTAGACATTTCAAGTATAGTACATGTGTATGCATGTGTGTACATATGTGTGCATACACACACACACGTGCACACACATATGTATATATGATATAGTGAAGGAACCAGTGCAGTGGATGCCAGTACACCTGTGTTCTACCTGCCATTGGACTGGCTATGTGAACTTGGACAAATTAGCTCACCTTTCTAGGCTCTTCATGACCCCTTTTGGGGTTTTCCTGGCAAAGATACTAGAGCGGTTTGCCATTTCCTTCTCCAGTTCATTTTACAGATGAGAAAAATGGAGCAAATAGCATTAAGTACCTTGTCCAGGGTCACGAAGCTGGGACATGTCTGAGGCTAGATTTGAACTCAGATCTCCTGACTCCAGGCCTGGCTCTCTATCCACTGTGCCACCTAGCCGCATCTGCAGCGGTACACTCCTACAATTTAAAAAAAAAAACAGTCTCCCAAATCCCTAGTGGAAAACAAAACCCTAGTTTGCATATTTTTTGAATTTATTTGCATGGGACTTTTTAGTTGGTTTAGCTTCGAGTTTGAGAAACAAAATAAACTGCAAGACTTTGATCCACTCTCAGGGCCACAACATGCTTGATACACAGGTTTTTCAATCAAGTGATCTGAGCATAACTCTGGTTAAGAAAAACACAAGAGTACAACTGAACATTGAAGTTCAACCGCTTTGCCGTAGGAATGGAGGAAAGTCCTCTTAGTCTTTAGTGTTTATAACATTTAATATGGTAATTAATGTTTTCCTTCCTCATTCCTGAGATTTTTGCTGGAAATTTCCAGATGTTTCAAATGAATGATGAGATTGACAGTCTTACTGATAATGTACAAGTCCGTGAGTAATCACAATGTATGATAAGCAAAACCAAACCCATTTCTTACATCAGTTTTTGTGTTTGTGGTATAGGAACTATGAAGCCTGAAGAGACATGGTGTGTTAAAAGCATTTTTGTGGATTCCTAAATTAGTGGGGAGGATAGTTTTGGCCAACAGGATTAGCTGGAAGCAAAAGATGAATGTCCATACCCTTTTGTCACTGATCCCATTTAGGACATATGACACTCAGGAAAGTATCGATCTAGTATTTTCATCTTCCTTTTTTTGCCTGTCAGTAACACAATAAATACATGTTCATGGAATGTGAGTTACTGGGGGAAGATTGAAAGGTGAATGATATGCGGTCCCTGCCCTCAAAGAGCTTACATTCTGGGGGGAAGGAGGGGAGGAGAATAGCCCATACACAAGTGAGCAGGTACAGAGAAAATTCAAAGAAGGGCACTAGAAGCAGAAGAATGAGGTTTTATCTTAAGCAGAAAGTGGAACTGAGTTGGGCCTTGAGTAAAGCCACGGAGTCTATGACACAAAGGTAATGAATGAGGCAGTACCTTTCCAAGCATTTGGGAAACTGTGCAAAGATCTAGAAATGGGAATAGGGGGAATAGTAAGTAATCACTTTAGCTAGAACAACAGCATGTAAAGGACAGTAATGTTCCATAAAGTGTTTTTCCTCAAAGCCCTATGAGAGAAATAATACAGACATGATTATTGACATTTTTCCCCAGATAAGGAAACTGAATCCCAGTGTGACAAAGTGACTTGTAAAGACAGATTCATAACTAAGGCAGGGCAATCAGAATTTTGCCCTAGGGTGCTGATTTTAGAGGACATGACCACACTCGTAGTCCTTCAGCCACAGAGAAAAAGACAAAAATGACCATCACTTAGCAAGAATAATTATTAAAAAATAGAGTGTTTTCAGACAGTGAGCTTTCTTACATATTATACTCCCCCCAGTAGCCTTGCCCCAGAATTCAAGAGTGATTTCTATCTCTCCTCTTCCCCATCCACCCCTCACACACCTATACACACACTCATTCAACTGAGGTGAATGAATCATTCTGCCTGCCTGGGTGTGTTTTGTGGTATTTTCCTGGGTGCAAAAAGTTTTTGTTTCAGCTCTGACCCAAGGTCACCCAGCTAACTGAGTGATGAAGCTGGACCTCAGACCCAGGTCTTCTGACTCTAAATCTCCAAGAGAACTTCCTTAAAAGCTTTACAATGATTCTCAATTGACCCCTTGTTGTTGTTGTTGTTCAGTTGTGTCTGACTATTCATGATTCCCATTTGGGGTTTTCTTAGCAAACATACTGGAGTGGTTTGTCACTTCCTTCTCCAGTTCATTTTATAGATGAGGAAACTGAGGCAAATAGGGCTAAGTGACTTGCCCAGGGTCACACAGCTAATACTTGCCTGAGGCCAGATTTGAACTTAGGAAAATGAGTCTTCTTGACCCTAGACCTAGAACTCTATCCCCTGTACCATTTAGATACCCCAACTATCTTTTAAATCAATATAAAATGTCTCATAACGGGTTTATGGGATTTTCCCCCTTTAGGCAGTTGCTCAGCAATGTTCCAGTGGCCTACATCAATGAGAAACTGAGTTTTGAGATAGAAGAGTTCATATAAATGGCACTTGTGATAGATTATTCTATTTTAATGGAAAACAGCATCCTAGGAAAATTCAGTCATTTTAATGGGGAAACAGTATGTTAAGAGCTTAATGACATTAGCAGCTCTCTAAAATCCAAACCTACTTTCTCTCCCACCTGTTCAGTGGCTTCATCTCTGACCTTCCTAGTGCTCCGGGGCAATACTTGTGTGGCCCTCTTTTTAAGTGGGGGCCGTCCCCTGGGAGAGATTCTGCCCCTTTCCACAGATGGGAATGCTGCAAGCACCCTGGCTGTGATTCAGTCAAACCATAGTCTCCATATTGGAAAATAAAAGCAAACCAGAAAAACAATTTCTTCACATTCTTATGTGTGTCTCTCTCCCTCCCCCTCACACCCTCCCGGGAGTCCCTTCTTCAGTGACCTCTGCAAAAACCTCAAATTCACTGGAAAACATAACAATTTAGCCCATAATGAGAGTTTACGATTTAAAAAGAAAATTCCTGTGAGAGAATCATTACCATCCTCCCACACCTAAGACTAACAAACCCTTTCTCTAAAATAGAATACTATCTTCTATTTCAAATGAAAGAAGTACCAAGAAAAAAAGGCTACAGGGTTGGGGGGTAGCCCAATAAAGAAGAAAAATCCTACTCATTTTTCTGGCAACAGGCAGAGAGAGCTCTTTCAGTCACTTAACAGTAGTTTTATTTTGCTTTTGTTTTGTTTTCCCTGAAAAACCTACATTGCAGCGTTAGAAAAAAATGAATAGTTATTTTCCTTTCTTTGGTTAACTCACACAGAACACATACCTTCTTCCAAGCCCCCTCCCCCGCCCCTTCCCAGTGGCTTTGTATTTTTGCTAAGGAAGATGCCTCTAAGTCACTGAGTTAGAGTGGAGGAATTTGATGGAGGAATTCCACTTTGGATATGTTCAATTCAGTAAGTGTGTGTGGTGGGTTTTGTTTTTTATTATTTTGTTGTTTTTTTTTTCTTTTCAGAGCCATAATTAGCAATTTTGGCTCCTGGAAAAGCAGCATAAGATATTCCTTCAACCCAACTCTAATTTATGATGGAAAAGTTGACAAAAGAAGAAATAAAGACAAATTCAGTTGAGCAAGAGAGGGAATTTGTTGCTTCAGCGGCTCACGAAGCAGTACATCATTTGGATTCGTTATTCTAAGTAAGTGCTAAGCTTGATTGTTTCTATCAACCAAAAGATTGTTCAGTTTCTTCACCTTTTGAATTTTGGTGCTCTGAGACAAAGTCCAAGTTGCTGTTATTTAATGCCTGTCATGGCCCCTGGGAAGATCTATGTTCCATCTGCAAGAACTGGAGGAAACAATGTCCATACTCATTCACACTCTCACACACACACACACACACACACACACACACACACACACACACACACACTTCAAAATATATACAAAATAATTTGGAGGGAAAGAACTAACAGCTGGGGGAATTAGGCAAGACAACATGTAGGTGGTAGCAACTGAGCTCAATCTGAAGAGAGCTGGGGATTCCAAGAGATGGAGGTCAGGAAGTAAAACATTCCAGGTGAAGCAAGGACACAGAAACAGGAGATAGAATGTCATGTACTGGGGATGTCAGATCAGTTTGACTGGAACAGAGAATGTGGGGATGGAGGAGGGGAAAGGATGTGGGATCATCCTGGAAAGGTCATTAAATGTCAGGCTGAAAATCTTGTATTTTATCCAGAGATGACAGGGAGCTGCTGAAACTTCTTGAACAGGATCAGATCTGTGCATTAAGAATATCCATTTGGTAACTTTATGGAGAATAGAGTAGAGAAAGGGATCAGGACACCATAGTCCAGGCAAGAGGTGAGGAAGGCCTGAATTAGAGTGGTGTATGTGTGAGTGGAAAGAAGAGGGTGGATAGAATAATTTGCAACAAAAGGACCCTACTTATTATGTGCCAAAGTATAAAGAGTACTGGACCATAGCAGAAAGTCAGAAGATCTGGTTTCAGAGTCTAGATCTGAGTCTTGCTACCTCTATGAGGTTAAGAAAGTTGCTCACTCACTCCAACCTTTATTTTCATAATTTCCCAAAGCTCTCTGGGCTGTTGTGAGAAGGGCCTTTATAAACCTTAAATCATTACAGAAAGTTAAAGTTGGGAGGAACCTTAGTGAGAGATCCCCTAATAATTCTTGTCTGATACACTTGTTCTCCAAATGAGGAAACTAAAACCCCTTCTTTAGTCTTAACTGAAGGTTAAATGAGTTGCTCCAGGTCACAGAAGTAGTCAATAGCAGAGCTGGGAAAAGTCTCTAAAGTCAATGCCTGTATCTCTGTACCATTTCCTTCTCTTATTGTTGGCTAGAACCGTTAGCACTTACCAGCATATATAAAAGTAACTTTTCTATGGGAGAATTATAATGATAGGGTTCTGGGAAACCACTCCCTATGGAAAGAGGGCATGTGGGGGATGTGTCATCAAAGTAATGGATGGACAAAGCTGGTAACTTGAGCAAGGGAAGACTTAATCAGTCGTTAGCCTTAGAATGTATCAGTCTTCCCAGTCCTGCAAATGAACCCCAGGAAGGAGAAGCCATGAGGAACACAGGCTCCAAGGGATGATGGCATCTCACTGAGGGAGGCTTGTCCATGGCTTCCAAGGAAACTAGGCCCATATGCTAATCCTAGAATAGCCAGGAGAGAGCTGAACCTCACCAAGATGGTAAAACTCACGTTAGCAAGCGTGTTTCTATATGCTGATTTGTATTTCTGTGATGATTTAAGGTTTATAAAGGCCTTTCTCACAACAGCCCAGAGAGGTTTGGGAAATTATGAAAATAGGGGTGGCTAGGTGGTACAGTGAATAGAGCACCAGCCCTGGAGTCAGGAGGACCTGAATTCAAATGTGACCTCAGACACTTAACACTTATTAGTTGTGTGACCTTGGGCAAGTCACTTAACCCCAATTGCCCTACCCTCCCCCCTGCAAAAAAGACCAAAAAAAGAAAAGAAAGAAATTACAAAAATAAAGGTTGGAGTGAGCAACTTTCTTAACCTCATAGAAGTAGGAAGACTCAGATCTAGAATCTAAATTCAGGTCTTCTGACTTTCTACTGTGTTCCAGTACTCTTTGTACTTTGCCACATCATAATAGCTAACATTTATATACCCCTACTACCCGCCGAGTTCTGCGCTAAGCACTTTATAGATATTATCTCATTTGATCCTCACAACCACTATTATTGTTTCTGTTTTACAGATGAGTCAGGCAGGAGTCAAAGTGACTTGCCCAAGGTCACACAGCTAGTAAGTATCTGAAGCTGTATTGGAACTCATGTTTATCCTGACCTTAGGCCTGGTGCTCTATCCACTGCACAACCTGTTACTGAAAATGAACCAGTCTCTTTCTTTTTTCCCATTGTTCAGTTACAACCCTCCTATACAACCAGACTAATGTCCAATGTGAAAATATTTGCCCATCCAATACTTGATTGTATGCCACCATGGAGGGGGGAGGGGAGAACATTTGAAACTCAAGGGATTGTGGAACTGAATCCTGTAAACTAAAAGTAAATAAACAAATCAAAATTTTTTTAAAAAAAAAGAAAATGAACCAGCAACATTCCTTCAGTTGTAGCTATTTCCTACAAATGAAATGTTACCAGGAGAAGGGAAGATGGAAGTGGGGGAGATTGGCCAGAGGGAAACTCCCCAGCTGCACCTAATTTATGCTCAGGTCTCCCTCAGCATGACTTGAAAACGTGAGTGCGCCAATAAGAAGCTGGGTTGTGAAATGAGTTCATCCACGTGAATTCAAACCCTCTGTTTCCCTAGCCTCAAATATTCTGCTAAGCTCTACTCTGTTCTTCCTGATACTGAGCTAATTTTCTCGCATCATCCTTTCTTTCTTGTTTTCAGGATTTCAGTAGCTACTTTCTCCAATTCCTGACTACCAACTCTCCTTGGCCAACCCCACCTCCCTTCTCAGTGCAGAAACCTTCTGACTATAACCTTTTCTCTCTTCTGACTCTGCCATCACCCTTGTCCAGGCCTTTATCACCTCATGCCTGGATTATTACAATAGCCTTTGAGTTCAATTTCCTTCCCCAAGTCTCTCCCCACTCCAGTCCATCCTTTATTCAACTCCGTTCCTAAATTACAGATCTGACCATGTCATTCCCTTCTGCAATAAACTCTAGCAACTCCCTGATATCTCTGAGATCAAATAGAGCAGCGGTTCTCAACCTATGGGTTGCGACCCCTTTGGGGGTCGAACGACTCTTTCACAGGGGTCACCTAAGACCATCAGAAAACACATATTTCCAATGGTCTTAGAAACTGAGACATGGCTCCTCTATCGTCTCCAGGCAGGTCCGCCTACATGCAGATATGCCCACATACGAGTCTTAAAGGGTTGTGTCATTAGGAAGGTTAACAACCACTGAAATAGAGAATCCTCTCTTTGGCAGTCAAAACCCTTTATAACATGGCCCTTTTCCTACATTTCCAGTCTTCTCATATCTTGCTTCTTTGCCATATAGAACCAGTGACACTGGCCTCCTTGCTGTTCCTCAATACAATATTCCATCTCTACATTCCAAGCATTTTTACTGGCTGTGCTCCATGCCTGGAATTCTCTCCCTTCTCATCTCTGTCTCCTGCCCTCCTTGACTAAAATCCCAATTTCTATAAGAAACCATTCCCAGTCTTTCTCAATCCTTGTGCTTTCTCTAATGTTGATTTGTCTCCAATTCATTCTTTGTCAATCTTTCTCTCTATCTTATTTGTACATCCTGGAGAATAGGAGCTGTTTTTCGTCTTTCTATGTATCCCCAACACTCAGCACATTAGCTGTCACACAGTAGGCACTTAATAAATACTTATTGACTGACTTTCTTGGTTCTCTGGCTCAGAAAGTCACAAGTTGTGACATGGAAGATACAATATAAGTAGAAGTGAGTCATGGTTCAATTTGAAAACACATGTATGTTATATATACATATATATAAAACTTTTAAAAATCATAGGCATCAAGGAAGAAAAAAAGAATTGAATGAAGTTACTCCATCCTCATTCATTCATTTTATTTATTGAGCATTTATAAAAGGACAAATCAGAAATGGTATTTGATCTCAAAGCTCTAATCAGTCACACTAATACAATTGCACAAATAATTACACAAAATTATCAAACAAGCTTGCATATTATAAGAAAGGTATGAAATATAAGGGGTGTTCTGAGAAGCACGGAGTCGTGTTCTTGGTGGGGTTTGGGAAGAACACTGTGGTAAACTTTATAAAGGAAGCTTGATTTGAGTTGGGCCTTCAAGGATGGATAAAATTTCAACAGGCAGAGTCAAGTCAACAAGAATTTATTAAGCATCTCCTGGATGCCAGGCAATGAGCTCAACTCAGAGAATTCAAAGCAAAGCAAAAGACAGCCCCCACTATTAAAGAGCCCATATTCTTATGGGGAGGCAACATGTAAACAATTACACACAAGAAAGATATATATTGTGTAAAACGGAAATAATCAATTGAGGAATGATATTAGCTTTAAGGGTAATTGGGCAAGGTTTCTTGTAGAGGCAGCATTTTAGCTGAAGTGAAGAAAGTCAGGGGACCCAGGAAGCAGATACAAGAAGAAGGAGCATTGTAGGCATGGGGGAGAGCTCGTGAGAAAACCCATTCTCGAGAGATGAAGGGTCTTGTTAGAAGTACAGCAAGGAGGCCAGTGTCACTGGATGCAGAGTATGGAGGTGAAGGGTAGAGTAAGCTATGTGAAGATTGGAACGGTAGGAGGAGATCAAGATATGAAGGACTTTAATGTCAACAGGTCACTTTCTATTTAATCATGGGGGTAATAGAGAACAGACTGAAAAGAATGAGGGTGGAGTGTACCTGACATGGTCAGATCCACACTTTAGTAAGATCAATTCGACTTCTGAGTGGGAGGATGGATTATAGTGGGGAAAGATTTGAGGCAAGAAGACCAATCATGAACTATTGCAATAGTCCAAGTATAAGGTGATAAAGATCCGAACCAGGGTCATCATGGTAGTGTAAGGGGAGAGAAGGAGGGATGTATAAGATACTATCTTTTATACATAAAGGTAAAGTCAACAGGCTTGTCAAAAGACTGGATGGGGGAGAAAGAGTGAGGTATTAGATTGTGAGCTAAGTTGTGAGCCTTGGTGATTGGGAGGATGGTGGTGCCCTCAATAGTAAGAAAAAAGCTGAGAAAAGGGGAGGACTTGGAGGAAAATATAACCAGTTCTGTTTGGGATATGTTGAGTCTAAGATGGCTATAAGACATCTGGTTTGAGATGTTCAATAGAAGATTAGAGACACAAGTCTGTAGATTAAAAAAGTTAAAAGTGGATAAATGGACCTAATAATGATTAGACAGAGGCAAGGCAAGTCAACAAGCATTTATTAAGAGAACAGACTGAGAGAAATGGGGCCAAATGTAGGACTTCCAAAGGGCCAGAGCCATCAGGACCTCTAGGGAGGACGAGGAGGCAGCTGCAAGGTCAATTACATAACAGAACAGGGAAGGAATCTTTGGGACAAAATAGGGAAGTGTCTTCTTTGAGCAAAGGTCCCACACCCAGAGAGGGAGAAAGGACTAGAAAAGAGGTTCTAGAAGAGCCTGAGACCCCTAGCAGCATTGTCCACCCAAAGTCACTCCAGATGGACTCTTAAAAGCCTAACACAGAAACCAAGTTTAAGAGGAGCTGATTCCAAGACACAACATCTAAGAGAAGGTGTCAGGGAAGAGGGGGAGCCTTTTCAGGACTTGGCTCTGTTGAAACTTTCATTGAAGATCAGGGATACAAATACCCTCATGCTATCAGTCTATATCTCTTCTCCTTTTTTGAGTTTCATATCACTCCCCCTTCTGCTCATATCTAAGCCCCCCTTCCCTTCATTTATCTAAAGCTGCTTTCTCCAACTTTACCAAAAATCACTTAATTGACCAATCTGAATGCCTTTTTTTTCCAGTCTTCGTCTTTGTTAACCTCTCTGAGATTGCTGACAAACACCCTTTTCCAGAATAGTCTCTTCTCTCTCCGCATCTGCATTCTATTCTTGTCTTGCTGTTACCTATGTGGTCCCTGCTTTTTAAGCTCTTTTGATGAGTCATCATCGATGTTCCACCCCTCATCAAGGCTTCCTGGGGTTCCCCATCACCTTTTTTTTAGGTTTTGCATCCTGGAGTCACCTCCTCTTAAACTTGAGTGCGCTTCAGGTTCTGTCCTGGACCTTCTCTTCTCTCTACTCTCCCTCATTTAACAGTCTCATCATCTGCCATCAAATCATGATTCTAACGATCATCTCCGTGCTGACAATTCTTGGTCCCATATGTTGAACTCAAACTTCTCACCTAAGCTATGATCCTAGATACACGTTAGACATTTCCAACTGGATTCCCACAGACACTTCAAACTCTGTCTCCCTGGGTCTCAGTTTTAACTCCAATTTGAGAGGAGTGAAACTAGACAGGTTCTAAGGTCCCTTCAGGCTCTAAGTGGTCCCACAGTCCACTTCTAAAATGAGGTAGTCATTTTTATAATCTTGCACATTTCTTTGGGATTTTTATCTTTTACTTGTAACAATTAGCAGCAAAGACCCTTAGAAAAACTTTAAAAGGGTTATACACTTATTTTAAGAACTTTTAGAGCAACAGACTAAAGCAGAAGTTAGAAAACTCTTTCCTCCCACTGGAGGCCTGGGTAAATGAGACCCAGGATAAAAGGAAGGAGGGTAGAAGAGTTCCCAAAGGGAGAAGCTCAGCTTGTAATTCAGCGAGGGACTTGCAGGTGGGAGGAAGTGAGATGTACAGAGCTGGCCAGAACCAAGAAACATCTCCAGGGATTCACTGCTGGAAAGACACCAGCCCAGCTGGAGGAAATACTCTAGGATGGACAGAGAATAGTCTGCTCGCTTATTTTATTGGTTTGGCCAGACAATCAATGAGGCAGTCTAGTGGCTGGGTTGATAAGTGAATTGACGGCCAGCCTGGAACTCAAGACAACCTCAGTTCAAGACCTACTTGTAAAAGCTACTAGCTGTGTAATCCTAGGCAAACTGTTTAACCTCTAAACACTCTCTGGGTCAGGACAACATAAATTCCAAGTAAGCTGCCAATATGCATGGGTGAAGGGAGCTTCCACATCAGGAGTTCCTCAAACTGACAATAATAATAAGGATAATTATCATTGGCATTTACATGGAGCTTTAAGATTTGCTAAATACTTTAAACATTTTATCTCAATTCCACTTATATTGCATCCTTCTTATACGAGTCTCAGGAATGATGTTTATTTCAGCAATCTTTGAACATTTTGACAACATATTTAAGTGGAAATATTGTCTCCTGAGTTTTAGAGCTAAGCACGATAACAAGATAGCTAATAAAATCTTAATTGTCTAAAATCTCATTGCTTCACATTTAAGCCTGTTCTTTTATTCTTCTTCTTTTGTTGGATTATTTTCTTGTGAATCCCAGATTTCTTACTCTAGTACAACATTCCATTTCTTAAAGTTTTACACTACTCTAGCAGTAAGAAGTCTGTCTTAAATCCTTAAATACCAAGAGGTCAAATACAAGCCTGTACATGTACATTCAAGTTGCACATAAGGCCTGAAGTTTGATCCCAGATATCTATGTCTCAAAGTCAGAATGAGGATTTATGGAAAAGATGACAAGTACCAGCCAGGATGTCTTTGACTTCTAATATTTTGACACTGTAAAACGGAGGGAGAAATCAGTGAGCTCTGGCATATCAAGAGAATGAGCAAATTGTATTTTTCAACCCTAATTTCAAATGAAATTATTATTCAAGTGAAAGAATTTGATTCTAATGATGAAGCATTCACTGTGTGATGTGGTCTGTTTGTACCCCTGCATTTGGAAAACTGAAGATTTCCACCCTCACCACCACGCTCTCAAGACTTCGCAATGTGGTTATTTCTGCCCAACATTATATTCTAATGGTACAAATCAGAACATCCTAAACATCCTTTATTCTATAGCGTGAGAGATAGCAGGTCCCAGAATGAGGTAACGAAACTTAAAAGAAACAACACTAGCCTTCTTCTCATTGGTTGCCCCTCCCTCCAAATTTGGTGTGTAGATATGCACAAGTAAGGGATTAAAGGATACTTCCTTCTGATTGGATAGAAGGGTCAAATGAATAATTATGATAATCAAGGATTGCCAACTGTAACTTTCATTGACTATCTCCAAATCTGGTGCATAATAAAGGATTGAGATTGCTTTGTGCCAATTAGTTTGACATTGTGAGCCCACCTCATCAACCAATGGTGAAATTGAACAGGGGAGTGGGCCGGGTTAGGATTAGAATAACAGAAACCTTCAAAGGTAATTTGTACTCCCTGGTTGATCCCTGGTTGACGCCCCTTGAACTGTGCCCTTTCTCGTGAGAAAGAATAAAGACTTTTTCTGCTTTCCGACTCAGACTCCAATTTTGAAGATCTGGCAGTGGTTTCTATCCCACACATATAGCAGTCATTATAATTAAGAATTTGCTATAAATTCCATTTTCATTGGTAATATTATTACTAAGAACATGACTTCATTTTGTATAATAATTTAATGTCTATAGTCTTATAATCATTAATATGAGACTTTTTTTTCATCTTATGCTTTTTTGGCTAAATTCAAAGTTTTTTCATTTGTCCAAAGCAAACCAAGTCCTGTGTAATCCTTAAGGAGAAAAGCATTTTTAAAGAAATAATGGAATATATTTTGAAAGTTTCTTAAATAACAGTAACTTTCATTTTGAGATCATGCACAGAATTTTACTAATAACAAGTATATTTATTTTAAAAATACATGAATTTGAACACCAAAGGATGGAACACTGCAAACTGAATTTTTTGCAATGCCCCAAAGTGGATGACTTCTAGGTCACATCAGGACAGAACCTCAGTCCATCCAACAACTTTATGTAGCAACTTTCATTGAACTTTATAAAGCAGAAATACTACAGTCACCTCCAGGAAGCACTGGGGCAACTAGTCCATATGACCACAGAAACTGTAGGGAGCTGTGTGTTTTCTCTGCCCAAGCTGACCAGAATGGAGCAGGAAATGCTGAAGTGTGGGTTCAGAATGGTTAGCCCAGGTGTTGGGCTAGCATCACTGCACAAAGCACAAAGGATTAAGTAGCATTTGACTTCTGACCCCTTCAGATTTTGGTGGCCTCTTTTTCTGTTCCTATATGTTGACTAGTGGCTGATCTCCCTGGAACCATTCAGAGACAGCTCTGAGTATGCATTATTGGACAACATAAAGGTCCATTGTCTCCCTGGGCATGTATCTGGGACATGACAAGCTACTTCCCAAGAACTGTAGGAGAGAGTGGGAACTACTACTAGCTCCTGCAACATTATGTATTATTAAGTCCAGTTACAGAAAGTTAGTGTCAAGGTCTTTTTTTTTTTTATCACTTCTGCTGATTAAAGGTGAGGATTTCAGTTGAAAGGCAGTTTTGGGCAACAAAAGGCTTGTTAAGGAAATGGCTTCTGAGAAGGAGATTTGGAATTTGGGGCCATGGATTGATTAGGAGATCTGCTGTTCCATGATCCTATAACTTTTTGTAAGTGGAGAAATTGCCTATCTCAGAAAGGATTTGTGTTCATGAAACATTTATAGAGGTTCCAGAAGTGGGAACTTCTTCTTTCTTTTTTTGTAAATAACGACATCCTAATGATGGTATTT
>CM053580.1:298662670-298684614 GCA_028627135.1 Pseudochirops cupreus | reverse complement strand
CTCCTCCTCCTCCTCCTCCTCCTCCTCCTCCTCCCTCTTCTTCTTCTTCTTCTTCTTCTTCTTCTTCTTCTTCTTCTTCTTCTTCTTCTTCTTCTTCTCCTCCTCCTCCTCCTTCTTCTAGTTCTTCTCCTCCTCCTTTTTCTTTTTTTGCTCCACTATTAATACATGCTGTAGCAGCTAGATGATGTGAGAAATAGAGTGCCAGGCCCAGAGACAGGAAGAACAGAGTTCAAATCTGATCTCAGACACTTACTAGCTGTGTGACTCTGGGCAAGTCACTTAACCTTGTTTGTCTCAGTTTCCTCATCTGTAAAATGAGCTAGAAAAGGAAACAGCAGATGACTCATTATCTTTGCTAAGAAAACTCAAAAAAGAGACAGACAGGAATGAAATGATCAACAACAATAGCAACACCAGTCACTATACGCCACCACAACTTCCTCCTCCCCTCGTAAAACACAAAATATAAACCCTCCCATGTAATAAATAAAGCATGGTCAAGCAAAAAAAAATGCATAGATTGGCCGAGTCTGAAAACGTATGTTTTATTCTGCACCTCTAATCCTTTGTCATTGCCAGTTTCTATCATTAGTCCTCAGGATTTCTGATTGGAATGCAATTGGTCAGAATTCTTAGGTCTTTCAGAATTATTTTCATTTATAATATGGTGATTGTATAAATTGTTTCCCTGGTTCTGTTTACTTCTTTCTGCATCAGTTCACATAAATCTTCCCAGATTTCTCATAAATTTTCTCATAATTTCAATGTCCTCAAAGTAAAATCCCTAGGAATCACTGTTTCTGAAAGGTCACTTGCTGTGAGCTTATAAATATAAAAATTGCGAGGATTAGTAAAAGCTCACAAAACTCTGGACTTCGAAAACCAAGGACAAAATCTTGGATTTCCCTAGAAAGATTCACTTGGCCTTCTCTACTCAGGCAGAAACAGGATCCTCTTGAAACCAAGAGACTTCCCAGATCCTGTTCCATCTCATTTTCCTCCAATTTAACTTATCTCTGTTTTCTTGTTGTCAATAATGATTGTTTTCAGACTTTCTGTGTAATCTAATGCATATGCTCCTTTCTCTAGGGACACATCATTGCCCTTTATGTACTTTTTCCATGTTGTTTGCCAAAAGAAAAGTGTTACTTCTTATAGAGCAATAATGTAACCTTACATTCACATAATTTGTTCTTTATTCTCTAGTTGTTGTAAGCCTATTCAGTTTCCTTTTTTTATTATGACAAAAACTGATGCTATATTTTTGTATGTGTGGGTACTTTCCCTGCATCTTAGGCCTCTTTAAGAGCATGTAACTAATAGTACTATCATTGATTCAAAGGTTAGAGACCTTTAGTAACTTTTTGTGGATAGTTCAAACTTGTATTCTAGACTAGGTGGTCTAATTCACAACACCACCAACAATGTACTAGTGTTCTAATTCATCTGCAGCCCCTTCAACATGTGTCATTTCCCCTTTTTGTCGTCTTTGCAAATCTGAGTGTGAGGTGGAACCGCACAGTTGTTTTAATTTTAATTTTTCTTGCTATTAGTGATTTGGAGCATTTTTCCTATGGTTGTTGATAGCTTGCATTCTGTCTTTTGAAAAGGTCCACGTCCTTTGACACCAAACTTATTTTACAAAGGAAAAACTTTGGCATTGTGAGTCAGTTCATTTTAGAACTACAGAGTGTTAGAATTGGGAGGGATATGCAGATAATCTTGTTTAACATGCTCATTTTATAGAGTTGAGACCAGAGGAATTAAAGTTATTGCTCAAGATCACACAACTATTTAGAGGCAGAGCCCAGATTCCAAACTATGTCTCTTGACTTACGGTCTAATACTTTTTATTATACCAAGTTGGCTCCTAAGTCTTTCAAGAGCTAGACAAATAACCAGCAGTCACAAAATGCTTCCTTTTTCCCTTACTCCCTCCTTCCTTTTTTCCTTCCTTTTTCCCTTCCTTTTCTTTCTTCCTTACTCCTGCTCTCTGTCTCCCTTCCTCCTTCCCTCCCTTCCTTCCTTCTCCCTTTCCTCCCTCCTTTCCTTTTTTCCCCCTCTTCTTCTTATCTTCCTTTCCTCCCTCTCTCCTTTCTTTCTTCTTTCCTTCCTTCCTCCCTCCATCTACCTTGCTTTCTTGATTTTTTTCAATGAACAGGAGGAGGTGGATGGGACAAAAAATTCTTTATAATTAAAAAATGAAAAATCATATAGTGGAGCCAGATGGGGGTACCAAAAGAATGATGACTCAAAAATGCAGATGAAAAAATCATTAAGAGAAAGTTGAACTCTGAATAAATGACAAATCAATAACCTGCCAGGAAAACAGATAATGAAGCAAACTTTCCTCTTCAGAGCAGTGGGAAGGGAGTGGGGGATGGGTAGAGCAGGGCGAAGGGAACAAAATCAGGACAGAATGTCACATACGCTGTTAGACTCAATCAGTGTACTGGATATTTTTGTTAATTGTTACTATTTGTCAAAAGAAATGAGGAGGAAAGGTACTGGGAAGAGAGGCTGGGTCTTCTTTTTCTTTCTTTCTCAAAAAGACCTTGAGACAACCTGCATCAATGAAGCTAATTTTTCCAATGTTTGTTTTTATTTTAAGATTATACCTCTGTTTCAATGTTCTCAAAGTAAAATTCCCAGGAATTACTTTTTTCCTTAAGGTCGCTTGCTGTGAGCTTATAAATATAAAAGTTGCAAGGATTTGAAAAAACTTACAACACACTGGACTTCAAAACCCAAGGACAAAATCTGACATTTCCCCAGACAGATTCCTTGGCCTTCTCTACTCTAGGCCTAGACAGGATCCTCTTGAAACCAAGAGACTTCTCAGATCCCGGTTCCATCTCCTTGTTTTCCTCCAATTTAACTTATCTCTGTTTTCTTGTCAATAATGATTGTTTTCAGACTTGCTGTATAATCTAATGCATATGCTCCTTTCTCTAGGGACACATCGTTGCCCTTTATGTACTTTTTCCATATTGTTTGCCAAAAGAAAAACTAAGTATTATTCTTTCAGTTGATCACTCTGTCATCTTGCCTGGGTCCAATCTGGAAGTTCTCCCATAGAATGCATATGACTCAACATGTTATGTAGTAGAACTTGATAAACAGACTTGGAAATCTGGAGCCCAGATCTACCACTTTAGTAAGCCCAGTGAACTTGGGCAAGTCAATTATTCTCTCTGAGGCTCAGTTTTCTCTCCTGTAAAATGAGGTTAGATAGATGATGGATAGATAGAGAGGTAGCTGCATGAATTGATAGAGCATTTATTAAGCTTTTAAAATGTGCCAGATGCTGTACAAAGTGCAGAACATACAAATAAAAGGAAGCAAGACATCCTAAGTCCTCAAAGAGCTTACATTCTAATGGGGGAGGACAACATGTAAAAAGGAGTTGGGAAGGGATGGAGGACAGGTGGTATGATGTGGTGTTAGTCAGGAAGTGGCATGAAGGCCGGATTCTGGACAAGATCAAGCTTAACCCTCAGAGCTTATATCCTGGAGACATAGACCATAGTTTAAAGCTCTCTTAGGAAGAAGTTGAAGTGATGGCCCAAGTAGAGGCAACCTGGTTTTTAAAAAAATGAGATGGAATTTGTTTTAAGGAGAAAGTTGGGTTCATAAAAAGAACAGTGCAATTTCCTACAAACAATCCAGCCCTCCCTCCACATCCTGTCCTATTTCCAACCCAGCTCATTATTCACTTAAAATGCCTTTTTGAGCTGTTTGGGCAAAGCTCTTAACCTCCATAGCTCTAAATCTATCAGCCTATGAGTTTATGTACTGATGGTCCTAGGTATATAAAGTTTAAAAAAAAGATCAGAGCATACACTCTAATGGAGTGTTTGATGTATACAATTAAGTATGATAACATTTTACTGAATTACACAAGTATTTAAATGTCTTCTCTGTGCTTTATATATGGATACCCCATTTAAAGGCTGAACTCAAGCACAGCCTACAGCAAGGAGAACAGTGGCCATATTGAAGAACAATGTCCCTTTGAATATTTCTATCCAGAAGTCTACTTGGTTAAGTGAGAGTTTCTCTTGATCATGTGTCCTTAGTTAATGAAGCCTTTCCACAAGTAGAAAGATGTGAAGTGATGGGATTGAATTTTTAAAACAAAATTTTTTAAAACAGAGCTTGTGTTGTCCCCTTCAAAGCTGGGCACCCTGGGAAGTTATGTGTTTATATTAGTGATGTTGCCTGGCCTTGGAATCTGTCTGGGGTTCTGCTTTGGGAATAGCCCTTCTAACCAATTTACAAGTCATACCAGGACAGCCTCATTCTGCCCTATTGTCTAAAGTTTCTCTCTGATCAAGACCAGTATTGTCCATTAACAAGCTACCATCTTTCTGGCTCCCAGTAGCTTCTGGCTGTTTCCACAAATGAAATTCTAACAAGGATCATGAATGTCAAGCATCTAGTCCATCTTGTAGCATGGTACCTAGCATATGGTGAGTGTGCTTAAAAATGTGAAATCTATCTAGGGTCCATAAGCTTGTTTTCAGAATATTTTGCTAACCATATTTAAGTAGAACTGGCTTCCTTTATAATAATTATAGCTAACACTCATGTCGTTCTCTAAGGTTTGCAAAAAACTTTACAAATATTATAACATTTCATCTTCACCACAATCTGGGGAGGGAGATGCTACTTATAATCCTCACTTTACTAATGAGGAAACTGACGCAAAAATTAAGTGACTTGCCCAGAGTCACTTAGATAGTAAATGTCTGAGGCTGGATTTGAACTCAGATGCAATACTGTATCCATTGTGCCACATAAATGGTAACCCTCTGTCTTTTATTTTGCATATTTAAATGTGATCTGAGGAGCCCATAGACTTAACTAATTGCTAAATGTGTCACTGACACAAAAAAGGCTAAAAATCTCCAATCTTGTCTAACCTCCTCATTTTTCAAGTGAAGGAACTCAGAGGCCCAGAGAGGTAATATAACATCTCTTCAAAGAATGGATATTTGTCACAATTTTGGATAACTCACAGGTTGAGAAGGTAGTTCCTAAAAAGAAGTCACTGCAGTGATCTCAAGAACAACAGGCAGATAAGAAAAGAAATTGTGGAATGTGAAAAATAATTGAATACATGTCATTGACAGAAGTCTAATAATCAAGAGATGTAGAGAATGGACACGAGAACCATTGTTCAACAGATAAGTAATCAGAAGATATGAGCAGTTTTCTTCTTTCTTCACAATCCCATAAACTTCTCCACTAGAAATTGATAGCGTTTATTTAAAGAAGCTAGATGTACATAAGGGAAAATAGAATAGAGAAAATAGGAAGATATTTGGGATATTTGGAAAAGAAAATAACAAGGGGAAAGACAGGATGCTGGAAAGATTGTCAAAATATCATTTTCTGCAGCGTTTTGGGATTGCTGGCTCTCTTCTGTAGTTACAGATCTGCCTGAGCTTATGGGCCTGGCAGTCATATTTACTTATCCATGCCTTCAGCTGTTTATCTAAAAGATCTCGCATGAGCAGTCAATATGTCAACAGGCAAGGTCCACATAAGGACCAAGGCTAATAAATTTTTGAGTGGAGTCTTCAAAGCCTGTAGTCTATTCAAGAGATCCATGTTCTCATTCAGGGCATGCCAGAAAGCTCGGAAATGACAGCTCTCCACCAGGTCTCTCAGGTATAGGCCTCTCTTCTTGATGACCCTGGTCAGTCCTGTACTTGTACAGGATGAGGTCAGTGGAGGGAGACTGGTGAAGGTTTTTGGCAGGATCTGGGTTGTCACTGTGGTCTAGAAGGAGACAAGGTTGAAAGTGCGGAGCTGAGCCATTGTCAGTCTGGCTCCCAGGTCATAGGCTTTGTCCTTGACCTGGACCTTCATTCTAAGGTAGTTATAGGTTCTCAGGACCTACTTATGCCTTTAAATAACTTCTTCCAGGTCTGTGTGCATCTGTTCAAACAGTACCATTTGTTCTTTCCTCAAGCAAACCAAAACTAAGGCTGTGTCTGAAGCCACAATTAGACTCCAATGAAAAGTTTTCAAAAGAAGTATCAGCTACAAATGACAATATGAAAAATATGCTCCAAATCATGAATAAAATGAAAAAATGAAAGTTAGATTAATTCTGAGGTTTTGTCTCACCCCTTTCAAACAGGCAAAGATGACAAAATCAGGAACAGTCAAGATGTCAGCAGCTGTTAAAGGCTTACTTTGTGCCAGGAGCTATGAGGAGGAAAGCACACTCATGAGCAGTTGGTGGAACTATAAATTGGTCTGTTTTGAATGTCAAATTGGAATAATGCAAGAAAGGTGACTAAGCTCTTCATACCCTTTGACCTCGCAAGCCCTCTACTGAGCAGCTTATACCCCAAAAGATCCCAAAGACAGAAGCAAAAGTAAAATAAATATATATGTGTACCAAAATATATATACAGATATATATTATATATACATATATACATATATGTGTATGTATATGTTGTTGTTTCGTTATTTCAGTCATGTCTGATTATTTGTGACCCCATTTGGGGTTTTCTTGGCAAAGATACTAGAGTGGTTTGTGTATCACCAAGGCAATATTCACAGCACTGACAGTGATTATGAATATGCTGGTGTAGTTCTGAATTGCAAAATGTAATAGACTCTCCATGTAGAAGATAGAAGTAAAACATTTATTCCAACACTGGAAAGCCAAATCCCAACACCAGAAAACCAAATCCATCACAGCAACAAAGAAGTTAATACACATTATCACTGTAGAGGGCAACATCAGCCCAAAGCCTTTCCCCTGCCTGGGCCTTCCCACAAACACTCACAAGCCTAGTTGTCTCCTTGCCTATGTCCTCTCTCCTCCTCCACACTAACTGCTCTGATTCCCAGCTTCCTCTGGGCTCTGCTCCACCCTTCCTGCTCCACCTGTTCAGCAAGCTCTTCCCACCACAGGCTCCATGTGATTCCATTTGGTTTTATATTAAGGGGCAGAGGAGATCTTCAAATTCCCTTAGGCCTGTTAAAGGACAGGAAAGGTCTTCAAATTCCCATTACTAATACAGTTTGCCATTTCCTTCTCTAGCTCTTTTTACAGATGTGGAAAATGAGACAAACAGGGTTAAGTGACTTGCCCAGGGTCACACAAGTCTCTGAGGCCAGATTTTAATTCAGGAAGATGAATCTTTCTGACTCCAGGCCATTGTTCTATCCACTGTGCCACTTAGCTGCACATATATGATTAATGTATATATATGTACATATATACATACACATGTATATGTATATGCATGCATATATGCTAAGATATTTATAGCAACATTTTTTCTGTGATATCCAAGAATTAGAAACAAAGTAGGCACACATTAATTGAAAAACAGCTTAAAAAGCCTGTGGGATATGGATATAATAGATTATTATTGCACATAAAGAAGTGACAAATAAGAAGAATTCAGAGAAACCTGGTAAGATTTATGTGAATTGATAGAGTAAAATAAGCAAAAGTAAGAAAATTTTATATACATTGACTACAATAATGTATATGAAGAGAACACTCTGAGAAATTAGAAAAAAAGTGGTCTGAAAGAATACATCATAATTTTTAAAAACACATTCCTCTTGGCACAAAGGCAAGGGACTGTTAGGACAGAATGTTATATTCTTTGTCAGATGTGGTCACTGTATTGAATTCATTTTTTTGCTTAACTTTCTCATTTACTGTTTAGGCTGTTTAAATTTTAAGTTTAAACTGTATGATTTTAATGGGAGGCAAGCAGTATGGAGAGGAAGGGTATTTCCATGAATGACTGATATATTTTTTTAAAGACATTGGAAAAACTTAAAAAAAAAACAAGAAGAAATGATAGGCAAAGTGTGTCTTTCCAAGAGGGACCCTGTGAAAAGGGAAACAATTATATGAGTTTGAACTCATAGGATTTACAGATGTTAGAACTAGAAGGAACTTCAGGAATTGCCTAGTTCAGGGGTGGGGCACTGTGGTCTCAAGGCCACATGTGGCCCTCTAGGTCCTCAAGTGTGGCCCTTTGACTGAACCCAAACTTCACAGAGCAAATTCCCTTAATAAAAGGATTTGTTCTGTAAAACTTGGACTCAGTCAAAAGGCTGCACCCAAGGACCTAGAAGGCTACGTGTGACCTGGAGGCCACAGGTTCCCCACCCCTGATAGGTCAATTTCCCACTTTATAGATATGGGAGTTAAGTTCCATAAAGGCAAATTGACTAAAAATGATGCAGCTGTTTAGGAGCAGAGCTAGATTCTATTATGTTTGGTTTTTTAAAAAATCAATTCTGTTTCTTCATAAGTATACCACACAATATTGGATTTCAAATGTCTTGAATTTCCTAACAGGAAACCAAGTTCAGCACACACTTTCACATTATTACTGGTCTGAGAACAGATGTGTAAAGAGTAGCACTATTCATTAACTTGATGCTTTTCTCCCACATTATGTTTTAGAGGAATAGTAATATTATCCCTATATGCACTTTCAAGAAGAACTGAGTGTTTTAATAAGACAATGCAACTAGACCACTTGGGATTCTATAGGGAAAAAAAGGGTGCTTCAGTAATGCCAAGTAATATTTGTTATTAAACAGCAATCAAAATATAGCCAAGTATAAAATGGAAAAGCAGAGCCATGAATTATCTCTGGTTCTTCATTCGCTAAAGCTAAAGCTCAAAAGACTTATGTCATCTGCAAGTCTGTTTAATACATTTCCCTACTTACATTTTGGCTCAGCCTCATGGAGTTTTCTCAGTAGATGATACTTTTCAAGCAGAAATTGTCTTTTGGTTTGTTTCTTTGCTGGACAGCTACCCTGTTTGGAATTCACTTATTGACCAGGTTGTGCCAGATTCTCCCAGCACATATACTATTTATTCCCTAGTTGGAAATCTGGGCCTCTCAAAAATTGCATTAACTCCTTCAGGCCACCAGGGTACCGTTCAGTTCATGGAGGCAGTCATTTCCTTGGGGTGGAGGATTTGGATCGCTAAATGCTACAAAATAGCCAACAAACAAGTTTATAGAAAAAGTCCATTAATTGAAGACAAGATGCAGCCAAAGAATCCTGAGAAATGAGTGACTTTGGGGATTTAGAAGGAACAAAACAATCCTAGCAAATTTGCTAATGTTTTTTGGATTGAATTTTTAAAAATAGAGAATGACAGCAAACAAATTAGACTCCCCATGTTGAGGTTTCAAAATCCATTTGATTTAGCATTACAACTTCTTGGCTGATTAATTCAAGCTAGGTCACGTATTTGAAGGCTAGGTACTGATGTGGCTCTTATCCATAAATCTCACACCTTTCCTCCAGAGGTTTGTGGGAGCTGCCTAAAGAGCCTCGGGATAAGTGCTTTTTTACTGTGTTTAAGGATGGACCACTTTTACCAGGATACTGAAAAGTAGATTGAATGCTCCTGATGAAACAGTTAGCAATTTCACCACAGAATAGCTAAATACCTAGGCCTGAATTCACTTGAGATGTCCTAAGTTTTCTCAAACTGCACAGGGGCAAATGAGCCGAGTGAGTCCAGTTACTATTAAAAGTTCCTGATTTTCCTATCTATCCCTACCCACTAACTCCCCATCACCACCAAACACACTTGCAAATAGAGGCTCTCCTTTGAAACAAATATATACATATATACACAAAAGAAATCAATATAATAGCCATATCTGAGATTTCATGGATCATTCTGCATTTCTAGGCTATCACCTCTTTGGCATGTATTCCTCTATCAGGCAACTGAAGTCACAGGTGGTCACTGGTTTGATCAGAGACCTAAAGCTGATGCAGAACAACCCACAAACTCTTCAGAATAGTTTATAGTTTCTTCTACAACCTACTCTCTTATTCTTCTTTGTATATTGAAATGCTTGTGTTGGTTGATGATTGTCAAGGTCACAATAAAAAGAATGTTTTTTTAAAAGTTCATGCTTCAGACCTAAATCTAAGAAAATATGCATGGGGAAGCCCATGGACAACACTGTTCACTAAAATGAATACATAGCTAGCCATTTTTTTTTCATTCAGGGAAAACACCATAAAATAGCCCCTTCCCAGGGTAGGACTGCTATTTGGAAGCTGCTGCTATCCCAGGTGGTAATTTCCTATTATAATTAGTTATTCTTGATAACTAGGCACAAAATTCTCTTGTTTTTAACCCTGCTGAAGAACCCTTGTTGAGACTGACAATAGTTCCTTAATTTGGCATGCTGTGGTGCAGTACCAGTTGCCTTGCCCTTGTGATGGCTCCACGACAAGAGCAGATTTTGTTATGGCAGTACTCTTGGGGAGAATTTGCCTAGTAGGCTATTGCTAGGTCTTTTGGAGGGCAGGTAGGTGGCACAGTCCATAGAGTGCTGAGCCTGAAGTCAGGAAGACACATCTTCATGACACTTATTAGTTGTGTGACCCTGGGCAAGTCACAACCCTGTTTGCCTCAGTTCTTCCTCTATAAAATGAGCTTGAGAAGGAAATGGCAAACCACTGCAGAATCTTAGCCAAGAAAACCCCAAAATGGGTCACAAAGAGTCAAACAAGGCTGAAATGACTGAATGAATGTCTTCTGTAAAAAAGATCATTTGCAGAATTATACTGATTCTTGTAGCAGTTATGTATAGAGGCAGATAAAAAGCTAGCGAACAAGCATTCCCTCTCCACTATTATTTGATACAAGTCTGGACATACTAGAAACAACTATATGAAACAGTGTGTTCCAAACCACCAATAATAAAAGAAGTACAAAATAACCCTAAGGATTCTCTTTACACTAATGACAAAATATGGAACTAATCAATGTTGGTGAGGTTGTGGAAGATAGGCACACTCATGCATTATTGGTAGAGCTGTGAGCACAGTCATTTTGGAAAGCAATTTGAAACTGTGCAAATAAAGTGACTAAAATGTTTATACCCTTTGACCCAGAGACTCACTACTAGCCCTATACCTTGAGGATGTCACTGAAAAGAAGAAAATTCACACCCACATAAGAATATTTATGACAGCTTTTTTTTGTAGTAACAAAGAATTGAAAGCAAAGTAGATGCCCACTGATTGGAAAGTGGCTAAACAAATGATGGTCTATGAAGATAATGGACTTGTTATAAGAAACAACAAATTTGATGAATTTTAAAAAGTGTGAAAGATTTAAATGAAGTGATACAGAGTGAAGTGAGCAGAGGCAAAAAATAGACAATAACTATAATAATGCACATGGAAAAAGTAAAAACATTAAAATTGAATGTTGCAAAATTACTAAGAACACATATGGCTCTGAAGAATATATGTGAGAAGACATCCCCACCTCTTCATTAAGGAATATATAGAAAGGATTTTCTGAGCAAAGGCCAAGAAATTGTAAAGCAACATTCCAGTTAAAATCTGGATAATCTTGGGGGACTGATGGATAATATCAAGATACCAAGCAAATGAATATGGTAAAATTCCACTAATATAGCTCTTCAAGACTGGTGTGATGTGATGTGATCAGAGCTAGTATGGTTCAATATAGAAAAAAGAAGGGGATACATTTTATTAACAGAATAGTTACTCAACGCTGAAGGAATCAAGCCACTATTCTCATAGTGAAACCAAATTGTGATAAAGAGTTTATTTCCTTTAAAATCTTGTTCCTTTTCATATCTGTATACTTAGTTATTTTAGTAAATAGCATTAAAACATGATTTTTTTGTTGTTTTTTTGGACCGGGAAGGTAGGGCAATTGGGGTTAAGTGACTTGCCCAAGGTCACATGACTAGTTTTTTTGCGTGTGTTAAGTGGCTGAGGGTGGATTTGAACCCAGGTCCTCCTGACTCTAGGGCCAGTGTTCTAGTTACTGCACCACCTAGCTGCCCCAAAACATGATTTTGTTAAAGCACAATTGATTAAAAAGCCAGCTAGTCTCTTGATCTTAATTAATCATATGGATATAACTTTTTGAAACAAGAGGCCATAACCACTCTCCATGTTGGGCTCATTTATCCTTACTGTAAATCAAGTACCCAAGAGAAAATTTAATATCCCCACCCAGTGTTGGCCTTTCAAATACAAACCTATAAAATGACAGTAGACATGGAAATTCCATACAAAAGAACTGGACATTATAGCCATGCCATGTCACAGGAACTCAGTATCTCAAAGTTTGAAGGCTGGGTGAGTTGTGACCAGAGCTAGAATAGCTCAATATGGGGGGAAAAAAAAAAAAAGGGTGGTTAATTGGTGTTGAAGGAAGTGAGCTAGTCTCTGTAAAGAACCAAAGATCATTTCACCCAACCTAACCTCCACCAGATTTTTCTGCCCAGCATCTCCGTTAAGGCATCATCCAGGTCCTCAAAAACTTCAGCCTGCTTCCCGTCAAATAAACCTATTCCATTTTTATACAGCTCTGATTGTTAAAAATTTCTTTCTTATATTGAACCTAAATCTCCCTCTTTGCAAATTCTGTCTGTTGATCCTTTAGCATCAATTAAAACGGGTGCAATCCTTCTTTCACAAGACAGACCTTCAAATATTGGAAGACAGTGATCATGTCTTCCCAAAGTCATCTCTTCTTCAGTTCTGATCCACCCTCCCTCCCAAGTCTTTTGCCATTCAGTTAATTCTCCTCTGAATGCTTTGTTTATCCAACTCATCAACGTTCTGCCTAAAATGAGGCACCCACAGCTGTATTCCCACTGAACATATTCCTCTTAATGTGGCCAAGGTAGAGTATAGTGGGAATCTTTAACTCTGGTTTCTCAAAGACATTAAAGACATTTTAAGTGCAGCGTGATGATGGCCTTCATCTCATTGGGAGACCAGCTTAGCTAACTTTATTGGGGTTTTCTTACCAGAAAATTGGTCCCCAGGGGGCAGATCTAAACACCTGTCAGTCTGTATTTATGTTTTCTTTTATCTTCACTTTCAACAAATTTTCATGTTTACTTTCATCATTCTGCCCCGAACTGCTGGATTCTCAAGACCTTGGGTCTTTCCATCAACCCTGTAGGTGAGTCCCTCATCTAGCTGTTATCTCCTTCAATTAGAATATGCGTTCTTGAGCAGCAGGGACTGTCTCACTTTCCTATTTATGTTCTCAGAGCTTAGTATGTGCTTGGCATATTTTTACTGTTATTCAGTGGTTTTTCAGTATGTCTGATTCTTTGTGACCCCATTTGGGGTTGTCTTGGCAAAGCTACTGGAGTGGTTTGTCATTTACTTCTCCAGCTCATTTTACAGATAGGGAAACTGAGACCAACAGAGTTAAGTGACTTGTCCAGGGTCACACAGCCAGTAAGCATCTGAAGTTTACTTATGACTAACTTATAACTTACAACTCAGGTCTTCCTGGCTACAGGGCTGACACTCTATCCACTGAGCCATCTAGCTGCCCTGCTTGGTACATAGTAAGTACTTAATAAAATGCTTTTCCATTCAACTGCACACTGAGCTATCTGCTCTGGAGATACAGATGGAGACTGCATCTTTGTTAGCACCCTCCTCTCTTCCCCTCTCCACCCCAGCTCTTAAAATACATAAAGCCTTAAATACAATTTCTTAATTAATTCCATTTTATCTGCTGCCCAAGACTTGAAGTTAGCAAATTAGGGAGGAAAAATTTAGAAAACTTAGCAGCAATAATTATATATTTAAGCTTTAAAAGAACAAGTGGAAACACTTTAATTGGGGACATTTAAAATCCAAATGGACCTAACATCAAAAGGGAGTAATAATACTATAATAAGGACACTATGAGTTTCTATAATTCTTTTATAGTTTTTCAGAAGATTTCATAGGCATTCTATCATTTGTTAGAAAAAAATGCAAATAATTTTATGTATCTCAGGTTGTATTCACATTTTTCTATCAAAAATATATTCAAATTTTATTCCTTACATTCCTGCCTTTGTGACTTTGCCCATTTTAATTTCTTTTAGTTTATCTAACATTGGTTTTTTTTTTAAGAGGCAGAATGGTCTAGTACAGTGGTTCTCAACCTGTGGGTCGCGACCCCTTCTGGAGTCGAACAACCCTTTCACAGGGGTCGTCTAAGACCATCGGAAAACACGTATTTCCAATGGTCTTAGGAACTGAGACATGGCTCCTCTATCTGTCTCCAGGCGGGTCCACCCACATGCAGATACTCCCACATACAAGTATTTAAGGGTCGTGGCATAAGGAAGGTTGAGAACCACTGGTCTAGTAGATAAAGAGCTGCTTTAGAACCCAGAAGATCAGAGTTCCAATCCTGCCTCTGACTTTTATAGGACATTGGTGGGCAAGTCATTAGACAACTCTTCAAAGTTATAAATTTCAGAGACAGTACTGACTTACCTGTACAGGGAGTTTCCTTATCTAGGGTGTTTCCTACATGGATGAAATCACAATACATCAACTATTTTTTAAAGCAGCTTTAGACACTAAAAATTCTGTGAAAGAACCACAAGTATGTTTCCTTTCTACAGTCAGTCATTTATTCTTTTTTTTAAGGAGGGAATTGGGGTTAAGTGACTTGCCCAGGGTCACACAGAAAGTGTCTGAGGCCATATTTGAACTCAGATTCTCCTGACTCCAGGGTTGGTGTTCTATACACTGAGCCACCTAGCCACCCCTAGAAATCTTAATCTCTTAAATAGTCTCAACCCTGCAGTTCTATCCACTATACCACCTACCTGCCCCATTTCATTTACTCGTGCCCCATCTTCCACTTTCCATTGGATTTTTTTTTTTTGCTTTTTGGAGGGGGGAAGGCAGGGCAATTGGGGTTAGGTGACTTGCCCAAGGTCGCATAGCTAACATGTGTTAAGTGTCTGAGGCTGGATTTGAACTCAGATCCTCCTGACTCCAGGGTTGGTGCTCTATTTACTGAGCCACCTAGCCCCCCCCCCCCCCGTAGAAATCTTAATCTCTTAAATAGTCTCAACCCTGCATAGAGTCTTTCTTATGTTTAAGCAGGATAGTATTGTATTTCTCACACATATTCAAGCCCCTATTTATCCATTGTGTACTGACGAATGTTTAACAACCAGCCCTCAACAACAACAAAAATGTACAGAGGAGATACTTCTAAGTTTATTTTGCATTTTTACCAAAATGCGGCTTGTAGTGCACTGAATGTATGGCTGGGCCTGGAATCTGGAAGACCTGAGTTCAAATTTGACCTCAAGCACTTACTAGCTGTGTGACCCTGAGCAAGTCACTAATCCTGTTTGCTCAGTTTCCTCAACTGTAAAATGGAGATAATTGTAGATTAAGGATCAAATTAGGTAATATTAGTGAAAAGCACTTAGCATAGGGCTTGGCTCAGAGTAGGCTATATAAATGTCTCTTCCCTTGCTCTATTTACATTTTCTCCTACACTTTCTTAAGTCCAAACAATCCACAAAACAGTAAATCAAACCGCGATTTGGTACTTTACTGTTTGGCACTTATGAGGTGTCAATGTTCACATAAAAAATTTAATGACTGCTTGGTTCCATCAAGCCCCTGTTTTCCTCTCAACCTCCGGACATTCCCCACCGTTACACAGCTTATAACACAAAGTACTCTCACCCAATCCTCTATCCTCGTTCTTATAATTTCTTTCTTGGCTTCTATTTCCCATTTACAATCCATGCTTAGAAGTTCCAATTTGTTTTGTGACCATCCCACCCTTAATCTTTCCTGTCCTAAAACTCCCACTAGCCTCTCCCTCTCCCTGGCTCTTTCCCTATTGATTTTAATGGACAGTCAATCCTCAACATTTCCGTTTAACTTTCATTGTGTGATTTTATTATTAATTAACCTCATCTTCTTTCGCACATTGGCAATGGCCCATTAGTGGCTATGCACAGCAGAGAAGAAAAAAAAGAGAGGTGGGGTTATGGGGGTTGGGCTTAGCCAGTGTCCAGCCTCCCACGCTACTGGTGGGTTCCCAAGTGTCAGAGCCCCTCTGGGGGGAGTTCTGAGCTTGGACGAGGCCCAGGACTCAGCCCGAGGCATGTGCTTTACATTGGGGAACAGCTGAAAGGGAAATTAGAGATGGCCGGCTGCCCTTTCCCTTTTCCCCTTGGGGTTCTTCTGACAAGTTTGCCTTGGCCCCTCCCTGTCCCTTCCAGGGTTGCCTTTTAACATGTCATGGTTATTGTGTTAGGGAAAGTACACATTATCACAATTAATGTTTTCTTATAAAGAATTGTATCCAGAAAAGCATATTTTCAGCAATCTCAAATAAAAGATTATAGTTTTGGGTGGTCGCTATTTCCCATAGGTTCAATGTATCAACATTCACGTTTTTCACTTTTGTGCTATTTTCTAGGAAATTACATTGCTAATGTTGGATGGACTGTATTTCTATTCAAAACTCTGTGTGTGTGTGTGTGTGTGTGTGTGTGTGTGTGTGTGTGTGTGTGTGTGTGTGTGTGTGCTTGACTCTCCTTTATCTAGTATAGGTAAGGGTAAGGTAAGGTTGATGTGACGTCCAATCTCCCACCCCTTCCTTCATGTTTGTATGTTAATCTTCTTACACATTCTAAATATGGGAAATAGTAAGTTCTTTTTCTTTCTTCCTCATTTCCCTTTCTTTCTACCTCTTTTCTTTCCTCTCTTAAGACCATCAAAACAGAACAAAACCACCTCTTGGCTCTATGTTTGTCTTAGGATACTGAAAGAACATTTCTTTTCTTCATATTAGAATGTAAGCATTTCATCATGATTGAGCTTTAAATATGTTTACCTTTCTCAGTTTGTCTTGCCTTAAACTTACAATGAAGTTCTGGGCTTTTCATAAGGAATACTTGAAAGTTTTCTATTAATGGTTCATTTTTTTTTCCACTGTAGGATTATATTCAAACTTTCAGGATAAGTTATTTTTCATTGTAAGCCATTATGTTTTGCCTTTTCGAATATTATAGATTCTCTTTCCTTTATATTAATAGCTACCAAGTCTTTTTTATGTTAATTTCTTATTTATTTATTTTTAGTTTTCAACATTCATTTTCACAAGATTTTGAGTTACAATTTTTCTGGCCATCCCTCCCTTACTCCCCACCCCAGGATAGTGAGCCTACTGAATACACTTTCCCCCAATCTGTTCTCTCTTATATCCTCCCCTATCCCCCTAACTTTCTGGTAAATTAAAATGGATTTCTATATGCCATTGCCTGTATATCTTATTTCTTGGTTACATATAAAAAAATTTTTTTTAAACATTGATTTTTAAAACTTTGCATTCCAGATTGTTTATCTTCTTCCCTCTTCACCCACCCGACTGGGAAGATAAGCAATTCAATATAGGTTATACATGTGTAGGTACACAAAACATTTCCATAGTAGTTATATTGTGAAAGACTAATTATATTTCCCTCCATTCTATCCCATCCCCCACATTCTGTTTTCTCTTTTGACCCTGTCCCTTTTCAAAAGTGTTTGCTTCTAACTATCCTCTCCCCCCATCTGCCCTCCCTTCTATCATCTCCCCACCTATTCCCTCCCCCCTACTTTCCTGTAGGGTAAGATACCCAATTGAGTGTGTATGTTATTCCTTACTTAAGCCAAATTTAATGAGAGTAAGGTTGACTCATTCCCTTTCACCTTCCTGCTCTTCCCCTCCATTGTAACAGTTTTCTCTTGCCTCTTTTATATGAGATAATTTACTCTAATCTATCTCTCCTTTTCTCCTTTTCCCAATATATTCCTCTCTCACCTCTTAATTTTATTTTTTAGATATCATCCTTTCATATTCAATTCATCTTGTGCCCTCTGTCTATGTATAACATACACACATACACACACATACACCCTCCTATATGTACACATATATACATATATGTATGTATGTATGTATACATATATATTCCCTTCAATTATCCTCATACTGAGAAAAGTCTCATGAGTTACAATTATCATTTTTCCATGTAAGAATGTAAATAGTTCAACTTTAATAAGTTCCTTATGATTTCAATTTTCCTGTTTACCTTCTCATACTTCTCTTGCTTCTTGTATTTGAAAGTCAAATTTCCCATTCAGCTCTGATTTTTTCATCAAGAATGCTTGAAAGTTCTCTATTTCATTGAATATCCATATTTTCCCCTGGAGTATTATACTCAGTTTTGCTGGGTAGGTGATTCTCGGTGTTAATCCTGGCTCTTTTGACCTCCAGAATATCATATTCCAAGCCCTTTGATTCCTTAATGTAGAAGCTGCAAGATTCTGGGTTATCCTGATTGTGTTTCCACAATACTCATATTATTTCTTCCTGAGTGCTTGTAGTATTCTCTCCTTGACCTGGGAACTCTGGAATTTGGCCATAATATTCCTAGGAGTTTTCTTTTCAGGATCTTTTTAAAGAGGCAATCAGTGAATTTTTTCAATTTCTATTTTGCTCTCTGGTTCTAGAATATCAGGACAATTTTCCTTGATAATTTCTTGAAGAAATTGTGACTTTCAGGTAGTTCAATAATTTTTAAATTATTTTTCCTGGATCTGTTTTCCAGGTCAGTGGTTTTTCCAGTGAGAAATTTCACATTGCCTTCTATTTTTCCATTTTTGGGGATCTGTTTTATAGTATCTTGATTTCTCATAAAGTCGTTAGTTTCCATTTGTTCCAATCTAATTTTGAAGGAATTATTCTCTTCAGTGAGTTTTTGAAATTCCTTTTCCTTCTGGCCAATTTGATTTTTTTTAAGGCATTCTTCTCCTCACTGGCTTTTTCAGCCTCTTTTGCCATTTGAGCTAGTCTATTTTTTTTAAAGTGTTATTTTCTTCATTATTTTTTGGATCTCCTTTAGCAGGCTGTTGACTCTCTTTTTTATGATTTCCTTGTATCATTCTCATTTCTCTTCCCAATTTTTCCTCCACTTTTCTTACTTGATTTTCAAAATCCTTCTTGAGCTCCTCCATGGCCTGTAACCAGTTCATATTTTCCTTGAAGGCTTTTGACGCAGGAGTTTTAACTTTGTTGTCTTCTTCTGGTTCTATGTTTTGATCTTCTTTGTCCCCCCCAAAAAGATTGTAGGATCTGATTGTGCTTCCTCTGCTCATCTTGAGGGCCAATTACTTGACTTTTGAACTCTTTGCTATCAGAGAACTCTGCTTCCAGAGTGGAGAGTTTGTCCCAATTTGTCCCAAATGCTGGAGTTTTGCACAGTTATTGTCAGAGTTGTTGTCAGAGCTATGAGGAGGACACTCTTTCTACAGCCTCCAGAACCTCTGACACACTAGCATTCCTCACCCCAGGATTGCCATCCAAGACTGCAACCTAGATCCAAGCAGGTCAAAGCAGGAGCAATTACCCTCTGAATGGTCACCTAGTCCCCCTATGATCAGGAGGCAGACACATAGCAGCAACTGCAGCCGTCGTGCCACTACCACCTCTGTCACCCCAGGGACACAGGCCAAAACATGCTATTCTCTCACCCAGTTTCAACAGAGTTCCTTACTCACCTTTTACTTTCTCTTTGGTGTTTATGAGTTGAGAAGTCTGAAAACTGTCACAGCTGCCAGTGATTTACTCTCCTAAAGTTTGCTCTGGCCTGTTCTGGGCGGTGAGTCTGTGCTGGAGTGGCTCATGCAGGACTGCCCTCCACTCCCAGCTCAGTGCTGTAGACTCTTCCTATAGGTCTGCCAAGCTGCCTTCAGTGGGAGATTTGTTTCTCTCTGTCACTTTGTGGGTTCTGTAGCTTTAAAATTTGTTTAGAGTCATTTTTAACAGGTATTGGAGATGATTGGAGCCAGAGCTCAAGTAGGTTCCTGCTTTTACTCCACCATCTTAGCTCTGCTCCATACCAAGTCTTATATGAGCCTTGTTGTAATTCCTGGGTTCTTGAACCCTATTTCTGGTTGCTTGCAGTATTTTTTTTGACCTGGGTCTTTGGATTTTGGCTATCATATAACTGAGAGTTTTAATTCTTTTTTTTTTTCAGGAGATGACCAGTGAATACTTTCTATTTCCACTTTGCCATGAGATCTGGTTTTCAATAAAGATTTCTTGAAACATGGTGCTCAGGGTTTTTGTTTGTTTGTTTGTTCTTGCTTGGTTATGTTTTTCATGGAGTGTGATCATTCTTAAATTATCTCTCCTCAACTTGTTTTCTAGGTAAATTGTTTTTCATATTAGATGTCTTGCATTTTCTTCTACTTTTTAATTTTTAAATTTGTTCTAATATTTCTTGTTGTCTCCTGGACTCATTGAGTTTTATTTGTTCCATTCTAATTTTCAAGGAGTTCACTACTTGGGTAAGATTTTTCACCTTCTGCTCAAAGTTATTTATTTTTCTCTCATTTTTTCCTTCAGACCTCATTTCCTTTTTTACTTCCTATTTTATTTCTTGCAAGTCCTCTTTTACTCCTTGCAGCTAAACCACTTTTTTATTCTTTTTAGGCTCTGATAATTGTGGTAACGTGTTACCTCTTTTCTTCTGGACTTCTTTAGTATTTTTTAATGCACAGTATTACTTCATTGTGTTTAGTGTTTCCTTCTAATTCCTGTTTCAATTCCTGGTTTAGGATCCCAACATACTCATTCCTCCCCTCTATTCTCGAGTTCCTGTTTAGTACTGTTTCCCTTTACCACTGTTGACATATCTTGATCTGGTGGTGCCACCTCTTGGGCTGCTTTCTTCACAGACTAGCAAGCTGCTCGTGTCATCTGCCAGATTTTTTTTTTACCTTTTTAAATTTATATTTTTCTTTTTTATTATGAACTTGACAATCATTAATAAACATAACTATATAGCTTCATGGGGATAGGAATATGATACTACACTATTTTCTCTAAGGCATTACCATCTGGTAGTCCTCTAATGAATTTCATTTGCTATGCAGTTCTAACCACTCTACTGGGAGTCGTTAGAATTTTTTTATGATATATCCTTGGGTCTAGGCTTATGGGTCACTTCAGTTCTTTTGTGAATCAGACTTATAGCTGCACCTAGCCAGTCAGCTAACCAGCCAGTCAGTAATAGCTATTGGGTTAAACCTGTCTTTTGAGTTTCTTTGCTTCTGCCCCAGAGACAATATTGCAAAGATGGTAAGACCATTCCTTTTAATTCTAGTGATGCATCTGGCAATCAGCAGTGGACATAGCCTTAGAGTTTCACATTTTCAAAACTTTGGGGGTTCAGGCAGCTCAAGCAATTTGGAACTGGAAATCCTGTAGTTAACATTCAGGTTTTTCCCCATAACTGTATTTCCTAGGTGATTCAATAACATTGAAATGATCTACCTTAAATAATCCTACCCAACATCATCCAGGGGCTCATTTTGTAGCTAATTCATCCATGTAGGCCTTCAAAAAATTTTTAATGAAAGTTTGGTGGTCCATATTGAGATTCTGTTCTCGGCATGGGAATCACCTGTTAATTCCTACCTTAAAATGTATTAGGTCAAAGTCATCTATTTCATGTGACAAGGCATGAAATTTTGAGATTGCAACTTATATGAATGAGGAGATCCTAAGTTCTTTTCTGAGAAAAAAAATGGCCTTACCTGAATTTACTTCTATTTGAGTTGTTCTTCCTGGGATGTACCCAGCTCTTCAATTGTCTTGATGGAGCAATGGGCTTTGCCCTCTTTATGTCAACATAAAACTTCTACTTTACTCAATAATCTCTGTGGAACAGACTCATGTTAGAAAATTCAATCCTGAATTTACTTTGATCCAGCACCTGCCAAAAGATTGCTTGAGACATTTAACATAGATAAGCTAATGGAAGTGTTAACTATCCATTCACTTCTGTTCTCTGCATTGTATCCATCTCTGTGTTAAACCTGACAAACAAATATCAAATTTCTTGGGCCTTATATCTCTCTTTTTTTTTAATTTTTTTTAAATTTTTTTTATTTTTATTAAATTTTTTTTGAGTTACATATTTTCTCCCCGTCTTTCCCCCGCCCACCACCCCAAAACAGCCATCTCAGTGTTTCCCCCCTCCCCCAGTCTATTCTCTCCTATGTCACTTTTTGGTGGGGCAGAA
>CM053580.1:298590526-298662170 GCA_028627135.1 Pseudochirops cupreus | reverse complement strand
TGTTGGAAATACAAAGACAAAAACAAAATAGATGCTGCCCTCAAGGAACTTCCATTCAAATGAATGAGACTACATTCCCATATACATGTATTCAAAAAAGACACAAGGAAACCTTACATCTTTCAGGTCCCTTTCAGCTATGAATCATATGATGCTAGGGCTAAACTGCTCATAGGGCATTAAATGGTCCCAGATGAAAGGAACCCAAGTTAGTCCATATTTCCCATTTCTTTATACCTCCCTGAGAGTATCTTCTCTTCCACTTACATGCTCATCCATATCTTCAGTACTTTTTTCCTCTTCCCTACTATCAATTCTTGATCTTAGAATGGCTCTCATGAATTCATTCACACTAAGGCGTAAATGCCTGCTAGGATCTAAGTGTTATCTTTTCACAGAAGCTCAGTATATCATCTCCATATTATCCTTCCCACTGAAGTAGTCTCTTATTATTGAAAATATTCCATCATATCAACAAAGATCGAATCTTAAGTAAAAAAAAAATAATACTAAGTCTTTTGAGTAGCATTTCAGGTATCAGTGAATGGTTAAGACTGTTTGGAGGGGGATGTTAGAGGCATTCTGGCCCATTCCCCTCATTTTCAAGGCCTGGAGAGATTAAGTAACTTATCTGACATCACACAGGCATAAATGACATTCCTGGAGTTTATACCCAGGTCTCTGACTCTCAGTCTTGTATTCTTTCCACTGAGCTACACTGATCTTCCTAGCATCCCTGAAATCACACAGGAGAAACATAGACTAGGTTTGTGAATATTTTGTGACCCACAAGTGCTCTTCAAAGGCAAAGGGGCTTGTTGTTGCTGTTATGTGACTCAGGGTGTCCACACCAACTTCTGAGGTCTGCTCTAGCCAAAGGAATCCTTGTAAACACTGAGCTGCCAGGAGCAAGGAGCCGAATCTCCTCCAGGCTGAGCTCTGGCAGCCTAAGGAAGGCATCCACATGGTCTCACAAGAGGATCAAAGAGGCAGTCCTTCCAGTCATCTCTTGGGAGGATATTGCTTCTAACTTCATGCTAAGTACCTTTCAGGAAGCATGGGATAGGCTGTGTGGGCCCAGGTAGGAGGCTGCAATCCCAATTTAGCAGTAAAATAGCTGAGAATCACAACAATGCCTCCCACTGTTAAGGTTTAGGCACCTACCAAGATACAATGCTATGGAGCTGGCCCTTATCTTAGCTTGGCTATTGCTGGGAGAAATGAGAAGCCTGCTGAGAAGGAGCTCTTATCTCAACTTGATAAGATTGTACCCTATAATAGGTACATACCTGGCAAGCAAGCCAAGGTACCAGGAGGTACAGAGCCTGAGAGTGATCCAAGTACATATGCCCCATCACACGACTCTATGGTAATTTCAGGAAGTCAGAAAACACAGGACAGGAATCTGCCCCAAGAATAGGACAAAAGAAAGGCAATGGGACTGCGGCTGACTGTCCAGGGAGTGGGGAGGGGAGAAAGGAGGGAGACTTTGGGATTCAAAACTTAAGAAAAAATGTTTAAATATTGTTTTAACATTCAAGATAGTGACAATAATGCCAACCCTTATTCATATAGTACATTAAAGTTTACTTTCTCTGCTGTAGATCTGTGAAGTAAGTAGGATATTATAGGTATTAAGATTCCCCATTTTATAGATGGAAATTGGGGTCTAGAGATTTTAGGAGACTTGCCTAAGGCCTAAGTTAAGAGGAGCTCAAATGTTTGTATTTGAGGGACTTTGAGTACAGAAAGACAAATCAGACTCATAAAATGTCAGAAATAAGAAATAGGGCCTTAGATCTTCTCTTCAGACGCCACTTTTTACAATAAAATAAAGTAAAAAAAATCATTTAGTAAGGCCTACCATGTACTATCACTATGCTAAGCCCTGAGTATACCAAGAAAATGTAAAAAAAAAATTACAGATGAAGAAATTAAGGGATTTTTCCAAGGTCATTGTATTTCAGAGATATCCTTCAATGTTTATCTGGCTCTCTTATCTCATTCATGTGGCGACTTCCTTCAATGATGTAGGTCACAAGCCGTTCATTCCTGCCCATGTGGGATCCTCATCTCTGTCCACTCATAAATTCAGTGTGCTAGGGCCTTCCAAGGAGGAACTTTCTAACAATTAGCACAGTCCAGGAATGGAAGAGACTGCTCTGGGAGGTAAAGAGTGGCCTGTCACTGGAAACATTCAATTAAATGAGGAGATTCACTTGATGTGGAAGAAATTCCTGAATCAAGTAAGAGACCTCTCTGGTCTATTCTAGTATCAAAATGTGCTATATCAGGTTCCACCTAAAGCTCCTGCCCTCAAATATCCCTTGCTCATTCCTACCTCTGTGTCCTTACCTCATGTTGTTCTCCTCACTTGACCCCCTCCCTCCCTTGTGTCCCCCCATATGTCCTAATCCCAGGCACACTTAAAGACCCATATAATTAGAAAACAGCTTATGCTAGGGGCAGCTAGGTGGCTCAGTGAATAGAGCACCAACTCTGGAGTTAGGAGGACCTGAGTTCAAATCTCACTTCACTTACTAGCTGTGTGACCTTGGGCAAATCACTCAATCCCATTTGTCCTGCCTTCCCCACTCCAAAAAAGAAGATAACAGTTCACGCTTATGGAGTATCTTCTATTTTATAAAGCACCATCACGAGGCAAGTAGCAGATGTGTTGTTTGTGGAAACTGAGGCCCAGAGAGATTAAGTATCTTCTCCAAAGTTGTATGGATAGTAAGTGGTAGAGCTCAAACTTGAACCCTTATCTTCTGAATCCAAAGTCATTATTTTTACCACTACACTGTCCCCATCTTCCATCCGTCCCCAACAAAGTTCATCTCCCCCATAAGCACCTAGTTGACAATTACTCTAGCCTTTGTTCAGTCATCTCTTTCTTTTTTTTTGCTTTTTGTAGAGCAATTGGGGTTAAATGACTTGCCCAAGGTCACACAGCTAGTAAGTGTTAAGTGTCTGAGGCCAGATTTGAACTCAGGTCCTCCTGACTTCAGGGCCAGTGCTCCATTCACTGTGCCACCTAACTGCCCCAGTCATGTCTTTCTTCATTAAATTGCTGTGATATCTCAGTCACAAAGTTTTGCATTTAATTGGATGATTTAAAAAATACTCTACAACTGGTTAATTGTTTCAGGTTCATTAGTGTCTACTAGATTGAAAACCCCTCGATGACAGGGATTGTCATAACAATCAATAATCATTCAGTGAGTACCTACTGGGAGCCAGGCAATAGGAACACAAAAGCAATAACGAGGCATCTGAGGATCCTCTAACAATTAACAAAAGGAGTTCTTATCTAGCCATAGTGTGGAGGAGATTTTGTTGTTCAGTTGTTTCAGCTGTGTTCAACTCTTCCCTTTGGGGTTTTCTTGGCAAAGATACTGGATTGGTTTGCCATTTCCTTCTCCAGCTCATTTTACAGATGAGGAAACTGAGGCAAACAGGTAGTGACTTGCCCAGGGTCACACAGCTAGTAAGTATCTGACTCCAGACCGGGCACTCTATTCACTACACCACCTAGCTGCCCATGGAAGGGATATTGAGCAAGAATACAACACTGATTCCCTTTAGCACATCTTCCTGGTTTCTGTGTTGAATATATTAGGTGGACAGTAGGAAATTTGAGAAAAAGAAATGATCTTTTGAGTTTAGGACATCAGGAAGCTATATCAATGTCCCACATCTTTGTCCCCTAAGCCAATGAGCATTGAAGATGCTTTCAATACTTATTAGGAGAAATCTAGCCTAGCCTACATGGAAGATGTATAGAAAATTGCTGCAAAGTGATTTGGGGGTGAAAAGCCCTAGCAATAGGGAATTAGGCATCACCTCATGTAGAAAATGATGCTTGAGTTGAGTGTTGAAGGAGACTAGGGATTTTAGGTGGCATAGCGTATAGAGTATTGGCCTGGAGTCAGGAAGACCTGAGTTCAAATCTGTCCTCAGACACTAGTGGCAAGTCACTTAAACCTTTGCCTCAGTGTCCTCATCTATAAAATGGGAGTAATAATCACACCTACCTTGCAGGGTTGTTGTGAGGATCCAACGAGATAAGGTAAAATGCTTTTTCTCACACAGTGCCTGACCCATGATCAGTGCTGTATAAATGTTGGCTATTAGTGCTGTGACCATCATCATTTTAAGGGCAGAGGTCTTTGACCGATTCACTGTCTCAATTACCTGCAGAGAGAAGCACAATGCTTTGCCCCAGTACTTCTGTAAATATTTGTTGAATAAAATTGAATTTGATTGTATAGTGCTCAAGGACAGGACCGTGTATTATGATTCTAGGAAAATGCTGAAGAGAAAGTCCAAACTCAGTTAAGTACTTGTTGACTGATTGATTTCCTGGCCCACTAACCTCTCTTCTCCTTTCTTCCCTCTCCCAGCCCACTTGGGGTTGTTATGCCCCAGCTGGCGATGAAAATGGTAATGCTTCTGCTACAGTTATCATTTGAATCTTCATTAAATTGTTTCATCTGCGAGCATGCCATGAGACCCTGAGGCCAAAGAGGGCCTCCCCTTCTCTGTGTATGCACACATCTCATAATGGGTTATTTGAAACAAATAAACTTTCTCCCTTCAGAATCAAGTTTTTAAGGGAAGAGACCATTATCTACTCAGGATATTAACTCATGGCCACAGAAGATTTGCTTCCAACACCAAGATAATTATTTTCCTAGGTCCTGAGCATTAAAAATCCTAGTCTGTGGCTGTTTCTCTGAGGCTGATTAAGAACAGGGGCTTCTCTGGGACAACATTGCTTTGAGGGGCCCTTTTTAGGGACTTCATTATTTAGAATGCAATTTGTAATATGCAGAGCTCTCTGGTCTGCATCAAACTTGAAGGCACTGGGATTACTGCCCCCTTTAGCCTTTATGGTAATCCATCCCTGGATATGCTTCTAAGGACAGGGTGTCTTTGAGCAGGGGCTATGGGAGAGAGCCCTCTTCTCTCTCTCAGCCTCAGCCTTGCTTTTTGGGCTAACCAGCGACCTTCGTGAACCCCTTCCAGATGGACAAATTGAGGGCAGGGTTCAGTAAAGCATCAGTGCAGTGAACTTCACCAGGCCCCCATCAGAGTGAGCCAAAGAGAACAGAGCATGGGTTTGCCTGCCAGGGTCTCCTTATCTGGAGCCTGAGTTCCCAAGAAGCTAATGAACTTTGTTGCATGCGAGGCAGCCAAGCTCATTCCCAGGTTTACTGAAAATGGGGTTTCTTAAATGTCACTTCATCCGGAGTCCAAAACCTCTCACTTAATGAAGGATGCTAGTGTATGGGATAATATGCATCATATGCAGTAAGAAGTATGTCTGTGCCTCTGTGACCTCTTGCACAACAGATCTAGTAATCCTTATTTCTTTACTTTCTGTCTCCATAGTTACCGACCTTTCTATTCCTATCATGAAGCTAAAGATTTAATTCAGAGAAAGATCTGAATTGAATTTTAGGGTTTTTCTTTGTTTGTTACAGACCCCTGGCTTCATCAGGGTAAAGACTTCCCTATGTGGAAACTCTCTCCCATGCAGACAGTGACTTATCGGTAGTCCCTTGTCCTAGGGAGCCTGCCCCTGGTAATTTCTTGATTACTTAATTTGTTGAACAAAACTTACTGATTAATCATTGAGGGCAAGGACCACGTGCTATACTTCTAACAAGGGACTGGAGACATAATCTAAATTCAATAATGACCAAGAGGATGAAGACTATCTTTTGCCCAGATTTCAACATGCGTTTGGATGGATACCCTAGAGAGCTTGTCCAGCAGTGTGATGTTGGGCAAAATAGACTTTCCCCCTCAGAATCAATTTCTTAAAGAAAGTGACAAGTATCTCCTCAGAATATCATGGGAAAGATTATGCAGATGGCCAGTGATCTGGGTCTAGAGTTCAAAAGAAAGGAGAGTGGGTAGGATTTCTTTTAGGAAATTGCAAAGTTTTTTTGAATTTTTATTTTTACTCTTTTACTCCAAACTTCCCATGAAATCAAAGACCCTCTTTTCAGCACTGTACATTTTTTTCAGTTTTACTGTGAGGTGGTGAAACCTGGAAGCTCTGAAGAAATAAAGATGAATATCACACAGAGGGCAATGGAGAGGGACTCAGTAAGTAGAAGCAGTAGAAACATCTAAACAATGAGGAACTCTGAAGAAGAACAGGAGTAATGGAGGTCATCAAGAAATTATATGACGAGAAGAAAAGATGGACTGGTCAAGTTGGGAGTGGGAGGAATGCTGGTCAGACAGCCAAGGAGCTCCTTGCACTGGTGTTGGGAGAAAGAAAGGTCTTGGACATGTTGAATGGACTCCCCCATATTGACCTTTGTGGAGAACATGGACAAGAGTTGTACAAAGTGGCCCCCCCGTGGATAGACTGAAATCTACAACTCTGAAACAGATGATATCATATGAATTTTAAATATTTGAGAGTTGCCTGGTTTGGGGGTGGGAGGTAGGGGTGAGGGGAGGAGCTGAGATATTGTGATTTACAAGTTCATATAGTCAGATCTTCTTGATTCCAGAGCCAGCTCTTCATTCATTATTCACTCTGCCACTATATCTCCCTAGGATCATGGCATTACAGGATCAGAGATTTAGAGCTCAAAGGGGCTTTTGAGGCCATCTAGAGTATCCCCTTCCCCATTTTATAAACAAGTAAACTGAAGCCCAGAGAAGTTGAATGTCATGCCCTAGCTCACACAGGTAGCATGTGACAGTTGTAGTATTAATCAATCAATTAATAAACATATATTAAATGCCTGCTACATTCTAAGCATTGTGCTGAGCAAGCACTGCACTGGGGACACAAACAGGCAAAAGCCAGTCCCTGCCCTCAAGAAGCTTACCCGGAATGGGGGAGATGCCATGTGAACAGACATAAACAAAGCAAGTTATATGCAGGATGAATAGGAGATAATTAACAGGCACCGGGATCCTCTGACTCCAAAGCCAAGCTACTCTTTCTATTGACCCAAGAAGACTCTCCAAAGAACCTTAAATTTGTCATCTAGATAACATCTGGTTCTTACATGAGAGTATCCTGTAGAGAAGCCAGGATCATGTGCTTTGGAAGTAGAAGGAGCCTTAGAGAACAATAAGTTCAAATGATCGTTGTATAGTTAAGAGCTTGTGACTTGCCCGAGGTGACTCAATTACACAAAGACAAAGACAGAACTAGAAATCAGGCTTCTGAATTTCTTTTTCACTTCTCTTTTCATCACCCCTATGTTGCCTTATTCATGTTCTAAGAGATTAGTTGAGAGTTTCCTCTGACTTTCTGGTGGGGCCACAGAAAGACTAGGAGCTAGAGGGTCTGGGAGCAGACTGGTGATGATGAAGATGATGATGACAACAGTGATGCTAACTAGCATGTATTATAATTATTCAAAGTTTGCAAAGTGCTTTACAAATTCCCATTTTATCCTGACAATAATCCCAGGAGATAGATGTTATTATTATCCTAATTTTATAGAAGTTAAGGGACTTGCCCAAGGTCATAAAGATGGTAAATGTTTGAGGTCAGATCTGAATTCAGGGTCTTCCTGATTCCAAGTCTTGGCTAGGTTATAGTCAAAAGCCCTTCCCCTACAAAGAAGGTCATAGCATCTCAGAGAAATGTGCCACAGAGTGAACAACGCCATTTCATCCATGGGCCTCACCAAGAAAATTCCAGCCAATAGTGTAAAACAAATCATTTCCTCTTTACATAGGCAAATATGTGAAAGACACACAATGTGAATACCTCAGAGGATGTTCCATGATCTATGAACCAAGACATATTCCATAAACCAACAAAGCACTCATTCATCCTTAAAGCAGTAAGCTTTATTTATATCAAATCCGCTCAAGATTTGCTAGGCTAGGCCTACTCTACAGCAAATTCCTACTGTAGTAAAGTAAAAGAGAGTAAAGTAAAAAACAAAAACAAACATTTTCTCATCACTGGCCTCTCGAAAAAGAAGCTCTCAAGTCGCTACTGCTACATTGAAGAGGATGGGAGTTAGAACTTTGATTTTTTTTTTAGTAGGGAGAACTCTCAAATAAATAAACTTGCTCTACCAAAGCAGTAGATACTTCTTTGAAACTTTTATTCTTAGAGAGCCGCCTAAGGCATTGAGAGGTTAAATGTCATAGGTGGGATTTGAACTCAGGTCTTCCTTAACTCTAAGGCAAGCTCTTTTATCCACGTGGCACACTGTTTCCATAGTAAAACTCCTTCAGATGTGCCTTTCCCTTCCTTGTGTTGCCTATGGAGTTGCTGTTGTGTGTGGCGTCACAAGAGAAACAAAAATGGATTTTTCCCAGAAAGTGCGCTCACTTGGGGTGTGAATCCAGATCCAGTCACTTAAGGCTGTTTGACCTTGGCCAAATCTCTTAAACTCTCGGAGTTTCCTCATCTACAGTATAAAGTGGGTGTAATCCCGTGTGTGACTTCACAGAATTGCTATACAGAAAGCACTCTGTAAACTCTTAAGCACTAACTAAGCATGAGTTTTAAAAAAATTGTTAGTAAGTGCCTACAATGTACACAACACTGTGCTAGGTGCTGTGTACAAAAAAATAAATAAATAACAAAAAATAAAATAAAACCAGCTCTAGATAAATCACAGAAGCACAGAATTTCAACATTGAAAGCCATCTCGGAGTCTCTCTAGTCCAACTCTTACCTCAAAAGAACCCTATACTTTTCTGAAAAGCACCAGATAGCAGTTATGGGAGAAGAAGGAAAGCCAATGAGGAACAGCCCAGGTATGAGGTCTCTATGGGCAGCATACACTTGGTGGCTTGGAAATGCAGCCATCTTCACCTTCTGATTCTAGACACTCTAATCAAAGATTCCAAGCCACTTGAACTTAGTTTAGACAAAGAGTTGGCATGGCATTTTCTGTATCCCACTACATCACCAGTGAGCTAAGATCAGTCTGGACCACTGAAATGAGGATATTCTCTGAATTGTCTAATAATCAGAGGCCCAGGAACCTTAACTCTAACCATACCACAGTAAGCAAGCAAACATCTCCAGATCAGTTGAACTTTCACCCTGGGGCTGGGGACATATCACTAAAACTGGCTCAGAGAGGTGGGACATTCAGATATAGGATCATTATGGCTGGAAGGAACTTAGAGCCCACTGAGTTCAATCCCTTGAGTTTATATTTGAAGGAATCAAGGCTCTGAGAGAGGAAGATGGACAAGGATGGAACTTTGAGGAAAATGTACTTTAAGAAGCTAGAAAGAAATAGGGGAGCCAGGGAAGGAGCAACTCAATACGCAGGAGGAGAACTAGAAAAAGTTAAGTGAGGAGAAAGTATCTAGAAAGAAGGAGAACTCAACAGGGTGAAACTTTCGGTAAGGACTTCAAAAAGACCATCAGATTTTGCAGTTGAGAGATCGTTGATGGTCTTTGAGAGAACAGTTATGGTAGAGTGGTGGAGACAGCAGCCAAATTTGGAAGGTGTTTTTGGAAAGAGTTGGGGGGTGGCCTATAGAAAACTTTTTCAAGAATTTTAGTCAAGTCAATAAGCATTTATTAAGCACCTACCATGTATCATATATTGTGCTAGGGATACACAGAAAGGCAAAAAATGGTCCCTGCTCTCAGAGTTCATAGCCTAATGGAGGAGTGCAGGCAGTGGAGAATGTATTGTAGCTGAATAGGATAGAAAGGTCAAGGGAAGGGTTTTGTTCAGTATTTGGAAGACTTGGGTATATTTGTAGATATATGGGAAGGAGCCGGCTAAAAGGGAAGAGATAAAATATCTCTGGCCCAAGATACTGAAGGAGGCAAGGAGAGGGGGAAAGGATTAAGACTGTAAGCAAGAAGAGAGAAAAGATGAGGGTAATAACGCTCAGAAAAGTGGTAAAAATAGGAAACTATGGATATAGAAGTACTAGATACTCTCTCCTTCATTTTCCAAGGCACCACACTCTCCTGGTTCTCCCTCTGTCTTACCAGTGGCTCCTCCTCTTTCTCCTTCCCCAAGTCTTCATCCTTTTTCTGAGCCTTCAATGTAGGTTTCCCCCAAGGGTCCCTCCTTGGCCTCTTTCCTTCCTCTTTCTGTATTCTTTCCACTGGCAATCTCACTCATTCCCTTGGCCTGACCTCTTCTTTTGGTTCCAGGCACACATCTTCAACTCTCTATAGGAAACTTCCCCTTTTGAGAAACTAAAAAAGTTCTCTGAATGACTCCAAATTTCTCCCTTGAACAAAGGCCCGCCTTTGTAATACCAGTACTCTACAGGAGTTGTTGTATGGTTGTGAATCATGGAACACTATTCTCTGAAGAACTAAAATGAGTATCACTCAGAGGGCAACAGAAAGGCGGGCAGTGAATGTGAGCAGGCTACAACATATAATAAGCAAAGAATGGAAGAAGTTGAATAAAGGAAGTCATCGAAGAAATGTATGATGGGAATAAAAGGTGAGAGGGTCACATGGTGAGAGTGAGGACAACACCCTGCACTCCACTGATATTCCTGTGATGTTAAAAGAAAATGAAGAGAAGGACGTGTAGTTCATTGGGTTTATTTGAGTGCCATCCTCTCTGGTGAACTTATTGGAGGAACATGGGCAAGAGGAGTCCAGGAAGGGCAGGATATATGTTGTATCTCTTTTGTTAGAAGGAACTCCCACGTTGTTGATATTACAGATCCATTGGAGTATAGAGTAAAAGAAATACATCAATTACTTAAAATGTTCTTTTTTGCACATTTGAAATGTATGTGTGTCAATAATTAGGTTGACAATATGAAAAGAAAATTTAAACAAATTATATGGGACCAATTTCCGAATGGCTCCCTGCGAATAATGGCAGTACTTTAAACTGTTTAACAAAATGATAACATCCATTAATAACCTTCAGATCTTCTACAACTCTTGATGGTCCCTAACAGCTTATGTGATTGCTCAGAGACAAGGCAACTTCAAGGTAAAAGGCTTTGCATCTGAAGGTACCAGGGTCACATTAAGATCTGGCTCCTGGACACATGACTGTGAAGCTTCTGGGAATCAGAAACCAAGTAGGGATGTTATAACCGAGGGATAGTAAACTAACCCGTCCAAGATATGAACCGAATAACCACTTTCAGATAAGGTTACTCAGGCCACTAAGGACTTAACATTCCAACTGAAAACTGTAGTAAGACCCTCCACTAGCATGGAACAGTTTATGACTCCTCGGCTTCTGCCTTCTAAAAGAGAGAACTTAAAAAAAACCCAGCAGTTTTACAATGCTGTAAAAGAACTTTGCAAATCTTAAGGAACTATATTTACCTATAATAACAATTATGCCATGGACTTCCGAGGAAAATTTTTAGCCCCATTCAACCTGGGAGATAATAAATTTAAAAATTAAGAAAAATGGAGTGTGTGAATCCATGTAACAGAATTGAAAGCTGAAGAATAAGGCAGGTGCAGCAGCATTCATAGGTGAAGAAAACCTTAAGAAAATTAAGGAGAATTGAACATTAGGGAGTACACAGTAGGGATAGTATATGGAGGAGAGATCTCAGAATCAGGGAGACCTGAGTTACTGTTCTGCCTCTTATACATATTACCTAAGTAACAGAAGTCAATTCACTTAATCTCTCAGTGCCTTAGGCAACAGTCTCAGATTATAAATTGAAGACGAGTTGCAAATCACCCTTGGTGTAGGAAGTATTCCATAGTAGAAATTCCCTACATTAGTGACCCTACAGATTTGCCTCCACTACCACCTCATAAAACACACACCTATATACAGACACATAGATAGATAGATAGATAGATAGATAGATAGATAGATAGATAGATAGATGATAGATACACATATAGAAGGAAGGAAGAAACAGAGAAAGAAAGAAATGAAAGAAAGAGAAAGAAAGAAAAAACAGAAAAGAAAGAAAGGAAGGAAGGAAAGAAGGAAAGAAGGAAGGAAAAAAAGGAAAGAAGGAAAGAAAGAAAAAGAAAGGAAGGAAGGAAGGAAGAGAGGGGAGGGAGGTAGGAAGGAGGGAAAGAAGGAAGGAAAGAAGGAAGAAAAAAAAGCATTCATTAATAACTTACTACGTACCAGGCACTGTGCTAAGTCTTTTACAAATATTACCTCAATTGATAATATGTATATATTCTATTTCTGGTTCTGATCCAATTGTCATAAGGTCTTGGCAGGCCTGCTCTTTTTAAGGGTCTATTTTCTCAAGTGCACGAAAGAGCTAATAACATTGACCTCCCTCACTGGGATAATAAAAGGAAAAATTAAAGCAACAGGCACTCTACCCCCATAGTGCTATATCAAAATTAAAACTTACTCCCTGAAAGCAATTTAAAGTCTTTCTTAGAGATGAGGGAGTCATATTTGCACTGTGGAGGTGTGCTTTCCTTACTTCCTTTATGGTCACAGAAATTTCACAGGAAAATTGCCCTCCTGCCTTTGCAAAATATCCACTCTTTTCCGCTTGTTTTCTTGCTGTTAAATATATTTGAACAGCCTTTCTTGAGGGCCCCCTATTTATAGTTTTCCATTTTTGGCAGGTAGAAGAACATTTATAATGGAGCCCTAAAGTGGTTTGTTTTTTTTGCTCTCTCCAGTGTTGATTTAGGGAGCCGGAGCCAGTGAAACAATTGGAGGCATTTTCAAGGAGAACAAGGTCTGTTTGTGGCTGATAACAATGTCAAGGCAAGATAATCCAAAGCAGAGATTCTTGCAAGGTCAGGTCACTTCAGTCAAACTTTAGAGCAAGGGACAATGGTGATATTACATGGTTTGAACATTTCATCCTTATTCTCATTTTGCATTTCATTCAGAGGAAGTTTCTCCTCCTTTTGTAGGGGAAAAGAAATCTCTTGAACATTTTTCTAGTTATAGTAACTTAGGTTGTAATTAGTGTGACAGGCCATATATTAAGAGAGATAAAACAGGACGTGAAAGTCTTGCTACATCTGAGCTCTGATTTATAGGAGGTTTCACTGTAAATATATGGCCAACTCCTGGCCTTCACCAAGTTTTATGTATTGACCAGAAGCAAACATTAGTGGTTCTTTTGTTTAGGGGAGATGCCTGGAATTTCTGTGTTTAGTTTCATAAATAAAACAACGCACACACATAAACTGAGAGAAGGGAAAAGCCAAGTCCATTTTGTTAACCTCCTATTCCTCCCCCTGCCCCAACCCTGGAGGGTAATTTTGGGGGTGGTGTGTTTGGTTTCTTCAGATTTTCTGCTGTTGCTTGTCTATAATTTGTGGGCATAGAGAAAAGTCCTCCTTTCTCCTCTCAACAGAATGGTGCAACTCTCTTCTTGCTGCCTGGTTTCTGTCTGTGGTGCTTTGATGGGGACCACAAGAATAAGGAGCAGCCCCTGCCCCAACAAGAGGAGATCATTTTTCAGCCAGCAGACTACAACCAGGAACTGGAGAGCATAGGAGACAAAGAGACTCTGGCAAAAGCAGGCTGAACGGGAGGATGGGGCAGGGTGTCCAAAGAGAGAGGGGACCAAGCTCTTTGTCACGGGAGCTAATGGTAATGCTGATGTTTCCTCGTCAACAGATCTGGCTGGATGGTGAGCTGTAACAGCCTACACAGATTATTATGAGAGTGGTGGGGACTTTTATAACTCTCTCTCTCTCTCCAGGAGGCCACATAAACATTAATTAATCCTCAAAACACACCTGGGAGATAGGGCATTTTTCCAGTTTCACTAAAATTCAGGTGCAAGGGTACGTTACTTTTTCCAAGGTCACTCATCAGTTACCATCAAACGTGGCCCTAGAACAGTGGTTCTCAACCTTCCTGATACCGTGACCCTTTAATACAATTCCTCATATTGTGGTGACCCCCAACCACAAAATTATTTTTGTTGCTACTTCATAACTGTACTTTTGCTACTGTTACAAATTGTAATGTAAATATCTGATATGCAGGATGTATTTTCATTGTTACAAATTGAACATAACCCACAGGTTGAGAACTGTTGATCTAGAACCAAAGCTTTCTGATTGCCCACTCTGGGCCCCACTAACTTGTAATGTCCCTTTCTCCCTTTTTACTGTTTCTGACATTATGATGCTTGGAAATCTCTGCGCCTTTGAGCCTCCAATGTGCTAAATGTTGTTGTTGCTGTTTATCCTTCAATTTCTTTCTTTTTTTATCCTTCAAAAATGGGCAAATACAACCTGTGAGCCAACCAAGCTCCCTGAATGGGGACCCAGCTATTTGGACAACTCAGATTGTCCCCTCCCTCTACACCCCTCCCTTCTCTTTCTCTCCAAAGATTCCCAGAAGATGTCCACTTAACTTGGGGTTTACTGGCTAGATTCTTTCCTTCCTTCCTTCCTTCTTTCCTTCCTTCCTTCCTTCCTTCTTTCCTTCCTTCCTTCCTTCCTTCCTTCCTCCCTCCCTCCCTTCCTCCCTTCCTTCCTTCCTCCCTTCCTCCCTTCCTCCCTTCCTTCCTTCCTTCCTTCCTTCCTTCCTTCCTTCCTTTCTTACTTCCTTCCATCCACAAAACCTTCAACCCAGTTCACTCTGAAGCAGTAGATTCATGCCCCAGCTCCACTGCAGGGCTGTATTTTGGGCCCTCCTGGATGAGAGTGAATGCCAGTGTGACTGTTTCTCTTTGGAACATCAAGCCTGAGGGTCTCCCCGTCCCAGCTTGATTTGTTTTTTCTTTTTCTAACTAAAAGGACCATCCCTTGTCTCACTCTTAAAGAAGCCTTTTCACTGAATGGGCATTACCTCGCTCCCAGTGACCACCTGCAAAGGCCTTAGCCTCAAAGGGCCAGGGTCTCCCGTTGCATCCTGGGCCATCTCTGGTCATCCTGATGAAGATCTGGCCCCTGGACCCAGATGGCTCTGGAGGAGAAGGTGAGGCTGGGGACCTTGCACAGCCCTCCCTCCCTCAAATCCAAGTCAGCCGCCAGTCATGCCATCATCTCCCTGATGTCATGGTCCTCTTCAAAAACGAGGGCAAACACAACAAATGTTTCTGACATTGTGATGCTTGGAAGTCTCTGCACCTTTGAGTCTCCGTTGTTCTAAATGTTGTTGTGTTGTTGTTGTTGTTGTGTATTCTTCATTTTCTTTCTTTTTTGCATCCTTCATTTTCAAAGAGGACCAATGACATCATAGACTTGACCATGAGTCTGTTAAATTGAGATAATAATAGCACCTACCTTCCAGGGCTGCTGTGTGAATCAACTGAGATATATGTAAAGCTGAATATAAAAGGCTAAGAAGATCCCCCCAGAATCTGTGGGTGGAGAGCATATGTAGGGTTTGGAATGGGAAGATGGTCTTAGAGATCTTTTTGCTCCAACTCCGGTATTTTACAGATGAGGAAACCAAGGTCAACAGAGCTGAAAATACCAAACCAGGGACAACTAGGTGGTGCAATGTATAGAGCACTGGCCCTGGAGTCAGGAGGACCTGAATTCAAATACAGCCTCAGACACTTGTCACTTACTAGCTGTGTGACCTTGAGCAAGTCACTTAACCCGAATTGTCCTGCCTCCCACTCTCCAAAAAAAAAGAGAGAGAGAGAGAGAAAATAAAATACCAACCCAAGGTCACACAGGCAAATATCAGAGGAAGAATTTGGACTAGTCTTCTAACTTTGGAATCACTGATCTTTCAAACTGTACAGTACAGAACCAGGTCAGCTGACCAGTCAGGAACTACAAAGAAGGATGAATTCCCACAGACACTGAAGCAGATTCACAAAGACTGCTGTAGAACTGTTCTGCTCTGGATGTGGTCCTTCTGTCTTAGAGGCTGGTCTCTGGTAGCATATCTGCCACAAGTAGTGAAGACTATCTTTAATGGTATGGTGGCAAAAGTTGGAAAAGAGGTATGTGTGTAAACTGGGCTGACTCTGGACAAAACATAAAGCAGTGCTCTGTTCTTCCCTCCTGGACAAGCTATTCATTTTCAGGTTGCTGTCTCACAGTATAAAGAGCATGTCAGTCAGTCAGTCAATAAGCATTTATCAATCTCTTACAGACTAGAACCTCCAGTATGAGGGCTTGCCAAGCCATTTTCAGGCCTGCTCATCCACCTTGGTATCCCCCAGACACCCAATTCTCACCTGTGGCTCCAAGAAGTCATAACATGTGCAGTGGCCACACTGTGGTAAACCATCTCAGCAAGACAGGCTAAACCAGGTTTAGGGTAATCAGCAGGCCTCAAACCCATTGATTAGTTAGGGCAGTGGTTCTCAATCTTCCTAACGCTGTGACCCTTTAATACTCATATGTGGGCATATATGCATGTTGGCGGACCCGTCTGGAGGTGGATAGAGGAGCGATATCTCCATTCCTAAGACCATTGGAAATATGTGTTTTCCGATGGTCTTAGGCAACCCCTGTGAAAGGGTCATTTGACCCCCAAAGGGGTCGTGACCCACAGGTTGAGAACTGCTGAGTTAGGGGGATATCTCTCTCAAGCATGTGAAGACTTCCCTTGGTGGAACAGGCAGATAGGAACAATTTGTTCCAATGGCCTTGAAGGCAACTGAAGTAGGTGCTGTGGAGCACTTAGAGCATCAAAGATGCCACCCAGGCCATTGTCAATCATCTTGACTTTTGTCCCACCATTGGACTTTAATGACTCTGGAAGACACAGTGAGGCTGGTGACTTTGTGCAACTCTACCTTACTTAAATCCAATTCACGAGCAAGTCAAATATCACCCCATGATGTCATTAGTCCTCTTTGAGAATGAAGGATGAAGCAACAACAACTACTACGTGATAGACATGAGTGACCACAGAGATACAAAGAAGGCCAACACATGCCTTTGCCCTTAAGGAGCTCTCATTCCAGTGGAGGAGACAACAGGTCCAAAACTGGCCATTTTAGATTATATGCAGTCTAAATAAAAGGTAATCCTAGAAGTAAGGTGCTATCCTCAAGAGGCAGGGTATTGGGAAGAAGATGCAGCCAAGACTTGAGTTTAATCTTGAAGGAAGTCACAGAAGCTGAAAGATAAAGGTGAAGAATGAGAGCAAACCTCACATGGAGGTGTCTCAATGCAAAAGCATGAAACATCAAGTGTTGGTGATGCCACCCATGTATGTGACCTTGGGTATGACCTAACAGAAAGAGGACAGCTCTGGAGAACTAGATTCTAGTTGTGGCTTTGCCACCACTTTGCTGGATGACTCTGAAGAAGTCACTCAAGCTCTCTGTGAACCTCAGGGGAGTCATCTGTAAAATGAGGCACTTGGACTAGATCATAGATTCTCAAACTTTTTAAATCACAACACACTATTATTCTTTGCTGTAAGATATTATGGTGTCCAAGAAAGGGGAGTCAAGAGACTTGTGCAAGGGTATGCCATTACCTGTCTAATTTGAGGCACATTATTTAAGAACCACCTAGCTAAATCTCTTCTGACTCTAAAGCTATGATCCTACAATGCCTTTAAATGCTGGAAGATAGCCTTCATTAGAGGCAAAGTGGTGAAATGAAAAGAGTGGCAGACAGGGAGAGTAAGTGTCTGAAGCCAAATCTGAACTCAGCTCCTCCGGATTCCGGGTCTAGTACTCTATCTGCTGTGCCACCTAGCTACCCCCTTATTATGGTACTATCATCTGACTGTCAGGTTCAATAGCTTCTGATGTAGGCCTGCTCTACACCAGTGCTCTCTAAAGTAGTGGGGTATAGTTTGACATTGAGAAGTGTATGATGAACCAAATGGAGGGTGCAAAATGGGGTTCCCAGGAGGCAATCATGGACTTGTCTCTAACACATCTAGGCTATTCCCTTCAAAACTGTCCCACTTCTTCACCTACTAGTAGCCTCCTTTGCGGCTGCCCCAAGCAACAGGTATTCAGACAAAAATACTCTGACCTCTGACCTTTTTACTGTGACATCTATACCAAACCCAGTGGCCCCACACTTTGTCCCACAATCACCACAGTGGCAGGCTCTGTACTCTAGAGCAGTGGCCAGTAAGGTCAGAAAGAGTGAGCTACCCAGGATGAGCCTGAGTGGCTAGGTCTCAATTACATTAGCTTATCTTCTCACTTACTTTTATTCCCCTTTTATTTGGCAATCAGTTGCCAAATCTTGTTATTTGTAGCTTTTGTTCACTTCTCTCTACTTACATAGCCCTTACTCAAATCCAGGCCCTAACCTGGAGTATGGCAATAGCCTCCCAAATGGTCTCCCTGCTTTTGGTCCCTCCCCCTCTCCAGTCCTTCTGCCATATTGCTGCCCTAAAGCACAGGCCTGCCCATGCCTCTCACCTACCCACTAACTCCTGTCTCTCTATAGCAGTGGTTTTCAACCTTCCTAATGCTGTGATCCTTTAATATTCATATGTGGGCGTGTCTGCATGTGGGCAGACCCACCTGAAGACAGAGGAGCCGTGTCTTGGTTCCTAAGACCATTGGAAATGTGTGTTTTCCAATGGTCTTAGGCAACCCTTGTAACCCTTGTAAAAGGATCGTTTGACCCCCAAAGGGGTTGCGACCCACAGGTTGAGAACTACTGCAGTCTGTAGGCTCTAAGATAAACCATTATTTCATTATTATCTCATTCTTTAAAATTTATTTTTGTGCAACTTCAATAGCATACATAATTATTAGTATAGGAGTACGTTCATGCAGCTTATAAATAAGTGAAGGTGTATATTGGGAAACAGTGCTCAACTTTTTTAATTTTTATTTTTTACTGATGAGCATTGGAGATCACTTCCCCAAACAACAGGAAAAGACTGAGATAGTGTTGTGCAAAATATATTCACTGCTGGCTTTGTGATGAAAGTCCTACCCATCAACTTGAAATACAGCCCATCGCATGGGACTCTCCAGAGGGGCGCACACAATGCAGAAGACAGAGACTCATAAGCAAAACCATCCCGGTAATAGCACGCCTCTAGAGCTGTTTTATCCTCCTTCACAGGGGGCTCACCTGCTTCTCTTTCTACACAAAACAGTCACAGCTGCAGTATGAACTCTGACTCAGGAGCCTGTACTATCGCTACTTTTATGGGCTGGCTATCATTGGCCTCAGAGAGGAAAAGGCCCTTAACTCTCTCCCGGACTATTGGCCACAATTACTACCTTCTCTTGCCTACAGATAATTGAATTTGTTCCTTAATTGTGCTAATGGTGTCCCTTCTCTAAGATCTGACTTCCCTAAGTCCCTTCGGAGGGAGGTTGTGTGCGATTCAGCTTCCTTAAATGTACCTGGGGTGGGGTGGGGGAGTGGAATTGGCTGCACCGGCAAGGGCACAGACATCCTTCCTCTGTTCATTTCGTGCCTTGTGGCTGCCAAGGTCTTTTCAGCCTCCTTCCCCAGAGGCAGCTATAGCTGTTCTATATAGTAACCAAAGGCCAATACCACATGTTTCAATGCACCCATGCCCAGCACTTTCTACTCAGGCTTCTTCCTTTCTCTTGAAAGACTGGTTAGATTTAATGGTGGCCTCAGGGCCTCTCTCTTTCCTCTTTTGGCTTTCAGGTTTCTGTATGTGAGGAAGCCACCAATTTCTGCATCTTCCTTTCTTCTAATGACGTCTTGATGAGGGGCAGAGGCTTGAATCTTAAAAGCCTTGCCCATCTGAAGGACTTCATCTCACCCTTATAAAACACGGTAACTTGTACTGTTCACTGCAAGTCAGTTTAATTTAACAAATATTTTTTAAGTAGATAGAGCACTGGATCTGGAGCCAGGAAAATCTGAGTTCAAATCAAGCTTTAAGACATTCATTAGGTGGGTGACCTTGGACAAGTCACTGAATCTGTTTGCCTCAGTTTCCTCATTTGTAAAATGAGAAAAATAATAGCACCTACCTCCCAGGGTTACTGTGAAGATCAAATGCCATAATGTTTATAAAACACGTAGAAAAGTGCCTGGCACAGAGTAGGTACTGTATAAAAAAACTGTTAGCTTTATCATCAATATTATGATGATTGACCTACTATGTGCAGGCACGGGGCTAGATTCTGGGAATGCAAAGAGAAAAGCAAAGGAAACTCTGCCCTTGAGGAGATTCCGTTCTGTTGGAGTATGATTTTATTTTTCATGGCCCATAGGTCAAACCCTCTGCTAGGCTAAGTTAACTGCATAGCTCCAGCTGTTATTTGGGAAGATCTGAAGCATTGTCCCTGTCAGCTGAGTTCAGGGAAGGGACATTGACCTGAGTTCCAATTAATGGAGGAATTTTGCTGCCTGAGCCATTGTGGTTAAAACACTGCCCTTTTGGTGGTCATGGTGACCATCCCAAATTTAGTGACCATTAAGGCACCAGAATGATTTCCTGCCACATCAATCCTTCTCCCAGAGGCCTCCCTTCAGCTCTAACAACTCATTCCAGGTTAGTCTTTCTCCCAATTTGCACACTTTGCTTCCTTACTAAGATTCAGGGGATATAAACTCCTGAGACCCCAGACTCAATCAGGAATTACAGCCTGCTTGTTTTTCTCATCCTTTGGTTAAACCCTCAGACCTAATAATCAAGGGAGAAGTCTTTACTACATGTGCCACCAAGGACTCTTTCCTCTGAAACTAGCAAGTCTTCTCCCCTGGAATTGGTTGCTGCCTGTACCACTAAGTAAGAGAATTGGTTCCACCTTTCTGAAAACACTGACCCTAATGACCTGGTCTGGTCATTCACTGAGCCTAAGGTCTTCAGATCTCTAACCTGACAGCTACAGTTAGTCTGAGGGTAAGCACACTGTAACAACAACAACAAAAAAACAAACATCAGATTTTGAGTCTGAGAGCCAAGCTGCAAATCTGGCCGTGCTCACTCATTTTTGTGACATAGGGAAAATCCCTGCATTTTTTTGGGCGTCCTCTGTACAACAAGGGTGTTAGACAAGAGACCCTGAGCTCCCATCCATCCCTAACTCTATGTATGATCCTCTGTTCCCTTCCACAAGGAGCTTTGGCTTTGTATTCACACAGATCAAGTTCATTCTCAGGGGGTCCTGACCCCTAAAAGGGGAGGCAGGAGGTCAAACTTTTCTTGGCAGCCAGGTGACACAATGAATAGAATACTGGCCCTGAAGTCAGGAAGATCTGAGTTCTAATGTGACAGCAGACATTTCCTAGCTGAGTCACCCTGGGCAAGTCATTTACACACTGCCTGCGTCAGTTCCCTCATTTGTAAAATGAAGAGAATAAGAGTGCCTCCTCCTAGGGTTGTTGTAAGGATCAAATAAGAGATAATTTATAAAATACTTTGCAAATCTTAAAGCACTATTTACATGCTAACTCTTGTTGTCACATCCTTTTGGTTCATTGCCCTTACTCTCAAGTAACACCAATGATGAGTCTAAAACAAAGTTTATGTGAGGTTTATGTCTAGGGTGTCCCCAAAGATACATTCTAGAAAAAAGTACTCAAAGAACAGTATAAATATCAGGCATGAGGGTTATCGGTTCTGCTTCAGGTTTCTCCTGATTCACTGATTATCTCTGAATTACCCATAAGGAACTGCTGTGTTATTTCAATAACATTGTTTCATGTCCATAGAACGGGACAGGATTCAGCAGATCAGGGGGCTAACCAGCCCACCCTCTGCTAGACCAATGTCAGTGTCAGGTCTCTCAGTCTCCAGCATAGACATTCCCTGGAGAATAGGAAGCTGATGGTCAAGAGCATCCCTGTAACCAACCCTGTGATGGGGCTTCATTGCTGTTCTTTGACACGTTGCGCCTGAAGACCTCCACAACCTGTATGTAGTTTGGCCCATTGCACAAGACTCTTGCAACAAAGGTAAACAGGGAATATCTGAAATGAGCAGCTCTCTAGAGCTATTCTGCTGTGCCACATAGAGGGCTCACCTAGCACTCCTGACAACACCGTCCCTTGTGCTTTGGTTAAAACAGTGGCCTTGGAAGTCTGAGCTACTGACAGCAGCTACTACCTGCCTGTTCCGTAGATCAACTGCCCAACTTTTCTCATTATGGTAATAGATATTATCTCTTCTAAGTGACCATCTTATGTACCATTCTTGGGGGTTAAGGTATGCCTCTTCCTGCTTGTTAATTTTGATTGACATGACTCCTAAAGACTCAAGAAATTTGTACCTAGTGGGGAGGAGGGGGAAGCAAAAATCTGACCTCTAGTCCCTGAATTTCACATCTAATTCTTACTGTCTTTGCGCAAGTCACATAATTTGACTGAATCCCATCTATTTGCTCATGCATATAAAAAGAGAGAAGTGGACTTAAGTGTCAGCTCCTAGGGCCCACAATCCTATGATGAGGCGCTTCATCTTCCCTCATGTTCTGTGAACCATCTATGTTCATTGCCTCCTATACCTGGACTGTCCCTGACCACGTCTCCGCTCCTAAATGAGTTCCCTTTGTCAGGGACAGATGTTCCCATTCCACTCCTCTCTTCCATTCCCCATAGAGTGAAGTCATGAACTTTTGGACCACAAGTTTTCCATAAAATTCCTGACCTCTAGTCTAAAAGGCAAAGAGTTGGATTAAATGACCTCTTCCAGCCCTATGATTATGTATGTCAGCAAAACAGAGTGATAACAATTAAGAATTCAGGGCTATATCAAAATTCCACAACTAAAAGGCTATTGTGAATACTGCCTTCAGTTACAGGACATCTGGATGACCCTATTTTTCTAGAGATTGGAATGCACATCTTTCTTCCACTTTTCCTAAAGACCCAAAAGGTTATGGATGTGAACAATTTCCACTAAGCCATGCTGCAGAGGATGTTGTTGCTGTTAGAGATTTATGGGCCTTTAGCATTTATTAAGTACCCTCTGAAGGTGAATTCTAAGCACTTATGGCAGTGCTGTGTGGACCTGAGCCATGATTTTGTCCTTGGTCAGATCTGCTACCTCTCCCTGCCCTCCCCTCAGCTCCCCGCCCCTGCGCTCCCTCGCCCCACCCCCATGTTGCTGAATGTTGCCTTGCCATCATACATTTTAAAGAAAATACATAAAAAATTTATTTTCTAGTGTTTTAGATTTCTGTTTTCTTAATTTAATTAATACTTAATTTAACCTAGGTTAAATTAAAATCAGTCCCAACAACTTTAAGGCCTCATTAAGATCGGAGGCTTCGTTGACTATTTCGTTCCCCTGCTGCCTAGCACCCCCTGCCCTCAGACCTCTACCTAACCTTGACCTCCCACTTAGTGGGACTGCCTAAGAATGCTGATCTCCGGAGGGAAGACTGTGGCTCTTGTCCACTGAGTGGAGACTCAGAAATGGAAGTTGGAACAAGCTTTGGCCAATGTTTATTGGAATCGAGAAAATGAACTTTGCCATCTGCTTGCAATCCAGCTTGCTATAGAAGTGGAAATAGATATTGGCCCCCACCCCCTTGGCAGCTCAGAGGGTCGCAGAATGTTGTCTTACTGGAAAACCTTTTCTTCTTTCATTAAAAATGAGAATTCTGATCATCTCTATGGAGTTCCGCTAGGAATAAGATGCCCTCTCCCTGGCAGCATCAAGTGGGCTGTAGGAGGTGGGCGTGTCCGCCTTGAATAACTTATTCTTTGTTTATTGCAGGCACGCTAATTTCAACGTGGGTTCCATCGACCTTGGCTGCAACTTCGGGGAACTAGACTGTAAGGAGTCCAAAGGCCTCTGAACGGTTTGGGATGGTGCAGAGCCCCAGGGGGGAGGAAAGCCCAAGAAATCCAGGGCCAGACAAAAGCAGGAACCCAGCTCGGCCCCAGGCTTTGCGCCGGGGCCGTCCAGCCTCCGCCGCTCTTTAACTAGCCGTGTGAACGAGATTCTGGCCCTGCCTTTGATATGCCTGCAGCGAACGCTGCCCTTATCGATCCGCAGAGGGAAATGTTCGAGTGCATTACATTAGGATATGTCGACAAATGGCTTTTCAGAAAGAAATTTCCTGTAACTCAGTGGCAGAAATTGCGCAGAGCTGAAGGAGAGGAAGCTAGACAGCTGACTTGCAGGAGGACTGAACGTGGGTAAGGGCTGGAGCAGGTGGCCCAGCCCGCCCCATGTGAAGGAAGGACACTATTTGTTCTTCAGCAGGACAGGTCAATGTCAGTTTATTATTAGCATCTTCATCACTAAATTCTATTCTATGAAAAAAATTTTAAATGGGGGAGGGAGTTGGATCTCGATTTTATTGAATTGAGGAACTCACAGGGTACAAACTCTCCCCTTCTATTGTCAATCAAAGCTTCTGCTGAAAATGACTTTAACATGATATATAATATATAATTTCTATTTAAATATTTTTAAAAAAAAAATAATAATAATCTGTGTCACATTATTGGGCATTTAATTACATGCATGAATAAGTCTTGTTGTTTCATGTTCGTTAGCCTGGTCTCTATAACTAGATAATAAATTCCTGAAGAACAGGGACTATGTCATACTTTTCCGCATCCTTCACTGCATCTAAACACATTGGTAACTCTGAGGACCTAGGTTCAAATAATTGCTACTTAATAAATAATTATTGATTTTCTTAGTCCATTACATTCCCCAGAAAATTTTGCGTAACCATGCTGATTCATCCAATTGGTCTTAATCCATACTCTTTTTAGAAAAAGGCAAAAAAATATATAGATTGTACTCCTGGCATGGGCCAATACACAGTTACCACTGGGGTACCTTAACCAAGAACATAAACTTAAGAAAAAGGAATGCCAAACTAGAGTTTGGATGGTCTTCTTTTAAATGGTTCTTTTGTTCAGAATGGAGTTCTGAGATTCTTAAAGGTGATACTCCCCTTAAATAAAGATCCTTTCTTGGCCCAACCCAAAGACTTCAGGGCAGCAAATGTAAGTGATGATTATTTCCAGTATTTCTATTTCTGACAAGCCCTAGGGGCTCTTACCACCATTGCCAACAAGTTGTTCATAGATGAAAGAACTAAAAGTGTCTTTGGTTTGCATGATTGATGAAGCAAAAATGAAATTACAACCTTTGAATTTCAGGGATCTGTCTGGGAGAAACAAGGAATATGACAGCAGATATAGAACCTAGAATGTCTGTGGGTGCCTTATTATATGGATTATAATAAATTATGGTCCTTGCAGGTAATGTTGCCATTCATGTCCATAAGAATGGGAGGGAAATAAAACAAAAACCAGAAAGTCTGTCCACTTGGGAGGAGAAGGAAGGGAGGGAAGGAAGGAGAGAAGGAGACAGAGAGGGAGGATCAAAAGCAAGGTGAAAAAGGAGTAGGTGTGACACCTCCAGGTTCCTTGGAGAAACACTAAAATGATGTAGTGGGGTAAGCACTGAACTTGAGGCTGGAAGGCATTGGTCTGACTCCTATTCTTACCATTTCTTCCTTGGGTGTTTATCTGCCAACCATTTTACCTCTATAGTCCAATTTCCTTGTCCGCAAAATGAAGGGGCTGGACTAGGTGGTCTCCGAGGCCCCTTTTCAGTTCTAATATTTTGTGATTCTGTGACTTCTGGGAATATAAACCTAGATTTTCTCACTCTAATTAGACTAAGTATAGAAAAATCCAGATAAATGACCACCTCTACAGCTCCCACAATGAAAAAAAGTGGGGAGGAAGGAAGGATGTTGGGGGGAAAGGGAAGAAAAATCCTTATTTTTCCAAAAGGAAAGTTCATCCTTTAAAGCAACCCTCCAGAAAAACCTTTTGGAGAAATAAGGATTATTCCTCCCTCCTTCCTCTAGATCTGGGTTTATATTCCCAGAAGTCACTGAATCACAAAATATTAGAGTTTTTCAGGAACGCATATATCTCAAAAAATATACCTGCATCCCTAGCCAAAGGTTAGGAAGCTTCTTTCCTCTGTCTAGAATAGAAAGATATCAACCTAAAGAAACCTACACGTACCTTTTCACCTTCTTATTGCTTCTTTTTTTTTTTTTTAATTTTATTTTGCTTTTTGGAGGGGGGAGGGCAATCGGGGTTAAGTGACTTGCCCAAGGTCACAGGACTAGTTTTGTGTTAAATGTCTAAGGTCGAATTTGAACTCAGGTCCTCCTGACTCCAGGGCTGGTGCTCTATTCACTGCGCCACCTAGCCGCCCCCCTTATTGCTTCTTAAATGAGGCACTGATGACCGGAGCCCTAGTCTTGAAGTCAAAACCTGAGTTCTAGTATGGACTCTATCACATATTAGCTATGAGACCTTGAGCAAATCACCAAGATTCTCAATTTCTTTCTCCATCTGTAAAATGGGGCTATTAATACCGCACTACTTACCTCACAAGGCTGTCATGAGGATGATGGTAAAATTAAATAATGTATAAGAAAGTGCTATGCAAATGACAGGTAACCAGTAATCACAATATCAAACTGGAGAGAGTGATTATAACTAGTGAGAGGGAGTCATAAGATCATAGACTCGGAACTAGCAGGAACCTTGGGGGTCATCTAGTCCAATCTTCTAATTCTAGAGCTATAGAAACCGAGACCCAGAGAGAGACTGAGTGACTTTTCTAAGGTAATTCAGGTAATAAGTAGCAGAGCTGGGATTTGAACCTCAAAAATCCAATTCCAGAGTTTTTTCCATGGTCTCAACTGTCAGATCATGGGGTCAAGGCTGTAGAGCCAAAAGGACCTCAGCAGGCGTTGGGTATAACCCTCTCATTTTACAGATGAGGAAACTGAGGCCTACAAAGTGAAGTGAGTTGCTCAATTTCCCAAAGGACCTGTAACTCAGAGGCAGGATTCAAACCTAGGTCTTTTGACTCTAGAGTTCGTGCTAGTTCTACGGGACCAAGCGGATCTCAAAACTAGCACTGAAATTACAAAAAGAAAAGAATGGCTGGGTAGAAGCCGTTTGGAATGACATATCATCCAGTAACCCATTCATTGCATACTGAAGAGGTCTGGATTTCACCGGGAAAAACTTACTGAGTGTGCTTAATTAGTCCAGGCCCGACACATTCAATACACATGTTGTTTTTGCCCAGTGTGATTCCTGGGCCAGAATCACCTTTCCAACATTCCCAGCATTGTTTGTGGTATGTAAGTGCCTGCTAATGCTTTTCTGTGCACAGAAACACCTGTGAAAGGAGTCTTCAGCAATCACACGACTAGAAAAGTCATTTATGTTCACTGTTTAGACAAGATAAGCATGAGAGTCTCATGCTTGTTAGTTACTAAAAAGATTTGTTTGCCTAAGAATATTCAGTTGGCTGTCAGAGAGATTACTAAAAGGTAGGGGGTTAACAGGTGTGCCTGCTGTGTTTAAAATTCTGCAAACAAATTTCCATGGATACGGGTAGACAATGGCATCTATGAGAAAGACTGGATATCAAGTGGTCTCATTCTCTTTGTGCTAAGGGTTTTACAGCTGTGGTGTGGTAATGACAAAGGTGGGACAAGGTACTTACATCAGTCATCTCTTTACAGAACAAAGAGGAAAATAATAATAATAAGCAAATCTAAAAGGGAAGAAAATAAGATAAGAAACTCCAAAGTCAGTAAGGGAAAAAAAGAAGCTTTAATAACTATCTTCAGGTACATGAAAGGTCATTGGAGAAGATGGTGGCCAATTGTCCTCCACCTCAGCACGCAATAATGGAGAAAGTGTGGGGCTTGAAGTCTGGAGGACCTAGATTTGACTCTTGCTTCCTGTCAAGAAGGATGTTTGAACTAGAAAGAACAGAATAAAAATGACTAATAATTGAAATCTGTATTGAAATGATAATTTTATATATATATAATTATCATTTCAATTATAAATTAGAATTGAAATATGATATTGAAATCTAATCATTAGGGAAATAGAAAAAGAGCACCTAGTTGCTTTTCATAAATTCAACTCAGATAAATGTCAACTCCAGGCACTAAAAGAAGTAGCAAGTGTGACTGCTTGCCAACTGTAGACTGGAGAATGGAGGGGGCCTCATAGGACTGGAAAAGGGAAAGTGTCATTCTATTTTTCAAAAAAATGGAAGGGAATGGAGTTGTGTGAAGTTGGTAAAATGCTGCAATGCAGGAGAGGGATTAACTTTGTTATTTTTTGTCCCAGAGAGCTACTAAAAGAGCAACCTATAGAGGTGTAGATTTAATTGTTTGTTGTAAGGAAAAATTTACTAACAATTAGAGTTATCTGAAAGTAGAATGAGCTGCCTGAGGTGGTCATGGATTGCTCCTCATTAGAGCTCTTCAAGCAAAGATTAGATGACCACTTGGGTGGTATGTAATAAAGGAGACTGACAATCAAGCATGGATTAGACCAAAGGGATAGTTGAGATACCTTCCTCTCTTCCTCAGAGGATCTGCAGTTTCTGTGGTATGTAGTTATGACTGACATAAGTAAGAATAAGATTAGATATTACAATTGAAAGAATAATGAGCTTGAAATTAGAAGAATAAATTTGAGGCCCCATTTTGCTACTTAATAGTTGTGTGGCCTTGGGCAAGACACCAAACCTATCTGGGCCTCAATTTTCTTCTCTATAAAATGGGGATGGATTAGGTGAACTCTAAGTTCCCTTGGAGTTATGTTCATAGTTCAGATTGACAACCGAGACAAGTACACACTTTGATTGTATGGTGTGGCCCCCAAGAAAGAAATGATGAAGAACAGTGGAACAGAATATTCTCCATTTCTATCCTGGAAGTACCTCTTGCTCTGTCCCTTCAGTGCTCTCGCTGCTGAAGACTAGAGGAACACAAAGGTCATTCTCCTTTCTATGAGCATGTGCTAGCTGAGTGGTTCAGTAACATTAATTGACACACCGAAGAATCAGATGATACTGTGATCAACATAGATCAACATAGATGTTACCTCCATGGTGAGATTGAAATCCATGTAGGCTCTTTATCCTTTGCAGCTATGCCCGTGTCCTCCTGCAGCTCCTTCATAGGTAGTTTGAACCTTTAGGTCTACAATGTCTCCCCAAGAAATCTGTCTGTTTGACTATCTAGCCATCTATCTATCTATCTATCTATCTATCTATCTATCTATCTATCTATCGGTCTATCTGATCTATCTAGATATCTCTATCATATATTTATATCTGCATAGATATATCTACGTCATAAATAGATGACGATTGATAGATGATGATGGACCAGTTCCTTGGACAGTCCATTCAGCTATATATACTACTAGTCTAAAAGCTGGAATTCATGATCCACTTGGTTTTTCCCATGTTAATTGAAACTTAAGAAATTGAAAATTGAAACGTATTAGGTCCAATCCTTTTAAATAACTAAGGATCTTGTTTAGAAAGCCTTGCAAGCAATATTCTAGAGTTAGGCAGACTCAGCACCATGCAATTCACAGCCGGGAGCATGTAGTAGCCCTCCGCCTCTGTAGAGAACCACTCTGTCTTTAGAGTTTGCACTGGACGTTGTCCAGTGCTAGAGCACTCCTTCAGTGATCCTAGGTCTCCCTTGTTTCATGTTTTACTTGTCTGTTAATATTCAGATGACGTTATTCAAAGTTATCTCTGTGACTGGACATATCAAAAAATTTTATGTTGATATGCACATTTGGTGCAGAGTTAGAAGCTTGTTTATGAACAATAAATGATAAATGTAATGTGATCTTGGGTTCTCTGCACTTTTCAGTCAACTTTTCAGAGACTGTGAAGAGGCAGTCTGATATGGAATATAATTTGCAAAAGAACAGATCTTTCCATACTTTTCTAATATTTTCATAAAGAATGCCTTTGGTACATGTTTAACTTATTCTCATAAAGATTTTATAGAAATGAAAAAGCATGTATATGAGTCAGTAATTATTGGAAGCCGTAAGTAATATCTATAATTTTTTTACATTCATTTTGTATCTTCCATGCTTTCAGGTGTCCTAGCAATCAGTCCCTGAATGCTCATAAAATTGTTTTGTCTTTAGTACACAATAAGTTGATAAATTATAATAATTCACATTTCCATACTGCTTTAAATTTCCTAAATTCATAAAATAATCTGGGAGAATTTGGATGGGTTACTAAAATTTGCTTTGTTTGTGGGAGGAAAGAAAAACTTTGTTGGAACCCATCTAAATCCACATCTTTTGACCTCTATTCCTATTGTCTTTTCACTTTGTCCCTCTAGGACTGGATATTAAGCTATTTGGTTAAGAATTGCAATACACAACAGAGGGTGAGAGAGAGTTCTTAACCAAGGGGCCAAAAGTTTTCAGGAATACAAACAAGACAGAAGACCAATAAGTCACAGTTCTGAAAAACAGTTTCTGGTTTTGATGTTGCTCTTCTGCTCTTCACCTTCCTGGTTTCCCCTTCCTTGGTTTCAGCTCCAAGCCACTTCCAAACACCTCATTTGGGGGGTGCGGGATGGTCGTGGGGGTGGGGGTGGTGTCAGTCAGTCAGAATGGCCAGTTGGCAGAGATTTTATTCATGAGAAATGTCTTGAGAAAGTCTGTGAAGGAAGAACGGTCAGAAATGAACCTATTTATGGTAACCCGGCTATGGCAATGATGTTTTCCAAGAATGTATGAGGAAAAAAACCAAAGTTTTCCTTTCTTCCCACAAACAAATTGTAGTAACCCATCCAAACTCTCCCAGATTATTTTAGGAATTTATTCTCTGCTTCTTTTAAAATACCAATTGAATTCAACTCTCCATTATGTTAATAAGTCACATCTATGTGGTATTTCCCTTCCAACAGTCCTATTATAATGTAAATAGCATCATCCCCGCTGCTTTACAGTCAGGAAGTGAAACTGAGGCTTAGAAAGGTGAGATGATTTACCCTGGTCACACTTAAGCCTGTTTTCAAAACTAGACTAAGATGCTGTATTTCTATTGAGGTCATGTGAGCACTAAGTCAGACACTGAGAGATTAGTCATTTGTTTTCTTTTCTTTTCTTTTTTTTTTAGTCATTTGTTTTCTCAGGCACCTAGGTAGGAAGTAATACCTCCCACTCATATGACACTCAGCTTTGGACAGCTGCATACTGGGTAGTTTCTTCTGTTGGTGCAGGCATAAGAAAAAACTCATGAGCATAAGTGCTAGGAGGAAACTTAGAGACTATCTTGTTCAATTCCCTTATTTTACAGATGAGGAAACTAAGGATCAGGGGTCTTGTGCTAAGATCCAAGATCACATAGATAATTGGTGGTAGAGTTAAAATTTCCCAACTCTTGGTCTAGAGCGTGAATCAAAATCTAATCACATGCCCCTACCCTGCCAAGCTCTGTTGGGCATATGCATAGTGCTTCTGGACCAAACATATACTTCTCTGCAAAGCAGAGGTATTGATTTTCTATCGTGAAAATAAATGTAGCCATTATTAAAAGGAATGTGTTTGTTTCAGTCTTCCTGGTAGTCATGGAAATGAATTACAGTCTTGGGTAAAAGGGCAACCCTCAGTCAAGGGGATGTGGTGTGGTCTAGTGGTTAGAGCAGGCGCCTCAGAGTCAAAGCTTTGGCTTCTATTTTTAGACATGTCACTGCCTCCATTGGACCACTAGGGTGTTGTGGGCCAGCCCCTCTCTTCCCCTTCCCTTCTCTCTTCTAGTCCACAAGCTAGGGAGAGGGATTTGATTTCCCCGTTCCTATTGACTAATATGGTTCTAGGTTAATCTTACTCCAGCATGGTGTAATAGGGTAAAAAAGGTTCTAGGTTCAAATCTCAACTCTGCTTTGGGCTACCTGTGTGACCTTGGGCAAATCATTTCACTTTTCAGGGCCTCAATTTCCTTATTAGTGAAATGAGGAGTCTGGATTAAAGGATCTCTGAGGTCCCTTCCAGGGATTTAGGTTCAGTGACACAAGTCTCAGTGTTTCACACTGAACCAGGGTAGTTGGGGCAGCCCATATCTGCGAAATGTATTTCTTGTGACTTCTATGTTTTTGCTTGTCTATGTTGGTATTATGAGTTCTGTATGTCAGTGATTGTATTGTTTCTCCCTCTAGAGCAGAGATTTTGCCTTTTTTTTCTTTTGTGACTTCTTTCATACCAAATTCATTTCTCTTCCCTCAGTGGGCCTAATAGATATTCCTTTACTGGGCAGTGATCATAACAATCATGCTTCCTCTTATGCTACTGACTGTGTCAAGAATACAAGTAATGAGTGATTTATATTTACTATAGAGAAAGAATAAAAGGGATATATTATGATAATAGATAGATATAATATATCTATTATTTCCCTGGATCCCATAGACACAGGTCCTTCTCTGTATCAGTCCTAGAAAGTTTAATAAGATTTCCATCAGGAGGGATCTAATTCCAAATGACAAAGTTGCTTTCAATTGTAAGTGATGAGATCTTCTCCTAATATTTCCATTGTAAGTTGATGGTAGAAGGGAGAGATTTATCTCTGAATTTTCATGTGTAGTTCTCCCCCACAGAGTGCTTGAACAGCAGGGTTTTGCACGCCCTGATTTCCCCCACAGCCCTTGACATACCATCTCCAAAGTTTAGTACTCAAGAACTACCCCACCCACCCACACCAGCTTGGGGAAGGGGTCAGGTGCCCAGAGCAAGACTATGGCTTCAGAATTCTAGGGGTATCCCCAAGGGGTAGTGAGGTTCTTCTAATGCTATGGGCTCAAATTCATATCACATGGATCCTCTTTCCTCTCCATAACATCACCCATGATTATTGCCCCAATATAATTTGCTTGCTGAAAGCTCCTAGTGAAGAATTAATATCAATTAGCTTTTATAAAGGGATATTTACTGAGAAAATAATAATAACTAACATTTATATAATACTTATTATGTATCTGGTGCTTTACAATGATTATCTTATTTGATCCTCGTGGGAGCTAGGTGCTATTATTATTTCCATTTTACAGTTGAGGGAAGTAAACAGAAGTTAAGTGATTTGCCCAAAATCACATAGCTAGTAAGTGCCTAAGACTGGGTTTGAACTCAGGTCTTCAAGAACTTAGCATTCTATTGACCATACCACCTGGCTGCCAACCATATAGCAGGAATCAAAGTATAACTACACCCAAAACTGGTGGGGGTGGGGGAGAGTTTGGAGGGCGGGGGAAGCTTTCCCTTTAAACATCCATGGAGTCCCCAAGCACGGTAGACTCAACTTCAAATGAAGAATTCTAAATATTGACCCCACTGAGTTAATTTCTGTTTGTGGCATAACTGATGCTCTCTTGCCTGCATCGCAAATGATAGATTCAGTGCTGGGCTGGATTGTTCCTCCTCCTCTTCAAGGCTGGCTGGCTCCTTCCTAGGCATGACCACTGTGGCTAGAGTAATCTCTGTCATGGTCTTTTCTCTCCAGACCTCTGATGGCTCCCAATCTTTCAGCATCTTATAAGCCCTGATCCAAAGGAAAGAAGACACAGACAGAGGCTTATAATGCACCCATTCATTGACCTAGTGTGGGAAACATTCCTGCTTCTGCCCCCAGTCCTCTGGAGCAAGTTACCTATACCTCATAACCAGCAGGAATGAATAAATTCAAATTTCTCTACCAAAGACTATTATATGCACACACATTTACACAGCTAAAAATATTTTTTCTTCATTTTTATACAGTTAAAGAAACAAGAGGAGCTAGAACGCAGGTGTCCTAATTTCCAGGCCAGTGTGCTTTTCACCACAATCCATTGCTTCCCTCTCCTGAATCGAGACAGTTCTCTGACACAGGTCCTGTTTCTCCCCAGCAGTAAGCCAGCTAGTGGTACAGATGATCTGTTCCTTTCAGAGATCTTCATCATTGATCCTGTGCTCTGTGGCCACAGTAATTATGTCATCATTCCACACCAGTTGTTAAGATGCCCTAAATGAATGGGTCAGCCTTGTGGCAGTCCAGTCTAATTAGGTCTAGAGAACTTGAATTTAGATGTAACAAAATTAGTGGTCACAATTATCGTACTGAGTGCTTGAAATTAGTTATGAGAAAGGAGAAAGTTATGAGAAAGCACATGCTCTGTTTGAAGACAAGGGATTGGACCAATTGACCTCTTGTATGTCCCACAGGATTGTAAACTCTTTGAAAGCAATGATCATATCTTATATATCTCTATAGCTCTCATCATCTCATATCACTGTGCATTGCAGAAAGTGGAACCTTACTAAATATTATTTCAATGAATAAAGTTCCTTTTCAGGGCTTTTATTTATCAATTCCATGAAAGATATCACTCCAAACAAATATAAATTCAGACCTGCTGCCTTTACTTTTTACTAGAATGAGAAGGAATATAGTTCTCATTTTGGATTAGTTTCAAAATGAGGTAGTCCATATAGCTTTCAGAAATTTCACAGAAATAAAGGGAATCTCTTTAGTGATTTGGGATTTTGGCAAAAGTGCAAGTAATTAAAAATAGACAGAATTACAGGAGGAAATAGCCACCTATATCATATGATTTGAGGGGACTTTTCTAAAAAATAATATTTTCTTTACCTGTTGGTGTCCTTCCATGAAATTCTCAACAGTAGTTAAACATTTGAGGCTTTATGTAAGTCAGTTACTAAGCTGCATATATAATCAGGAAAGGAACCTAGAACATGATAACAAGCTAAAAAAAAAAGCCTTGCTTTGAATTAGTTTGTTCCTTCCTAATAAAATATCAGAGCCTAGAGATATGGGAAGGTAAGCTTTAATAGAGAAAAGGATTGGTAGGAGGAGAATGTCAGCAAGAATGGATAGTGTCTAGATTAGTGAGTGGTTGTAATGAGGGACCAAGAGTACTGATTGAGTAGAGATAGGATTTCTCTTTTATTTGGCCCAGTTCTTTTGATTTGCTTAGAACAGAGAAGCATTAGGAAAGGAAGGTAGACAGTAGTTCCTTTTCCATTTGAGGAAGTAGAACCTTTGTAATACCTGGGGAATACCTCCAGTGAAGGGACTAGAGTAAGAAATGAGAACTAAAATGAGTTTTGAATTATAATTTAAATGAGAATTGACCTGGGAGAAAAAAGAGAAAGGAGAGAAATTAGAATAGTAGACATAATTTCAGCTTGGACATCTACTACTTTTTGATGTAGTTTAGTTGATTGACAATGGCTCCTACCCACATGAGTGAAAGGGATGTCGCTCTTTCTTTCCTAAGAGAAGCTTACTAAGCATGGTGTCTCACCAACAAGGAATAGGAGAAGACAAAAATTTAGCTGAAGATTGTGATTGAGATTTAAGAAAGAGCTGAAAGACATTAAGGTGAACTGCTTTTTGGAGGGAAGTAAAGGAGCTCTTCCTGCTGGGGAGAGGCTTGCTAACCACAGCATTCCTAGTAGATGGTAGATAGGAGTATTGGTAGCCCTGAAGATAGTCTGGTAGCTGCAGAATTAGCTACATCAGAGAAGTTATGCCTATCAGGGAGCTATGGAGAGTGATGCTCAGAAGAAAACAGAAGAAAGAAAACTATTATGAAATCACCAGAAGGTATCACCCCATGTACCACTAGTGGTATGAATTATCCTTCCATGTGTACCCTCACATGTGTACCATGTGTAGTCACACTAGTTCCTCATGTACATACATAACCCACATATAACTAAGATTATATGTATTTATACATGAGAGTGAGTTTCTGATATATATCAGAATTCTATTCTTACTTTTATTGTTATGCTATTATTTCACTAAATCCCCTCTCTTTGAACTAAGTTCATCCTCTGATTGATTAGTCAAAGTAAAAACATTGTTTGGGGTTTGTGAGCTATGGTTTGGAGAAGATATGGGCCTAGAAACTGGGGTGACTTTCGGGGTCCTAAGGATGAAGGAGATGCAGATATAAAACCCAGGCAGGAAGGGGTAAAAATATCAAGCTGCTGGAACAGAGAGGGCAGCAAACAATTAAGACTTGGCACAAGAATAACAGCAGGAAATAGCAGGTCTGGGCTGGCAGAAAGGCAGGAACCCATCGGGCAGAGACACCTTGGTTTTAAAAAAAAGAGTAAAGGAGTTTTGCTGAATATTATAGACCATGCAAATCCAGGATCATAAAACAACATGGAATTTAATGTAGTAAAAAAAAGAACTATTCACTCAACATGCTCTGCTCCTCATCCATACAACTTGGTTCAGTTTCAGCCCAGATCAAGGTAGGCACTAGGGTTTACTGTAGCCCAAAGGAGTTCCAGTAGACTTGGGGCATCTCTTTCTACCAAGAAAGATTCAGAACTACTCTAACCCTTTCCTAAAGTATGTTTGATCTATCACTGGCACCCTCTTTTCCTCATCACCAGTTTACTGTGTCCTACCTAAGTCTGGAGCCTCACCTCTAGGTCTAGAATCCTCCCCCCTGTCCCAAGACTGGATCCAACTGGGATCCAAAAAAAGGGGACTATGGGATGTGTGGATTAAAAAAACAAAACACCCTTTGCTCTCACAATATTCTTTTTTTGTGTAGCGTGACCACCTGGAGGGAGAGGGAAGGAAGGAATTCTTGCTGTAATAAACAGCTCAGACCAATTTGCACCATAGCCCCAACTCCATAATTCTTTTCATTATGCTTTACAGAGTCATAAACAAGATTTCTGCTGCTCTTGTAAAAAGTCACAAATAAAATTTCATACAGCCTGAGACAGAGACACAGTCAGAGGCAAAGAAGGTAGAAGAAGACAGTGAGAAAGACTGAGACAGAGACAAAGAGACAGAGAGAGACAGAGAGAGACACACACACAGAGGCAGAGAAGAGAGACAGACATGGAGAGATAGAGGCAGACAGAGAGACAGGATAGAGAAAGGGGATGAAGTGAGATAGAGACAGAGAAATAGAACGAGCCAGACAGAAAGAAGGAACATAGATTCTTGAAGATGGAGAAACCATTCATTGACATTGAATGTTTTTTTTTTAACAGACAAACAAGCCCCTCTTCTCTTCTGTTTGGTTGGAGAGCTAAAGTGCAAACTTGGCTAAAAGGAAAAAAAGAAATTGTTTGTTTTCTTTTACCCAGAAACACCCTCTCCCCTTCCCCCCCACCTCCATCCCATGTTTTTTTTGCAGTTTAGTCTGAGAGACTTCAGTTCCTTTTCAATGTTACGCATCAAGGGATGCCAGCTTACTTGGGTTGTGTTGCTGCAAATGCCTATTTCAGCTGCCACATTTAATTTTCATGCCCTTAGGGCCTCCTGTCTTCCTTCTGATTCTCTTTAAGTGAATAAAAATAATGAAGAAACATATAACATATGACCCCGATTCCCATGTTCTATTTCTCCCTCACAAATATCTTTAGGCCCCTGTCTTATCCCATCTGTTTTTATAAAGCAGAGATCAAACAGAAAAGGGAAAGGAAGTGATGGGGAGGAGAGACCTTATCTTTCTCCATAGATCTTATTTTTCTGTAATGACTGTGATTCTGATATCCTAGAAAGACAAAGACCGAGAGTGCACATAAGTCATTGCATAAGAGGATTTAGAATTGGAAGTAAAGGTCTTAGGTGGCAGTTAGTTCTGTGTATCTTTTTTTAAAAAATCATCTAACTATGAAAACTGCAGTTTGAAGGAAAGAATTCAGCTAAAATGGGAAACCTGGGTTGCATAACTTGCTGTAGTTGACCTTTTGGCCTCATTAATGAGTTATAGTTCTTACAACTGGAGAGCTTGGGGACAGTACCACCATAAGAGCTCTGATTCTCAAAGCAGAATGAGTGGGCCACCAATATGTCTCCTGCTTTTCTCCTCTCCTCAGTGCCCCTAAAATTGTGGAGAGGAGTTCCATAGTTATCCTCAGAAGCTGTGAGCCAATTCCAGGTCTCGGTGGCATGATGAGTACATGGCAACTACTTCAGCTACATTGAAACAAGAGGGCTTTGAGAAAGCCAACAGCACCAAACTCAGCAGTTCCCCTAAAGAAACAGAAGATGCTTGTTCTGCCCCCTGAATTTCCACTGAGGTGACCGCAGGCCCTGACTATTGACTTGGGAACTGGTGTCTTTCTTCCTCAAAGACTGTGCAAGGTCCATAGAAGGAGAGAAAAGGTCCTTTTCTTTCTGCAAAACCTCAGAGGATGGACCTCTGGTTAGAGGGAAGAGTCAGGCTTCCTGAATCTATGGGGAAGGGCTCTCCAGTGCGTGTGTGTGTGTGTGTGTGTGTACATATATTTTTTAATATATATTATATATTATAAATATATTTATATATACACATACAAATATATGCATGCATGTTTATATACATATATGTGTGCATATGCATGCATGTATATATACGTGTGTGTATATATATATATATATAAGGATTTGAAAATAACTGACTTCACTGTTAAGAAATTCTGCAAATCGTCATGTACTTTTCACAGATTTGAGACTTGTGGTTTTAATCCAAAGATGATCTGTTTTATTTTCCCTATATCAGCACTTCCTAGAAAAGTTAGAAGCCTATGTTATGGATAAGCAGCAGCTCTGAATACTTATATACCACCACTGCCCACCTCTTACCTAACAAATAGTTTCTGAGATGTCAGATTGTTTTTGCTTCAAGTTGGGCTTTGAAATAGGATCTTTCCTAGCAGAGGTTTAAGAGTGCTGAGCAAATTACATAATGCCATGTATCTGTGAAGATGGGAGAGTGGAGGAAATGGTAAGATTCAATTGTTTTATTTATTTATTTTCAAAATTCAATTCAACAAATATTTGAGAACTTAATCCATGTGAAGCAGTCTGTGCTAGTCACTGGAGGAGGTTCAAATTTTAGAAATGATAAAAGTTCCTGCCCTCCTGAAGTTTACAATTCTAAAAGGAGAGATGATACACACAACCGTGTATTGCGTGTGTGATGAATACACACAATATACACACATCATGACACAAAGTGATACCCAAGAACATCAGAGGGCTACAAAGAAAGCGCTATGTGAGGTCAGGGGAAAGGTCGTTCCTGACTAGGGAATCAGGAAAGACTTCAAAGAGAAGATATTTAAAATGGACTTTTTAAGAAGGGGATGGATTTCATCAGGAGAGGGCATGGGAGAGTGTTCTAGGCATCGTGGACAGTGTAAGTAAATGCTTAGTATAGCATACATACACACACACACACACACACGCAGAGCAATCCCCTGAACACTGTGTAATTATCATAATCAAACTTGGCCCCAAAGAAAAGAAGATTAAAATGTTCCTCTGACCTTTCTTTGCAGAGGCAAAGGACTGTGGGTATGGCACATTGCATATCCTGTCAGACTCAATTGATGAGTTGTTCAATTTTGCTGAATGTCTTTTCCTTCTTTTTTTTAATTCTTTGTTATAAAATGTGGCTCTCTGGGTAAGGAAATGGAGAGATATATTTGAAAGTAAAGGTGATATAAAAAGCAAGAGATACCAATAAAAAATTTTAAAAAACTTTCAGAACCTTAAAAGACCTGCAATTTCATTAGTACGATATACTACCAGGCATTTATTAAGCATTTACTAAGTTTACTAGGCACTGTTCTAAGCTCTGGGAATGCAAATACAAGCAGAAAAAAAAAAGATAGTACCTGCCCTCAAGAAATTTCCATTCTAATGCTAAGGGAAGTTAAAAGCAATGGGTATTTTTGTAGTGCCAATTCTGTGCCAGGTTCTGTTCTTAGCACTTTTTACAGATTATCTCATTTGATTTAATGGGTTCACAATGCATAAAAGGAAACTGAAATGTGGGAAGCTGGGAGGTAGGTGGAAAATGCAAGTACTCTGTGTAGGGGCACAGCAGAGAGTTTAGAATTAGGAGTACAGCCTGAAGAAGAATAATGAAGACATGGCTGGCCTAAGCATCTTCTTTAAAACGGAGTTTCCAGGAGGAGCCAACATTCAGAGGAAGAGGCTACAGGGAGCAGAAGGTACTTCCAGCGTGTGAAGTTCAGGAACTGAACGAGCTTCCAAGGTCATGAGTTTTCTCTAACATGGTAGAGAAAGTCTAGGAAGCTCAGAGTGAACTCTGGAGACAAATAAAACAGCAGAGAAAGGATAATCTAATGAAGGAGTTCTTAGCCTCGTACCCAGAGTATTTCATGGATAGTTTTCAGAGGTTCTATGGACTTGAATCAGAAAAAAAAAATGACATCTTTATTTTCACTAACATCTAATTGAAATTTAGCATTTCCTTCAATCAAAAATATCATTCTGTTAAGGAGTCCTTAGGCTTCACCAAACTGCCAAAGGGTGGTATGCATCGAAGGGTACAGGAACCAAAACAGCTTGGGATCTGTGTCACTTTCAACAAGTCACACAACTTCTCTGCACCTTGGTTTCCTCAACTGTAAAATGAATGAATAAAAAAGGATTTGTTAATTACTATGTGCAAAGCACTATGGTAAATACTGGGAATAGAAATAAAAAAGTGAGAGTTTCTGTCAGGGTTCTCTTTCAGAGTACCTTAACTTACCAGGAGGAGTAACCGGTTACACACCTAACTAATTGACGCTAGCGTACCTTTTAGGACAGAAGAGTAACGGCTCTGAGGTCCAAACAGAAAAGTTTGTTAAGATCTCCCTATAGGGAAGCCTTAAAGCCATATCCTAAGGCAGTCTTCAAAGATAGCTCCAAGGCTTAGTTCTTACATATTCCCCAGATCCACCTACCACACGTGACAGAGTGCAGCTGAACAGAATTGTGAGAGGGGGAGTGCAGTCACAAGGGTATGAAGGCCCCAGGGTGTGGAGACGCCAATCAGGAACAGCAGGTATCCCCATGCTAGAGAATCTTGAGCAATGCAATATCCCCTGGCTGGGAGCGGTGCAATATGCTCTGACCTCCACATGACCCAACTAATTCCCAGGCCTCAAACACATCCCTGTGCCATGACACAACTGCTTGCCATCTTGCATATATTTTCTGAACCTCACAAGTTTCTTCCTTTAAGGAGTTCACAGATAGGAGGTTTCAGCTTTAAGTCAGATAAAAAGAGCTAGTGGTGATTAGAGTGCAGAGTAACACAGATGGTAATGCATCTTCTTTAGCGTTATTTATGTTTTTAAAAAATCACCATCAATAGAACACCAGTCCTGGAGTCAGGATGACCTGAGTTCAAATCCGGACTCAGACACTGAACACTTACTAGCTCTGTGACCTTGGGCAAGTCACTTAACCCCAATTGCCCTCCAAAAAGCCAAAAAAAAAACCACCCCAACCCATCAGCAGCAGTCCCAACATAATCATTGTTCATATAGTTCTTTAAGGTTTACAAAGCCACTTTTCAGTGCCAAGGACTTTGGTGGCAAGACTTGCTTTTTTTGGTTCTTCAATAGTGCATCCATAAAACTTGTTCCCCTGGATTAGGATTAGGTTGGAAGCAAAGGTAGTGCTCTGTGGACTGAGCAGGAGTGCTATTCCCAGGGCTCTTGGGCATGCCTATTGTTGGCATGTGGTCATTAAGCAGCTGGCATTGTGCTGTTGTGGCAGGGATAGTGGGTCCCTTCACAATTGATGCTTCTCTCCATGATGACTGTGGGGGTCAGGCCGGAAGAAGGGTCAATGGTCCCCAAGGTGGTGGTCAAGGAATACTATTCCTGGGATTCTTGGATATAAGATTCTGGCTTGTCTCCACCTGAGTCTTAGGGAAAGTATTAGTCAAGATGGTAGTAATGGTTTGAGCCACCTGGCACATAATACCCCATGTATCTCCCTCAGAACACCTTATTGCTCTAGGCAAGCTGGCCTGCCTCTATTGGTGCTCCTCAGTTGCTAGTTGGCTATGGAGTTTAGACAGGAAGAAGAGCTTGTGGTCATAAAGGTGCAGGGATCTTAGGATGACTATCCCAGGCTATCTCTACCTAGGTGTCTCTAAAGTGTAATAAAAGGGGAAAGGTTAACCAGATGACTTCTAACGACTCTTCCAGCCCTAAAATGAACTTATGATCATGGCAATTGTGGTAGCCATGGACTGTTTTGTCAAAGTCAGGAGCAGATCCTAAGAGGAGGGTGGAAGGAGGCTTCTTTTTGGGGCCATAACTAGGAATTCTGGGGAAAATTCATTTGAGCTGGATATTAGTGTCAGTCCTATGGCTATGGAGAAACTAACTTTAAGACATTGTCTTGTGGCAAAGGAGATGCCAGGCTGTCTCTCACTGAGCAGGAGAATATCCAGGGCACAATAGCTAATGTTCACATAGTACTTTGGGGTTTGCAAAGCACCTTAAATATATTCTCTCATTTGATCCTCACAAAAACCTTATGGGGCAGATGTTATTGTTACTTCCAATCTACACGCAAGGAAACAGACTGACAGAGGTTAAGTGACTCTAGTATCTAAGGTTCAATTTTAATTCAGGTCTTCCTGATCCCAAGTCTTGTGCCTCATCAATTTTACCACCTGGCATCCACTGTGACAGGTGCAGGTCCCCAAAGTGGTCTGCTCCATTTGGGCACATTTACACCATTATAGAGGGTGAAACCTCTAAGAAGTACAGCCCATGCCCCTGCATCAGGATGACCTATTCCTGATCTTCCTACCCCTAGGAGGAGGTAGAAGTGGCAGGCAGGGAAAGTGAGCCCCAGGAGAGAAGTGGCTTGGAGATAGGACAGGGTGGGGAGAGGAGTGGGGTGGAGAATTCTGCTCTGAAGCAGAGGACAGGGAACCACCAAAAAGAGGGTTTTGACACATGATGGACTTTCTAAATGCTTTCATCTTGTGGTGGTCTGCTATGTTCCCACCTTGGTCCTATATGTATAAATAGGTTCCTGATTTATTTTAAAACCACAGATTCCTGAAAACAAGAAAAAAGTCAACCATGGGAATCAAAAGGGAATCCTTTGAGAGTTGGTTAATGAGATCTACTAGGAGTTCAGCAATGGAATTTGGCTCTTTGGGAATATACTCTCTTCCTGACTCTACCTGAGGCATTCTCCCTGGAGGAAGTATCAGAATCCAGGCCACTCACAATTTATTTTTAAATACTGGCACATAACATTCAGGAAATTCCTTTGTCAGCGTGGAGTATGGCAACATATGAAAATAAATTTAATGCAAAGGACATTTATTCCTTCAACCAGTTATTTATTGCATACCTAAGTATTTATTTAACACTGAAATACCATGAAAGATTAAAAAAGGAAAAAAAAAACATATTCCTTGATTATAATAGTCTTTTTAAAACTTTAATTTGATATTTTATTTTCCCAATTACATGTAAAAACAATTTTAATATTCTTTTTTTCAAATTTTGAGTTCCAAATACTCTACTTCTTCCCTACCATTGAGAAGGCAAGCTCTTTGACATAGGTGATGTACATGTAATCATGTAAAACACATTTCCATACAAGTTATGCTCTGAAAGAAAACAAAGAAAAACCAAGAAAAATAAAATAAAGAAAGACAAAATAAAAATTACATATCTTCAATATGTATTTTATTTTGACAGTCTTGTCATCTTGTTAGAGAGACAAGACATATACATGTGAAAAAACTAGAGTATAGTACTGTGGTAACATGAACTAGTGTTAGCCTCTTCAGAACAAGGGCTGTGAAAGGTAGATACTGTGTGTATCCCTTACTCGTAGAATTATGCCTATTCTTTTTTTCCTTTAAATTTTTTTTGGGGGGTAATTGGGGTTAAGTGACTTGTCCAAGGTCACATGGCTAGTTTGTGTGTGTGCATGTGTACGTGCGTGCATGTGTGCATGTGTGTGTGCGTGCATGTGCATGCGTGCGTGTGTGTGTGTGTGTGTGTGTGTGTGTGTGTGTGAAATGTCTGAAGCTGGATTTGAACTCAGGTTCTCCTGACTCCAGGGCCGGTGCTCTATTCAATGAGCTACCTAGTAGCCCACTTTTAAAATGTTTTAATGCTTTTTTCGTTTCATCTTTGCTATATCCTAAGGCATTTCCGATAATAAAACTCCCTCTTTAATAAATGTACTTAACTTTAAAAAAATCAAGATATTGTCCGTATCTGAAAACATATACCTCATTCTGTACCTGCAGTCTACCACCTGTCTCCCAAAAGGTGGGAAGGATGCTTCACCATTAGTTCTCTGAAGCCATAACTTGAAATTATCTAGCGGCCACAGGTGTGCTGGACTGTCCACAATCTTGGGTGGTTCCACTTCTCAGTTAAGTCTAGTAGAGTAGCTCTTGCCCATTCACTGGATAGCATTCATTATCAGACTGAGTAGATGGGTTCCCTATCAGTCAATGTTCCTGCATTTCTAATCAGGGATTATGCAACATTCTAAAACCGAGTCTGGAATACACCTGAGGTGCAATTTTTTTTTTATATGACTATGGGATTAGGCTGTGGGTTATTAGGAATTTGGGACTAGAAGGGATAAGAGAAACAGGTATGTTCAAGGGAATACAGATGTATAAAATTCTGTAGAACAACTCAGTGACTCATCCTCCTGAGTTCAAATTCAGCCTCAGATATTTACTAGCTGAGTGACCCTGGGCGAGTCACTTAACCCTGTTTGCCTCAGTTTACTCATCTGCAAAAATGAGTTGGAGAAGGAAATGGCAAACCACTCCAGCATGTTTGACAAGAAAACCCTAAATAAAGTCATGAAGAGTCAGACACAACTGAAATGACTGAACGACAAAATGAGGGAGCGTAACTGGATGGACTCCCAGATCCTGTCTTCCTCAGATCCGGGTCCCATTTTGCAGCTTACATTTGTTGTCAATGCTATTAATAAAGTCACTAGCATGCGGATAGTTTGTGATGAGTCTTAGCTTTCAGCCTCTGTATGAAAAATAATTAAAATTCTGCCTTACCTTGGTAACAGAAGGGGGTAAAGTAGGAGATCCAAAGGTACCATGTATCATGAGTACGTGCATGTTGCATAATGATCACTGAGGAAATTCAAAGTAATATCACAGGTTGGATATGTCAATCCTGGTTTATCAGGAAAATTTTTGTGAAAGATGTGAATCTTCAGCCAGGTCCTGAAGGAAGCATACATCTGAGGAAAATATAAGAAGACCCGTTTTATCATCTCCCAGAAATCAGTCAATGAACATTTATTAAGCACTTACACTGTGCCAGACAAAATCTCAGTTGCTGGGAATAAAAAGGTTCTTGTTGTTCAGTCATGTCTGACTCTTTGTGACCCCATTGGGGGCTTTCTTAGCAAAGATATTGGAGTGGCTTGCCATTTCCTTCTCCAGCTCATTTTGCAGATGAAGAAACTGAGGCAAACGGGGTAAAGTGACTTGCCCAAGGTCACACAACTATTAAGTGTCTGGACCAGATTTTAACTCAGAAGATGAGTCTTTCTGACTTTGGGTCCAGCACTTTAGCCAATGCACTATCTAGCTGCCCATAGGGATGAAAAGACGAAGCTGAAAAAGTTCTTGCCCTCAAGGATCTGACAAGGAGGGCATCATGGGACTATATTCAGAAAAATAGAAGATACAAGATCATTTGGGGGAGAAGGTACTTGTAGCTGGCAGGATCAAGAAAGATTTCTTGTAGAAAATGGAACTTGAACTAAACCTGGAAGGAAGGTAGAGATTCTAAGAGGTGGAGGTGTGGCAAGAGGGCACTGTAGGCATGGAGCACAGCCTGGGCAAAGGGAAAGAAGATGAGGATCATGTTTCATGTATGAGTAATAACAATAAGGCCTATTTGGCAGGACCATAGTTGCATAAAGGGGAGTAATATGCAATAATGCTGCCAAGGTAGGTTGGAGTGAGGTTATAAAGGGATTTAAATGCAAACAGAGTTTAGATATGATGCTAGACATGCCACGCTCCATCCCACCTGTGTACTAGTGCTGATTCTCCACTTGTATAAACACCAGTCGCTCCTAGCAGGTAGCCTCCCTCTCCCAAAGCTCCTCCCTCAGCCTGCCCACATTGCTCTCCATTCTTCTTGAAACTCCTACTGCTCTCATTCTAGGCAGGACCATGCCCCCTGAACATCTCATTTTTCTCTAATTATTTCATGTTCTTTAGTTCCATCTCCCCAGCTATAAGCCCCCTGAGGGCAGAGAGCAAGTCTAGCCTTCTGTATTATCTGGATCTTTAGCTTGAACTCAGTATTTAATTACTGTGTTTCAATATAATTGGTCTCTTTTATATTTCTATGTATTTTATGAATACAAACATTCTGCAAAAGGGTCTAGGGCCCTTGCTAGAGTGCCAAAGGCACCCATGACACAAAGGAGATTAAACATCCCAGCTTCAGAGTAATAAATACTTGTTGAGTAGTAAGTGGAAAATCTCCCATCTTGTCCTATTGGAAACAATTTTGCTTTAACACTAGATATCACATCAATGATTTCCATCATATCATGCTTCACCTGGAGCGCATTCTTCCCATTTCTTGGCCCTTCTCTGGTCATCAGCCATTCTGCCTTATAATTCTTAATGGTTAGACTGTATTCTCTCCCCACACACCAGGTGATAAGCATCGTTAACTTGCCAAGTGAAAGGACTTATAGAAGAATTGTCACATTGTTCTGAGAGGTTACAAGACATTCATGAAAGCGACGAATAAGCTAGTTTTAGTACACGTTTCATAAATATTTGTTTAAGCTGTGGTGAAAGCCAAAGTGAGGGCCTGCAGCTGTGTCCTCAGTGTGGGAAGGACAGTGAGTTGGCCCCTGATTTCCTCTACAATATCATCAGCACCATCACTTCAAGCATAATTAACTCTTGATTATTTATTCAGGTGCTAATAATCATGGAGATGGGTTGGCCAGATTCTTTGGTCTAACTTAGTTTCTTCTTGCTGTCAACCTATCTCCGAATCACTCTGGCTCTCATTGATTGGCCAACAATAGGTCCCAGGTCAAGTCCTACTGGGACATTGCTTGGGCCCCTGATTGGCTCAGAATGAACATAAATAGCAATTGTTTCTGTTTTGGCCTGAAACCCTGAGGGTCTTCCCCTTCCAGATTGTTTTTTTTAATTCGTTTATTTATTTTTAATTTTTGACTGGTAAAGAGACCATTCTTTGCCTCAATTCTTATTAAGCCTTAATCACTGAACGGGCATTGCCTCAGTCAGACTGAGACCTGTTAAAGACAGACATTAACTTGAAAAGGCCAAAGTCCCCCACTGCATTCTGGGTCATCTCCAATTGTTCTGATCTATATCTTGCCACTGGACCCAAGTGGCTCCAGAGGAGAAAGTGAGGCTAGTGACTTTGCACAGTCCTTCCTCACTTAAATCCAGTTCACTTGCATGTCATAGCGTCACCTCCCTGATGTCATGGTCCTCTTCAAGAACAAAGGACAAGCAGCAGCAGCAGCATTTCTTTAAGGGGGTAGTATGGTGTCAGGGAAAACATATTGGATATGAAGTCACAAGATATGAGGTCAAGTTCCAGTTCTGAAACTTACTTGCTGTGTTACGTTGGGCAGCTCGGTCTTAGTGGGTAAGGCACTGGGCTTGGAATCAGGAAGACTTGTCTTCATGAATTCAAATTTGACCTCAGACTCTTAGAAGTTGTGTGACCCTGGACAAGTCACTTCACCCTCTTTGCTTCAGTTTCTTCTTCTGTAAAACCAACTGAAGAAAGAAATGGTAAACCACCCCAGTATCTTTGCCAAGAAAACTTCGAAATGGGGCTGTGACTAGTTGGATGTGATTGAAAGAACCAAACAACAATGACCTTGGACAAATCACTTTTATGAGCCTTAGGCTTCTCATCTATAAAATGGATATATCTTTCAAACCTACTCCTCCTCCTAACTTCTCAGTCTCCGTGGAGGGCACCACCATTATTCCAGTCACCCACGTTCACAACCTGGGGGTCGTCCTTGACTCTTCACTCTCACTCACCCCTCCCCTCCCCTTGCTGTCAGTATCCGTCCATCGATGTCTTTTTTGTGTTGTTATTGAATCCGTTTCCTTAACATTGTTCACATCTGTTCTATTCTCTCTACTCAGACTATCGCTACCCTGGTCCAGCCTAGTCCTTCTTGCATGGACTTTTGTATTGGTCTCCTCATTGGTTTCCTTGACTCGGTTTCTTCTCTCTCCAATACTTGCTACACATTGCTAGCAAACTGATGTTCCTAAAGTGAGGGTTTGATTATGTCTCTCCTCTAATTGAGAAGCTTCAGTGGTACCCTGTTGCCTTTAGAATAAGAGGTAGACCCCTCTATTTGGCATCAAAAGTCCTTCACAGTTTGATCGCAGCCTTTCTGTCCAGGCTGTGACATTTTACTCACAGTTGTATAATCTATGTGCTAGCCAAGTTACTTCTCAAACTTTTTAGTCTGGGGATCCTTTTACATTTTCTTTTTTCTTTTTTTTTTGGAGGGGGGAAGGCAGGGCAATTGGGCTCATGTGACTTGCCCAAGGTCACAGGGCTAGTAAGTGTTAAGTATCTGAGGCTGGATTTGAACTCTGGTCCTCCTGACTCCAGGGCCGGTGCTCTATTCACTCTTTTCACTCTATAGCCCTGTGACCTTGGGCAAGTCACTTAACCCCAACTGCCCTCCCAAAAAGCAAATAAATAAATAAATAAATAAAGTTTTAAAAAAAGAATACTGAGAATCCAAAAGAACTTTCGTTTAGGTGGGTTGTTTCTGTCTCTATCAACCATATTCAAAATTAAAACTGATCATTTAAAATAGTTATTAATTCATTAAAAACAATCCATTAAATGTTAAGTAACATGTTTTGTGAGAAAAAAACAACTACTATATTTTTCAAGACAAAAAACTAGTAAGAAGAGTAGCATTATCTTACATATTTTTGCAAATCTCTTTAGTATCTTACTTAATAGAATACTGTAGCATTCTCATATCTGCTTCTGCTTTCCATCTATTGTGCTGTATTGTTTTGGTAGAAGTATGTGAAAAAAAATCAAGCCTCACACAAATAGGTAGTTAGAAAAGGGAAGAGTGTTTCAAAAGGCAAATAGCGTCTTAGTATTATTAGGAAAAATAAGTTTGGTCTTGCATACCCTTGGAAGGGTCTTGGACTCACCCTGACCCCCCTGCCCCTTTCCTACATCTTAAAAACCACTGATTTAGCCAATCTACCATACTTGCTGTTTCCCATATACAATATTCCATCTTGGTCTCCTTCTATAGAGTTAGTTAGGTAGTACAATGGATAAAATACTAGACCTAGACTCAGTAAGACCTGAATTCAAATTCAACCTTAGGCTAGCTTTGTGACCCTGGGCAAGTTGCTTATGTCAGTTCCCTCAACTACAAAATGAATATAATAATAGTACTACCTTCCAGGATTGTTGTGAGGATTGAATGAGATAATATCTGTAAAGTACTTAGCATAGTGCTTGTCACATAGTAGGAGTTTAATGGGTCCTATTTCCTTCCTTCTTTCCTTTCCTGCCTTTGCATAGACTCTGTTCCATTCCTATTATGTTCTTCCTTCTCACCTCCGTCTCTTAAAACCTCTAATTCCCTTCACAAGGGAGATCAGTTGCCTTCTCCTCCAAGAGGACTTCCCTGATTTCCCCAGCTATTACTCCCCAACCCCTTCACTGTCCATTTATCTTGTATACAACCTGAATTTACCCATCTGTTAACATGTTGCTAGTAGTATGTAAGCCTTGTGCATAACTGGTGTTTAGCAAATGTTTGAAGGATGGAAAAATTAATTCCTTTCTGAAAGAGGATCCATCTTCAACTGAATAGTGCTTCCATAGAAGAGGTTCAGATCTTGACAAGGAATGTGTTTGTAGGGGCTACTTTCAAATCACTATCCTTATCATAAAAACAGCAACTTCAGTGGCCAAATTCCAGAAGCCCTTCAGGAACAGGTTGAGGGCTATTTAATATAGCAAAGGGGGAAAAAAATTGCATCTTCTCCCTTGTGCAAGAACCCTAGAAAGACTTCACAATTTTTGGTTTCTTTCTTAGTTGAAGAAAAATGGACTTCTTGATTTAATTTAATGCTTCTTAATTTAGGATCAGTTGCAAGAAAGCATGGCTCAGGCTGCAATTCCTGGAAGCAAGGAGTATTTTTGGCGATGGGAACTTCCGCAAACTCATTAGCCAAACTGGAAATCCTGATGTGGGTTTCCACACTAGAGAAGTCAGCTGCATTTTAATTAACTTGAATTAGTTTGTCACTTCAATTATACTTTGTCTTTTTAATGGAGTTACTGATTCATGAAATCATGAGAATTTTTAAAAAATCAATTTCTAGCTTCCTTGTGCCTATGGGATATCCAGATGGTATAAGCTAGACAGAGTTATTTCCCTTTATAGGTGAGGAAATTAAAAATCAAGAGAGGTGAAAAAACGTACCCAAAGTACACAGCTGGTAAATGTCACATCTGGGATTCAAACCCAAGTCTCTCTTGACTCTAACGCCAGTATTCTTTACACAGTGATTTAGTGGAAATGGAAGTTCGTGTAAATAGCATTAAATAGAATTTATCCTTGTAGTTTAAAAAGAAAACTCTCTTTGTGTGGGGGAGGGAGGGAGGGAACTGTGATAAGCACACATACTGAATTGTTTAGTGATGAGAACGCTGGCTTCTAGGAATCAGAAAGCCCAGATTCTAGTTTTTGATTTGTCCCTGACCTGTTGTATGACATTGGCAGCTCAATTAGGCTCTCTGGGGCCTCAATTTCTTCATCTGTAACATGAATAAATCAGACTGACTGATCATTTCCATCTCTTCCAGCTCTTAATTTTTTGCGATTCTGTGGTTAGCTGGAGATGTTTAAAGAGGTACAGTTCCTGGCATTGCAGTGTGATTGTTCTGCTAAGCATTTCATACTTATCTTTATGAGTAGCGGAAGTCAGTGTTCAGGGGATAACATTAGGGTTTTGCAATATTCTAATGTAAGCCTCACAAGAAATATTTCAATACATGAAAGTAATGGGAATGAGAAATGCACGGAGCTGTCCTGACGACTTCCAGTACTAAAGGACTTAGATCCTTTGGTAATTATGAAGCAGTCATCTTATCCACCACTGAGAAGAGAGAACCACTGACTCAGTGAATCTTTAAAAGAGAGTAGCCTGTCTTCCATTGCTCTCTGCTCTTCCAAGCTGTAGATCATATCAGGCCTATTCGAGTCTATCCTTGGAGGGTGTGGAGAGAGAACTGGTACCGTTCCCTCCACCCCAGGAGAAATGACAAACTAATAGCACATTTCAGGTAAGGCAGGAGCTCAGCCATAGAAGCTAACCATGTGCCTTAGAAGCCCTGAGTGCAATTTCACCCTTTGTTATTTCCTTTCCTAAGTATAGGTGACTGAACTGTGATACTGACATGGACATATCCAATCTTGGAGGATACTTTGTGAGTCTGAAGGGTCTAGAAATCCTCATTCCCTTGGAAGAAGCTGACAGGTGGCTTTATTGGGTGGGGAGGGGGGCTAGTTTTTGCATCTGAGAAGATACCACTGACAGAGAGAAGAGGTTTAGCCCTTGGCCTGGTTTGCCAGAGGACACGAATCTGAAGGGAATCATTTGGACAGTGTAGACACAATGTATAGGATAAAGTATCTATTTAGAAGTCCCACAAACTGTTTCATATTATGATGTTTGCCTCAACCTTCCAGAAGAGTGTAGCAGTAGTTATAAATTATAAGTTACTGTATTCTGTTTTAATATTGTCAGTGCTGATTTGTTAGACGCAGCGGTTCTCAACTTGTGGGTTATGTTCAATTTGTAACAATGAAAATACATCCTGCATATCAGATATTTACACTACAATTCGTAACAGTAGCAAAATTACAGTTATGAAGTAGCAACAAAAATAATTTTATGGTTGGAGGTCACCACAACATGAGGAACTGTATTAAAGGGTCACGGCATTAGGAAGGTTGAGAACCACGTAAGCTTTTCATTTTTGTGGAGGAAACAAATAGCTGTCCCTCGCCTAATTCATATCATTGAGTGGATGAATTTGGCCTTTCTAAATTAAGATCTTCCCCATGCCTCAGTTTGTCTGAGGCAATGCCCATGTCAGGCTATCTTTAGTAATCTTGAATTTTGTCTTGCCACTGGTCTTTGATGACTGGAGGAAAAGAGTGAGGTTGATGACTTTGTGTAGTTCTGCCTCGCTCATATCCAGTTCACACCAAGTCAAGACATCACCCCAAGTGATGTCATTGGTCCTCTTTGAAAACAAAGGATGAGCAACAAAACAACACTGAATACTTTCTACTCTCCACTTTGGGTAGAGGCAAATCTAAGTTTGAAATAAAGTTTTCCCTGGGAGGCTGGGGTAGGAGTTTTATGAGCCAAGAGTGAGAGAAGTACTCTAACCCTTCTTTTAGGGTCAGGGTGTATGGACTCTCCTAGAAGTGAATCTAGTCCAACTATATGTGTAGGTCCAGAGCAGATGAGCCCCTGACAGAGAGACCTCTTGGTTCCAGAAGCATGTTGTAATTGTTTTAAACATTTATCACAGCATTTTTTAAATTATTAAGCATGTTTTTTTCCCTACTGGAAAGGGAAGAAAAATTCTGTTTAGTGCTATTGACATTTACCACCACTAAATCCTAGTGGAAAGAGTATTATCATTGGAGTTGAGAGACCTCAGTTCAAATCTCATCTCTGGCACTTACTGATGTAATCACTTTGGGCAAGTTACTTCACTTTTCTTGGCCTTACTTGTCTCATTTGCAAAATGGGGAAGATAACTCTTATCTCTCTTAGATCTGAGTATCACTTAGGGTAGAAGAGAATAGAACTCTTTCTTATTCCTGCAATATATAAGCCAACATCTTCATCATAAAGGACAAAGTGCAATTCATGCAACAAACCAAGACAATTTAACAAAAACTATATTTTTACTGCAAAAGTACTTATACTATCTACATCACAATCTTGCTGTAAGGAAAGTGCTTTACAAACTTCGAAGAACTGTCTCAGTGCATGAGTTGTTACCACAGATGTTAAGGCTGAATTGGAATTGAGGCTAACCTTCTGGGCAGCTTGAGGCTCTTAGTGAATTCTCAGGGTTACACAAATGCTGTGAAAAGTGCCCATCCTCTCTTTTGATACAGTGGCTTCCAGAGCTTTGGCAGGAACATTTCCTGTCTATCCTGGCTAATGAGGAACAGCCTTTCCAGGAAAATTGTGCTTTATTACGCATGCCTTTGAAGCATGCACTAAATCGGCCAGTCCAAGAAGTGGCTGTAATTAAATATGATTAAAAGTTAAAGTAGTAAAAAATGACACCTTTGATATGAGAAGAACTGCAACAGGAAATGTAAAAGAAAGCAAATTATGGGCAAAGTACCTCTTGTCGCACCTTGACCCCAGGAGGAAGTTATACAGCAACATTTGACAGTAAAGGATTGCTGTTATCATAAATCACTTTAAGACTCATATTAACAAAAATGCCTTTAAAAATGAGAACAGGGGAAACTGAAGAGTCAGGCACAGCCAAACTAATCAGTGTCATTTATGAAGCCACCTCATTAAAGAAGATAGACCAACACCATACCGCTTGTGGGCTGATTTATGTCAGCTAGAAATGCCCAACAGAAAACCAGATCGACTGGTTTTTTTCCAGTGACATGTAGGCAAACCAGCCTGATTGTTTAACCACATGTAAACAGGACCCGGGCAGTTGAAAATAGCACCAGAAAAGCCAAAAGACCACCTGGAACTTTTGTAGATAGATTATATATCGACTTGGCAGTGAACACCAGGTTGAAGTCTAGAGAGTACTGGGTACCTATCAATCTGTTAAGCTAGGGGTGGAAACTGATGACACACATATGGTAAAGGTAAATTGCAAGAAGCTTTCTGATGTTACAAAGTACAGGTTCAGGAAAGCAGTATGTGTAGCTATGTATTCTCAAGAAAGGATCCTTTCTCACTCTTCCTGACTATCCTTTCTCACTCCTGTCTTCCTGGAACCTGAGGTTCAGGGGAACATTTCCCCAGGGTATCTCCCATCCTGACTCTGTTGATAAGCTTTCCAGAACTAGTTGGGCTTCCTCTTTGCTATGTGTGTGTGTATATGGACATTCCTTGCTACCCTCAGAGCTCTCTTCCATTGAGAGGAAGGAAACGAACAGATACCACTCACTGGTGGTGCAGTGGGAGAATTCTCATCTCCCTAGAAAGAAACTGAAGGCTTGATTTGTAGCCAAAGAAGATTAAGGATTATAAGATTCTAAGCTTTTCCATCTGGAAGAGAACTTAGAAGTCAGTTATTTCACCCTTCTCATTTTATACATGAAAGAATAATTCTTTAGTGGCAATGTGGGATGGTTGAAGGAGTAGAGAATTGGACATCAGAGGAACTGCTTTACCCCTACCTAGACATGTGACTTTAGGTCATTTATTTAATCTCTCTGGTACTCATTTTCCTCCTCTGTAAAATGAAGTAGGAGGGAGGAATGGGGAGAGGGAGGGAAGGAGAGAGAGAGAGAGAGTCTTGTATTTGGAGTCAGGGGACCTAGATTTGAGTCTTGCCTCTTCTTACCCTTACCACTTCCTTGATCTTAGGCAAATAAGTCATTCAGCATCTCTATGCCTTAGTTTCCTAATCAGTACAATTAAACTAGATGACTTCCATGGCCCTTTCCAATTCTAGGTTTATAACTCTATCATCCTCCCCCCCCCAATTTATTTATTTTTAGTTTTCAACATTCATTTCCACAAGATTTTTAGTTCCAAATTTTCTCCCCATCTCTCCCCTACCCCCACCCCAAGATGGCAAGCATACTTATTACCCCTTCCTCCAGTCTTTCCTCTCTTCTATCCTTTTCATCTTGCCCTTACTGGGGCAAGGGCAAGATGAATTTCTATACCCCATTGCCTGTATATCTTATTTCCTGGTTGCATGTAAAAACAATTTTTCTAACATTTGTTTTTAAAACTTTGAGTTCCAGATTCTTTCTCTTCCCTCCTCACCCACCCCTATTGAGAAGACAAGCAATTCAATATAGGTTATAATGTGTACTTATGTAAAACATTACCATAGTAGTCATATTGTATATGACTATATTCCCTCCATCCTATTCTGCCCCCTATTTATTTTATTTTCTCCTTTGACCCTGTCCCTTTTCAAAAGTGTTTGCTTCTAACTATCCCCTCCCCTTCTTCTATTATCCTCCCCTCTTACCCTCTTCTCCTCTATTTTCCTATAGGGCAAGACACTCAATTGAGTGTGTATGTTACTCCCTCCTTAAGACAAATCCAATGAGAGTAAGGTTGACTCATTCCCTTTCACCTCCCTGTTCTTCCCCTCCATTGTAACAGCTTTCTCCTGCCTCTTTTATGTGAGATAATTTACTCTATTCTATCTCTCCCTTTTTCCTTCTCTTAATATATTCCTCTCTCACCTTTTAATTTTATTTTTTAGATATCATCCCTTCATATTCAACTCACCCTGTGCCCTCTGTCTACACACATATACACATACGCACATATATGTGTGTGTGTGTGTGTGTGTATACACACTATCCCAATTCTTCAACTATCCCAATTCTGAGAAAAGTCTCATGAGTTACAAATACTGTCTTTCCATGTAGGAATGTAAACAGTTGAACTTTAATAAATTCCTTATGATTTCTCTTTCCTGTTTACCTTTTCATTCTTCTCTTGATTTTTGTATTTGAAAGTCAAATTTTCTGTTCAGCTCTGGTCTTTTCATCAAGAATACTTGAAAGTCTTCTATTTCATTGAATAGCCATATTTTCCCCTGAAGCATTATACTCAAGTTTTGCTGGGTAGAAGATTCTTGGTTTTAATCCTACCTCCTTTGACCTCCAGAATATCCTATTTCAAGTCCTTCAATCCCTTAATGTAGAAACTGCCAGATATTGTATTATCCTGATTATGTTTCCACAATACTCAAATTGTTTCTTCCTGACTGCTTGTAATATTTTCTCCTTGACCTGGTGATCCTATCATCTTTAACGTCTGTTCCAGCTAATTCTTGAACACTGTGATTCTAAGACTTGCTACCTTCTGCTTTGAGCTGAGGGCCTCTATGGGCATGCAATGAGATTTCATGTCATATGTTTAATTTGTATAATATTCCACTATTAGGAGAAGCTGGTAGTGGGTATTTGTTATGCATATCACATATCACTCATGCCATGTTTCTAACTTTTGGGAAATTCTAACACCATATTTCCTGATACTGGTATTGATCTGAACCAAAGTTCATAGCCCAAGGACATAGTTCATATACACACTCAATTGGGTATCTTACTCTACAGGAAAATAGGGGGTGTGTGTGCATAAAACAGGGGGAATGATGGTAGGGAGGGCAGACTGGGGGAGCGGGTAGTCAGAAGCAAACACTTTTGAAAAGAGACAAGAGTTTCACAGTGCTATAAAACATCTATGTGAATGTAAAATTCCATATGTAGATGGAGTTCAGACTCATTCTATCCAACCTTTACATGTCTCCTCCCAGGATGTGGACTTGTCATAGATAATATCATAGATTTAGAGCTAGGGTTGGGGGATGCTTAGAGCTCATTTAGTCTAATTCTCTAATTTTGTAGATTCGATTTGAATCAACATTTCTCAAGCTCCTTTGATGCATAAAAGTACTATACTAGATCCTGGGGAGAACAAAGACAAAAATCAAACAGTCTTTGCCCTCAAGAAGCTCAGCTTCTACCAAGGGTATATCACACATACAGACAATTAGTACCACACAAAGTCATTTGAGGGAGGAGAGAACATTGTTAACTGGAGAATGGGGAAGGTTTCATGGAGGAGACAGTGTCTGAGCTGAGCTTTGAGGAAAGAAAAAGATTCAGAGAAGTAGAAATGATGACCAAAAGTAATCCAGGCATGAGAAATAGTCTAAACAAATGTACAAAGTGGGTAGATGCAATATTAAGTTTAGGAAATAGTTAATAGTCTAGCTTGGCTGGAAGGTAGCATGCCTGTCAAGGAACAAAGTGAATTACATCTGGAAAAACAGACTGGAGCCAGATTATAAAAGACCTCTAACTTCAAGATGAGAAGATCGTATTTTATCCTGGGGACAATAGGGAGTTGGCATGGGTTGGACTAGATGGCCTGCAAGTTCTTTTCTAATTCAAAGATTCTCTGGTTCTGTTTTTGGGATACTGAGAGCCACTGAAGACTATTGAAAATGGAGTGACAGAGTGAAATCTGTCATCTGTGATTATTTTGGCAGTTTTATGGAAGATGGATTGGAAAGGGGAAGGAATAGAAGAAAGGAGACCAATTAGTAGGTCATTACAGAAATCCAGGAAAGAGGTGATAAGGACATTAAGTAAAGTGAAAGCTCAAAGAATGGGAGATCAGAGGATAGAAACAAGAGACAGAGTGTAGAGAGAAATGTTTTGAGGATACTTTGATTTAGAGATCATATCGTCTTGGTTCTCCTACTGCTACCTCTCATTCCCTAGCTACCTCATCATCATCTTTCCAGCTCTTTCAGGTGGGCTTTATTCAATGCCCTGTTTTTAACCTTCTCTTTTCTCTTTATACTCTGTTTCTTGACAATTAAATTCTCTCCCATCACTTCAATGGACTACCTCTAACAAAGATGTCTCCATAATATATAGCCTTCACAGCTTTTCTGAGCTTCAGTCCCATGTTTCTAATGAATAAGATAGAGTAGATAGCAGCTGACATCCCATTCAACTCATAAATACTATAAGCAACTCTTCCTGTGTATCTCACCATCATTTCAAACTCATACTGAACTTGCTGTTTCTCCCATTTAACTAGTCCTTCCCCTTATTTTCACTGTCTTTCAGTAACAACTTCACATTAACTTTGACTCTTCTCTCTTCCTTTAGTCTCATGTTCAGTTACTTGCAAAGTCCTATTGATTCTATCTTGGTTAAATGTCTCATCATTTCTTTTTGATTCTTACTATAGTCACCTACTTGGGTTATTGTAGTAGATTCCTAATTGTTTTCCTTTCTATAATATTAGAGGTAGCTTGTGGTGCAGTAGGTAGAAAACTAGGCCTAAAATCAGGAAGACGAGTACCAATCCTGTCTCAGACACTTAATAGCTGTGTGACCCTGGAAAAGTCACTTAACCTCTGTTTAACTCAGTTTTCTTGACTATAAAATGGCAATAATAATAGTACCTACCTTTCAGGGTTGTTGTGAGTATAGAATTAGGCATACCTATATATATATATATATACACATACATATATATATATAAAATACACACACATATACATACATACGCATATTCCTCTCTATTCTATCTGCCCATCAATCTGTTTTATATATAGTTGCCAGTTTAATCTTCCATATGTAAGTAGCCTCCCTCTGAGGTTACTCCTCAATCTGCACTTATAGACTGTGCCCCAAGGGAGAGTTTACCCCAACTTGCAGGTATGCTGTGAGTCCAGTTTAATAAAACTATCATTCATGAACCCCTACTGGTGTGCTTACTTTTAATAGTCAGACAATATACACAATTGAGATAAAATAAAGGCATTAGCTAAGATAGCATAATAAGAACAATAAGTACAAAGAAAGCTCCTTGGGCCAATATCTTTGTGGCAACTATAATGGCTAATTATTTCTTGAATTCATAGCTGGCTCTCTTCAATGCTGTCAGGGGTCACAGTCCTGTGAGTTGCCTACATTGACTATGTCAGAACCCTACTGACTACAGTATTTTCTGCTGGAAAATTAGCTTGGCCAATGTGGGGAGGAAGAAAGCAAAATCAGCTCCCTCAATCCTGCCCTCTCATACAGGTAAAATCTGTTGGGGTGGGGAGGTTGTTGTTCAATTACAACATAGGAGATTTTTCTTCAGCCTCTTATTTTAACTTCATATGAATCTTTGCTTAAGACTAAATTCAATTTTTTTCAGTTAACAGAAATCTATTTCCTCTCTTTCCTACTTCCCCTCTACAAGCCAAGAAAATAAGAAAACAAAATCCTTGTAACAAATACACCAGGTTAAGTAAAATAAATTCTCACATTGGTCATGTAAAAAAAAAAGTCTCAATCTGCACCCTGAGACCATCACCTTTTTGTGCTTTTCTTTGAACTCCTTGGGGTATAGGTCTATTATTGGTATTGTTGGGCCAAAGGCGTGCATAGTTTAGTAACTTTTTTGTCATACTTCCAAATAGTTTTCCAGAATGGCTATACCAATTCACAGTTCTACATTATTAGTACATAGTACATTAGTACATAGTACATTATTGTGCATGCTTTTCCATAATCCCTCCAGTATTTATCATTTTCTTTTTTTTTTTTTTTTGGTCAGCTTAGCCAAGCTGATGGATATGAAGTAGAACCTCAGAGTTACTTTGGTTTGCATTTCTATACTTAGTGATTTGCAGCATTTTTTAAAATGTGACTTTAGCTTGAATTTCTTTACTTAGAACTACCTATCCATACCCTTTGATGATTTATCAGTTGTAGAAAAACCCTTCTAATGAATTTTAATCAGTTCTTTATGTATCTTGGAGAGATCCTTATCAGAGAAACTTGATGCAAAGATTTTCACACACGCACACACACAGTTATGTTTCCTTTCTAAGTTTAGTTATGTTGGCTTTATTTGTACAAAATATTTTACATTTTATCAAAACTGTCTGTTTTATCTTCCATGCTCCTTTCTATCCTATATTTTAGTCATGTTAGGTCTTTTCCTATCCATAGATCTAAAAGATTATTCCTTCCTTGCTCCTCTTGCTGCTGTCCATCCTTCATTCAAAGAGGACCATGACATAAGGGAGGTAATTCCATGACATGCAGGGGAATTGAATTTAAGTGAGGTAAGGCTGTGCAAAGTCACCAGCCTCACTTTCTTCTCTGGAGCCATGTGAGTCAAATGACCAGATATGGATCAGGACAACTGGAGATGACCCAGGATACAGTGGAGGACCTTGGCCTTTCAAGCTAAGGTCTTTAACAGATCTCAGTTTGACTGAGGCAGCCCCCATTCATCCATTAAGACTTAATAAAAATGAGGCAAAGAATGGCCTCTTAAAAAAAGTAATAAAGATCTGGGAGGGGAAGACCCTTAGGATTTCTGACCAAAACAGAAACAATTGCGATTTACTTTCATTCTGAGCCAATCAGGGCCCAAACAGTGATCAAGCAAGGCTTGGTCTGCTGTTAAGGCTGCTCCTCTAGTTTGTTTCTACTGTCACCCTTTATGTTTAAATTATATATCCATTTTGTGCTCCTCTTGGTATGTGGTATGAGTTGTTGATCTGTGCCTAGATTCTACAAGCTTTTCTGGCAGTTTTAGCAGAATATTGAATTCTTACCCCTGTACCTGGGATCTTTGGGTTTTTCTAACACTGAGTGTTCATTTGGTTCTCTTTTTGTGTACCCAATCTGTTCCACTCTTTATTTCTTAACCATAACAATTTTTTTTGCTTTTTGGAGGAGGGAGGGCAAGGCAGTTGGGGTTAAGTGACTTTCCCAAGGTCACATGGCTAGTAAGTGTTAGATATCTGAGGTCGAATTTGAACTTAGGTCCTCCTGACTCCAGGGCCAGTGCTCTATTCACTGCACCACCTAGCCACCCCCATAACAAATTATTTTAATGGTTATTGCTTTGTAATATACTTTGAAATCTGGTGTTGCTAGACCCCCCTTCCTTTTCACTCTTCATTGTTTCATTTGAGAGTCTTGACCTTTTGTTTCCTACAGATAAATTTTGTTATATTTTTCTATCTCTATCAAGTAATCCTTTGATAGCTTGATCAGTCTGTCACTGAATAAATAAATTAAGTTAGGTCCCATTGTCATTTTTATAATATTGGCTTGGTCCACCCATAAATAAATATTTCTCCAATTTTAGAAGTTTTTCTTTATTTCTAGTAACAGTGTTTTATAGTTTTATTGATATAATTCTGCTATGTAGCTTAGCAGGAGTATTCCCAAGTATGTTATGTATTTGATATTTATTTAAAATGTTATTTCTATCATTTCCTCCTAGGTTCTATTGGTAACATAGAGAAATACTGGTGATTTATGTGGGTTTATCTGATGCCCTGCAACTTTCCAGAAATTATTGTTTCAATTAATTTTAATTGAAATGACTCATTATAGTTCTCTATGTAAACCATCATATCACATGCAAAACCCAAGAATTTTATTTCTTCTTTGCCTATGCTTATTCCCTTAATTTCCTTTTCTAGCCTTTTTGCTATCTATAGCTTTCCTAATATTGTATCTAATAGTAGTAGTAATAATAGACATCTTTACTTTATCCCTAATCTTACTAGAAAGGCCTCTAGTTTGTTCCCATTACGTAAAATGATGATTCTTGGTTTTAGATAGATAATACTTACCATGTTAAAGGAAAGTCCTTTTATTGCTACATTTTCTGGTAATTTTATTTTAAATACTCAGAATGGGTCTTGTATGTTGTCCAAAATGAATTAAGTTTCAAGAGTATCCCTTTCCATTCTGCTATCTTCTGTTTTACTGGAGAACTCATCCCATTCACCTAAGGGATTTCACCTCACCCTTATAAACATCGTTACCTGTACTGTCGACCTCAAATCAATTCAATTCGACAAACATTTATTAAAAGGATAGAGCACTGGATCTAAAGTCAGGAAGAATGGAGTCTAAATCTAGCCTCAGACCCTTACTAACTAGGTGATCCTAGTCAGGTCACATAACTTCAGCTAGCCTCAGTTTCTTCATCTGTAAAAGGGAGATATAGCACCCACCTGCCAAGGTTGTCCTGAGGATCAAGTGAGATAATAATTGTAAAGAGCTTATTGTAGGGCCCGAGACATAAGCACTATATAAATGTTATCTATTTATGTCAGTGGTTCTCAACCTTCCTAATGCCGCGACCCTTTAATAATCATATGTGGGTGTATCTGCGTGTGGGTGGACCCGCCTGGAGACAGATAGAGGAGCGTATCTTGGCTCCTAAGACCATCGGAAACATGTATTTTCCAATGGTTTTAGGCAACCCCTGTGACCCCTGTGAAAGGGTTGTTTGACCCCCAAAGGGGTCGCGACCCACAGGTTGAGAACCGCTGATTTATGGGCTTTGCAGGTTCCAGTGTTAGCTTTATGAAAGATCCAATGGTTGATGCCCAGCTCCATGCCCTCCCATGCCAGCAATGGGTGAATTCCCATGTCAAAAAATGGCCAAGACCTAGGATTCCCATGAGATCCTCTCACAATGGCAGTCCTGAGTTTTATGCTTGCAGATCAAAGTGAACACCAAACCTGTTGGGCCAGTTTCAAGGCCCACTGTGTTGGGACACGACTGTACCAGGCTGAGCTCCAGTTTTTTGTCTTGATGTGGGCCTACGCCTCCTTAGTGATCATCAGTTATGCCAGGTTTCCACTGCCCGCCTCCCACCCCCCAGACAAAAACAGCCCAAATACGCTTTAGAAGATCTGCTCATATCTGTCATCTGCTGGGATTTGGGTATGTGACCATTGTAGTTGACCTCTGCGAGAAAGCTTTACAAGGACTAGGAGTTGCTGGGAACTGTACTTGAAGCATTTTCCTCCCTTCCTGAAATATGTCTACTCAGGCAAACAAAGAAATCAGCTTTTGAATTGAAAGAATTATTAAAGACCTTTTTAGCTGTTACCACCCAGCACACACACACACACACACACACACACACACACACACACACACACACACACAAAAGTAGAGATCTGTTAGTGTTTTGGCTGGTCTAATTTCAATGTGAACCAAAACACCAGAAAATTCAAGTGCCCAGATGGAATGAGGGGCAAGGGGAAAGGGGCCATATTTTACAGTATGACTCTACATTAAGCCAATTAAGCTAACCCAGTGATGCCTCTACTTTCCTACTATGCCCTTGACAACATAGCTTTAATTATGTTTCACTGGATCTGATATGAATTTCCAAGGTTATAATCTCAACTCTACCCTTTAATGCCTGAATGACTTTGGGCAAGTCACTTAACCTTTATGAACTTCTGTTTCTGTATCTATAAAATGAGGGGGTTAGGCTGCATGTCTTCCAACTTTAGGTCCCTTCCAACTTTAAATCATTGCTAGTATTATCCAGTTAAAGATGCCAACTGAAAGAACTGCCAAGTCTAGATTGAGAAGATTTTTTTTCGCATGTTTGATTAGCTTGCGTAGTTTTGGCTACAAGCAACTGTATTTGTTTGCATGTTTATAAAGACTTCTTTCTTTTACCCTGTGTGAACTTGACATTTCACTCCTAATATAAATGAATGACAAACAAAGCAATAACAACTGTGTGCCTCTTAACCGTGTGCCAACCAGAGCGGCTGAATGTAAAACATGAAACACTAGAAGCTTCAGAAGGGGGCTCCTTTTATTAGAATGCCAACCTCAGTTCACTAGCACAAGGCTGAATGGTTCAAGGGAATGTTAAAGGGCAATGGTGATCCTGATTTCCTATTCCTGGTCATGTCTCTATTGTGACTCCCAGGTAACCTTGCCCCAGACCTAAGCCCCACCACAGATGGAATCCGCGTCTTTTAATTCACTGTTGTTAGATGGCCTCAGGAATATAAGTTGGTGGTAGATATGCTGAATTTCTCCTGACTAGTCTTTGATCAGTAGTTTCTGGTTGTTACCCCTCCCCTTATCCTCCTACTACCCTCAACCCCCTTAGAGAATTGTAGGGTCACACTAACTTGCCATCTATTCAAGCATTCTAGTCAAGGAGACGGGATAAGTCTTTCTGGGAGTGATCCAGACAGTTCTCTGTGTTGTGGGGAATTGCTAGCCAAAGAAATAAACAAACAACCCAAACCCTCCAGCATCTAATGATGGCACTACCATTACTGCAGTCATGACATAAGACAGGAATAGTTGAACAATTTTCTTTAGCTTTTCTTTTTTTGGAGGAGGGAAGGCAGGGCAGTTGGGGTTAAGCAACTTGCCCAAGGTCACACGGCTAGTAAGTGTTAAGTGTCTGAGGCTGCATTTGAACTCAGATCCTCCTGACTCCAGGGCCGGTGCTCTTATTCACTGCACCACCTAGCCGCCCCCATTCTTAAACATTTTGGTATCATGATCCCCTTTGGTAGCCTGAAGAAGTCTATGAACTTTTTCAGAATAATATTGTGGGGTTGTTTGTTTGTTTTTAATAAGTGAAGAAAATGCTAAAATTTCAGTTAGACAATGGGAGTAAAGATGCAATTTTTTTATTCATCCAAATTCATAGATCCCTGAAATCTATGCACAGATCCCCAAGAATCCCTGATACTGATCAAGAAACACTCTTCTTTCTATTATGTCTAGGAAAAAAAAAAAGAACTAGCCCCCAGGTAAAGCTATGGATTTTAGGTTTCAGAAACAGAATGGCCTTAGAGGTTATTTAGTTCAACCCCGTCTTGTGACAGATAAGAAAACCAAAGGGAAATTTGACTTCATCACAGGACTGTCTGTATCATCATAGATATAGATCTGGGAGGGTAGTCAGAAGTAACTTGGTCCAGGTCTTTAATTATACAGATGGAGAAACTGAGACCCAGGGAGTTTAAGTGAGTTGCTCAAGGTCACACAGGCATCAGAGGTAGGATTTGACCCCTGAATTGGTTATGGGGTAGATTAAATACCAGTAACTGATTGGGGGAAGGCAAGTGCAGAGGAACTTAGCTGGAGCTGAAGGGTTCTAAATAAATGCCTTAGTGCGGTTACCATCCCGTTTCATTTTTCCTCATCTTTTATCTCCTTTCTCTCTCTCTCTCTGTCTCTGTCTCTCTGTCTCTCTGTCTCTCTCTCTGTCACTCTCTCTGTCTCTGTCTCTCTCTCTGTCTCTCTCTTGAAATTCTGTGCTCTCCTGCCTTTAATATTCAAAATAAGAAAGAATTAGCTACCATCAATTGTACTTTGCTTAAAACTCATACCAAGTTCATACTGGCTTCCCTGGCTTCTTTCCAGTCCCAACTAAAATCACATTTTGTACAGAAAGCCTTTTCCAACCCTTCTTAATTCTAGGGCCTTCCTTCTTTTAATTATTTCCAAGTTATGCTCTACATAGTTTGGGACAGCAAGGTGGCACAGAGTATGGAGTGTTGGCGCTTGGAGTCAGGAAGACTCATCTTCATGAGTTCAAATCCAGCCTTAGACACTTACTGGTTGTATGACCCTGGAAAAGTCACTTAGCCCTGTTTGCCTCAGTTCCTCATCTATACAACGAACTGGAGAAGAAAATGGCAAACCACTCTAGTACCTTTGCCAAGAAAATACCAAAATGGAGTCACAGAGAGTTGGGCAGGACTGAAACAACTGAATAACACATAGCTTGATTACTTTCTTCCCCCATTATATTGTGAGCTCCTTGAAGGCAGGGATTGTCTCTTGCCTCATTTTGTATTTCCAGTGCTTGGCACAGTGCCTGGCACATAGTAAGGGATTAAAAAAATGCTTGTTGACTGACTGAATCAATCAATCAACAATTATGCTTGGGACAAATGCTACCTCTTCTAAGTATTTAATTAATACGTTAAGCCTTTTCTTTTGAATACTTGAATAGAAAGCAGCAGAAGGCAATGTGGAATCCATTTCTGCCACTGACATCACTTGAGCCTAAGGTTGGTCCTAAGTGAAAACCTACCTTAGTTACTCTAAGCCATGAGTTTTAAAACTTCTTTGGGGGTGCTAAAGATCCCTCTGACAGTCTGGTCAAGCCTGTGGACAGCTTCTCAGATTAACATCTTTAAATGCATATTCAAAATCCAGATATATTTTGGAACTATGCCCAAAGAGCAATCAAACTGTGTATATTCTTTGATCTCACAGCTAGGTCTGTATCCTAAAGAGAAAGGAAAAAGGACCCACATGTACAAAAATATTTATAGCAACTCTTTTTTGTGGTGGCAAAAATTTAGAAATTGAGGGGATGCCCATCAGTTGGGGAATGGCTGAATAAATTGTGGCATATGATTGTGATGGAGTACCATCATGTTTTAAGAAATGACAAGCAGGATGTTTTCAGAAAAAACCTGGGAAGACTCACATGAACTGATGCAAAGTGAAGTGAGCAGAACCAGGAGAACATTCTACACAGTGACAGCAACATTGTGAGATGATCAACTATGAATGACTTAGCTCTTCTCAGCGATACAGTGATCCAAGATAGTTCCAGAAGATTCATGATGGAAAATGCTATCCACATCCAGAGAAAGAACTGGAGTCTGAATACAGATTGAAGCACACTATTTTCACTTTATTTTTTTTTGTAGTTTTTTTCACTTTGTTCTGTTTCTTCTTATACAAAATGACTAATATGGAAATATGTTTTACATGATTACATATACATAAACCATATCAAATTGCTTACCATATTAGGGAAGAAGGAGGAAAAGGAGGAAGGAAGAAAATTTGGAACTCAAATTTTTATTTAAAGAATGAATGTTTAAAATTACCTTTATATGTAACTGAAAAAAAAATACACACAGACACAGCTATAAGGTATCTTGGGAGTTTAGGTCCCAAGCTCTATAGGGGTGCTAGAGATTCTGAGAGTGAATTGCTAAATTTTCAGTGTGAGCATTTACACCTCAGAAATCAACAATTGTCACAAATCAGGGCTTGATTTATTGTTCCCTTGTATCCCCTCAACCCTCATTGTTAAACATTTATCAGCACATCCCTACTCTCATTCTTTTAATACTGGCCCTTCCCCACCTATCTCTCTGTTCCAGGACTCCAAGAGTTAGGGATCCAAAACCTATGACCATTGGGCCCTCCTATTCCCCTTTGCCACTAACCGTGATCTGAATCTTATCCTTTCTCAAGGCAATCAATGGCTTCCTGCGCTGCTCATTTGTGTTCCTTCAAATCTTTGAGAATTCAAGAGAAATTTGATCAGTTTTGTTGATAAAAGCCAGGTAATGATTCTAAGGTTAATGGGAGATTAATGTATTTGTGAAAGTCCCATTGTATTGAAGTAAGAGGAAAGATCTAGGCACAGCCAGGTAGAATTTGATATGATGTTCATGATTTATAATAATATAGGCATTGTTTTCAGGAACCACAGCTGCCTAAAAAAATTTGCTTTGGCGATATTTCTCTTTCTTTAGGGGAAGATGCCAAATTTCTTGCCTATAAGTAAATAGTATAAGCAGAACATTTAGATATAAGGAAGATTTTTAGTTTTTGATCTTCTCTCTCTCCCTTCTAGTGATTCATTTTAGAAATTAGTAATGCTTTTGAGCCAAAGGGACCTTAAAGAAGACAGTGAGGAGTTGTAGAAAGAGCCCTGAATCAGGACCCTGACGACTTGAGTTCTCATTCCAGTGGCATTATTGATTAGTCCCATGACCCTGAGCAGTCAGTTTTTTCTCTCCTGAGCTTCCATTTCCTTTTCTGTAATAAGAGTGTTGGATTGGGCCAGATATGAGGTAAAGTGGGTAGAGTGACAGGGCATGAAGTCAAGAAGATGAGTCTTCCTGAGTTCAATTTTGACCTCATACACAGTGTCCCTGGGCAAGTCACTTAACCCTGTTTGTCTCAGTTTCCTCATCTGTAAAATGAGATGGAGAAGAAAAGGGCAAACCAATCCAGCATCTTTGCCAAGAAAACCCCAAACGGGGTCATGAAGAGGTTGGACAAATGAACAAGTGTTGGATTAAATTTCATTTAAATGATTCCTCTTGGTTATAAGTCTTCTCATCCCTTCTAATGCCCAAACCATATGGTTTCTATCATTTTTAGAGAATGACATTGGATTTATATTTTGAATAATAATTGGACCAGTGGACCTCTGAGATCATCTCCAATTCTTCCTTAAAGGTTAAAAGTCACATCAACAGTAGGCTACTTCACGGTGACTTTTGCTACTGTGAAGGGCATGACAATCTACTGCACTATGGCTCCACCCAGGTTCTTGGAAATTGTATATATTTTATAAGTAATTTTCTACATATTTGATTCTCTCTCTCCTCAGCTGATTATAACCTTCTTGGAGGCAAGCATTATTTTGCTTTTTGTCTTTGTATCTCCAGGGCCTGGGATGTAATAGATGTAATGAAGCAGTCCTTGTTGAATGAACTCTGCAATTCTATGATTCCATGATTCTCTTCAATTCTTGAAAATAGAGCGCATATTTACATTCTTCATTCCTATGTTCAAAAGCAGAGAGGGGGTTGGTTTATCAGTTATAATCAATTATATAATTCTATGAAATTATTGTATCCTTCTACAATTTGTTGTGCTGAACTAAGGGCTAGAAAGGCAAAGGATACTTCTTCAGACAAAAAGAACTACAGTCCTTGTTAAAACTTAGAATACTGAACAAGGGTGAATGTGTAAAGGGACTCCTAGCTATAAAATCCTACATGTGTTTAGAAAGAGGTTTGGTTCTCAGAGAACTCTCTGCTAATGACCAGGCCACTATAAACTGCGCCGAAGGCCAGCTGCAGCCCCAGTAGTGACAATGCCAATATTCCCAGCCCTCACTTGGAGGAAGGCTTTTCTTTGTGTGGTTCACATCTGCTCTGAGGGCTTCCTATACATGGGTCTAGGACAAAGGTTCCTAACCTTCTTTGTGTCATGAACCCTTTGGTAGTCTGGGGAAGCCTACTGACCCCTTCTCAGAATTACATTTTTAAGTATATAAAATAAATAGGGTTACAAAGAAAACCAAAGGCTAATGAAAATTAAGATGTATTTTTTTTCCCATCCAAGTTCACAGACCTTGTGAATTCTGTCCATGTAGCCCCAGGCTAAGAATCCCTGGTTAAGAGGATGGGCATGCTGTACTTTTATTCTCGGTCTTGTAGGATATCAGGGGCTTTTATCTCCACGTCTCCTTTCAGTTCTCCCTGAAAAGGAATAGTGCTTCCTGTCTCTTTAAAGGAAAGTTTTCCCCAAATCCAGGTCATTAATTCATGCCAGTCAGGATTTTATGGCTACCACATTTTCATTTAGTTCAAAGGAAATACATTGGTAGCAGGGAAAAAGACAGTGAGCAATGGGGGATGGGGGTGGGGGGAAAGACAGTTTGTCTGCATCTAGGCTTCCTGGGCACTGTAGCTGGGAAAGGAAAAGCTTCTTTCTCTTAAATCTTTCCCTCCTGAGTCGGGAAAAAAGACAGAGAGGATAGTGAAAAGGTGGAGGGGAGTGGGGCCAGCTAGGAGCGTTCTTCTTTCACCTGGAAGGGAGAAGGGAAAAGAAAGTTGCCAGCAGCATGTGTTTTGTCTCACCAGCCTGCCCAATCAGCTGCTGGGAGTCTCGGGCCATCCCTTGGTGGCAGCTTTTCAATGTCTGCATCGGCAACCGGCCAGCACAGTCCTGGGGGTGGGAGGAGGGGTTCAGTAGGCTGGGAGAGGAACAGGACACATCTCTCTTAACACTGCCTTACCTCTCTCCACCCTGAAGCTGACCAGTAATAAAAATTCTATCTCTTTCCCAGAATTCTCAACATCAAGTTCAAACGTCACAGTTTCAGTGACCTCTGGGCAAAAAAGGCTGCTTGGCAGACACAGACACCCCTCCTCCCCACCCCCCAATCCCTGTGATAGAACCTGGCCAGCCAGGAGGAGAAGAGTTACATAATGTTTTTTTTATATAAGTAGAGTGGATTCATTGGGTAAAAAATACTGGCATGTTTCCCAAAGTTGTTGCAAATAGTTCACTGTTCAGGTGTACAGAACACAGTTTTTCAGCATTTTGGCAAATAGACTTCAGTCTAGAGTCTTTGATTTGGAAGGGAGACAGCCCCTTATAGCATAAAGAGTCCTGAACTTGGAGTCATGGGACTCGAGTCCATAATCCCATCTTTGTCACTTAGCACCTGTGTGATCTTTGGAGAGTCACTTGACCTCTCTAGGTCTCAGTTTCCTCATCGGTAAAATGAAGTTTAGACTAGATAGCTCCTGAGGTCCTTTCCTGCTCTAGACCTGTGAAACCACAAAGGGATTTTTTTTAGCTCAATGACTGCTAGAAACAGCCTCATTAAAATCTTTGGGCTATATGATTCATGCACTTACTTAATATTAACCTAAGAAAATATTTCTGGGAACATAACTTCAATTGTAAAATGTATGTTTCTCAAGTATAAAAAGATGAAAGGGTTCTATTAGACACTAATGTCTATCCAACTCTAAATCCTACTTCTACACTCTGTGACATCAAAAAATTACATAAAGGAGACATTCTTGCCCCTTTGCTGACATATGTAGCTACTCTATTTTACTAGCTTCCTTGCATTAATCTAGGAAATGTACTGATAATTAGACAGCTTCAAGTACTGAAAGGAATGGACTAGTTGTCATTAGGAAAATTGCTGAAATTCGTTTACAGAACCACACACCAAAGTTGAGCTGGTTACTTTCCAGTATAAATATCAGGTTGCGACCAGACTGCTTTTTAGAACAGTCCGGTTTTCATTTACTTACTTTCTTTTTTTAAGGCTGTTAAACTGAAGGTTAAAAAAGCAAACAGAAAAAAAAAACCAAACTTTTTTTTTTTTTCAAGCTTAGAGATAAGCATGAAGAACATGTCTTTCATATTGGGGCCTTGACACAGACAGCATTGTCTGGCTGGCAGAACCTCAGGCTGGAATCCAGGTGCTGACTGGAGTAGCCTTCTTTGTTCAGCTGCTGAGTCACTCTCTTTGAGCCTCTGTTTTCTCATCTGTAAAGTAGGGATATAATGTGCTCTACTCCTTAGGGAAATGTAGACAGGATTAGAGAGCCATCCTGTAGATGGATGGGAAGAACATCCAAAGGAGGGACCCTTCCTTCCCTTTGCCTCTCCCCTGACCCTAGCTGCCTAAGATGCTACAAAGAGCGATAGAGTTGTCCGTGCCATCTGGATGGTCTGGGAGTCACCAACTATAATGTCTCAAGTGAGATGGAGGACCAGCAGGTCTTAGCATCTTTTGTGCCAGATGGCAGAAGGCCTATTGGGGTTTACAGTACACCTGGTTTCTCTACCCTCCAGATCCCCCAGGGTGCTGCCATTGCACCCCAAGGATCTCTGGGCCTTGCCATCCACAGTTCTGATGGACCCTTGGGACTTTAGGGGCTTTCTATCTTCCCTGAAACTGAGTTCCCTTCTGTGTGTTGTCTTCCCCTCACATTAGAGTGCAAGCTTCTTGAGAGCTTTTCTGTTTTTAGCTCTGGCACATAAGTGCTTCATAAATGCCTTGTCATTTGTTCATTCATTGATACCTTCCATTCTCACACTTTACATCTCCCCTTACAAATGTATACCCATACAATCAAACTGAACCCACTACAGTTAAGGGAAAAAACATATAAGTAAAATAATAGATAGACACAGGTAGCTGACACATCCCATACCCTTAGTTCCTCACCTTTCTTCTGAGAGAAGGAATCTGTTTCATCACCAGTTAGTTCTCTGGGGCCAAAGTTGAGATTCGTCATTACAATTAATTAGAGCTCAACTTAGTATTACTGTTTTTCACATTATTGTAGTCATGGTGATGTAATGGATAGAAAGATCTGGAGTCAGGAAGAGCTGAGTTCAAATGTGACCTCAGACACTGGGCAAGTGACCTGGCAAATACCTACCTCTCTGTGTCTCAGTTTCCTCATCTGTAAAATGGGGCTAATAATGGCACCTAGCTCACTGGGTTGTTGTAAGGATGAAATGAAATAACATATTAAAGGTCTTTGAAAACCTTGAAATTCTTGTATAAGTGCTAGATAGTGTCATTATTGATCTCCAGGTTCTGATTATTTTGGTCTGCATCACCTCCTACGTCTTCCCAAATTTCTCTGAATCCCTAATATTCTTAATTTATTATAGAACAATATTTCATTAATGATAACTTTGTAATTAACCTTTGGCCTTGAGAAATCAAATGTTAAATTTTTAAGCATTAATGTTTAAAGCTGCAACTGCTGGAAAGAAAATGAAATCAAATGAAGAACACAGAGGAGAATATATTCATTTTTAATGAAGTTTCATTGTAGAAAGTGTTTTATTGGCACTTTTCTTAACAATGTTGTTATTTCCCAATTCTCTCTTCCCCCCCTCCCTTTCTCTCTCTCTCTCTCTCCCTCTCCTCTCTCTTCTCTCTCTCTCCCTCTCCTCTCTCTTCTCTCTCTCTCTCTCTCTCCCTTTCCTCTCTCTCTCTCTCTCTCTCTCTCCCTCT